>CM070772.1:185851623-186451623 GCA_036346955.1 Dipus sagitta | reverse complement strand
TTTTTCTGTGAACCACCTGCCCTCCTGAAGCTGGCTTCAGCAGACACTTACAGCACACAAATGGCCATCTTTACAATGGGTGTGGTTATACTCCTGGCACCTGTCTCCCTCATCCTCATCTCCTACTGGAATATCATCTCCACCATGATTCCGATGCAGTCTGGAGAGGGGAGGCTCAAGGTCTTCTCCACCTGTGGGTCTCATCTCATTGTCGTTGGTCTCTTCTATGGCTCAGCAATATGCTGAACCCCATCATTTATAGCCTGAGGAACAAGGATGTGAAAGGGGCACCCAGGAGAATATTGCAAAATAGTAGTTTTCTACACATAATGTGATTGTGATGACCATTGTAGGGATGTGGAAAAAACAGGTTTCATGCCATCTTTTCCCACATTTATTCCATGCTTATACCTTCTAATTTCATTTTAAAATTTTTATTTATTTTATTCACATTTATTAATTATTGTAACAATTATACAAGTAGATTCAATGAGTTTCAGTTCAGGAATATATTGTACATTGATCATGCCCACCTACCCTTGAAACTTCTCCCTGCTTTCCTTCAGCCCCCTTTAATATTTTTACTTTGAAATCATCTTTTGTTCCCATATATGAAAACATAGCATCTTCTGACTCTATAGCCATGACACTGACAGAACCTCATTCTTAACAGCTGGACACTGTGGCTTATGGCTTATGTATCATGTTCTCTAACAGTGAGTTATTGACTGGCATTTAGGCTGACTCCACATCATGTCTACTATGAAGTTCATCAATAAACAGATGTGTACTCCTCTCTTGTATGCCGACTTCATTTCTGGGTACACACCTAGGAATAGGCTAGCTGAATCACATGGTCGTTTTCAGGAACCCCCAGATTGTATTTCATACAGGTTCTACCCACATATAACTTCTCCAAATTCTGACATGTTTTGGTAATTTCATTGTTTTTAATCTGCCTGATGACTAAAGAAAAAAGAATCATTCATAACTTTGTAGGCCAGGTGTGTCTAAATGTCTATTCGGACTTTCAGGTCTTTTGGATGAAATTTTTTGATACATTAGACATCTCCTGAGATGAAGAGCTGGCAAAGACTCTTCACTCTGCTTACTCGGTGGTAGAACCTCTTATACCTGATGCAGTGCAATCGTCAATCCTTGTAAGTGGTTCCACCACTTGGTGCACATACACTTACCATACTGCAACAGACTGCTCCCCAGGTTAACATATAGTATTGAACTTTCTCTAACACATTTTAAGTCTGTTTGGTTAATCTGTCTCCTCCTGCTGGCTTCTGGATCCCAGTTGCTTGGAATTTTATGTTTCATCCTTACAGTCTTATGTCCGCACAGGTGAGATGTGTCTCTTACAGTGTTTTGTTGGGTCTTGTCTTTCACCTCAGCCAGTCTGTTCCTCATTATTTACATTCAGGGCTGCAAGTGCTATGTACCTTGTCCTGTCCTTTTTGCTGGTTTTCTTCTGGTAGTTGTGGATGTATTTTGCTGATCATTTTCTCTTGAATTGTTTACTATATTGGTAATATTTGATGCTTTCCTCTTTCTTGTGGGTAGATCTATAATATTTTGGAATTTATCACATATATATATTTTTTTTTCTAGCTAGGGTCTCATTCTAGCCCAGGCTGACCTGGAACTCACTCTGTAGTCCCAGGCTATCCTTGAACTCAGTGATCCTCCTACCTCTGCCCCCAAAGTGCTGGGATTAAAGGTGTGCACCACCACACCAAGCTTATTCACATTTTAGTGATGGTATTTGTCAAAGTTTTTCTCCTCTACATTAAGACACCCTTAATCAATTTTTTTTCAATTCTAGTCTAATGGTCACAAAATCCATTAATTTATCTTTGTCGTGGAATGTCTTTATTTCCCCTTCAACTGTGAAGTACAGCAAGAGAGGGAGAAAGGAAGGAAGGAAGGAAGGAAGGAAGGAAGGAAGGAAGGAAGGAAGGAAGGAAGACAGGCCAAAGAAATCATGCACTGGAAGTCAAAATAAGCCTATAATACTTTTGTGGTACTAGGTATTGAACCCAGGACCTTTGACATGATAGACAAGTCTTCTAGCACTGACCCATATGCTCAGGTAATGAATTGCATTCCCAGCACAGCTTGTATTTGTTTTGAGGAAATTTTCTCATGTTTTTCATTGTACTGGTATAAATCTAATAAATATGCCTCTTTTGAGTTATGGTACCTAGTTAAAAAAAACATATTTACTCTGTTGTGCTTGTATGATATTTTTTGCATTATTCTTTTTATAATTATAAAAGGAAATATATATAATTTATTAAAGATAAAAAGATAAGAAAACTCAAGAAACAGTTTTCCAGAATTTATTGGTGAAACAAGTGACTAAAGGAAGACTGAGGAAAGAGGTGTAGAAGTAAAAAATGGGGTGAGAGATAATCCATGCTAGTGACAGCTAGACAGGAGCTATGCATGATTCCAGAGCTCTCAGAAGCTGAGCTTTCTGGTCACAGACCATGTAGGCACGTGCCTGCAAGAGCACATGCATGACATTATAGAAATGAGAATCAGAGACCTGAAACAGCATGGAAATGCTCATAAATCAGTGTCATTGAAAGAAAACCTGGTATTAGCAGATGTACTTGGAAACTTTCTGCAGCTGATCATGAGACAAGAGGTACAGGAGAGAGGTGGACATTGGGAGCCTCACAGAGGCCATGAGACACCCTGTCTAACCAGGCAGAAGCCAGACAAGGGTCCCTTGCTGCTTTGGCCAGTTCCCGACACCATCTCTAGTCCAGGAGCTCCTGAGCAAGACCTTGTGGGGAAGAACAAATCCTGAGGACCCAGAGCCAACTAACTGGGAAACTGCAGAAATGGCAGGCCAGGGAAATGTACCTGGGAGGATTCATTAACATTGAGTTTCCAAGAGCAACATTTTCAAGGGAGCTCATGTCACCTGGGAGGAGGAGACTGTGAGCATCTCCCTGGTTAAGGGTGGGTTGAGCTGCTGCCCCAAGGACAGGAAGGCCAGTCAGTGGTTGGTCTCCTTTGCCCATACTCATTCCCTGAAATTCTAACTATGTTTATCTTGCATCATGGACCTCAGGAGGAGAGGAAGTATTAAAATCTGAGTCATTGGGCTCAAAAATTCAGCCTGAATCACTGCCAAGCACTGCAAGACTTTCCTACATGGAGAAAAAAATCCTAAGTGACTTGGCCTCTCCTCACAAGATCCCTGGCTGTATTCTCAGATGATCACTGCCTTCCATCTCCCTCCAGAGAACTGACAATGACAGTGCTGAAAGAAACTTTGCTCTCTGATCCAAGTGACAGCCACATTAACATGTCCATCCAAGGCTGTAGAAGATTCAACTTCTCCTTTTGTTAGCATCTATAGCCTCTTCATTTTCCACAAGAATCCCAGGACAAGTTGTGTCATTGGGAAACTGGTCTTTTTGCTTTGGAGGTAAGGACTCTGTCCCTAATTTCGACAATGTGTGTGAAGGCTTTGAGTGTGAAAATACAGGACTGAGACCTCACTGGTTTTCGTCTGAGATTCTGTAGTTTCTCAGACTCTCCCACTATAATATAGACACCTAACTTGTATGTGTGAGGACACTTGCAATCCTTGTGTACCATGGATAGGCTGGAGTTAAAAGAATCCTGTGTGCCTGGTAAAACTTCCAGTACTTACTTTTGGTTCACATGGATCCTCCTGCACTCCTAGATTCTGATATGGACCCCAAAACTTACAGGACCTTTGCTGTCTCCTGTGTATTCCTGTTTAACATTAAAAACTCCCCATAAAAACCAATTCAAATCAGTTCAAAACTTTAAATATACTAAGTAATGACACAGAGGAAAAACTTATGCAAACAGGTTTCCAAAGCTCTATTGTTATCTCCTTAATTTCTGCTGACCATTTCCATGATGTACAGCACTGCCCTTGTGTTCATCTCAGCCTCTGCAGACAGCTTGTAGTGTGAGGCTTCCATTACTATCAGCAGTCCTCTGCAAATGGACTTTCCTTCTGTCATCTCAGTGATTGCCAGGCCTTTCTTCTAAGCAGGTAGAGGTGATGGATAATGAACAGATAAGGAAGGGACACGTGAGTCTTTCTTAAGGAGGGGCAGGTAAGTAGTATGTAGAGTACTGGTCACACCACTTTACTTGAGCCCTGATATGTTCTCCTCTTTGATACTGTCAAAATCTTGGCACTGTAGTACAGAGGCATGTAATCTGCTAATTATTTACTTCCTATTTTTTTTATCCATCCATCTTTACTTCAGTCAACTCAAGAACATTTGCAGTTACTTATTTTCCCCAATATTCAAAATTGGCCTTGAACTTGTCTGTTTGCTACCAATAAGAAAGTCTTCTAGTCATTGTTTCTGACTATAGCTTTGTAACCATGACACAAGGGGATGACA
Organism: Dipus sagitta; assembly: GCA_036346955.1. Lineage (NCBI taxonomy): Eukaryota > Metazoa > Chordata > Mammalia > Rodentia > Dipodidae > Dipus > Dipus sagitta. The sequence continues at coordinate 186,447,205 of CM070772.1, read as the reverse complement.
GTCAAATCCCAATGAATGATGAGAATTTTTTTAAAGATGGTATTTCCTTAGCTGGTTCTTTGCACAGAGTTCACTGTAGAGAAAGGAGAGGCAGAACATCTGTGTACTGTATCTAGAGTTCCACCTCTGAGGTGCTATCTCACCTCTCTCGTTTGGTTATGGTTTGACATTTTAGACTGAACATCTCCTATATCCTCTGCCTTCAGCTTGCATTCTACTTCCTCAAGGAGTCATTCCTGAAACCTACACTAACATGCTCATTGTGTGTTGTATTTTCATTCCCCTATCAATCATCAATATTTGGTGGTATGGGTATCCAAAGAGAGTTTCTCACATCTCTGAAAATGCTGTAGAATCAAGAATGACATCTGTTACATTGCAGGTATGTAGTAAGTTTTGACTAAGTGAATGAAGGAAGAAGATCATATGGAACTTCCAACCTCGAGTTTTCATGATCCCACCAAAAAGGCCCCAACTCTAATAGCTGGAGTGGTCATGTTAGTGGAAAAATGGAAGTGACAGAGAAGCATAAATACAGTGGTGTAATATCCTCATGTCTGCTGAAGGGAAACTCAAGTCTTCAAACCAGATGTGAAAGATTGATAGAGAGCAGGTTACATACATGTTTACTGCCCCTTCTCATCCTCTGTCCGTCCCTCCTCAACCCCTTCATTAGTGCTGACATTCAGATCCAGGACTCAGTAGAATCAGCGTCATTTCTGGCATCGCCCTGCTTCATGATGTAGAGGAATCAACATTCCAGGCATACAATGTTGCTCTGAGTCACCCACAGGGGCATTGCACTGGGGCTTTCCTATGATGCCTCCTTTTTTGCATCTCAACTTTTTAATAATATACCCTACCAAAACAGAAACGATTTCTATGGCCACACTAGTCCCATCAATTTGATTTCCCTTGCTTTCTCCTGAGTATATATCTTTTTTTTAACTGTTAAATAAGCAAACTCCTTTTTCACTGCTGCTATCAGTTAGCCACTAAAACCTGTAAGTCACCAAAACTTCATATAACCACTCACATTGGCCCCAAATTCCTTTTCCTCTCTAGCAGAGTGGCAGTGCTCCCAACTGAGGGTAATGATAGTTGAAGATAAGGCATCAAATGGCCCACGAGCCCAGAGTTTCCTCTGTTGAAGAAACAATTGAAAAAAAAAGTGCCAGAAGTCATCAAACACATTTGGAGAAATGTAAGGGAAAATGACAAAAGCTCTCAAATACAATTTTAAAAATGAATCAAGTCTCATTCATCAGAGCTGAGAATAACTGGCCTTCTAAATTACATACCTATATGACTCCCTCCAAGGCTCAGTGACCATTGTGAAAGGGGGAGCAGGAAGGATGAGAGAGCTATAGGATAGGTTGAAAAGCTATCTTCAAAATAGGACACGGCCATTGCATTCATGGGCTCACAACAGCTGTGGGTACCTACACAAGACATGTTCAATATTAAACACTGTCATGGGCAGTGGAAAAGGGCATGGGAACCCCATTCCTATCCGAGGAGTTGTCGGCAGTTAAGAGTTTCTGGGAGTGGGGGAGACCTTTTCTTCAGTGGTACAGTCACTGGTAACTTGCATGTGCTGCAGTAAAAAGCCTCCTACCATTGCTCACGCAAAGCAACTCTAATTAAATTCAGTGAGTCTCTCCTGCTGCCCCCACTCCACAAACCCCAAAGTAGGAAAGAAATTAGCTTGGGAAAAGAAGGTATCCAGCAGGTAGATTGGTGTAGAAAATTAATGGGAGACATTATGTTTAAAAAGCATTCTATACATGTATAATAATATTAATGAATTAAAAACTGAATTGAAATCTCAAATTGATTTTAGGTATAAAAACTGCTAGATATTAAACAAATGTTCCATGTCTTTCTTTCATATGAGAGAAGAGCGAGAGAGAAAGAGAGAGAAACTTTCATCTGGCTTATGTGCTATTGTTCCTTACATGAAGGAAATTCTCCATGATGAGCAATTTTTGACATGCTCTGTTACCCATTTAGTAATGTTTTATCAAAATTCATCTAAAAAGTCATATAGCCAAACCTCATATGACCTATTAGCTAATATCAGGAACAGAAATTTCATGGGATCCCTCTTGGATACTCTGCCATGACCTGAGGCAATTCAAAGGTAGGTTGAACTCCCTCTAAAGGCTTTCACTGAGAATCTGTCTATTCCTAGGCAAGTAAAGAAGCCATAAAGAATGGAGCTCTGGAACTCTACCTGGGCCAGTGGCTTCATCTTGGTGGGGATTCTGAATGGCAGTGGCTCTCCTGAGCTGCTCTGTGCCACAGTCACAGCGCTGTACCTGTTGGCCCTGACCAGCAATGGACTGCTGCTCCTGGTCATCACAATGGATGCCCGGCTCCACGTGCCCATGTACCTCCTGCTCAGGCAGCTCTCTCTCATGGACCTCCTCTTCACTTCGGTCGTCACTCCCAAGGCTGTCGTGGATTTTCTGCTCAGAGACGACACCATCTCCTTTGGGGGCTGTGCCCTTCAGATGGCCCTGGCACTGCTGCTGGGTAGTGCAGAGGACGTTCTTCTTGCCTTCATGGCCTATGACAGGTATGTGGCCATTTGTCATCCTCTGAACTATATGAACTACATGAGTCCAAGGGTCTGCTGGCTCATGGTGACCACATCATGGACACTGGCATCTCTGACTGCAGTCAGTCATACCATGTACACCATGCATTTCCCTTTCTGCATGTCCCGGAAAATCAGACACCTGCTTTGTGAGATCCTGCCTTTGTTGAAATTGTCCTGTGAAGACACTTCCAAATATAAGTTCATGGTTTATGTGACAGGCGTGATATTCCTTTTGCTTCCCCTTTCTGCCATCATTGCCTCATACACCTTAATTCTGTTCACTGTGCTCCACATGCCCTCAAATGAGGGGAAGAAGAAAGCCCTTGTCACCTGCTCTTCCCACCTGACTGTGGTCGGGATGTTTTATGGGGCTGCCACATTCATGTACATCCTGCCCAGCTCCTTTCACAATACCAAGCAAGACAATATCATCTCGGTTTTCTACACAATTGTCACCCCAGCTTTGAACCCCCTCATCTACAGCCTGAGGAATAGGGAGGTAATTGGAGCTTTGAGGAGGGTCCGGGGGAGATATATTCTACCAGCACATCCTATTCTTTAAGAAGGAAGCATGGCTTGCTTCTCATTATTCCTTCTCTAAGAAAATTGCTATATTTAGCCATTCTTTGTGAAAAGTGTGTGTGTGTGGTGTGCTTGTATGTGTGCATACTTGTTCATATGTGTATGGTTATGAATACATACAATGGTCAACATACATAGGTAGACCAGAAGTTATAGTCAGTTGTCTTCCTAAATTGCTCTTCCACTTTTTTTTGATTTTTTAAAATTTATTTTAAATTATTTATTTATTTATTTGAGAGGATGAGAGACAGACAGAGAGGGAGGGAGAGAATGGGCATGTCAGGGCCTCTAGCCACTGCAAACATGCTCCAGATGCATGTGCCACCATGTGCATCTGGATTATGTGGGTTCTAAAGAATCATATCTGGGTTCTTGGGCTTCGCAGGCAAACACCCTAATCATTAAGCCATCTCTCTAGGCCTTTATTTGTTTGGATGCAGGATCTCTCACTGAATCTGGAACTCACCAATTCAGCTAGCCTAGTGTGGTAAATTAACTTTCCTATGTTTCCCTAGCACAGATATTAGAGGTGCATGCCACCTCTTGGTTCTTAGGATCTGAATGCAGGTCATCATGCTCATATGGCAAGTCCTTTGCCCACTGAGCAATTTCTTCAACCACAGCTATTATTTTATGTCATACTCTGACAGAGTCTACATATACTTTTAAATTTTGCCTTTTATTTTCTACTGTGCAGCTGTGTGTATAAATACTTAAACATGAACTCACTTAGCAACATACCAACCTGATCGTCAGTGTCCCATATCAAAATAGGTTAGAAGAAGAGAAAGCTTTGAATGAACGGATGTCTTAGGCTCCCTTTCTGATCAGGCACCATCCTGCTGCATTACCAAATAGCCGTGTTAGGGGATTACTTTCCATCTCAATGTCATGCAGCTGTGTGAAACAGCATCATTTTTGGTCTAAATACTCTCTATTAGCCTCTGAGCATAGGAGATTACTCCCTGAATCTAGATTATTAATTACTAATGAGGAGAAGCATGGAATGAAAAACGTGTGTTCTTTTGAATAAAGTGGTTGGTGGGGAAAACAGTAGATGAGTGAATACGTGTGTATTCATGTTCTGAGGACAAGGTCACATTCATGCCACAAAGCATACTCATGTTCCACTGGTTGGCATAGTTAAAAGTGGAGCCTGGCATTACTAGTTGGAAGATTTTTATGCATCATTTTGAAATGGTGCAGAACATTGAAAGTTGAAAAAGTACCCAGGTTAAACAGAGCACTGGAAATACAGAGATAGTGAGAGAAATCAGGTGTGTATATTGTTTGTTCTAGTTTTTTAATGCAGCCTTATAGGTGATTCACAGATGAGTTTTGAAAACCAAACAATCACAAGCCACTCATATGCTTCAAGTGAGTGTGTGTATGTTCCTGTATCCATAGGAAAATAGGAGTAAAATATGTAATTTACTCTCTAACCCTAGTAGACTCCATTTTATTGTATCATTTATATTCTGTGGAGTTTTAAAGAAAAGGGAAAACCTTAATTTGAGTGTACAGAATATCCAAAATTCTGACTCATATAGATAGGTTTATTATTGATAATAGTGCTTAGAGCATGGAAACTCTTTTGATCTTTATTGAGGTAATTTTAAATTGCTTGGTTCATAAGGCTAAACCATAATATTATAGGTAAAACTATTTAGATCAAGTTCCTTACAAAAATAGAAATCCAGGGCTGGAGAGATAGCTTAGTTAGCAGTTAAGGTGTTTGCCTACAAAGTCAAAGGACCCATGTTTGATTCCCCAGGACCCACGTAAAGCCAAATGCACAAGGTGGCACATGTGTCTGGAGTTTGTTTGCAGCAGTTAAAGGCCCTGAAGCACCCATTATCTCAATCTCTATCTTTTTCCCTCTCTTAAATAAATAAATAAATAAATTTTAAAAACAGAAATTCAGGTATTTAGAAAGAAAAAATACCTATAATATTTTCCTTTTTTGTTTGTAATTTACATAAATATCATTCTGGATTTACATATAACTGTAACTTTAAATTTGGTGAAGCTTGTTCATAATTACAATGATATTTTAGAGCTTCAATAGAGAAGAGGGGATCACATTCCCTGAGTTTGAATCCTGACCCTATTCATCATCTGTGCATCTTTGAACAATAATCTATATGTTTTTCTACCTCAGTTTGCGGACATCCTAAAATGATGATTGCTATGAGCTCAACCTAATGATATTTTGAGATTGATTAAGATGATGTCAGACATTTAGACCACAGTCATGTAAAAGGTGCTGAAAAGATATTGCTATCATATGAGTGAATAGTAGAATCTTTGAAACAGTTGTTATTTTACTGTATTTTTCAGAATAGAAATATTATAATCATCATGATATACAATAGATGTGGAAAGAAAAGATTTTCTAACAAATTGTACTCTATTTCTCTATCTTTTTTCCTCTGTTTTCCTAAAGATAAGTTCAATAAATTGTCCCTACATAATTATTTGTCAATTAAAAAGAACATTATGGGGTTGGGGATATGGCTCAGTGTTTAAAGGCACTTGTTTGCAAAGTACTGAGCCTGCTGGCTGGTGTTCAATTCCCCAGCTCCCATGTAAAGGCAGATACAAGTGACTAATCTGTGATCACCATGCCCAAGATGATGGGAAACAGAGCCATCAGAAGCAGTAGGGCCAGCCACTCTGAAGTTCCTTTGCAGACTGGCATTGCACCGGTCCATGCAGTATGTCACATGCATAAATATAAATGAATAAAAATTAATTAAAACAGTAAAACATTCAAGGCAAGTCATCTTAGTTTACACAAGGAAAATTAAATAAAAATTAAAATAAAGGGATTAAAAACAGAAAAGAAAGGAAAAAGCAAAGAAGGATAAGATGAAGTTGAAAGGGGAGGGATAGGAAGAAAAAAAGGGAGGGTGATAAGAATGATAGGTATAGTAATACACAATATCCCTTCTCTACAAGTCCATACAATATTACAAGTAAGCAAATATCCACATATCAGAATAAACCAATGGAACATATATACAAGCAAACATGACAACTCTGAGACAATGTGTTGACAAGTTTACCACATATCTTTGAACACATTTATATACTCCAAGAACATTTCTAGGAGCTGTAGATAGAGACATAAAATATAAAGTCTTGGGCTAGAGAGTTGGTTCAGTGGTTAAGGACACTTGCTTGCAAAGCTTGATGGCCTGGGTTTGATTCCCCAGTAACCATGTAAAACCAAATGCACAAAGTGGTACATGCATCTGGAGTTCATTTGTAGTGGCAGGAGGCCCTGATATGCCCATTCTCTCCCATCTATTATCTATCTATCTATCTATATCTATATCTATCTATCTATATATCTATCTATATATATCCATGTATATATACATACCTATATCTAGTTATATATATCTACTTGCAAACACATAAGGAAACAATGTCAAAAATATGGAGTCTTCATGGAGTTTTTAACATATACTTAATTTCTAAATATAAAAATTTCTGAAATTCAAAACAGCACATTCATGGGATAAAAAGTATGAGTATGTTGTTATTTGTATTGGTAAATATTGAACCCAGGGCCTTTATGTATGCTAGACAAATGTTCGGTCATTGTTTTATGTACACAGCTCAAATGGTAATTTTTTGAGTATGTATATAGTTGAAAAACCAGAGACATGTGAAGCAAAAAGATCTATATTGAAAGGTGCCTTGAATTCAAGACTGAAGAACTGCCCAGCATGTAAATAACAAAGCTGAAGATTGGAGGATTTGTGGGAACAGCCACAGGAAATGAAGATAAGGGAAGAGCAACTGGTCTGGGAGACTGTCATACTTGCATTGGGGTTTGCCCTTTGTAGCATGTAGACCATGGTTTGCTTATGTTAGATAGCAAATTCTTTCAAATTAGAAGCAGTAAAAAACTAATGCCTGCTTTATCACAGGTATCTGGACTCAAGATTAGGCCTGATAACCTTTCCCTAAAGAAGGAAGGGCATAGGGAATATCATCAGACCACCATCTGAATCCTCAGGTGCCCACTGTGCCAGCTGTATGCAATGGTTTGGTGGCTTCAGAGCAAGATAACTATATAGAGAGTGAAAGATCTAGGGATAGCCAGCTCCATCCAAGCAGCTACGGAGAGGTGGTCCTCCATGTTGGCGCAAGACTTCTCAATGTTAAGACTGCTTTGGAGACTCCATGCTTTGTAAGTAGCTTCTCATCCTGAGGCTGAGGGAGGAACATCCACTGCAGGGAAGCCTAACATGGGGAGTTCCACCTGAGAAGCCATGGGGAGGTCGTCATCCAAGCTGGGCTGAGCCTTCTCAATGTCATGAGTCATGCTTTAGTGACATGCTTTAGTGTCATGTCCATGTTCCTGTGTAATCTTTAACCCTGCTCTGTAAGTAATCCCAGTCAACCCATTACCAAAATTAGCTTTCTTGCAATCATGCTTTGGTCTGTCATCCAAGCCCTATCTGGGGTTAATAGATGTGTGTTGATGTCTCCCCAGAGCAAACGTTTCACCTCTGTCACTGTGTACCAAAGGTAAGAAAACCTACATAAAGGTAGCTACTTCCAAAACGAGTGGCTGCATGAAGTGGAAGAAAATTCACCTAAATTAGTAGAAAATATTTCTGGATAAGGAGATTTTACAAAAACCACCCACTTCTAGCCTACTGACTTGTATTATCTTTTTAAAAGAACATCTTTTTAGTTATTGTAATGTGTACATGAAACATTAAAAATTTATATATTATTTACATATTAATGGTCTACTGTGTTGTTTTTCCATAAGGGCATCCACTGTGTGATATTTGAGTGAGAATACATTTATTTCCTCAAATAAGTATCATTTCTTTGTGGTGAAAATTCTCTTAACTTTTTGAATATTCTCTGCATTATTGCTATTGACAGTCACACTAGTGAGCAACAGTACCTAGAACCCCTTGCTCCTATCTACCCTTAGCTTATGGTCATCATTGCCTTATTCTTTTCCTTCACTCCCAACTCTCCCCAAGCTCTGGTTAACCACTTTTCTATTTTCAACTTCCATATAAGCAGTTTAAATTTTTTAGTGTTATGAACAAAGCAGTTGTAATGCTACTTTATTGAAGCTCAATAAAATAGGGAAAATAATCAGCCAATTTCCACCAACAATAATAACCCTCAAACAGTGCTGTTGTATAAACATGCAAGTGTACACACACATGCACACACACACACACACACACACATACTTACTCATAATCCAAGCAATGATATACATAAATACTAACACTTCGAAAGACATGAAGATGACATAAATATCTTCAAGTTGGATTATAAAACAAATGTGCCATAGTCAATATTACATTTTAGCAAGACTAGTTGGTTAAAAATTTGTGAAAAATCTCAAGGCTTCTCTCCCACTGACATCTGAGATTTGCTTATAGCACCCACTTGAAACTATTTTCTCTGGTTGTTAAATTGGTCCAGTTAGGACTAAACAACTAAGGGGTTATTGTCAGCTTGGTAATACCAATAGAACCTCTTACCTAAGCCTCTACTTTGGAAAATGAAGAATAATAATTTTTAAAAATGGGAATAGCAGCTGGAGAGATGGCTTAGCAGCTAAGGTGCTTGCCTGAAATGCCAAAGGACACAGGTTCAACTCCCCAGGACCCACATAACCCAGATGCACAAAGGGGCACCTGCATCTGGAGTTCATTTTCAGTGGCTGTAGGCCCTGGCACACCCATATTCTCTCTCTCTCTCTCTCAAATAAATAAATAAAAATATAATATTTTTAAAATGAGTAAGAATAATTATTAATTATAAATAGCTTGAATTATATCTATAAAACATCTCCAGGGAATTTAAGTTTAAGAGCATTTGCAAGGATAGTTATATTCCCATTATACTGATTACTCCCAAGATTTTATCATGACAATTTCATTTATGAGAGAAATCCTGTGATTTTGAGGAAGAGTTACTTTTAGAAGGTGGCTGGCAATTAGAACTACCTAGGAGGTTGAGTGTGTTGTCAACAGGCATTTTCCAATGACCCTTCGAAAAGCACCCAGGATCTCCTTATTCCTCAGGCTGTAGATGAGAGGGTTCAAAGCTGGAGTCACAATTGTGTAGAAAACAGACATGATATTGTCTTGCTTGGGATTGTGAAAGGAGCTGGGCAGGACGTACATGAATGTGGCAGCCCCATAGTACATCCCAACCACAGTCAGGTGGGACGAGCAAGTGACAAGGGCTTTTTTCTTGCCCTCATTTGAGGGCATGTGGAGCACAGTGAAGAGAATTAGTGTATAAGAGGCCAAGATGGCAGCAAGAGGAGGAATTAGAAATCCAACACCCATCAAATAAACCATGAGTTCGTATGTGGAGGTGTCTGCGCAGGCCAGCTTCAACAGGGGAGGGATCTCACAGAACAGGTGCTTGACCTTCCTGGAGCTGCAGAAGGGATAGTGCATGGTGTATATGGTATACACAAGGGCACTCAGGGCTCCCATGATCCACGTTATGCCCACCATGAGCCAGCAGACCCTCGGACTCATGAAGATCATGTAGTTCAGAGGATGACAAATGGCCACATACCTGTCATAGGCCATGAAAGCAAGAAGAAGGTCCTCTGCACCACCCAGTGTCAGTTCCAAGAACATCTGTAAGGCACAGCCCCCAAAGGAGATGGTGTCATCTCTGAGCAGAAAATCCATGATTGCCTTGGGGGTGATGACTGATGTCAGGAGGAGGTCCATGAGAGAGAGCTGCCCAAGAAGAATGTACATGGGCACATGGAGCCGGGCATCCATTGTGATGACCAGGAGCAGCAGTCCATTGCTGGTCAGGGCCAACAGGTACAGCGCTGTGACTGTGGCACAGAGCAGCTCAGGAGAGCCACTGCCATTCAGAATCCCCACCAAGATGAAGCCACTGGCCCAGGTGGAGTTCCAGAGCTCCATTCCTTGTGGTTTCTTTACTTGCCTAGAAACAAAGGAAAACAGATGGCTCAGTAAAATTTAGTGAATTTAGAACATTGTTTTGTAACATCAAAGGTACCTAAATATACCCAACATGATTCCGTAGGATATCTTTGCCACCATTAAACAAATTTTAATCTTGATTTGTAAATTTCTGACTCAAATATATTTTGATTAAAAGTTCCATCTAAAGAGTAAAGAGGTACCACACCCACAGCTAAACATTAAGAGATTACCTCATGAAAGTGTTTTAGGACAGCAAACCTGAACCAGTGTCATTCAAGAAATATTACATTTTCACTCTTAAAAATTAAAGATCTAGTCTGACACGCATGTAATTTAATGTAACATTTGGCTTAAATATCAAGTTAGTTTTTGCAGAGACATGTTTTTAACATAAAATTCCAAACTGATAGAGATATGAATTTTTAAAAGTGTTTTTTCCCATATATTCTTGTTTATTTCTTTGCCTTGACAATCAGGGATAAGGGAAAATAGGGTACCTACACATGATGTATCCATATGAAATATGTTGTTAATAACATATTCTTAGGCTGGAGATATGGCTTAGTGGTTAAGGTGCTTGCATGCAAAGCCTCAGGATCCAGGTTCGATTTTCCAGGTCCCACATAAGCCAGATGCACAAGGTGGCTTCCAGAGTTCGTTTATAGTGGCTAGAGGCCCTGGTGAACACATTCTCTCTCTCTCTCTCTCTCTCTCTCTCTCTCTCTCTCTCTCATAAATAAATATTTAAAAATATAATAAGTGTTCTTACTGTATAGCCCAGGCTCCACTCAAATTCATGATCTTCCCACCTCAACCTCCCAGGTGCTAGGATTTCAGACATGTACTCTTCTGTCCAGATTTTTTTCCACATTTATTAAGTCTGCATTTGTTTTATGTACTCAAGGGTACAGACACAAGTCTCAATGGAAGAGCACACATTGGTCTATTCCTGTTATCTCTGTTGGTCAGTCCCAAATCTCCATGAGCCCAGTAGAGGATTGTAGATTGAAACTAGGCAATATTGTGTTTGAGAGAAATGTTGCATTTAGAGCTAAACCTTAAGTGTCACTGTAAACATGGTTGTTTGATTTACCGCATTATGATGTAATGCATACCTGAACAGAAACAGAAATATAACAGTTTCTAATCAGTTCTTAAGTGGTTCTCTAATGGAATTCATTCATTTTCTGTGTGTCAGGTATAAAGATGCATTATCATAAGCCACTGACATGCATGGGGTCTGGAGACAGATATTCCCAACATGCAGTAGGTACCCAGGCCTAGGTTATAGCAAAGAATTTTATCAGTTCAAACTGATTCTTTTCAACTGTCGAAAAATCAAAACAGTGAGATTGAGAAAATCAGTGGTCATCAGAGACCAAAGCACTACAGAATTTGATGGACAGGGAAGTTTAGGTGTTCAGAGCTTGCTTTGAACTCTTAGTGTTTAACTGAACATGCATAAAGGCTTTATATACCCATGAAAAGAAGGCAGATAGCTTACCGGAAATGGTGAAAAGCCTAGCTCCTGGTCACCCCAGATGTCAAAGGGGTTGCTTGAGAACTAAAGATATTACAGTACCACCAAAGAAGGAAGATGGGGTTTTCTTTAGCAGTGTACAACTGGTTTAAGTTTTCTAGCTTGGCAAAAGATGCCAGGAGTCCACCTAGCATCAGGTGACAGGACCGTCCTGTTCCTTCCTCTCATCTGCAGATGAGCTCTGGAGATGGCAAGGGACAGTCCGGCAGCTGACAGTCTTGGGGTAGTTTTCTATGGAGCAAGAACATGGCTTTCCGTTCTCACACCTGAGAAGAATTGGTAGAGACTGCTACTGCTGGACAGGTTTCATGGAGGGGCCTCTACTTGGATGCAGTTTTCAGAGTGCAGATGATCAGACTACTTTATTAATACTGTCATCTGGGAGCAAAGACCAAAGGTGCATAAAAGAAATGGAAATCAAAAGAGATGCCCAAAAGCCCTGTTATGTCCTGCCTCAATATCCCTTGAGCCAGTACTAAGCCAAGAACCACCTAATCCCGCAGCAAGCTACTCTGTCTTCTGATCCCATGACATCCTCTCCCTACTTTCTCCTCTGCATATGTTAAGAGGGACTTATCTCTCAGCTGAAGTGGCCTCTCTTGGATATGCTGCTCCAGGAATAAAATGCTAATGAATCCTCTTGGGTGTATTCCCTGCTCTGCTTTCCCTGAGCATTTCTGTTGGCAAATGAGGTCTGTAGCCAGGGAAGGTCTCTCTCTCTCTCTCTCTCTCTCTCTCTCTCTCGAAGGCAGGAGCCAAACTCTGTAGGGTCCCATGTGCTGGGATTACCATCACACACAACCACACATGGCTAGCTTAGGTTTCTACTTAACCCTAAAGGAGAGCTGACTCATTTCAAAATTCCTAATTGAAAAACTTGCAGAGATTCCTTGTGTGGCCAACCCTCTCTGTGCCTCAGAGCATGAGGTGGAGCTCCCAGCTCCTGTGGGATGCTGCCTCCCTTATTTATGGCCCTCTTGGCCTTGACTAGTTCTAATTCCATATGACCCTTATGTGTAGTAAGTCCATGTGAGATCTTCCCTTCCTTGAACCCTGGCCATCCAGAACAGCTTATGTGGGTGATTATGTTTGGTGATACTGTTGTCTGCCAGGTATGCTTTTAAAAGAAACACACAGCTCAATTTTGTAACATTTGAATCTGAAATTTTAAAGACTTCCACATAGAACTAGAGTTGTGGGATAAATATTAATTAAAATCTTTTAAATGTTCTCAGTCATTAAAACTGTTTATCCACTATGTAATTATGCTGAAATGACAATGGATTATCCATGGACAAGAGACAGAAGCCTTTAAAGATACTGAGCAATGGAGGCTGATTAGATGGTTATGTGGTTAGAGGGAGAACTTGAAAACATGAGGCTCTGTGTTTGGGACCCCAGCACTCACGTAAAATCCAGGTGTGGTGGTGAGCACATGTAATTCCAACACTTCAGAGAATCCATGTCTAGCTTGTGTAGCCAAAATAGTGAGCTCCAGATCCCAAGACAGAACTTGTCTCAAAGTATAAGATGGAGACCAACAGGGGAAGGCCCCTGTTGAATAACCTCCATCCTCAGTGTGTATTAACACACATGTTCTCACACTTGCACATGACCATGTCCACACACACATGAACATGAATACACATTCCATGTACATACATGCACATGAACAAAGATGCAAAAGAAACAATACTGCACACCTAGCATATCTATGCACACACAGCTGAATGACCATTAATAAGTGAAGATATGTTAGAAGGTAAAAGAAGTTACCTTCAAAGACTCCCAATAAAATAGCTGCAGCAAGACGAGTGAGGCCTCACTGACATGTACAATGTGGAGAGCCTCGGTAAACTCAACAGTGTGCAAACTGGTAAGGCTAACTCCTAAAAACTTAGAAATATTTTTTAAAAGAATAAAACCACAAAAGTGACAGCTTGGGACTATTTTATGCACACTTAGTGAAGGCTACAGTAACAGAATGTTAAAAGCTTCATATTCATATCATTTCCCTCTGGGGAGATGACTCTGGATGGACCACTTGTTGCTCAAACTGCATAGCCATGTTCAGATCCCTACCACCCACCCAAAAGCTTGAAACCATGACAGACTTCTGTAATTCAGAGCACTGACTGCAAGGGGGCAGCAGTGAACAAGAATGGACAGGTGGCCTTGTGTCAAACAAGGGAGAAGGTGAGGTCCAATGCAAACACACACAAAGTTTTCCCTTGAGACACACACACACACACACACACACACACACACACACAAAATCATGGCACCTAGGTTCCCATGTTCACACACATGAATATGCACCCACAACGTTGTTGTTTTGAAGGCAGCATTCACTTTATTAATTTTCAAAATAAGGCACAATTTAAATGTAGTAAAATCAATCCTTTTTATTAAATATTTTAGTACCATGGGATATTTTTTATAATCATGGAAAATATTAATAAAAATTGAGAAAAAAAGAAAAAATAAATATTTTAGTTTTATTTACTTATTTGAGAGAGAGAGAGACAGGAATGAGCACACCAGGGCCTCCAGCCATTGCAAACGAATTCCAGATGTGTGTGCCCCCTTGTGCATCTGGCTTACATGGGTCCTCAGGAATCGAACCTGGTTCCTTTGGCTTTGCAGGCAAGCGCCTTAACTGTAAGCCATCTCTCCAATCCTAATCCTTTTTAAGAATATGTCTTTTCAAGTTCTAAGAAATAAAATCATTCAATAAGCACCAAAGATTCTTTATCACCATTTAATCAGCATCCTTTCCCTCACCCAGCCCCTGCCATATATCTCGTCTCCTTTCCAGAACAATATATAAATTTTACCGCATGTTTTAAGTTTAGCTTCTTATATTTAGTGTCAGTGTTTGAGATTCATCTGTTTCCTTGTGTGTCTTGGTCCTTTCCCATTAGCTGCAGAACAGAATATAGTTGTGTGGTTATGCCATAGTCTGTTTTTCCTTCGCATTCAGTGGACATTTACATTGTTTCATTTGGGTGATTGTGAAAAAGTCCAGTATAAATATTTGTGTGCATAAATTATCTGTTTTCTTGCATAATGACACAGTAGGAAACTGATTAGTTACAAAGGAAGAGTATGCTTAAGTTTATAACAGATTGCCCAATTATTTTGTAGCTTGCAGGATCCACTTGCTTGGGCACACTGTCAGTGGAGTTTTTTCAGTTGCTCTCTGATTGAAAATGATGCCAACTCAGTGGGAGGAAAGTCACACGTTGTACTAACACCAAGTCAAAAGCCTATGGTTTGGGAGGTCATAGGCCACAGAGGAAACCTTATGTTCTCTGACTAAATGGAGAGGTTATACACATCAAAGTGTCTTCTAGTTGTATAGATGTATGCCATTTGGTCAGTGCTGCTCTAATTTACTCTTAGTTAAAGAATCTACTTTTTTACAGATGGCAATGAATCCTATGTTTACCCAAGACCTATCAGAATGACAGGAGAAAGCCGAGGGCCTGATTGGAGACAAGTCATCTGAATCATGTCCTCAAGGGCCCAGGAAGCATTGTAGAAAACAGACAAATTAAATATGAGAGCTTCTCTCATGGCTAGCCAGAGAACCTTCTCCAGAGAGATGGTGGTAGAAACTGGGGAGAGTCAAAACTGGGGTATATTGATTTAATTCTATTCTTTATCATTGACACACATCATCATTTTATAGTAAACCAGGAGTATTGAAGATTAGTCTTTGTTCGCCTAATTTATCTCCTAAGTTGTCATTGCTAGGACACAATATTGACAACAATTATTTATGGGAGGAAGGGTTCATTTTAATTTACACTTCCAGGTGGGAAGCCATGGCAGCAGGCGCCTGAGGCAGCTGGTCATGGTCAGCACAGTGAGGAAGCAGAGCACTCACTGAATGCTATGCACAGCCAGCTGGCTCCTTTTTATACTGTCCAGGACCCCAGCCCACAGGATGACAATGCCCTCAGTTAAGGTGATCCTTCCCACCTTAATTAACCTAATTGACATAATCCAACACAGATGTGCACACAGCACTCACCTACTCTAAGTATCTCTCACAGGACATTGTAGGTTCTATCAACTTAGTTTGCAAACAACATAAACCATCATATGTTTTGGGAATTAACACAATATAGTACATACTTGTCTATGCATAAGACTTTCTGAACAGGATGCCACTAACCCAAGAAATAACCGAAGGGACTGATAAATAGGATTTCATGAAATTAATGAGCTTATGTACAGACAGGGAAACAAGAAACTAAAAGAGACAGGCTATTTCTCCATGTCCTTACCAGCATTTCTTGTTAGTTTCTGTTGTTGTTGTTGTTCTAAATATTTTTCTTTATTTGGGAGAGACAGAAAGATGGAGTGAGAGAGTATGGGTATGCAATGGCCTCCAGCCACTACAAATAAATTCCAAATGCATGTGCAACTTTGTGGATCTGGCTTTGTTGGGCTCTGAAAGGCCCAGATGTGAGGCCTAGTGGAACTTCCTGAGCCTAGCTAAAGTTTGGTGATCTGCCTCTGGCCAGACGTGACTCAGCAAGACGCCTGATGGCTTCTTGCCTGCTACTTCCGCATGGGATTTAGAATTATCATTTCAATAGTCACAGTTTACTATTGGCCCGTACCTTTCCCCACCATCCTAAAATCCCCGCCTTTGTCCCCAACATTATATAGGCAACTGCTCTTAGCAATAAAGTGCGTTCCTGCTTCGACAAGACTCCGGACTCAGTGTGGTTTTTCTCCAGTGGCCAGGAAAGGTCTGAGTCGTCGGACGCTCATCTCCTCCTCAACCCCTTGGGAGGAACCAGCAGGCCTGGTCCTTCCCTCGGCACTACCTGCCCCCACCAGTGGAGCCTGGCATGGCTTTCCGTGGGTTCTGGGCCTGGACTATCAGGCTTGGCAAGCAAGTGCCTTTAACAGCAGAGGCATCTCTCCAGCAACAGTGTTCTTGATGATACCTATTCTGACTGAGGTAAGATGCTATCTAAAACTATTTTAATTTGTATTTCTCTAATATCTTGTGATGCTGAACCTTTTTAAAAATATCTATTGGAGCCGGTCATGGTGGCACACGCCTTTAACTCCAGCACTCAGGAGGCAGAGGTAGGATGATTGCCATAAGTTCTAGGCCACCTTAAAATTACAGAATGAATTCCAAGCCAGCCTGGGCTAGAGTGAGACCCTACCTCGAAAAACAAAAGAAAAAAATCTATTTGTTATTTGTGTCTCTTCTTTTATGAACTGTTTGCTCATTTCATTACCCCACACAGTAGTACTGAGAACAAAATCAGAATCCCATGGATATGATGGCCAGAGACTCTAGAGTGAAGACCCCACTAGTCTTTCATGAAGAAGAGAGGCTGCACCCATCAAAATAAATAACTATACTTATCCCTTTGAATCCATGCTCATCTCACTCTGAATTGAATAAACTATTTTTGTTGTTTTGTTGTCATTGCTTTTTTTGTTACAATTCGCAGAAAAACCTGGGAGAACAAAGATCCATCAATGTGATAAGAAAAGATAGCTGACTGCCTAGCACAAAATAAGCCACTAGCACCTCTGCTAGGGTCCAGGGGAAATTACAGAAGAATTGGCAATTCAAACATGAGTTCTGCTTTCACTGCTAATCTGATGACCAGCTCCAGGGAGATAGCAACAGACACTGAGAATACTCAAGACTCACCAAAGCAGAAATCCAGAGGTTGCAGAGCTCAACACCAAAGACTCAGGGAACATTGTAGAAGAGGGGGACAGACAGATTGTAAGAGCCACATGGTGGGAAGAGGAACCCTGACACATCCCCTGTCCTCTTCCTTCCCCTAACAGAGACTGACTGATGCATTCATAACACATGGTACATAACAATAACTCTACTGAAAATGGCCCTGAATGGAATAGGGGTAGGGTTGAAAAGATATGACTATAACCTAATGGGGATGTGACCAACACACTCTGTTCATACTGTTAAGTTCATAAATAATTAAAAAGCATAAATTTTATATATTAATGATATATCATATTGTGTTTACAAACATGTATTCATTTTATAATATTTTATTTCATTTTACTAGAGAGGGATAGGAAAGAGGCAGAGAAAGAGGAGAAGAGAGAAGAGAAGAGAGAAGAGAAATGAAATGCCAGGGCCTTGAGTCACCGCAAATGAACTCCAGATGCATGCGCCACCTAGAGTATCTGGATTACATGGATACTGGGCTATCAAACTTGGGTCCTTAGGCTTCATAGGCAAATGCCTTAACCGCTAAGTCATCTCTCCAGCCCTCATTTTATATTATTTTAATAAGATTGAATATGTTTAACTCCTCAAAGATTTAACATTTATTTGTGGTAAAAAGTTTCAAAATTCTTCTTTCAAATCTTTCAAAATGTGTTCGGTATTACTGTTATCTACAGTCACCTTACGGTGCACTAGTACACCAGAGCCTTTTGACCTATCTACCTTAACTCAGTACCCATTGGTCAATAGTTCCCTATACATCCCCTCAGCCCCAACTATCCTCAGCTTCTGGTAACCACTACTTCTTGTTTAATATCTATGTAGTTAACTTATTTTAGTGTCATAAACAAAGCAGTTATAATGCTACTATAATTTAACTTTAAAAATGGGAAAATAATTAGCAAGTTTCCATAAAGAGCAATACACATTAAATAATGCAGTTCTGTATACACACACACACATACATACACACAATCTAAGCAATGACATCTGTTATGGCATTCTGAAAGACCAACACATGGAAAGATGTGAAAAGCTAACATCATGCAAATCTCTACCAGATAGGATATTATAAAAGTATGCCATTGGTGATAGTAGTTTTTAGCAAGATTAGTTAGTTTAAAATTTGTTCAATTTTTTTATTGTGGAAAAAAAGGTTTATTTTGGCTAACAAACTCAAGGGGAAGCTCCATAATGGCAGGGGGAAAGGATAGCATGAGCAGAGGGTGGATGTCACCTCCTGGCCAACATCAGGTGTGCCAAACACTGGCAAGGGAAAGCTGGCTATAATATCCATAACCCCCTGCCCCCTCTACAATACACTGCCTCCAGAAGGTGTTAATTTCCAAATCTCCATCAGGTGGGAACCTAGCATTCAGAACGCCTGAATCAAACAACCACATTCTTCCCCTGCCCCCATAAACTGATAACCATCCATGATATAAAATGCAATGCATTCAGTCCATCTTTAAAAGTCCCCATAGTTTTAATCAATCCTAGTGATGTCCAAACATTCCCATAGACCAAGATCTTTTAACTGAGCCATAATACCAAAAAAAAAAAAAAAAAAAAAAAACTCCCCAAATCTATAATGGCACAGAATAGACATTCACACTGCAAATTTCAACTTTCCTCTCACACTGATATCTGAGCCTTACTTTACCCAACTGAAAATTTTCTTTTGTTGTTAAGATGGTCCAATATGGGCTAAGAAGCTAAAGGGTCCTATCCAAGTTGGAAATACCTTTCAGAACATCTTATTTGAGCAGTTTAATTAAAAAATGAAGAGTAACTTTTTTTAAATGAGTGAAAATAATTTTAAATAGTGTCAATCATATCTATAAAACATGATTTAGGGCTGGAGGGATGGCTTACAGCTAAGGCATTTGCCTACAAAGCCAAAGGACGCTGGTTCAATTCCCCAGGACCCAGGTAAGCCAGATGCACAAGGTGACTCATGTGTCTGGAGTTCATTTGCAGTGGCTAGAGGCCCTGGTGCACCCATTCTCTCTGTCTCTCTCTATCTCTCTCTGACTTCTTGAATAAATAAAACTTAAAAGCATGATTTAAGGAGCAATTTAAAAGAATAGTTATATTCTCATATTGCCCAATAACCTCAAGGATTTACAATGAGTAATTCATTGATAGAGAATTCCTGTGATTTTGAGGAAGAATTACTTTTAGAAGGTGGCTGGCAATTAGAACTACCTAGGAGGTTGAGTGTGTTGTCAACATGCATTTTCCAATGACCCTCCTAAAAGCACCAAGAACTTCCTTATTCCTCAGGCTGTAGATGAGAGGGTTCAAAGCTGGAGTCACAATTGTGTAGAAAACAGACATGATATTGTCTTCCTTGGGATTGTGGAAGGAACTAGGCAGGACATAAATGAATGTAGCTGTCCCATAGTACATCCCAACCACAGTCAGGTGGGACGAGCAAGTGACAAGGGCTTTTTTCTTGCCCTCATTTGAGGGCATGTGGAGCACAGTGAAGAGAATTAGTGTATAAGAGGCCAAGATGGCAGCAAGAGGAGGAATTAGAAATCCAACACCCATCAAATAAACCATGAGTTCGTAAGTGGAGGTGTCTGCACAGGCCAGCTTCAACAGGGGAGGGATCTCACAGAACAGGTGCTTGACCTTCCTGGAGCTGCAGAAGGGATGGTGCATGGTGTATATGGTATACACAAGGGCACTCAGGGCTCCCATGATCCACGTTATGCCCACCATGAGCCAGCAGACCCTCGGACTCATGAAGATCATGTAGTTCAGAGGATGACAAATGGCCACATACCTGTCATAGGCCATGAAAGCAAGAAGAAGGTCCTCTGCACCACCCAGTGTCAGTTCCAAGAACATCTGTAAGGCACAGCCCCCAAAGGAGATGGTGTCATCTCTGAGCAGAAAATCCATGATTGCCTTGGGGGTGATGACTGATGTCAGGAGGAGGTCCATGAGAGAGAGCTGCCCAAGAAGAATGTACATGGGCACATGGAGCCGGGCATCCATTGTGATGACCAGGAGCAGCAGTCCATTGCTGGTCAGGGCCAACAGGTACAGCGCTGTGACTGTGGCACAGAGCAGCTCAGGAGAGCCACTGCCATTCAGAATCCCCACCAAGATGAAGCCACTGGCCCAGGTGGAGTTCTGAGCTCCATTTTGTGAACTTTGTTACTCT
The DNA here is from genome assembly GCA_036346955.1 of Dipus sagitta. Classification (NCBI taxonomy): domain Eukaryota; kingdom Metazoa; phylum Chordata; class Mammalia; order Rodentia; family Dipodidae; genus Dipus; species Dipus sagitta. The sequence continues at coordinate 186,426,577 of CM070772.1, read as the reverse complement.
ACTTCTCTGAAACAAATGACACATTAAATTTAGTGACAATGGACTATTGCTTTATAACATCTTATCATGTCCAACATGATCCCAATAAGATAATGTGTTTCCCACCTATAAAATTACTTCCTGATTTCCAAATGTCTAACCTTTAATTATATAAATGGGGGGTAACCAACTGCTCTTGATTTGTCTAACTGATCTGCTCAGTGGAACAGAACCCATAGCTGAAGTTGGGAAACAAGTCAGAACCGTATCCAAAATATAAGCCTGCTCTCCATCAAGCACCCACCAATTGTGGGCTACAAGAGGACCCACACGTATTAAATTCTCTCTAAAGTAATAATGGTTATCCCATCTATCTGGTGCTGACTTCACTCTCTGTTGGAGAATTGGCTTCTCTTTTTCAGATGGATGCATATACTGAGGAGAGAACAGCCCATCGCACTTCACCAGGGCCCCAGCTGAAACCAAGAGCAACTGGAGAAATGAGCAAGAGTGCTGCTTTCTTGGTGAACCTGGTACCAGCACAAGGGGGAAGGAGATAGACACAGAGAACACTCAACTCCTACCAAACAAGAGATCCAGAGACACAGAGGCTCCCAAGACCTCATCACAGAAGTAGACCGAAAATGAACCTAACATGGATGGCTCAGAGAAATTCACAGAAGAGGGGGCAGAAAGAGTGTTAGAGCCACATGCTGGGTCATTATGCACATAGACATTGCCTCTTACCCATGACTGATGGCTAACCCCACAATGCACGACCCATATTCCCCAATGAGGAGGGTTCCTGAGGAAAGGGGAGGACAGGGAGGAGTCTAATGATGATACCAACGTGACTGTGTTCATAGCTAATAAAAAATGATCCCTCTTAATTGAATAGAGATATGACTAAGAGGTTGCTTCATGAAAATGTTTCACGACATTAAATCAGAACAATTATCATTCAAGATATATTAAATGATTTTCCTTAAGAATTAAGAACCATTCAGATATGTATGCAACTTAATGTGACATTTTCTTTTTGTCTACAACAAAAGAGGTAATTTTCCACATAAACATGTTTTAAATATGATATTCTCAACAGATATAGAGATATAAATTTTTTTAAAGTTTCTTTTTCTATGTTTTCTTCTTTGTTTGTTCCTTTGCTTGAGAAGGACTCTTTTTCTACTTAGCCCAGGCTCTACTCAGATTCATGATCCTCCTGCATCAGTCTGCCAAATGCTGGGATTTCACACTGCCCAGCTTTTTCTCTACACTTAACTGCAAATTTGTTTGTTGGATTCCAGGCTACAGATACAAGTCTCATTGGAAGAGCACAAGTTTGTCTATTTCAGTTACCTCTATTACTCAGCTCAACATTCTCCTTGAGCCCAAGAAAGGATTATAGACAAAAACTAGGCAACAGAGAGTTTGAGAAAGTGTTGCTTTTAGATAAAGCTAAACCTTTAATATTGTTTGTATATTTGTTTTACCATATAATGATGCAATGCATGCCTGTGCAGACACAGAAATGTAACAAGTGAGGAACTTTCAGAAAAATGAGTCTGTGAGTGTTTGCAAGAATTTATGCAGGAAATAAACAAAACAAAGAGTCATTTTGTTTTATAATCTCCATCCTTCCTTTGACCTTAACAGCCACTTTCCTGCTGCATGCCAGGAGCACAGGGGTCTTGAGGTACGGCTTCCCTTCTGGAAAAGTGCTGTCAGTGCATGGCACTTTGTTTAAGGGCAAGCTAATGCAGACAGGCAAGGGTGAGTTTACACGAGGCGGTGCTGTGCATCATGGACCAGAACAGATAAAGCCAGCTCCCAGCATGAAGTTAAAGAGGTGAACACTGAACATTCCACAAAACATTAATCCTGCCATGTCATATGTACATGTACATAAACATTGTGTTCCTTCCCATTGCATTCTTATGGTGTCAATATTACCATAACAGTTAAAATATATGGAAACATGGAACAAGTTTATTATCAGTTTTTACATGGTCTTTTAAAATATTTATTTATTTATTTGAGAGAGTGAGAGAGAGAGAGAGAGAGAGAGGAAAAATACAGACAGAGAATGGGCACAATAGGGGCCTCTAGCCACTGCAAACAAACTCCAGACATATGCACCTTCTTGGGCATCTGACTTACGAGGGTACTGGGGAATTGAACCTAGTTCCTTACACTTTGCAGCAAGTACCTCAACCATCTCTCCAGCCCTTCATGGTCTTTTAAATAAAAATGCATTATCAGAAGCCAGTGACATCCACAGAGTCTAAAGACAGCTATTAATATTCTTGCCAGGAGGAAGGCATCGAGGTCTAGGCTACAGCACAGATATTTTTATCAGTGTTAACTGATTATATTTTCATAGTCAACAAATAAAAGCAGGGAGATTCCATGGTCAGTGGAGGCCAAAAAATCAGAGATATTATTGTCACAGTAGCTTAGATGCTAAGCCTTTGCTATGGACTGTTAGTTTTTGACTTAACATGGACAGATGCAATGTATTTCCAAAAGAGGGGGACACAGTTCCCTTACCTCAGGTGTTGGGAGCCTGGATTTCTGGTCACCACAGCTTCCTTAGGGATTTCTTGAATTCTGAAAATATTGTTACAGAAGTAGGGAGGGAAGAAGAAGTTTTGTTTACCAGTACTCAACAGGCTAAGTCATCAAGGTTGGTGAAGGATATCAGATGTATAGCTAAAGCCAGATGGGATGGCTCTTCTGTTCCTTCCTCTCGTCTGCAGATGTGCTCTGGAGATGCCAGGGGCACAGCCAGGCATCTGACAGTCTTTGGGTAGCTTCCTCTGGAACACAAAGATGAATTTACTAATCTAGCACCTGAGAAGAATGGGTAGAAACGGCTTCTGCTGAACAGGTTTCAGGAGGGACCTTTAGCTTGGCAGCAGCTTTCAGAGTGCATTCTTGCCTGCAGACGACCAGGCTGCTTTATTAATACTGCTATCTGGGCGCAAAGACTAGAGCTTCATGTATGAAGTGGAAATGAGAAGAGATGCTCAAAGGCCCTGTTGTGCCCCACTTAAATGTCCCTGGGGATAGCACTAAGCCAAGAACCACCTAGTCCTGCAGTAAGCTACTCTGCCTTCTGATCCCATGACCTCCTCTCCCTGCTTTCTCCTCTGCATATCCTCAAAGGGACTTATCTCTCAGCTGAAGTGGCCTCTCTTGGAAATGCTCCTCCAGGAATAAGATGCTAATGAATCCTCTTGGGTGAGTTCCCTCCTCTGCTTTCCTAGAGCTTTTCTGTTGGCAAATGAGGTCTGAAGCCAGAGGAAATACTCTCTCTCTCTCCCTTCAAGGAAGGATCCAAACTGCTTAGGCTCCCATGCACTGGGATTATCATCACACACAACCAAAACCACACATGGAAAGTCTAGGTTTCTCCTTGAATCTAAGGGAGGCAAGACTCATTTCTAAATTCCTAACTAAAAAGACCTGCAGAGGTTCCTTACGTGGCCAGCCGTCTCTGTGCCTCAGAGCATGAGGTGGGGCTCCCAGCTCCTGTGGGATGCTGCTTCCCTTATTTATGGCCCTCTTGGCCTCGACTAGTTCTAATTTATATGACCCTTATGTGTAGTATGTCGATGTGAGATCTTCCTTTCCTTAAACTCTGACCACCCAATACAGGTTATGTGGGTGATCGTGTTTGGTGACACTGTTGTCTGCCAGCCATGCATTAGAAAAGAGACACACAGCTTAGTTTTGTAATATTTGAATTTGAAATTTTAAAGACATCCACATAGAACTAGAGTTGTGGGGTAAATATTAATTAAAATCTTTTAAATGTTCTCAGTGGTTAAAATTGTTTATCCACTATGTAATAATGCTCAAATGACAATGCATTATCTATGGTTATAATAGGACAAGGGACAGAGGCACTTAAAGATACTGAGCAATGAGGTCTGATTAGATGGTTATGTGGTTAGAGGAAGTACTTTCAAGCATGAGGTTCTGGATTAGGAACCCCAGCACTCAAGTAAAATCCAAGTGTGATAGTGAGCACATGTAACCCCCAACACTTCAGAGAATCCAGGTCTAGCTAGTGTAGCCAAAATACTGAGCTCCAGGTTCCAAGACAGAATTTATCTTAGAGTATAAGGTAGAGATCAACAGAGGAAGGCCCCCTGATAGATTGACTTCTGTCCTCAGTGTGTATTAGCACACATGTGTTCTCACACTTGTACATGATCGTGTCCACACACATATGAACATGCATACACATTCCATGTACATACATGCACATGAACAAAGATGCAAAAGAAACAATACTGCACACCTAGCATATCTATGCACACACAGCTGAATGACCATTAATAAGTGAAGATATGTTAGAAGGTAAAAGAAGTTACCTTCAAAGACTCCCAATAAAATAGCTGCAGCAAGACGAGTGAGGCCTCACTGACACGTACAATGCGGAGAGCCTCGGTAAACTCAACAGTGGGTTAAGTGTGCAAACTGGCAAGGCTAACTCCTAAAAACTTAGAAATATTTTTTTAAAAGAATAAAACCACAAAAGTGACAGCTTGGGACTATTTTATGCACACTTAGTGAAGGCTACAGTAACAGAATGTTAAAAGCTTCATATTCATATCATTTCCCTCTGGGGAGATGACTCTGGATGGACCACTTGTTGCTCAAACTGCATAGCCATGTTCAGATCCCTACCACCCACCCAAAAGCTTGAAACCATGACAGACTTCAGTAATTCAGAGCACTGACTGCAAGGGGGCAGCAGTGAACAAGAATGGACAGGAGGCCTTGTGTCAAACAAGGGAGAAGGTGAGGTCCAATGCAAACACACACAAAGTTTTCCCTTGAGAAACACACACACACACACACACACACAACTACATGAACATGCACATACAATGTCTTTTTTGTTTGAAGGCAGCATCACTTTATTCCTTTTTTAAATAAATCATAATTTAAATGCCATAAAATCAATCCTTTTTGAGAATATATCTTTTCAAGTTCTAAGAAATAAATTCATGCAATAAGCACCAAAGATTCTTTATCACCCTTTAATCATTATCCTTTCCCTCACCCCCTCCCCTGCCATATATCTCGTCTCCTTCAGAAAAATATATAAATTTTGCCATATTTAGAGTCAGTGTTTGAGATTCATCTGTTTCCTTGTGTGTCTTGGTCCTTTCCCATTAGCTGCAGAACAGAATATAGTTGTGTGGTTATGCCATAGTCTGTTTTTCCTTCCACATTCAGTGAACATTTACATTGTTTCATTTGGGTGATTGTGAAAAAGTCCAGTATAAATATTTGTGTGCATAAATTATCTATTTTCTTGCATAATGACCCAGTAGGAAACTGATTAGTTGCAAAGGAAGAGTATGCTGAAGTTTATGACAGATTGCCCAATTATTTTGTAGCTTGCAGGATCCATTTGCTTGGGCACACTGTCAGTGGAGTTTTTTCAGTTGCTCTCTGATTGAAAATGATGCCAACTCAGTGGGAGGAAAGTCACACGTTGTACTAACACCAAGTCAAAAGCCTATGGTTTGGGAGGTCATAGGCCACAGAGGAAACCTTATGTTCTCTGACTAAATGGAGAGGTTATACACATCAAAGTGTCTTCTAGTTGTATAGATGTATGCCATTTGGTCAGTGTTGCTCTAATTTACTCTTGGTTAAAGAATCTACTTTTTTACAGGTGGCAATGAATCCTATGTTTACCTAAGACCTACCAGAATAATAGGAGAAAGCCGAGGGCCTGATTGGAGACAAGTCGTCTGAATCATGTCCTTAAGGGCCCAGGAAGCATTGTAGAAAACAGACAAATTAAATATGAGAGCTTCTCTCATGGCTAGCCAGAGAACCTTCTTCAGGGAGAAGGCGGTAGAAACTGAGAAGACTCAAAATTGGGGTATATTGCCTGAGTTCTACTCTTTTTTTCTTTTTTTTTATTAATTATATTTGTATTCAGTTAATACAGTCAAGTTTTTACCATTGTTAGCCTCATTCCTGTCCTCCTCCCTCCCCCTGGCCCCTCCTTGTTGAGGTATATAGTCATGCATTGTGGAGTTAGCCTTCAGTTATGGGTAGGAGGAAATGTCTCTGTGTGTCATGACCCAGTGTGGCTCTGACATTCTTTCCGCCACCTCTTTCACAAAATTTCCCTGAGCCATGTTGTGTTCATTTTAGGCCTGCTTCAGTCATGAGGTCTTGGGAGCCTCTGTATCTTGGGATATCTGATTTGGTTGGAGTTGATTGTTCTCTGTGTCTATCTCCTTCAACCTGGTGCCGGTACCAGGTTCACCAAGAAAACAGCACCCTTGCTTGTTGCCAATTATCCTTAGTTTCAGCTGGGGCCCTTTTGAGGTATGATGGGGTGGTTCTCTCCTTAGGATCTGTGTGTATCTGAAAAAGAGAAGCAGATTCTCCAATGGAGAGTAAAGTTAGCAACAGATAAATGGGATAACCCTTATTTTTCAAAGAGAATTTAATAGGTGTAGACCCTCTGGTAGCCCATGATTAGTGGTAGCTTCATAATGGAGAGCAGGCTCATTTTTGGATATGGTTCTAACTTGTTTCTCAGCTCCAGCTATGGGTTCTGTTCCACTGAGCAGATCAGCAAATCAAAAGCAGTTGGTTTCCCACCATGGCTGTGTGCCACTATTGCACTTGTGTGATCATCACAAAAGGTTATTTGCTGCTAAGTAGGTTAGACCATGAGTTGCTTGGACAGATATTGATCATTTTCCCCCAGTCACCCATGTAGCACCTTCTGGCACTAGACACACTGACTGTCTGGGAACTGACTGTCTTCCATCTTCCAGCCATGTCACTCCATGTTACTTGTCAACTGCATATGGTATCTTCAGCAGTAGGGTCTTACCACTAACCTTTGGTGGGTCATCAAGTACTCTGACAGAAATCTGTCATTGTTTTAGGAAACCTTGTAGTTCTCTCTGATCAAAAGCTCATTGTGGATGAGCGCCACCTGATGGTACTGGGAGTTACAGGTCAGTGCCCACGAACAGAAGGAAGAAAAAGATAAGTAATATAAAAGAGAGAGAAGAGGGAAAGAGAGAAGCTGTAGAAGATTAAGGTCAGTCTTCATCATACCCTCTCCAGTGCCTTGTGACTCAGGTGTTCCCTGTAAGGGCCTGGTGAAGGTTCAACCATTTGGTCTGCCTTTTAGGATGTAGAATTTTATGGTACCATTGCCGTTTACATCTAAATTTGTGTCCACCACCCTTATCTTTCCCTCCCCTCCCTCCCCACCCACCCTACCGACTGGTCCTCGAGATGCTTGCTGGGTATGTCAGCATCTTGGATAGATTCAGGTTAGGTGCTGTAGATAAGTGAGACTATGCAGTGATTATCTTTCTGTGACTAGGTAAGTTCACTGAGAATGATCTGTTTCACGTTCAACCATTTTTCTTCAATTTTCATTATGACATTTTTTTTCTTACTGCTGTGTAGAATTCCATTGTGTAGATATACAACATCTTAGTTATCCATTCTTCTAGTGATGGACATCTGAGTTGATTCCAGCTCTTAGCTATTATGAATTAAGCCACCATAAACATGGTTGAGCAAATCTCTCTGGACTGAGGCTTGAAGGTTTTAGGGTACATGCCAGTAAGGGAATAACTGGGTCTGTTGGTAACTCTATAGTCATCTTTTTTAGGAGTCTCCATATTGCTTTACCATCTTACATTTTCACCAACAATGGATGAGGGTTCCTATTTCTCCACATCCTTGCCAGCATTTATTTTCATTTGATGTTTGCTATCCTTATCTTGGAATCTCATAGTTGTTTTAATTTGCATTTCCCTAACGATTAGGGATGATGAACATTTTCTTAAGTGTGCATTTGCCATTTGTATTTCTTCCTCTGTGAACTGCCTTTCCAGCTCTTTGCCCCATTTTGTGAGTGGGTCGTTTGACTTTGTATTGTTAAGGTTTTTGAGTTCTCTGTAGATTGTAGAGATTAGGCCTCTGTCAGTTGGATATTCAGCAAATATTTTCTCCCATTCTGTGGGTAAACTATTGGCTTTGCTTATTGTATGTTTGGCTATGAAGAAACTCTTCTGCTTCATGTGATCCCATAGGTTGAGTGATTGTTTAAGATCCTGTGCTACTGGGGTTTTGTTCAGGATATCTTTTTCCATTCCTATATCATATAATGTTCCTCATATATTTTCTTTCAGTAGTAGCTGAGTTTTTGGTCTTATATTGAGGTCTTTGGTCCATTTGGACTTGAGTGTTGTGCGTGGAGAGATGTGTGGATCAAGTTTCAATTTCCTGCATATGGTTATCCAATTTGTCCAGCACCATTTGTTGAAGATGCTGTCTTTTTTTCCAGCCTATATTGTTAGGGCCTTTGTCAAATATCAAGTAGCTGTAGTTGCTTGACCCAAAGTCTCGGTCCTCAATTCTATTCCATTGGTCTATACTCCTGTTTTTATGCCACTACCATGCTGTTTTTATTACTATAGCTTTGTAATATAGCTTTAGATCAGGTATGGTGATGCCTCCAGAGGTATTTATTTTGCTGAGGATATGCTTGGATATCCAAGGACTTCTGCCTTTCCACATGAAATTTGAGAACATTTTTTCTATCTCTGTGAAGAACACTGTAAGGATTTTAATTGGAATTGCATTAAATCTGAATATTGCCTTTGGTAGGATTGTCATCCTCACAATGTTAATTCTGCCTATCCAGGAACATGGGAGGTCTTTCCATTTTCTCAAGTCCTCCTCAATTTCTTTATTGAGTGTTTTTGTTTTCATTGTATAGATCTTTCACTTCTTTGGTTAACGTTATTCCAAGGTATTTTTTTGTTGTTGCTACTGAAAATGGGACCATGTCCCTTATTTCTTTTTCTGTATCTTTGTCATTTGCATACAAAAAGGCTACTTATTTTGTGCATTGATTTTGTATCCTGCTACTTTGCTAAAGGAGTTAATCACCTTCAAGAATTTTGGGATGGAGTCTCTTGGGTCTCTTATGTATAGAATCATGTCATCAGTGAATAGAGCTAACTTAACTTCTTCCTTTCCAAATTGTATCCTTTTTATTTCTTTCTCCTGTCTTATTGCTTGAGCTAGGACTTCCAGTACTATATTGAAGAGCAGAGGTGAGAGTGGACACCCCTGTCCTGATCCTGATCTCAATGGGAATTCCTCCAGTCTCTCCCATTAAGCATTATTTGGGCGTTAGGAGCTTCATATATAGCCTTTATTATGTTAAGATATGAACTGACCATGCCTATTCTCTACAATGTTTTGATCATGAAGTGATATTGTATTTTGACAAAGGCCTTTTCTGCATCTATAAAAATGATCATGTGGTTTTTGTGTTTAGCCTTGTTTATATGGTGTATTACATTGACAGATTTCCATATGTTTAACCACCCCTGAGTTCCTGGGATGAATCCCACTTGATCAAGGTGGATAATGCTTTTGATGTGTTGTTGGATTCATTTGCGAGGATTTTGTTCAGGATCATTGCGTCTAAGTCCATCAGGGAAATAGGCCGGTAGTTTTCTTTTCTTGTGGCATCTCTGCCTGGTTTTGGATTTATGGTGATACTAGCTTCATTGAAGGAGTTGGGGAGATTTCCTTGTTCTCCAGTTGTGTGGCACAGTTTGAGAAAGATTGGTTTGAGTTCTTCCACGAAGGCTTGATAGAATTCAACTGAGAAGCCATCTGGTCCTGGACTCTTCTTTGGGGGGAGGATTTTTATTACCTTTTCAATCTCGATGAGTGTGATAGGTTTGTTTAGGAGATTAATCTGCTCTGAGTTTAGCTTTGGTAGATGGCATTTGTCCAAGAATTTATCCATTTCCTCCATATTATCCGGTTTTGTGGAGTAGATGTTTTTGAAATAAGTCCTGACGATTCTCCCAATTTCACTTATATCTGTTGTGATTTCTCCTTTTCACTTTGAATTTTGTTAACTTGAAGTGTCTCTCTTTTTTTTTTTTTCTGGATCAAATTGGCCAGGGGTTTGTCAATCTTTTTTATTTTTTCAAAGAACCAGCTCTTTGTTTTGTCAACTTTCTTAATTGTGTTCTTAGTTTCCAATGCATTAATTTCTGCTCTGATCTTAATTATTTCTTTCTGTCTGGAGCTTTTTGGGTTGGATTCTTCTTTCTTTTCCAGTGCCTTTAGGTGGATAGTTAGGTTATTGATTTGGGATCTCTCTGTCTTTTTTATTTATTGCTATGAACTTTCCCCTGAGGACCACCTTCATTGTGTCCCATAAGTTCTGGTATGATGTATTCTCATAGCCATTCATTTCTAGAAATTTCACAATTTCATTTTTTATTTTGTACACTATCCATTTATTGTTTAAAAGTGTGCTGTTCAGTTTCCAGAAGCCAATGGGATTCTTGGTGGGTCTTTTGTTGTTAATTTCTAGCAATACAGCATTGTGATCTGATATCATGCAGGGAATTATGTCAATCTTCCTAAATATATGGAGGCAGGGTTTGTGACCCAGTGTATGAGTGTTCCATGGGCTGCTGAGAAGAATGTGTAGTCTGTGGTTTTGGGATGAAATGTTCTGTAGATGTCCATTAAGTCTAAGTGATCTATGGTTTTGTTGAGCTCTCTTACTTCCCTATTGAGTTTCTATTTGGATGATCTGTCTATTACTGATAATGGTGTATTGAAGTCCCCAACTATGATGGTGTTGGTGGTTATTTCTGTTTTATTGTCAAGTAGGTTTTGTTTTATGAACTGTGGTGCCCCTGTGTTTGGTGCATAAAGATTTATGATTGTGATATCCTCTTGATGGATCATTCCCTTGATAAGTAGGAAGTGGCTTTCTTTGTTGTTTTTGATTATTTTTGGTTGAAATCTATTTTATCCAATATTGATATAGCTATGCCTGCTTGTTTCTTATTCCCATTTGCTTGGAATATTGTTTTCCACCCTTTCACCCCGAGGAGGTGTCTGTCTTTAGTGGTGAAGTGGGTTTCTTGAAGACAACAGATTGAGGGGTCTAATTTTATGATCCATCCTGTTAGCTTGTGGGTCTTGATGGGTGAATTAAGGCCATTAATATTTAGAGTAATGACTGTGAGATTTGATTTGATTCCTGCCATATTGTGTTGGTATATGTGGTTTGGTGTTTTCATGGACTTTGAAATTTTTTGTGCCTTTTTTGAGTTTGGTTATTGTGATCTTGTAAGCATTTGAGGTTGATAATTTGTTTCTTCTCTGTGGGGAATTTCCTGAAATACTCTCTGTAGGTTTGGTTTTGTGTTCATATAATTGTAAAGCTGAGTTTTGTCATGGAAAGTTTTTCTTTCACCATCTATTTTGAGGGATACTTTTGCTGGGTAAAGTAGTTTGGGTTGGAAACCATAGGTTCTTAGACTTTGCAGTGTTCCATTCCAGGCCCTTCTGGCTTTCAGGATTTCCATTGAGAAGACTGAAGTAATTCTGATGGGGTTACCTTTAAAAGTGATGTGCTATTTTTCCCTAGCTGCTTTTAGGATTTTCTCTTTGGTGTCAATGTTTAGAGTCTTAATGACAATATATCTTGGAGAGTTTCTTTTTGGTCCAATCTGTTTGGAATTCTGTTAGCTTCTCGTATCTTGATGGGCCTTTCTTTTGAGAGAGTGGGGAAGTTTTCTTTGATGATTTTGTTAAATAAGTTCTCCATGCCTTTGGTCTGAATCTCTTCCCCTTCTGGTATTCCCATGACCCAGATGTTAGGATGTCTAAGGGTATCCCACAATTCCCTCATCTTCTGTTCACAGAAATTTTTGAACTTATTGAAAAATTTGAACCCTCTGTTTCTTCTGTCTGGTCTTCCAGATCAGAGATTCTATCCTCCACATGGCTGACTCTATTCTTGAGAGCATCTAAAGAGTTTTGGGCTTGTTCAATTAGGTTTGAATTTTCTACTACTTTTTTATGTATAGCTTCCATCCCTCTATCAACCTCTCTTTTCACATCATTTTCTGATTTTCTTGATGCTTCTTGGAATTCATCCTTGCATTTCTTTATGTCTTCATTTAGCATGGCCAGCTGATTTTTGAGGTCCTATTTTTTTCACTCTCCTTCAGATCTTTTAACTGTCTTTGAACTCCTTCCATTTTCTTATCTATTAGGTCTAGTCTAATGAGGGCAGCATCCACACAAATATCGATCCTTTGTTGCTTTCCTTTTTTCCTTTTTTGGTTTTTACACTTAAGTAGTTATTTATTCCCAAATTAATATCTTTGAGCTTCTGCTATGTAGCAGACATTTTGGTAAGCCCTATTCATCATCAGATATTTTTTTAAATTTTTTTTATTAATTAGTTTTGAATTCAGCAAATACAGTCAGTTTGGTACCATTATTAGGCTCATCCGTGACCTGCCCCCTCCCCTTGGCCTCTTCTTGTTGAGGTATATGGGTCATGCATTGTGGGGTTAGCCCACAGTTATGGGTAGGATAAATGTCTCTGCATATCATGACCCAACATGTGCTTCTGACATTCTTACAAGTTCTACCAGTAGCTTGGTCAGGGTTGCACTGCTCATAGCTTCATTTTGGTGTTCTGATCCTAATGTCTCTTCCATGTTTTGATTAGAGACATTCATTGTAGGACTGGGTGATCTTACTAGATTTACTTGCATTTGATTTTTCATGTTATTTCTTTTGCACTGTGGTCTGCCCATCACAGTGTATGGGCAGGGAGAGTAGGACTGTGGTCTTGATGGGTGGGGGAAGTGGTGCCTCTTGGGGGAGCTGTCCTGAGCTAGCAGGTGGGCAAGCAGCTGGCAGAGTGATCCTGAGCTAACTAGTGAGTGGGAGGATCAGCCTGGGCTCACTTGCAGTGGGAAGCTGAAGCAGCCTGAGGTGGGATGCCAAAACAGCCTGAGCTCACACATGGCAGGACACCAGGGGTGGGCAGATGGGTGGGCACCCAGCAGATGGGAGATTGGACCTGAGCTGGCGCAGGCGGAAAGACAGAGTGATCCTGAGCTTGCACAGGCAAGTGGAATGGGCCTAAACTTGTGCCTGGACAGACAGGCAGCCAGAGCAGTAATGGGAAAATGGGCAGAGCAGGCTAAGCTTACACATGTGGTGGGCAGATGGAAGGATGGAGCCTGAGCTCCAGCGGGCCAGAGGATGGAGCCTGCCCAAGCAGGGGTAGCAGGGAAATTGCCCCTGCACAGGAGGCAAGTGGAACTGTGCTGGCCTGGGTCCCTTTCCTACAGTAATGCAGGAATATTCTGAGGCTGGGACTATGGCTATGGCAGCTGCTTGGGGGGGGGGCGGTTGGAGGACTGGTGGGCTACCTGCAAGTGAAGGAATCAATGATTCCCTTTTTTTCCTCCTCTGCCTCCTCTGCACCCTCCCACTGGTGATCTATTAGAGATTGCTCTCCCCTAAAAGACCCAGTGAATATTTAATGCCTTGTCTTCTTTTCCCAGGAAGGTGTGATGTAGTTAGGTGGTCACCATCTTGGCCGGAAGTCTGTCACCTTAATTCTATTCTTTATGATCAACACATATCATCATTTTATAGTTACCCAGGAGTATTGAAGATTAGTCTTTGTTCACCCAATTTATCTCTTAAGTTCTTATTGCTAGGACACAATGTTGATGACAATTATTTATGGGAGGAAGGGTTCATTTTAATTTATACTTCCAGGTGGGAAAGCCATGGCATCAGGAGCCTGAGTCAGCTGGCCATGGTCAGCACAGTGAGGAAGCAGAGCACTCAGTGAATGCACAGCCAGCTCACTCCTTTTTATACTGCCCAGGACCCCAGCCCACAGGATGACAATGTCCTCAGTTAAGTTGGTTCTTCCCACCTTAATTAACCTAATTAACATAATCCAACACAGATGTGCACAGAGGCTAAACTAGTCTAAGAATCCTTTACAAGTCATTCTGTGTTCTAGTAAGTTAGTTTCCAAACAATATAAACCATTTGTATTTTGTGAATAAAAAACAATATAGTACATACTTGTCTGTGAAGAAGACTTTCTGAAAAGGATGCCAATAACCCAAGAAATAACAGAAGGGACTGATAAATAGGATTTCATGAAATTAATGAGCTTATGTACAGGCAGGGAAACAAGAGACTAAAAGAGGCTGTTTCTCCACATCCTTACCAGCATTTCTTGTTAGTTTCTGTTGTCGTTATTTTAAATACTTTTTATTTATTTGGAAGAGACAGAAAGAGGGGGAGAAAGAGTATGGGCATGCACTGGCCTCCAGCCACTGCAAACAAACTCCAAATGCATGTGCAACTTTGTGTATCTGGCTTTACGTGGGTACTGGGGAATAGGTCCCAGAGTGTCAGGCTTGGCAAGCAAGTACCTTTAACCACAGAGCCATATCTCCAGGACTAGTTTTCTTGATGACACCTATTCTAACTAATGTAAGATTTTATTTCAAAGTATTTTCATTTGTGTTTCCCTCATATCTTGTGATGCTGAACATTTTTTTAAAATATCTATTGGTTATTTGTGTCTCTACTTTTATGAACTGTTTGTTCATTTCACTACCCCATACATAGTACTGAGAACAAAGTCAGAGTCTCATGGATATGATGGCCAGTGACTCCAAAGTGAAGATCCCACTAGTCTTTGACTAAGAAGAGAGGCTATATCCATCAAAATAACTATACTTATCTCCTTTAATCCATGCTCATCTCACTTTGAATTGAATAAACTATTTTTGTTGTTTTGTTATCCTTGCTTTTTTTGTTGCAATTAGCAAAAAAACCTGGGAGAGCAAAGATCCATCAATATTATAAGAAAAGATACCTGGCTGCCTAGCACAAGATAAGCCACCTCTAGCACTTCTGCTAGGGTTCAGGAGAAATTACAGAGGAATTGGCAATTTAAACATGAGTTCTGCTTTCACTGCTAATCTGATGACTAGCTCCGGGGAGATGGCAATAGACACTGAGGACACTCAAAACTCACCAAAACAGAAATAAATTTTTTAAAAACATAAAAATTTATATATTAATGGTGTAGCATGTTGTGTCTGCAAACATGCATTCATTTTATAATATTAGTTTATTTATAATATTAGTTTATTTTCTTTGAGAGTGAGAGACGGAGAGAGAGTCAGAAAAAGAGAGGAGAGGAGAAGGGAGGAGAGGAGAGGAGAGGAGAGGAGAGGAGAGAAGAGAAGAGAAGAGAAGAGAAGAGAAGAGAAGAGAAGAGAAGAGAAGAGAAGAGAAGAGAAAAGAAAAGAGGCGGGGCATGCCAAGACCTCCATTCACTGCAAATGAACTACAGATGAATGTGCCCCCTAGTGTATCTGGATTATGTGGGTATGGGGAAATCCAACCAGGGTCCTTAGGCTTCATAGACTTCACCACTAAGTCATCTCTCCAGCTTTCATTGTATATTATTTTGATAAGATTGAATATGTTTAAGTCCTCAAATATTTAACATTTATTTGTCGTAAAAAGTTTCAAAATTCTTCTTTCAAATCTTTCAAAATGAACTCTGCATTACTGTTATCTATAGTCACTTTACTGTGCACTAGTACACCAGAATTCCTTGATGTATCTAACCTTAACTCAATGCCCTTTGGTCAGTATTTTCTTATATATCCCCCTTAACCCCCAACTATCCTCACCTTCTGAGAACCACTATTACATTCTTAATACCTATATCAACTTTAACTTATTTTAGTGTTATAAACAAAGCTGTTATAATGCTGTTTTATTTTACCATTAAAATGAGAAAATAATTAGCAACTTTTAATAAACATCAATACCCCTTAAGTAATATAGTTGTATATACGCACACATATACAAACACGATCTAAACAATGACATGTGTTATAGTATCCTTAAAGACTGATACTTAGAAAGATATAAGAAATAAAAATGATGGAAATCTCTAACAGTTAGAATATTTTTGAAGTATGCCATGGTTGGTACCACTTTTTAGCAAGATTAATTGATTAAAATTTGTGCAGATTCTAATACTCTCCTCCCATTGATATCCAACCCTTATTTTACCCACTTGTAATTTATCTTTTGTTGCTAAGATGGTCCAATATGGGCTAAGAGGCTAAAGGGTCATGTCAAAGTTGGGAATACCTTTCAGAACATCTTATGGCTCCCATGCTCAGGGATCAGAATAATTAATATGGTGAAAATGGCCGCTCCACCCAAAGCAATATACATATTCAATACAATTCCAATCAAAATTCTAGCAGCAATTTTTCAATGTAAAAAACATGTTTATTCACAATCCTTGAGAAGTTACCATTCCTTCAGAAAATTCTTGATGAACAAAAAGCCAAGAAAAGTTACAACAGTAGCTTATGCCAAACTGAAAATATACATATGATGTATACAAACTTTAAAAAAAAACATTATCACAGGCAATGTGACTATAGAGTACCTTTAAAATATTTCCAATGACACAGTACAATTTAAATTATGTTAAGACAGGTATAAATAATAGCATTACCTAATGTATATTTGCATAATAAAGTATATTAATTTCCATGAGATTGAAATACGACAAAAACTACAGATGTCATTGTCTAGCAGCTCAAATATGGAAAGGGCCACATGACTTTTTAAATACAGCAAGAACTTTAAGCTACTATTTATATCTGGACCTTTCTAATTTTTTTAGACCAATGGCTGTCATTGTTGGAAAAGAGAGAGAGAAAAGAAGGAAATCCCAAATATACCAGGATTCAATTTGCTTTCTAGAATCATACTCAACCCTCAGCAAAATTAAGAAATGTACACAGGGAATGTTTTATATCCTTAGCCTTTTATACTGACTGGTCAACCAAGAGAAATAAATAAAAAATTAAAAAAGAAACTCCTTTTGTGACTTTTTTCTATGAAGAGAAACTGAACAAACCGAGACAATAAGTGAAAGTGATGGATGGGTTTCTGGGAAGTGCTTATGATGGAACAAAGGAATGCATTTGTTTTTTTGTGATTATAGCAGACAGATTTAGGTTCACTGAGATGAACTTCTAGACCAGGCACAGTTATGGAGGAAGGGATATTTATTGAAGCTTACAGATCCAGGGGAAGTTCCATAATGGCAGAAGAAGCTGGCCTGCCTTCACAGGACCAAGCAGACAGAGAGAAGCACAAGCTTAAAAGCCAAAAGCCACACAGCACTCTTCAGGAACTCCAGCTAGGCACACTTTGCATATCTTTAGATTGAAATCTGAAACCCACCACCACACCTTAAGATCCACACAGTGATACTGCCTCCAGCCTGGTGGCTGCAGATGCAAACTACAAACCAACAACTGAATATATTGGGGGCCATCTATTCTATTCAAACCACCACAGTGATTATCATTCAAGAAAATGGAAGAAAGAGTTTCAGGACAAAATGATTGTGCAGTAGGAAAATTTGGAGGACATCAGTAACATTAAGCCCCAGGGTACGAGTGAAGGTTAGCAGTTGGTAAGCAGTGAAATGATGGAAAACAGTATAAATTGTTAGGGAGAGATCCAGGTGGGTGGGAAGCATGAAGAGTTCTGTGGCTGAATGCTCCGTTTTAAGTGAAGGGTGGACAAGATGTGACCAAAGATGACAAATATTAATCTTAAGTGTACATAAGTGGTTTAGAACTGTAACAGCCTATTTTCTTCTGATAAGCAAGGTTGACTCTTATAAAATGCCCATATTACAAATTAATTTGTAACGTGATTGTACTCACGATCCCATTGTCAGTGGATTTTTAAAAAATAGATAATAAGATTAAATATCTCCAGAAAGAATGAAGAGGGGAATGAAGAGGAGAAAGATGTTAGAACTGAGAAGGTAGCCTATATAGAGATGATCTGTTACTAGTCTACCAGTAGTTTAAGATATACTCCAACAAACTAAAAATAAACTAAAGAAGGATGTAGGACAAATAAATGGGAACTGGGAGGATTTTTAGAAATGTTATTAGGAAAGAAACAACCAAAGGAAAAGTAGTCTTGCAATTTTATTAACTATTTATTTATGTATGTATTTGTGGGGGTGTATGCATATGGGCACTCTACAGGGTCTCTTGCTACTACAAACTCCAGTCACATGGGCCACTTTACATCTGCCTTTATGTAGTGTCTAGGGAGCCAACCCTGGGCTAGCAGGCTTTCCAAGAAAATGCCTTCAACCTCTGAGCCACTTCCCCAGTCCTAAACCCTACCAGTTTGTACATACTCAAATAAATTAGAAATTTATTCTAAATTAAAATATAAATTAATATACAAAAATAAAAATTGACACTTAAAGAAATCATGGAAATGATATCCTAACAGTAAAATCATCAGAAGAAAACATGAATATCTTTAACCATGCAGATATTTTTAATTTCCCTGTTTAAAAATCCATACCATAGATATTAAAATGACAAATTTGAAAAGAAGCTATTGTCATGGATATAATAAAATACCATGTCCTCAAACTTGAACTTATAAAAAAGTTTAAATATGCAAATGGTAAATTATGCAAGTTTTTACATGAAATATTTAATATTTTTGGAAAATCAATTTGTCCTTTAGTATCAAGAATAAGAGGTTGATTTTAAACCTTGACTTCCATAAAGACATTCATAAAAATTTTCTTAAGGGAAAATATTGGTCTTATATCCAAGAAACATTCTTATTAATATAAGCACACAAAAAACATTAATTATTCAATAGTGATGAAACAGCTAGTTACAGTACAAACATTAACATAATATACCACTACTTAGAATTTCAATCATGTAATAGTTAAGTTTTATGACGTAATCCATATTTCAAATATCTCACTAGGTATCCTGCAGTTATGTAACAATCCTCACAACACCATGAAAAAAATCTTTTTTTAAGATATATATTTTTTATTGACAACTTCTATACTTATAGACAACAAACCATGGTATTTCCCTCCCCTCCCCCACTTTCCCCTTCATAACTCTGCTCTCCATCATGTCCCCTCCCTCTCTCCATTAGTCTCTCTTTTAATTTGATGTCATCATCTTTTTCTCCTATTATGAGGGTCTTATGTAGGTATTCTTAGGCACTGTGACATTTTGGATATCGAGGCCAATTTCTGTCCAGACAGTTTTAGCAAGGAGTGGTACCCTTCCTTTGGCTCTCACATGAAAAAAATCATTTATGCCTCTGAATTTATAGCTTACAGAATTTGGTTGAAACAGACTGAGGACCATGTTCAGAGTTGTATAAGAAACTAAGCTGCATTGAATTTGGACCCCTGTGTTGTGACAACTGACCAGAGGCTCTTCTCCATTGCTCTATGCTATCATCATACACTGTAGAGGAAAATATATGTCACTGTGGACCAACAGGTAATAAAATTGTCTATTTAAAGATATGAATTCAGCACAACTAATGCCTGCATTAAAAAATGGAAGAAAATTCATGCAAATGTGTAGAGTTTATTTCTGGATAAGGAGATTTTTGCCTTCTTCTAGCATACTAATATTCATTAATGTTTAAAAAGAATGTTTTTATACTTATTTTAAATGGTACATAAAAACATTAAGTTTTATATATTAATGGTATACCATGTTTTATTTCCATATATGTATGTATTGTATAATAGTTAAATCAAATTAAATATGTTTATCTCCTCAGATATTTATCATTTCTTTGTGGTGAAAATTATCAAAATTCTAACTTTTCAAAATTTACTATGCATTACTGTTTTGTGCCATAATAATAGTGTGTGATAGCACACCAGCACCTATTGCTCCTATCCAGTCATAACTCACTACCCACTAATCAGTATAGTATGCCCTCATTCTTCCCCCTCACCCCCAACTCTCCCCAGCCTCTGGTAATCCTGTTCTATTTTCAACTTCTAGATGATCAACTTAAATTTCTTTCAGTGTTATAAACAAAGCATTTATAATGTTATATTATTTAAGCTTAATAAAAACAGGAAGCAATTTAGCACATTTTCACAAACAATAATAACATTCAAATATTATAGATGTGCACACACACACAAACACACACATACATGTGCATGTGCATGTGCATGCACAATCTAAGCAAAGACATCTTTTTGAGCATCCATAAAGGCTATTACTTGGAAAGAGGGAAAGACTGAACATGCTGCAAAATTCTACAAACTGGAATTCCTATTATTGTTATCATTTTTTTAGCAAGACTAGTTGGTTTAAAATTTGTGCAAATGTCAAGAATCTGAGCCTTAATTAGTGTACCTTCTTGAAACTGTTTTTTTCTGTTGGATAAATTGGTCCAATATGGACTAAGAAGTTAAGGAGTCAGGTCCAAAGTGAGGATACCTTTAAAAATCTCTAATCTAAGCAGCTGCATTGAAAAACGGGGATTAATTTTTAAAGAGAGTAAGAATAATTTAAGGAGTATGAATCAGGTCTATAAAATACCACATGAGATTTAAAGAACATTTAACAAGGATATTTACATTCCCACACTTCTTTATACTCTGAAGATTTCACCATCTGTATTTTATTCATTGGAGACATACTTTGATTTGAGGAGGAATTAATTTTAAAACATAGCTATTCAGACTACCTAAAATGGTGGTTCAGTTAATGCTCTTGTCTGTAAAGGCTTACAACCTGGGTTCAATTGCCCAGTGCCGACAGAAAGCCAAATGCAGAAAGTGGCGCTTGTGTCTGGAGTTCATCTGCAGTGGCAAGAGGCTCTAGTATGCCTATTCATTTCTCTTCTCTTCTCTTCTCTTCTCTTCTCTTCTCTTCTCTTCTCTTCTCTTCTCTTCTCTTCTCTTCTCTTCTCTTCTCCTCTCCTCTCCTCTCCTCTCCTCTCCTCTCCTCTCCTCTCCTCTCCTCTCCTCTCCTCTCCTCTCCTCTCTTCTCCTCTCCTCTCCTCTCCTCTCTTCTCTTCTCTTCTCTTATTTCTCTCCTCCTCTCCTTTCCTCTTCTCTCTTGCTCTTTCTCTCTCTCTTTCTCTCTCCTCTCCTCTTACCCCTAGTAAATAAATAAATAAATATTTTTAAAAGAAAGAACTACCTACAATGTAGATTGTGTTGTCAACATGCCTTTTCCAAGGACCCGTTTCAAAGCCCCAAGAACTTCCTTATTCCTCAGGCTGTAGATGAGGGGGTTCAAAGCTGGGGTGACAATTGTATAGAAAACAGAGATGATATTGTCTTGCTTGGTATTGTGAAAGGAGCTGGGCAGGACATACATAAATGTGGCAGCCCCATAAAACATCCCAACTACAGTCAGGTGTGAAGAACAGGTAACAAGGGCTTTCTTCCTACCTTCATTTGAGGGCATGTGAAGCACAGCGAACAGAATTAGTGTGTAGGAAGCCAATATAGCAGCAAGAGGGGGCATTAGGAAAGTCACACCCATCACATAAACCATGAGTTCATATCGGGAGGTGTCTGCACAGGCTAGTTTCAGCAAGGGAGGGATCTCACAAAGCAGGTGTTCGATTTTCCTAGCATTGCAGAAGGGATAATACATGGTATACATGGTATACCCCAGAGCACTCAGAGATGCCAGAATCCATGACATTGTCACCATGAGCCAGCAGACCCTCGGACTCATGAAGATCATGTAGTTCAGAGGATGACAAATGGCCACATACCTGTCATAGGCCATGAAGGCAAGAAGAAGGTCCTCTGCACCACCCAGTGTCAGTGCAAGGAACATCTGAAGGGCACAGCCCCCAAAGGAGATGGTGTCGTCTCTGAGCAGAAAATCCATGACAGCCTTGGGAGTGACGACTGAAGTGAAGAGGAGGTCCATGAGAGAGAGCTGCCTGAGCAGGAGGTACATGGGCACGTGGAGCCGGGCATCCATTGTGATGACCAGGAGCAGCAGTCCATTGCTGGTCAGGGCCAACAGGTACAGGGCTGTGACTGTGGCACAGAGCAGCTCAGGAGAGCCACTGCCATTCAGAATCCCCACCAAGATGAAGCCACTGGCCCAGGTGGAGTTCCAGAGCTCCATTCCTTGTAGCTTCTTTACTTGCCTAGGAACAGAGGAAAACAGTTGGCTCAGTGAATTTAGAGAATACAGACCCCAGTTTGTGTAACTAAAGGCCCTGAGCATCAGCATGCGGCCAGAAAAAATAACATCTTCCCACTTATATCCCAAATTTCTTACACATAATTATATCTTGATAAAAAATCAATTTAAATAGAAAATGTGAACCAGAGCAACAGCTACACCTCAAGAGATCGCCTCAGTAAAGCATTATTCGGTACATTAAACCCAAATAAGTGTCATTTCTGAAACATTAAATTGTCTCTCATTAGACTTAGGGGCCATTCAGAAGCCAAGCATGGTGGTGCACACCTTTAATCCCAGCACTTGGGAAGCTGAAGTAGGAGGTTCACTGAGAGTTTGAGGCCTCCCTGAGACTACTACATAGTGAATTCTAGGTCAGCTGGGCTACAGTGAGACCCTACCTTGAAAAACCAAACAAGAGAGAGAAAAAGAGAGAGAAACATTCAGAAATGCATGCACTTTAAAGTAATGTTATTTAGTTTTTTGCATAGATGTTTTGAATATGAAATTCCCGGCTGGCACACAAATATATTTTCAATATTTTCAATATTGCCCCATATTTTACCATTTGCTTGTTTTCCAAAAAAATGTTCTTTCTTTGTATCCCAGGGTTGTCTCATACTTCTAAGCCTCCTGCCACAGTCTCTCAAGTGCTGGCATTTCAGACATGGACCATCCTGCCCACCCTTTTCTCTGTATTCATTTGTTTGTTTCACTTAATGCTACAGACACAAGTGTCATTGGAAAAGCACAAGTTTGTCTGTGCCAGTTACATCAGTTAGTCAGCCCCACAATCTCCATGAGTCTGTGAGGATTCTAGATCAAAACTAGGCAATATTGTGTTTGAGAATGTGTTGCTTTAAAAAATATTTTTATTCATTTCAGAAAGAGAAAGAAGTAAACAGAGAGAGAGAATGGGCATACTAGGGCCTTCAGCCACTGAAAAGGAACTCCAGATACATGCACCATGTTGTGCATCTGGCTTACATGGGTACTGAGGATTCAAATCTGGGTTCTTAGGCTTCACAGGCAAGTGACTTAATGGCTAAGCCATCTCTTCAGCCCAGTAATGTGTTGCTTTTAGAGCTACATTATTAGAATCAAAGTGAGTATGTTTATTGTGTTTCTGTATGTGTGTGTGTGATTTTACTACATAATAATGCAGTACATGCCTGGACAGACACAGAAATGTAATAGATGAGGCACCTTCCAGAAAAATGAGCCTGTATTTGTTTGCAAAAAATGAAGAAATGGAGCAAGAGAACAGCTATTTTGTGTTATAGTTAGCCCAAGTAATCCTATCACCAATTCATCCTATAAGTGAGAACACTTGCACTAGAAAGAAGGAACATGGGGACGGGGAAGGGGATGGTGCCTGGTAACAAACTCAAGGAAATGGCAACAGAGGCAGGGATCTAAGAATGGCAGGAGAAGTGCTATGTCTCATGGACCAAGAAAGATAAAGCTGGCCTTGATCATGAAATTAAATAGGTAAAAATAAAAGAATGATATATACTTCTACAAAACATGTATATGATATATGATATATGATATATGATATATGATAGAGAGAGGGGGGAAGACTTTGTTAATTCCACTTAACCTTCTTGGGGGACAGTAGTAACCTAAAAGTTAAAAGGTATGAAAACATGCAGCATTCTTACACGGGCTTTTGGGAGGCAGGCCTCATCTATCTGATAGATGTCAAAATGCATCACTAAAGCTGGGCATGGTGAAACACCTTTAATCCAAGCACTCAAGAGGCAGAGGTAAGATGACTGCTGTGAGTTTGAGGCCACCCTGATGCTACATAGTGAATTCCAGGTCAGCCTAGGCTAGAATGAGACCTTACATGAACAATCAAAAAAAAAAATTACCAGAAGCCACTGATATCCACAAGATCTAAAGATAGTTTAGATTTCTACGAAGGGCTCTAGAGATTGCTTAGTGGTTAAGCACTTGCCTGTAAAGCCAAAGGACCCAGGTTTGATTCCCCAGGACCTACATAAGCCAGATGAACAAGGTGGTGCATGCGTCTGGAGTTCATTTACAGTGGCTGAAGGCCCTGGCATGCCCATTCTCTCTCTCCCTCTCTCTCTGCCTCTTTTATCTCTCAAACAAATTAAATTAAATTAAAATTATTCTTTATCAACTCTAATCAATTTTCTCATAATACTTAAAAAATATAATAGTAAAAAACAGGGAGATTCAATGGGCAATGAAGCCTCAAGCATTAGAGAATCTGACACATGCAGCAGTTCGGGTTTTCAGACACTGCCTAGAGGCTGCAGATTTCGATCAAAAGGCAGTTTCCCTACCTCAGGTGGTGAGAAGCCCAGCTGCCTGCAATGCAGCTTCCTTAGGGGTTGCTTAAAGACCAAGGATATTACAGTAACAACAGGGAGGGAAGATGTAGTTTCCTCCAGCAGTACTCAACTGGTTCAGTTTTCAACCTTGGCAAAGAATGTCAGGAGTCCATCTAGTGCCAGATGGCATGGCTGTTTGGTTCCTTACTCTCATCTCATTTGCAGATGAGCTCTGGAGATGGCAGGGGACAGCGAGACAGCTCACAGTCTTTGTGGAGCTTCCTCTGGAGCAAGAGCATGGCTTTCCTGTTCTCACACCTGAGCAGAATGACTAGAAACTCTTTCTGTTTGGTAGGTTGCATGGTGGGATCTCCTGTAGCTTGATAGCAGATTTTAACCAAGTTCTTTGGTCCAAATGTGCAGACTATTTTATTAATGCTTCCATCTTAGTAGAGACCAAAGTGGAGGGAGGAAGCGGAAACCCAAAACGATGGCCAGTGGGCCCTGTTGTGTCCCACCTAAAAGTCCCTAAGGGTAGAGCTAAGCTGCAACCTACCTAGTCCTGGAATAGACTGATGTCTTCTGATCCCACGACCGCCTTATTATACCTTCTCCTCTGCATATCTTCAGAGGGACTTATCTACAAGCTGAAATGGCCTCTGTTGGAAACTCTGGTCCAGGAATAGAATGTTAATGAATCCTCTTGGGTGTGCTTCCTGGACTGCCTTCCAAGAGTCTTTCTACTGTTAAACTAAGCCTGAGGCTCAAGTTCTCTGTCTACCTTGAATGCAAGATCCAACTTCATTAGGGTACAAAGTGCTGGGATTAAAGGCACCTGACTAGCTTAAATTTCTATTTAATCCTAAAGAAAAAAAATGACCCATTTCAAATTTCTAACTAAAAAGACCTGCAGAGCCAGCTCCATGTTCCAAAGCATGAGGTGGGGCTTCTGAGCATGTGTGAAATGCTCCTTCTCTTATTTGTAGTCTTCTCATGTTGTACTACTTCTAATTTCATATGTCTGATCTGTGTGTAGTCTGCAGATGTGAGATCTTCTCTTTATTCACCTCTGGCAACCCAGTACAGCTTAGGTGCATGTTCATGTTCTCGTGTGACTCTTGTCTGCCAGACATACTTAGAGACACAGCTCAGTTTCCCAAGTATTGAGTGGGAAATTAAAATGAAATCTACCCAGTACTAGAGTTACGGAGGGTCAATAGTAATTAAAATCTCTTTAAACATTTCAGAGTAAAGAAAGAAATACAACTTATTATTATGTAAATACACTTGGATGACAATGGCAGCATTGTCAAGAGCAGTGATAGGACAAGGGGGTGATGCCTTAAAGGTCTGAGGAACAGAAACTGGCAAGGTGGCTCAGTGGTAAAGTGCTTGCTGCGCAACGATGAGGACCTGATTTTGCATACCCAGCACTCATATAAAAGCCAGGCAAGGTAGTTCACACTTCTAATTCCAATGCTGCAGAGGATCCCTGGGGCTCACCATCTAGCCGAAATGATGAGCTCCAGCTTCCATAAGAGACTTTGTCTCAAAATATAAGATGGATGCCAACTGATAAAGAGCCTCCCCTGAGATCTGGCCAACAACGTGCATTTCACACACATGTGCTCACTTGCACACGCACATGTGAACATAAATGCACATGCACGTCAATACACAAATAAAGATGCTGAGGGGAGCCTGGTGTGGTAGCACAGGCCTTTAACCCCAGCACTCAGGAGGCTGAAGTAGGAAGACCTCTGTGAGTTTGAGCCCACCCCAAGACTACATAGTGAATTCCAGGTCAGCTGGGCTAGAGTGAGACCCTACCTCGAAACAAACAAACAAAAGATGCTAAGGAGATAAAACTGCATATTTACAATATATGTGCACAGCTGAACTATCACTAATGAGTGAAGAAAAATTGAAACTAAAAGAAGTTGCCTCCAAGGACTCCCAATAAAATATTCAGCAAAAAGAGTGATGTCTCTCTGATGTATACAGGGAGCCACGATGAGCTCAAAAATGTATTCAGCAAGTGAATTGGAAAATTTAATTCCTGGAAATCCAAAAATTACATTACTTTAAAAAAATAAAATGAAAAATGACAACATAGGAGTGAGATTTTGTGACGTTCACTTAGTGAAGGTTGCCGAAGCAGGATGGCAAAAGCTTCATGTCCATCATTTCCAGTCTGAGGGGACAGTCATTGCGTAAAGTCATTGCAGCTCAAGCCTGAGTGCCTGAGTTTGCATCCCTGCATCCCACATGAAAGCTGGAAACCATGGCAGACTTCTGTAATCTCTGCACACTGACAGCAAGATAGAGGGAAGACAGGAGAATTTCCATCAAGATCAGGCACATACAGCACTTAACAACAGCAAGAAAGAGAGACCATGCCTCAAGCAAGGTGGAAGGCAAGGGCCAACTTCAGAAACATGCACACACATAATTTTTTTGAAATTACTTATTTATTTTTATTATTTTATTTTATTTTTAGAAAGGGAGATGGAGAGAGAGAGCGCGAATTGGCACGCCAGCAGTTCAGCCATTGCAATCAAACTCCAGACACTTGCGCCACCTAGTGGGCCTTTGCGACCTTACGCTTGCCTCGCCTTTTTGCGTCTGGCTTATGTGCGATCTGGAGAGTAGAACACTGGTCCTTAGGCTTCACAGGCAAGTGCCTTAACCGCTAAGGCATCTCTCCAGCCCTTTTATTTGTTTTTAAATAAAGCACTATTTAAAATGAGTAAGTCGGGCTGGAGAAGATGGATTAGCGGTTAAGGCCTTTGCCTGTAAAGGCAAAGGATCAGGTTCGATTCCCCAGGTCCCTTGTAAACCAGATGCCCAAGGTGGTGCACGCATCTGGAGTTTGTTTGTAGTGGCTTGAGGCCCTGGTGAGCCCATTCATTCTCTCTGTCTCTCTCTCTTTCTCTCTCGCTCTCCCTCTTTCTCTTTCAAATAAACAAATAAAAATAAATAAACTGGAAAAATAAAGTGAGTAAGTCAAGCTTTTTAAGAATATAGTTCTTGAAGTTCTGATAAATATAGTCATGTACTAAACATCAAAGTGAAGTTTTATCAACTCCCGAGACACTCTACTACTCTTTTATAGTCATCTTCTCCCTTCCCCCAATCTTCCCTGCCAAATGGCTCATCTCTCTTTCCTGTGTGTCACATACATTTTTCACATATTTTGCAGCTACTTTTTTTTTTTTTTTACTTAGTGTAATATGTTTCAGATTCATCTGTATCCTTGTGTCTCTTGGTCCTTTCCAGTATCTGTATCCTTGTCTGTTGGTTGTTGTAGACATATGGATATGCCATAGTCTGTTTATCCATTCAATAGTTAGTGGTCATTTGTGTTGTTTGATTGTAAAAACGAGGCCATTGTTAATATTCATGAACATAAATTTTCTATTCATAATGACCTAGTAGAGAAACCGCTTAGTTGCAAAGGAAGGATATGTTTAAGTTTATGATATTGCCAAACTCTTTAGTATAAAAAAAAAATGATGTCTCTGAGAGAGTGGAATGATGGCTACCAGGAGCCAGTGGGGGTGTTGCTGATGTTCATGGAGATGTTGGTCATAGGATACAAATTAGTCCTTAGGTCACTGTGGGGATTGAAGAACCCTGACCTTTTGTGTGCTTGCTCTCTTCCTTCCTGGCTATAACTTGCTTTGCTTTGCTACATACTTTCCACCTTGACCATAAAACATACCCAGAAGCCAAAGGCAAGGGGCCTACCCAATCCTCGGATGGAATATCTTGATAAGTTAATATTCTTGGATATATTGTTATAGTGATAAAAAGCTCTTCTGGAGTATGATGCTTTTAATCATTTTTTAAATGATTGACACAAATAGTCATTTTATAGTAAATCATGAGTATACAAGATGATTCTTTGCTCAATTAAGTTTTAGGAATTAAAACAATATCACAGCTTTTTATTATTTATTTTGAGAGAGAGAGAGAGAATTGGTGCACCAGGGCCTCTAGCCACTGCAGTAGAACTTAAGGTGTGTGTGCCACCTTGAGCACATGCATCACCTTTTGCATATGTGCCTCCTTGTGCTTCTGGCTTAGATGGGTTCTGGGAGCCAAGCCTGGACCCTTAGGCTTTACAGGCAAACATCTTTTTTTGTAAAGAACCAGTTGTTTATTTATTTATTTATTTAACAGAGAGAAAGAGGCAGAGAGAGAGAGAGAATGGGTGCACCAGGGCCTCAAGCCACTGCAAACGAACTCCGGATGCATGTTCCCCCTGTGCATCTGGCTTATGTGGGTCAAACATCTTAACCACTAAGCCATCTCTCCAGCTCAATATTGCAGAGTCTTGTCTATGTATAAGATAAATCATCATAAATGTATGGGAAATTTTCAACATCCTCAACTATCAGTGAAATACAAATCAAGCCACATTCCATCTCACCCAATAGAGATGCCTATAATGAAGAAAATAATACCTATTTCTGGCAAGGATGAATAAGGAAAAGAACTCTTGACCATCACTAGCAGGATGGTAAGGTAGCAGACACACTAAGGGAGTCCTCCAAACAAAAAAAGAAAAGAAAAACTAAGGAAAGGACTACTGCAGGATGCATGTATTCCACTCCATGAACACTAACAGAACCAAGTCAGCATACCATCAGTATTTATTGTGGCATTATTGACAAAAGCCAACAACATGGATTTAATGTAGATGTATATTAACATATGATTTGATAATGGTATGTATATACAAAAAAACCCACAAAATTGTATTATTTTTCAGGAAAATGCATAGAAATTGAGATCATTTAATCAAAATAAGCCAAATTTTGCATGTTTCCTCTCATATGTATATAATCATGACGTATATAATATATATACTGAAAGTAGAAATGGCACTATTCAGAAAATAGAATACAAGCAAGATGTCCAGATGGACAGGATAAAATAATTGAGGAGGTGAAAATGGTTAAAATACATGCTATACTTGAGTTACAATGTCATAATAAAACCCATATTTGCTGGTTGTGGTAGTGCATACCAGTAGAAAATGGCTGAAAAGATGGAGACAGGAAGTTTAGGAGTTTGAGGCCAACTGGGCTACACATTTTTTTAAAAGCCCATACCGGGCATGGTGACACGTGCCTTTAATCCTAGCACTTAGGAGGCAGAGGTAGTAGGATCACTGTGAGCTTGAGGCCACCCTAAGACTACATAGTGAATTCCAGGTCAGCCTGGGATAGAGTGAAACCCTTCCTTGAAAAACAAAACAAAAGAAAACAAAAACATACTTTTATACAATGAATATATGCTAATGAAAAATTTTAGATTAAATATATGTAGAATTACTAAAGTTACATAACTTAGAAATATGCATAAGCTAAAGCTATGTATTGTAGAGAAGTCTCAGAAAAAAAATGAGAGAATTTCAAGAGGAGAAGAAAATACCACAAGGAAGAATTGTATGCACTGAAAAAGCTCCAAAAACTGATAATGTGAATTGATTGATGGAAACATGGGAATAGCGGAAAAGAAGCATGGACTCCTTGCTCAGGCAGATGCAAGTCATTTGCTAACATGATATTAACAAATAGGGAAGTGACAGCTCGTGGCAGGAATTATGTGTCATCCTGGAGCTCTGAGGAGCTGAGCACTCTGTTCACAGACCACTTAAGCACAAGCCCACAGGAGCAGCAACATGAGGAGTAGAAATGAGAGTCTGAGAACCAAAACAGCATGGAAATACACAAAGCAGTATTACTGAAAGAAGAGCTGATATCCGCTGATTCTCAGCAACTATATGCATCTGGTTATAACACACAAGAAACACACGGGGGAGGGGGACAGTGGCAGCTCTCACAGTGACCATTAGACATTCTCATAACTTGGCAGAAGCTGCTCATGGGTCTGTTGCTGCTTGGGTCAGTTCCTAATGCCATCTCTTGTCAGGAAGCTCCTAGACACAACCTTGTGGGACAGAGTAAGACCTCAGGTCCCAGAGCCAATTGAATAGTAAACTGTGCAGAAATGGCAGACCAGGGAATATGCCTGGGAGGGTTCATTAGCATCCAGCTTCCAAGAGCAGCGTTTTTCTGGGGAAGACACTGTGAGAATCCCTCAGGACAAGGCTGGGACTCACTGTTGCCCCAAGGACAGGAAGGATAGGCAACGGTTGGTCTCCTTTGACTAGTCCTACTTCCCCCCTCAATTCCTACTGTATTTATACTATGTACCCCAGGAAGACAGGGTTATGAAAATCTGAGTAGGATTAAGTGAACTCAAAAATTCAGATCTATTGTTGATTGTTTACATGATGGTAGCCATTTTGACTGAGTGAGGTGGAATTTCAATGTAGTTTTCATTACCATTTCTTTGGTGACTAAGGATACTGACCATTACTTCTCACAAGTCCATACCTTATTGTAGGGTTCAAAAGGATTTTCTGAAAAGGTTAGTGGATGAGAAATATTGTGAGGGATCCAGCACCTGCTTACCTTGGGATTCTAGCCTAGATACCAGCTGATCATTTGCACCCATCTTCTTCCGCAGGTAGGACAGCAGCTGGAGAAGAAGCCTCTGAGCTTTGATCCTAGAATTGCCACAAACACCCCCCTACACACACACACACCCAGTACACTCTTCCAGAAGAACCTGCTGTCCTTTCTTCAGCATCCTGAACCTCTTCAACTGCAGCAGGAACCCCAGGACACTTGACATAGTCTGGAAACTGTGTCTTTTGATGTTAGAGGTAAGAGTTCTGTCTCTAATTTAGGAAATATGTGGAGGCCAAGTGTAAGTCTTGATAAACAGGATCGACTCCCCACTGTTTCTGTTTCTCAGATTTTCTAGTTACTCAGGCTTGGAAGCATATTCATTCCCATCTGTATGCTAGATACAGCAATAAGTTTCACTTGTACATGTGGAAAGGTGCAATCATTCTTTTACACAGGCCAAATCTAAGTCAGTGGGATTCCTGATGCTTTGTGCTGGTTAAATGCTCACTGCTTGCCTTTGATACCTCTAGATTGTCCTGGACTCCTAGAGTCTGATGTGGAACCTCAAATGAATAGTTCTTCAAAACAGGTCTAATGTCATTTGAGGTGCCAGTCATCTACATGTCTGCTTGAAACTGAAGATAACATAGAAAAAAATAATTGAAATCAATAAAAAGTGTACTGAACAATAGTATAAAAAGCATATAGAAAACATGCTCCCACAATTTTAGCTTGATCTTTCATCTCCTGTGACCACTTCCTAGAGTTTAGTAAGGCTCGTGCATCCAGGTCAACCTCACCTTGTAGCCCTTGGTGTAAGGTCACCCACCATCTCACCAGCAATTTCTAGAAACCTCTGGTGTCAGGTGGCAAGTGTTCAGGAGGACAACCCTGTAGTGTCTTTCTATGTGCCAACCTTCATGATGCCATCTTTTGTCTCATTTTTATTATGTCTGGGCTTTTTTGCTTATCAGCTCCTATTCATGCTCTTTCTGTAGCTTATATACCACTTCCTTAGGGAATTCTTTCCTGAAATCTCATTTTTCTATTCTCCAATATGTGAGATTTTTATTCATCTACCAATCATCAGTATTATATGATGTAGGTGTTTAGTGATGCTGTTTTCACATTTATGCAGTTACTCTGGAATCAAATGCATTACCTTGATTCATTGATACACTGTAGGCCCTTAGTAAGTTTTCGCTGAGTGAAAGAAACGAGTTGGATCATACAGGGTTCCAATGATAGGTATTTATGATCCTGTCTCAGTCTGAGGTGAAGAGAGTGAAGGTACTCTGAGCATAGAAGCAACGGGTATAGACAATATGAGGAACTATAACAGATGTGGTGCTATATGTTCCCTCTTCTGTTCTGGGGTACCTCCTATTTCTTCCATTCAACTATAAAGTATCTTCATTCATAAAAGCAGATTCTGGGAGTGCTGTCTCTCCACCCACATACTTCATGTCCATTTCCTTCCAACTCTTTAAAAAGAAATCACAGGGCTGAAGAGATTGCCTAGTGGTTAAGGCATGGTTAAGACACTTGCCTGCAAAGGCTAACAACCCAAGTCTTATTCCCCAGCACGCACATAAAGCCAGATGCACAGAATGGCGCTTGCATCTGGAATTCATTTGCAGCAACTGGAGGTCCTAGTGCACTTATTTTCTCTGTCTCTCTTCTCTTTTCTCTCTCTGTTTGTAAATAAATAAATAAATATATTTTTAATATTATATGCTTATAGGTTTGGGCAGGAAAGCATTCTTACTCCTACTGCTAAAATATGTGAAGGGGAAGAAACTAATATTCATGCTCAGAATATTATTATAAGTCTCAGGGTATTTCCTACAATGACTTGCTTTTGTAATTCATCCCTTGTATTATATACTATGAGCACAAATAGCTGATGTACCTCTGTGAATCCTATTTCTGCTAACTCACGCCTGCTTATCATTGCCTTCAAATAGGTAAATAGCTTCTGTACTGTTTCTATCAATTTATCTGTAAGATCTATCTCATCCCACCATTATGTTGAGTCTAGACTTCTTTTTCCTTCAGCAAAGTAGTAATATTCCCATCAAGAAGATGAGGGTATTTGAAGAGAACAAGAGATCAAGTGATCTGAGGACCCAGAGATTCCTCTGATAAGATATCAATAGCCAACAAGACCAGAAAGAAAAGACAGACTTCAGGTTAAAAAAATTCAAGGGCTGAAAGAATTGCTTAGTGGTTAAGGTGCTTGCCTGCAAAGCCAAAGTACCCAATTCAGTTCCCCAGTACCCACGGAAAGCCAGATGCTCAAGGTGGCACATGTGTCTGGAGTTCGTTTGCAGTGGCTAGAGACCCTGACATGACCATTCTCTATCTCATTTGGCTTTCTCTCTCTCTCTCTCTCTCTCTCTCTCTCTCTCTCTCTCATAAATAAATTTGAAAAGTCAAGTTTCTTTGTGAATCAAACTTTAAAACATGATGTGTAATCACAAGTTGACTTTAAGCAGAAGCAGAATTTAAATCAATGTCCAATATGTTTGATAATATGAATAAAGATAAGTGTAAATCTATCTACAAAGTTCTGTTTATTCTACTTAATACTTTGCAAAAAGGAAATTCTCAATCAAAATCCCCAACTTGTTTGTTACCCATTCAGTTGATGGCACATCAAAATTCAACTGAAGCCTCATAATAGAAATCTGAAGTCACACTTAGCTAAGAAAAGGGGAAAAAACAAAGTTTATGGAATCCCTACTGGACACTACAGGGACCTGGGAAATTCAAAAGCAGTTTGAACTTCCTTAGAGAGACATCTACTGAAAATTAATTTGTTTCTAGGCAAGTAAAGAAACCACAAAGAATGGAGCTCTGGAACTCCACCTGGGGCAGTGGCTTCATCTTGGTGGGGATTCTGAATGGCAGTGGCTCTCCTGAGCTGCTCTGTGCCACAGTCACAGCCCTGTACCTGTTGGCCCTGACCAGCAATGGACTGCTGCTCCTGGTCATCACAATGGATGCCCGGCTCCACGTGCCCATGTACCTCCTGCTCAGGCAGCTCTCTCTCATGGACCTCCTCTTCACTTCGGTAGTCACTCCCAAGGCTGTCATGGATTTTCTGCTCAGAGACGACACCATCTCCTTTGGGGGCTGTGCCCTTCAGATGTTCCTTGCACTGACACTGGGTGGTGCAGAGGACCTTCTTCTTGCCTTCATGGCCTATGACAGGTATGTGGCCATTTGTCATCCTCTGAACTATATGATCTACATGAGTCCAAGGGTCTGCTGGCTCATGGTGACCACATCATGGACACTGGCATCTCTGAGTGCCCTAGAGCATACCATGTACACCATGCACTTCCCTTTCTGCATGTCATGGGAAATCAGACACCTGCTTTGTGAGATTCCTCCCTTGCTGAAGTTGGCCTGTGCAGACACTTCCCAGTATGAGCTCTTGGTTTATGTGACAGGTGTGACATTCCTCTTGCTTCCACTTTCCGCCATCATTACATCCTACACACGAATTCTGTTCACTGTGCTCCACATGCCCTCAAATGAAGGTAGGAAGAAAGCCCTTGTCACCTGCTCTTCACACCTGACTGTGGTTGGGATGTTTTATGGGGCTGCCACATTCATGTACGTCCTGCCCAGCTCCTTTCACAATCCCAAGCAAGACAATATCATCTCTGTTTTCTATACAATTGTCACCCCAGCTTTGAACCCTCTCATCTATAGCCTGAGGAATAAGGAGGTCATTGGAGCTTTGAGGAGGGTCCTGGGAAGGTATATTCTGCCAGCACACCCCACTCTTTAGGGAATGTGCTCTAGTGTCAATTGCTGACTGAGTTAGTGAATACACCTTTAAGTTTTCCTTTGCATTTTATATGTAGGCAATGTGTATAGACACACTAAGCTGAACTCACCTATTACATTTCACCTTGGTCTTGGAAGCCCCACATTAGAAATGTATTAGAAGAGATAGAGTTGATTGGATGTTTTAGCCTCATTCTATGGTCAGGCATCATCTTCACTCATTACTAAGTAGGGATGGTAAGAGATTAACTTTCCATTTCCACATCACACAGCAGTGTCACTGTCTGTCAGACAGCATAAGTTCTGGACTGAGTAACCTCCAGCAGCCTCTGAGCATCATAGGGCTCCTTTGATCTGAATTCTATTGTTTTGGATGTGGCCATATAGCATGTATGATGGCATGTGATTGTTGTGTATGGTGTATGCACATATTGTGCAGATATGCGTGCCTTGTGTGTGCATGCAGAGGACAGAGGAGAATGTGGACTATCTTCCTCTACTGCTTATCCATGTATTTCCTTGAGATGGAATCTCTCCCTGAAGCTGGAGCTGGATTTTCAGTCAGACCATGCTGATTCAGAAACCCCAGCAATTCTGCTGTCTCCTCTCTCCACAGGACTGGGGTCACAGGCCTGCACATCCAAGTGTTTGTGTGAGTGCTGAAGAAAAGCTCAGAGAATCAAGATCCTTGGGCTTGCACTTCTTATTCACACAGAGCAATATACTTACAAAAAAAATATTTTGGAATTCCTATTTATTCAGTTACAAAATGTGGATAAAAAATAATAGAGATGTGGTTGCATGTGTAGTCCAGATCTGAAGGGGAATATAAGAACAGCTCCCATGTTGATAGTGGAAGGGGTTATAGAAAAGGAGTGTAGAAACTTTCACAAGTCTTTTCAAAATTGAGCATTTTAAAAAGAGATCAATAAAGTACCATTGAAAGCTTTCTCACACAAAGAAAAGAGAAAAGATTCAATAAACAATAAGAAGCATCTGTTTCACATATTGGTTATTTTTAAATGAAAATACCTAATGGTGTTTGGAAAAATCATAATTTCTAGGATCATATATACTTGAAGTAAGCGTATGCATATCCCTGTATGCACAGAAAATATAAAATATGAAATTCACTTTATTTTTGGTCCAAATTTGCTTTGTTCTTTCATATAACATTTATGACAGAATAGGAAAAATGGATAGACTAGGAAGCACTTTCCTCAGAAGAGGGAAACAAAGTGATGATCTGTACAAAATGTTCCTGATTTTTAAACAGGCTTATCACTCTTACTTATTTTTTTGCGTGTATGTGTGTGTGTGTGTGTCTGTGCATAATGTGGTATGGTATATGTGTGTGTCATGGGAGTGGTGTATGCATGTGTATGTACCCATTTGGCATCCCATTTGCTCTCTTGGATCAGAGTGCACTCACCTGAAGTAGCTGGAGTGGAACATCACGTGTTATCCTATCATGCTTCCACCCCCATTACTTGAACCAGAG
The DNA here is from genome assembly GCA_036346955.1 of Dipus sagitta. Lineage (NCBI taxonomy): Eukaryota > Metazoa > Chordata > Mammalia > Rodentia > Dipodidae > Dipus > Dipus sagitta. Next base: position 186,390,516 of record CM070772.1, on the reverse strand, counting down.
TCTCTTACTCATCGCAGAGCTTGTCATTTTTTTTTCTCAGGCCCTGGTGAATCTCCTCGTAGAACTGAGACTAGAGATGTGTGTGGTCTCACAAAGCTGTTTATGTAATTTCTGGGGATTGAACTTGATTGAGTGGTTTCTCGGGCCTCCGCAGGCCCTCATGCTTACACAGGAAGTACTCTTAACCACTAAGCCATCTCTCCAGTCTAGACTTTACTTTTGATAGCTGCAGTATTTTTCATTAGTTATGTACACAGTGTATATACAGCCATGTTGGTACCATCGTTAGCCTCCTCCCTGTCCTCCTCCCCCCACAGGGACCCTCCTCACTGGGGATTATGGGTCGTGCATTGTGGGGTTAGCCATCACCTATGGGTAAGAGGCAATGTCTCTGTGCATAATATCCCAACATGTGGCTCTAACAATCTTTCTGCCCCCTCTTCCATGAATTTTCCTGAGCCATGTTGGGTTCCTTTTAGGTCTACTTCAATGATGAGGTCTTGGGAGCCTCTGTGTCTCTGGATGTCTGATTTGGTAGGAGTTGATTGTTCTCTGTGTCTCTCTCCTTCACCCTTGTGCTGGTACCTTTTCTATTGAACTTCTAAAATTTTTGTCCGTATATGGTATCTTGAAGGAGATTTCCAGATCGTTCAAGCAAGGCAACGAGTTGTACTAAACTTGTGAAGTGTGAGAACACAGAATAGGAAATCAAGCAAAGGAAGGAAAAATGAAAATATTAGTGCAAGTTTACTGATCACAATGTTCTGAATACCTTTTAAATGTCATAAATTACTGTGGCAGGATGCACATTATCTTCCCACCAACTTCCTGAGAGCCCCTTTCACATCTTTGTTTCTGAGGCTATAAATGATGGGGTTCAACATGGACGTCATAACTGAATAGAACACAGATATGAACTTATCCTTTTCACTCATTGTCTTGGAATTAGGTCTCATGTAGGCAAATATTCCAGAGCCATAGTAGAGAACTACAACAGTGAGATGGGAGCCACAGGTGGAGAAGACCTTGAGTCTCCCCTCCCCAGATTTCATCCGTACCACAGTGGAGATAATATACCAGTAGGAGACGAGGATGAGGGAGACAGGAGCTAAGAGAATAATCACACCCACTAAAAAGAGAGCCATCTCAGCATTGTAGGTGTCAGCTGAAGCCAGCTTTAGGAGTGCAGGTGGTTCACAGAAGTAGTGATTAATTATATTCTGTCCCTGGTAAGGGATATACAATGTAAAGGTACTATCCACTGAACATGCAAATGCCCCACTTATCCAGGAAACTATGGCCAAGTGGACACAAACCCTTTGGGTCATGATAGTGGAGTAGTGCAGCGGCTTGCAGACAGCCACATACCGGTCATAGGACATCACAGCCAACAGAGCACACTCTGTGCATCCTGCAAGAAGAAAGACCACTATCTGCACTGAACATCCAGCAAAGGAAATGGTTTTCTTTTTCACCAGGAAGTGGACCAACATCTGGGGCACAATGCTCGTAGAGAAACAGAGGTCAGCAAAGGATAAATTTTTGAGAAAAAAGTACATGGGTGTGTGAAGCCGAGAGTCAGTTTGGATAAGGATTATGATCAAGAGGTTTCCAAACAGAGAAAGAAGGTAGATGAGCAGGAAAACACAGAACAATAAGATTTGGATTTGGGGGTCCTGTGAAAGTCCCAGCAAGATAAACTCAGCCATGTAAGTTTGGTTCTTTCCTCCCATTGATGTTTATTCCTGTTTACCTGCCATTGAAAGAGAGAACAGGTCTTTTTCACTACTTTCTAAGCAATCATACTGCTATCAAGTATACCTTCTTGTCTGTTGGCTTTCATCTGTTTCCCCCCATGTGCTAGTCAACACTATGATGTTTATTGTTAATTTCAGCTTTGTACATAGGGTTTTGTTGATGTTGTTTGCTACTTTTTTGAGGCAGGGTCTCACTAAGTAACTCAGGCCTTGAACTTGTGATTCTCTTGTTTCAACCTCCCAAGTACTGAGATCACAGGTGCTCACCACCATGCTTATCTTGTACATTTTTGTGAAGCATATTTTTTTCCTTGCCTGTTCTACTTGGTAGGCTGAATTTATTATGTTCTACAGTGTTTTGGCATAGTAAAATTACTATGTAGCTATAAGAAAAGAATTATCTTCAATTCCATTTCATTGTTCTTGAGAAATACTTTATTTACCTGGATTACCTATCTAAGAATAAAGCAAACTGGTTCAATTAGTAAAAAATCTTTTGTGTCTTGATTTCAAAACATATAACAGTATATCAAAACACAACTGTCATGACACATATGTCCATGTTATAGCAGAACATCCAACTATGGTTTTGGAGATGAATAAATAAATTATGTATATATTAGTTCTAGCTTTTTTCCATAGTTTTTTGTACATTACCTAAAATCCATAGTATGGCTGGCTTCAGATGAGTTTCTCTCCAAATATTCCTGTATATCCTCCCATAGCACCATCCACCATCTTCAGTGTCAGCTTTGTCCTAGGAGCTTTCAGGATTGCATGCTTTCTTTCTCACATCTAACAAGAAAAATAGTTTCCTTCTAATAACACCTAATACCAAAAAGATAAAGTCTAATGTATGAAATAAGATTCCCTTAAAAGCATGTCTATATATAAAAAAGGTCAGAACATTTTCAGCAAAAGGAAAAGGAAATAAAGAAAATCAACAATCATCTTATTTAGCTAACCATTTTCTGCTTTAATATATGATTGATTCTAGATTGTGCATAACCCAGAGAACAACATGACAAAAAGCTCAACTTTTACAAAAGGTGCAACAAACTACAGAAAATATGATAGCAAACAATGTAGGTAGTATACAGAAGTCTGTTAAATGAGAAATCCATGGCAACTAAGTAGGATTTTATCAAGTACTACATGTATTGTTGAACATTTAGGGATGAGCCACTTGATAGCATTGGTACAAAAATACAAACATACAGAACAGAATCCAGTTTTAATAATTGTGGGGTGTGTTGTTGCAACTCGTCTTTCTACTAAAAATTATTCTGAGGGCAATTAAGGAGGTAAGGGACAAAGGTCTTGGAGAACAAAACATTTCAGGGTACCCAACAGTACTATTATTTACCATAATGCATTTATGGATTCTAAATAGACAACTGGTCATCTTATAAACTCAATAGGAAGTGGGGGTTGGAGAGGTAAAAAGCTAAGGAAGTTTGCAACAGTCTTAGAATAATAGAAGGCAAAAAAAAATAGATCTGAAATCTTACCACATATAAGAATAAGCACCTCAGGCCTTATCTACAATATCTGATGATGGAATAAAGAATAAATTGGAAATATAAAAAGTGTCTGGTCTAAACTGGAATAATCTCTGCTCTCTGAACTCCTTAACAGAATCAAAATTAGCCCTCTACTGGGGAAGGTTACATTCAGAACGTCAAGCTAGCTTTACAGTATTCTTGCATGGTGCTTGTATTCAACAAAATGTAATTTTTATGCACAACACAAAGTAACAGATAAGAGAATCTGGGAGATAGAACAATAATTAACAGAAACAAATGCAGAAAAAACAAAATACTGGAGCTATTCAACATAGGGTTTAAAATGCTATGAATAATATATATGCATAACACTGGTCAATAAGATAGAGAATTTAATCAGAAAATGAAAGATTATTGGGCTGGAGAGATGGTTTAGCAGTTAGCGCTTGCCTGTGAAGCCTAAGGACCCTGGATCGAGGCTCAATTCCCCAGGACCGACGTTAGCCAGATGCAAGATGCACAAGGGGGCGCATGCATCTGGAGTTCGTTTGCAGTGGCTGGAGGCCCTGGCGCGCCCATTCACTCTCTCTCTCTCTCTCTCTCACTCTCCCTCTTTCTCTCTCTGTCTGTTGCTGTCAAATAAATAAATATCAAGCTACCATCAATTGTGGGATACAAGAGGGCCTACACCTATTAAATTCTCTATTAAAAAAAAAAAAAGGGTTATCTCATTTGACCTGATGTTAACTTACTCTCCGTTGGAGAATCTGCTTCTCTTTTTCAGATAGATGTAGATCCTAAGGAGAGAGCCACCCCATCATACCTGAAAAGGGCCCCGGCTGAAACTAAGAAAAATTGGAGAAACAAGCAAGGGGGCTGTTTTTCTGATGAACCAGATACCAGCACAAGGGGGAAGGAGATCAGCACAGAGAAAAATCAACTCCTACCAAATCAGAGAGCCAGAGCCTCAGAGGCCCCCAATACCTCATCACTGAAGCAGACCAAAAATGAACCCAACATGGCTCAGGGAAATTTTGCGGAAGAGGGGGCGGAAAGAATGTCAGAGCCACATGTTGGGTCATGATATGCAGAGACATTTAGCTTACCCATAACTGTGGGCTAACTCCACAATGCATGACCCGTATACCTCAACAAGGAGAGGCCAAGGGGAGGGGGTAGGTCACGGATTAGCCTAATAATGGTACCAAACTGACTGTATTTGCTGAATACAAAACTAACTAATAAAGAAATTAAAAAATTTAAAAATAAATAAATAAAAATAAAAAAATTTTACAAAAAAAAAAACGAAAGATTACTGAAAAGAAAAAAATTTTCAAGTCTGAACAATGTGATAATTAAAGCAGGGACACAACAGATGATCTAACAGCAATTAAACACAGAAAAAGAGTATTGGTAAGCAAAAAGATAGGTTGTAAAAAAAATATGAAAAATTAGGAAGGCAAAAAGTAAGGAATCAAAGATTTAAAGTTGTCAGGAGAGAGAAAAGTAATATGGGGAAATGAATATTTGAATAGATAACAGCTTAAAATTATCATATTTAATTAAAAAATCCCACAGTACATATCCAATAAGGGTAATTAACTTAAACTTCATGACAGCTATGTAAATCTAAAAAGCACCACATTTTTCTAATTCTTATAGAAGTAAGCAATGAAAACTGAGAGTTTATTATGACTAAAAAACAGAGCATGTTTAAATTTTAAATTACTTTTATTAGAGAGAAAAAATCCCCAGTATCTATCCCATATGCCTCTGATCTTAATCTTAGTCTTACAAAACTCTAAAGGAAAAAAAAAAAAAGAAGAGAGGAGCTAGTGTAAAGTTTAAGATTACCAGAAATCAACCATCCCCATACGTATGAAAATGCTAAACTTGGTCCTGTGAGATCAGAGCAGTGATAAAGAGACTGATACTTTCTTGCAGATAACACATTTGAAAGGGTAAAAGTATAGGAAGCATAAAGGTGAATGCAGGGTCCCTGTAAAACAAAAGGGAATTAAAGATCCAAGACGATATGGTGTAGCCACTCCTCAACAAGCGAAGCTGTCCATCACCTTTATTTTCTCTTCTATGCTCGTCACTTGTCCTCCTAGCACAGAAACAAGTTGGAGAAGAAAGTAAAAGAAATACCCAACAACTTCTTTCCATCCATGCCAAGCTTTTTAAAATAATAAATTTTTTCATGTCTCTGATCAACACAACTCTTAAGCGATTTTTACATGTATATGATTTTTTGTTTTTTGCCATTTTAATGCTTATATATTACATTTTGATCACATGTACCCTACATTACCCTCCCTTATCCACCTCAACCTCTCTGTACTTATTCTTCCTATCTCTTACTATTGGCTGTGTCACAGAAGAAAATGACCTTTAAATAGCTAAATATATTGATTATATTTTTGGTTTTCTTGTTCTGAGTCACATTTAAAACTTTAGATATTTCTTCACACTATATTCTCACTAGTCTCTTACATTTTTCCCTCCTATGACCTCTCCTTTCCTCTCTCATACTTTTCTTCTGCTCATTTCCCTTCTTTGTCACTTTCTGAGCCCACACAGACTATTGCATAAAGTCACTTACTCCTCTGACTTCTGTTATCATTTAATTATTGGTGACTCTCAGATTTCTACAAACAACTGACGTCTCCCCTGTCTAAAAATTCTGATTCATGTATGCAACTTCCCACTAAGATTCATTAAAATTTTCTGTACATACTTCAGAAAAAAAAAATAATAGTGCTGTCAGTACTGATGCCATAAATTGTGGAAGGAGAGAGCTTGTTTTGAATCTGAGCTCTTAGAATGAGTAAATAGACTTTCTTGATAAGTCCTTTCAGTTCCTACATTTGATAAACGAAGATGTTACTATCTAATTGCTCCATTTGCTAAAGAAAACAAATTATGTACATATTTGCTACATAACTTTTAGTTATCTAGAATACTAGTAAATAGGCATTTCCTAATGCATATGAACAAATGAGTACTTTAGTTAACCTCAAGTGAAAACAACCAAAAACAAGCTTATTATACTAAATCTCTGATTTTTTTTTTCCTATGATTTATACCCTACCTAAATCCTTGTAGGCACACACATCTATTAAGACAATTTTCTGCACTGCCATAGAAGGTATATTTTCTTCCCTAATTTATTTTCAACTTCCTGGATGATTTAAATGACAAAATTGTATTTGTATCTCTCTCCCTCTCTATTCCTAGTAGATCTCCCACCAATTTTTCAACACAATAGATTCTGTTATCTTATCTCCATCATCTTTCTGCCTCCTCTGCTGCTCCATTCAAAATATTGACATATAACAGATTTTTTTCCAAAATCCTAATATTATGAATTAGCTATTTAAACCAGTTCAATAACTCTCAGTTCTGTGTAGGCTACAGTCAACACACATTCCAGGCCTGAGCATGTTTGCTCTGTCAACTAGCTAAATCTCTAGTCACCCGCTGCTTTTCTCTATTGTCACCTTCCCTCCTCTCCCCTCCCCCATGTTTGCACTGAGTCTATAAAGCTGAGTTATTTTCCATTTCCCAGCATCTGAAGATTTTATATGCATGAATAAACTTTTTATCAAGCAATATGTGATCAGTGTCAAGTCACTATATTTTAATTTTATCATCTCTCTGAAGATAGAGATAGGGATTTACTCTCATCATGTAAAATAGATATGCTGTATGATAAATGTCAATTATGAAAATCAATAAACATCTATTCCATGCATACATCAATCATCACATACACACATTTAAACATATTTCAATCTTGTACCCAAACACCAAACCTTACATAACTAAGCATGAGTGAAGTATAAAAGACACAGGGCTGGAGGGATGCCTTAGCAGTCAGAACATTTGTCTATGAAGACTAAGGAGCCAGGTTTGATGTCCCAGTACCTATATAAGACAGATAGCTGGAGGCCCTGGCACTTTCTTCCTTCCTTCCTTCCTTCTTTTCTTTCTTTCCTTCCTTCCTCCCTTTCTCTCTCTCTCTCCCCCCACTGCCTGGCAAATAAAAATAAAATAAAATTTAAAAATGATACAGCACCTGTTGGCCTGAGGAATGACAATGAAGCCTGATCATCTAGGTGGGTTCACTTTCTTTGAGTTCAAGAAAGAAGTAATGACTTGGACACCCTCTACCTTCCACATGCCACCAGGGTAAAGTACATACATCATGGCAAAGATGACACAGCAAGGCACTGGATCTGTTACTAACAAAGCCTCTCAACTAGCTATCACGCCCACAGCCTTCACCATGTGTCACTTTCTAAATGCAAGGATTATCAAGACCAAAAGAGCAGGTTTCCCTACAGTGTCCTGTCTACCAGAGATGAGAAAAGTAAAAGGTGATGGGAAGACATTAGCAAAGGCCTGGCGAGTATCTGTTAGGGGTAGAGGTGAGTGTGGTAGACAATTAACCTAGAGGTTATGGCACTCTGTGTAGTGTGTGATCCCTGAAGATGCCCTGGAGCAGGATTTCTGTACTGAGTTCTATGCAAGGAGGAAAAATGAAAGAAAGAGAGGGAGGACAGGAGGGTTAAGAAGAGGAGAGGAAAGGAGGGAAGAAGGAGGAGAGCACATGGGAGGGAGAAAGGAGAGGAAGCAGAAGGAGAGGAAGAAAGGAATAAAGATAGAAGGAAGGAAAGAAGATGGAAGGAAGGAAGGGAGGGAGGGAGGCAGGGAAGGAGGGAAGGAGGGAGGAAGTGAAGGGGCCAGTGCCTCACAAACTGTGCATGAACTCTTTAAGGGATGCACCTTGCTTGACACAGATATCACTCCTACCTGGTGAACTGAGCTGAAGTGAACTTAGAGCAGCTGGGTCCCTGGCCAGGGGGTGGGACTCAGGGTCTATGGTAAGAGATGCACACTGAGGACCACAATCCCACAAGGCACGTTTCACTGCATTTTTATTCCTAGGTACTCAAAGTATTTTTCCATTTTAAACCTTGCCCAACCACTCGTCACAAAGACACAAACCTAAATTCTCCCAGGATTGAGCAGTGGAATTTCCTCAGAAGTTATTAAAATGAAGTCCTCAGGGTTGATGTAATCAACATGTCCCCTTGGGCTCCCACTTCATACATGAGAAGCCTTTAACGTTATGTTTATGCTTATACTGAAATCACTGAGTTCCTCCTGATTTCAAAATATTAAAAGAGGATAAAACTTTATTAGCACATAGAATCTCAAAACAATTTAGTCCTCATAGCTATGTCCGTTTGTCACACAGTGAACTTGAGAATTTTCTTGTTCTATACTGTCATTGTTTACCTGATAATCAAAGAAAGATAAGCCTCTATTTATTAAGAAAACATTACTACTACTACTACTATTGTTTCTCATTCTGATTAGTATGCTGGATTTAAGAGAAAGTAAGAAAACTTTTTATAAAATCCAAATTAATTACAAATTTTTGGTTGTTAAAATGGTTGGTTTACTGAGTGTGATGGCATATGCGTAAATCCCACAATTTAGGAGGTTCTGTTGGGAGCATTTAAAGTTTGAGACCAGTCTGGATACACAGCAAGATCCTGTCCCAATACATTTCTTTAAAACTTTTGGTGCACCTCAAGTGAAGTAAAAACTAAGGTTATGGGGGCTTGAGAGATGGCTCAGAGGTTAAGGCATCTGCCTGTGAAGCCTAAGAACCCAGGTTCAATTCCCCAGGATGCATGTGAGCCATATGTACAAGGGGGCACATGCATCTCTAGTTCATTTGCAGTGGCTAGAGGCCCTGGAACACCCATTCTCTCTATCTATCTATCTATCATCTATCTACCTGCCTCTTTCTATAAATAAATTTAAAATATTCTTTTTAAAACCTAAGGTTAAGTATTGTTTCCTTAACCAAATGGCCTTGAGGTTGCTAATCCTTCTAGCACTAAGAACAGCTTCCATCACCTCCTGCTGGATGCCATACTTACTTCCATTCTGTTTGTTGTCATTTAGCACTTTACTCTAGGCTTCAGTTCGCATGTGTCTTTTCAGCATACATTCACATAATAACATTGAGTTCTTGCAGACAGATAATATAGTAAAGTCCCCATAGCGTGGGACCAGGACCCCAAATGAGAGGAAGTGTTAACTGACACATGCATGCCCATGAACATTCTTCAGAGAATTCTGGCCCCTAGTCTTTGTAAAGAACAATAGGAAAGCTTGGCAACATCTTTCTCTGAAGTGCCCTCTTCTCACTTCCAACTGATGATCATTTAGTGCAAGTCATTGGTTATTGACACATTAAAAACCATAAATCTAATTGATTTTTTTTTCATATATCTTTGTAGGGCCTGTTTTAGAAGTCTCACTTTGAAATATGATATTCAGTGCTTAAGGCAATATAAATAGAATATTTAAAGTCTTAATTTAATCAATGAATATATATTAAGTCTGTTAAATGCAAGATATTGGCATGCTAAAACATTGCAATGAATAGGATAGAACTCTTAATTTTGAAGCAATCACAATTTCATTGGGAAAGCAAACACATCAGTGAGTGACCACTGTAAATCTAGGCAAACTGTGTCCTTTGGCTAATCACAGAAGTATACAACTGACCAGGAAAGGAGCGGAGAAAGAATTCACAGTAGATGTGTTACTTTGCTGAGCTATATAGATAGTTAGGATTTCTTGTTACTTTTTAAAAACATCTTTATATATTGTGGGTATTAATCCTTTGTCATATATATAGCTGGCAAAGATTTTTTTTCCCATTAGGCAGTCAGCTAGCAGAAAAGTGCAAATTACACTAGATAGAAATTCCATCTCACCTCAGTGAAAGTTGCTGTCATCAAAAATAAAAGCCAGCATAGCAGTGGCACACCCGTAATCCCAGCACTTGGGAGGTGGAGGCAACAAGACCAGGAGTTCAAGGGCATCCTAGGCTACAAGTGAATTTGAGGACACCGAGGACTATGTGAGACTCTGTCTCAAAAACAAACAACAACAACAAAACTACCAACAAAAATCTAAAAGAATACTAAATATGTGAGAACATGGAATATAAGGAACTCTTCACTTTTGGTAGAATATGTTAGTCCAGCCACTATAGAAATTGATACAGAGTCTCCTCTAAACGCTACCACTAGAACTGTCACCTCGCCTTGATGGACCACTGCTGAGTATATATTTAAAGGAATAATAGTCAACATACAATTGGATATACTGAATATCCATGTTTACAGGGGCGATATTCACAATGGCCAAGTTATAAAGTTTAGGTTGACCATCAGTAGTAGTCCAGCCATAGGACTATTTGAAAATTTCTTCTTTTATTCACAAACCAAAAGGGATTCGGTTGTTTCATGCTGATAAAATCATGGATATCTATTTGTAAAATATCTTTTATTTCAATAGATCTCCCAAGAGAATGCCCTCCCCTGAGGGTCTGGCAATTATTGCAAACAGAGAGCATCCACTTTACCTCAGCCAGAACATCCTTCCTGTCAGGTCTGGGGCATCAACCCTGAGCCCCACAGGGTCCCAGTGGTGATCACACTCCAAAGTCTTCAGGCAACAAATAACACTGAGAGAACAGAGCCGTAGTTGGACAATGAGCAGACCAAGCAGGCTAGGGGCACACCCAGGCCTGCCTGAAGGCTGAACAGGCAAAGAGGACCCTTCTCAGACCCTAGTGAACATAGCCCAATCAAGTGAATAGACATCCCACCACTCCTCCTCCTTAATTAAAGCTGACCAGGCTATGCAACAAGAAGTACAAGTACTGCATTCTCGACACAGTGTGAGGTTGATCTAGAGATGGGCAAACCCCAATGCAAAACAAACAATGAAAGACATCATGCCAAGAGATTTCTACCAAGATTGCCTAGTCGCATAATGGAAGCCTCCAATGAAAACAGAGAATACTCCAGACATAGGACCTGAAAATGAAAGCATTATAAGTATATTAAACAAACTAAATGAGGTCATGAGCAATCAGATGGATGAAATGAAACAGGACCAACAAAAATTCAACAAACAAATGAAATGGAAGAAAACAAACAACAGATGTTCTCAATATCTTGACAAAACTGAAGAGAACCAAAAAGATCTTCATAGACACAGACATAAACAACTTAAAAGAGAGTTAGCAAATAAAGGAGCTCAACAGTAAGTGAAATAAGCTTAATAATGACATGACCAAATACAGGTTAAAATCCAAGAAACAAGGTCAAGCCAGGATCTGAAAATGGAACTCAAAAGAGGAATAGATGATGGAGAAAAGTACAATGGAGAACAAATTTTTTTTTTAAAAAAAAAAAAAACTTTTTAAAAGGCTCCCTAGAAAGCCTCATGAACAGAACAGATCATGTGGAGGATAGAATCTCATATCTTGAAGGAAAGGCAAAGCAAATTGAGCAGGAATTCAAAAATCATGAGAAGTTCAAAAAACAGAACCTGAGGGAATTATGGGACACATTAAAATGAGCAAATATTCAAATCATGGCCATAAAAGAAGAGGAAGAAATGTAGGCCAAAAGCACGCAGAACAACTTCAACAAAATGATTGAACAAAAATTTCCTACTCTCACAAATGAGAGACTCATTCAGATACAAGAGGTGTGCAGAACAGCAAACAGATGGGACCAAAGAAGAAACACTCCATGACACATTATAGTTAAAATTCTAATTAATTAAAACAAAGAGAGAATACCAAAATCAGCAAGAGAAGAACACTTCATTACATACAAACACAAGCTCATTAAATTTACCTCTGAATTTTCTATGGAAACTCTAAAAGCCAGAAGGGCTTAGAATACAGTACTTCAAGGCTTATAGGACCATGGCTGCTAACCCAATTACTATGCCCAGCAAAATCATCCCTCATAATAGATGGTGAGAGGAAAACTTTTCATGATGAAAGCCATCTTTATGAATATATTACTACAAGCCAGAGAATACTACAGGGAATACACCACACTGAAGGAAGGAACAACCATCCTCAAGAGGTTGCAAGAGAGAAAAAACAACAACCAAAATTAAAAACAGACATGAAAACACACAAATCTCAAGAAAGCACCAAACTCCACAAAGCCTGAGATAAACACAAAACTTAACAGTTACGACTCTAAACATTAATGGACTCAACCCCCTGATCAAAAGACATAGGTTGCCAGGTGTGGTGGCACACGCCTTTAATTCCAGCACTTGGTAGGCAGAGGTAGGAGGACTGCCGTGAGTTCGTGGCCAGGCTAAGACTACATAGTGAATTCCAGGTTAGCCTGGGATAGAGGGAGACCCTAGCTCAAAACAACAAACAAACAAAAAAAAAAAGACATAGGTTAACAGGTTGGATCAGAAAAATGGATCTATCTATTGGTTTTCCATAAAAAAAAAAACTCACTTTACCATTAAGGATAGACAAGGTGAAAGGATGAAAATTATTTTCCAAGCAAATAGAAAAAGAAACAAGCAAGTGTAGCTATACTAATATCTGACAGAATAGACTTCAAACCAAAATTAATCAAAAGAGATAAAGCAGGCCACTTCTTACTCATTAAGGGAATAATTCAACCAAATGATATTATACTCATAAACCTATATGAACTGAACACAGGTGCATAAAATTTTATAAGATAAAATGTATTAGACAACAAATCAGAAATAAATCCTAATGTGATCACAGTTGGTGCCTTTAATACCCCACTATTCCATACTATAGACAGATCAACCAAGCAGGAAATTAACAGAGAAATAACTGAGTTAAACAATACCACAGATCAACTGACTTAAAAGATACATACAGAACACTCTACCCTAACCTCACAGAATACACGTTCTTCTCAGCAGCTCATGGATTTTTCTCTAAATTAAACCATATATTAGCACATAAAGCATGTCTCCACAAATTCAGGAAAACTGACCTAAGGCCCTGTATTATATCTTACCACAATGCAATAAAGCTAGAAATTAACACTAAGAGAAACAACAGAATGTACACCAGCTCCTGAAGACTGCACAAGATGCTGTTAAACAATGAATGGGTCATGGAAGAAATCAAAAAGGAAATATATAAATCTCTAGAACTGAATGATAAGAAAAATACAACATACAACATACTAGAATTTATGGGATACAGTGAACGCAGTCCTAAGGAGAAAGTTCATAGCATTAAATATCTGCCTTACAAAGAAAGAGAAATCTCAAGTTATTAACATAGTCATTAACACCTAAAAGTGTTAGAAAAAGAATAAGCCAAGTCCAAGAGTTCCACATGAAAATTAACAATGAAGATTAGGGCAGAAATTAATTAGCTAGAAATTAAGAAAATAAAAATTATGAAATAAGGAGCTGAGTCTTTGGAAAAACAAATAACACTGATAAACTCCAGGGTAAACTGACCAAAAGAAAAAAAGACTCAAATTAACAAGATTAGAAATGAAAATGGAGACACCATGACTGGTATCAATGAGGTTAAAAGAATAATCAGGACATATTTCAAAAACATGTATTCCACAAAATTGGAAAATCTGGAATAAATGGAAATGGATGGATTCCTAGACACATACCAACCAAAATTAAACCTACAACAGATGAATTACCTAAACAAACAGTGACTTAGTGCATCAGTCCAGCTTTTAGCTTCTTTTCCACTATAATATGAAAGTATATTCAATAAAGACATAGAAATAGTGAAGCAAAACCAACGAGAAATAAAGCTGGCAGTAAAAAATACAAGTCAACTAATAAATTCACTGGAAGCTCAATCCCATAGAACAGAGTAAGAGGAAAGCAGATTATCAAGCCTTGAAGACAATGTAAGGGAATTGGATTAGTGAGCCAAAATTTAAATTTAAAATTTAAAACATATAAATGGAACATGAGAGATATTTGAGACACCATGAAAAAAAAACAAATGTTTGAATAATATGCACAGATGAAGGAGAATAATATAAGGCTAATTAAATATAAAATATTTTCAATAAATTAAAAAGAATTTCCAAAATCTAGAGAATGGCATGCCCATCCAAATACAAATAGCACAGAGAACACCCAACAGAACAAGAAAAGAAACATCTCTTGTCATACGTATGATAGTCAAAACACTGAAAGCACAACACAAAGAAAGGGTATCATAAGCTATAAAAGAAACTTCTCAACATATAAAAAGGCAGGCCCATTGTGGGGTTAGCCATCAGCACGACCCATATACCTCAACAAGGAGGGTCCCTGCGCAGAGGGGAGGACAGGAAAGAGGCTAACAATGGTACTGACTTGATTGTTCACTGAGTACAAAACTAATAAAAAATAAATAAATAAAAAATAAAAAGGCAGGAGCATCAGAATAACGACAGACTTTTCAATGGAAACTCTAAAAGCCAGAAAGGCCTGTGGAGATGTACTTGGAGTATGAAGAGAACCCAAGCTGTCAACACAAATTACTATTACCAGCAAAATTCTCCAGGCCCAGAAAATAAGGTAAACAATCAACAAATGGGGCTTTATGAAGATATAAAGCTACTGTGTGGCCAAAGATACAATCAACTGAGTCAAGAGACAGCATAGTAAGTGGGAGAATATCTTTGCCAGCTATACATCAGTTAGTATCAAAAATATACAAAAATACTCAAAAATACTCAAAAACCTAAACAGCAAGAAACCAGATAATTCAACCAAAATGTAGGCTATGAAGTTAAAAGAGACGTCTCAATAGTAGAAATACAAGTGCCCAGTGTGATAGTTTAAATCAGATGTCCCCCATAAAATCATGTGCTGTGAATGCTTGCTCCCCAGCTGATGACAACTTGGGAGATGAAGCCTTGTTGGAGGAGGTGTGTTGCTGGGGGGTGGACCTTGAAAGTTTATCAGCTCTCGCTTATCAGCTTTAGTTTGACTCACTCTTATGCTACTGTATTCCACCTGTTGTGGCAGAGGTGATGTCCAGCCTCTGCTCATGCCATGCTTTTCCTTGCCATCATGAAACTTTCCCTCAAGACTATAAACCAAAACACACAGTTTCCTCCCATCATCATTCTTGGTTTTCTAATTTCACATGATAATACATTTTTAATTCTTCACATCACTTAATTTTTGTCAGCCTATTCTGCTGCTCCTTGAGAGTGAAGAGGAAGGTTTTCCTTTTATGCTACACAATTCTGTGTGGATTATTAGGTCTTCAGACCAAGCATTTTGTTAGTATGTGATTATTGTTTGTTCTGTGTCAGATAATAAAGACTGTATCTCTGATCCACTCATCCAAATGTTGAGAATAAGTGATTGCAGCATGCTCAATGCTAAATGAGACAATTATATCACTCCATAAAAGGCTCAGGGAACAATGCAGAAGAGGCAGTGAAGAGAATGTAAGAGCCAAAGGGTGGGGAGGAGTGCTTATAGAACACTCTCATCCAGCCATAACTTGACCATTGAAGTCATGACCTCATAGTGACTGCTGTAACCTACACAAGAACCACCCCGTACTGGAGCAACCAACATTCAGTCACGGGTGAGAGAAGAGGGGTTCAGGCAGTTAATGGATACTAGTGAGCAGGAGCCAGTTTCTGCAATGGTATAGTCACAGGTAGGACTACATATTTGGGTAAATAGTTCAGCACATGTGCCCATGCAGGCAACCATAATTAAAAGAGGCACATAAAAAATAAAAGAGGGACAAGTTAGGAAGAAGAGGGGATTCAGTGGTAGTAGGACTGCAAGGGAAGTCAAAAGTAGGTAATGGGAGTGGATTATGATCAAAATGCACTGTATACTCATTACATACTTATGGTCAACACCTTCTCCAAAACGCAAAAGAAAAATACAGATCAAAGTTACACAAGTTCAGCAAGAAAGGCCACTGAGTTTACTTCTATATGCTCTCATAACAAAAAAAAAAAAATTTCAACAGCTTTCTCTTAACTGAAAAGAAAAAAATATTACCCCAATTTTTACTTCCCTGTCATCTCATATGCCACTGACAATTAACCCAGAAACTGAAATTCTTAACTTACACATGAAGAAAGAAGGTCAGACATCTGAAGATGAAATATTCAGTATGCACAGAAGAAAGGGAAAGTCTTCTATTCAGGTTCCTTTGGCCAGCAAAGCCTCACCAGGTGCAGATAGTGGTGCTCTAAGAATGGAGCCAAGCCTACAGAAGGCAAGAACTGAGACCTCTCTCTACCCAGGTTGTCTGACTTTGTTCCTCTTCTTCTTGCTTTTCTTAGAAGTTTCTCTCACTAGATTTCAAAACAGGTTGTTAATAGAGCCCTTAAATAACATTCTTTTAGCACACCTGTGAGACTGTATGAAGGAAAGCATTAAGGAAAAAAATCGAAAGAAAGAGAACGCCAGTGAACTCAGCTGTCTTTACTATTAAACCAATGGATTTGTGAACACCGGTCCAATCCACAAAACTTTTATTCAATGCTAGGCTAGAACTGGACATCAGATGGGGCAAGTCTGTCACCTAGATCCAAAACCTCAGCAACATTTGTAGCCTAAGTGCCTCTCTCACTTCATCTTAGTCCTCACCATGGGTGCTGAAGGTCACTGAAGTCTCTGTAGACATGACAAAGATATTGATGAATTCCTTTTCCTTTAATATCTGCAGTAGAATTATTCAAAGAAGTCTTATGAAACTGATGTGGAAAATAAATTATTGCCTAGAAAAAAAGAGACTACAAGAAGTATTTGTTAATCAGTAACATCCATGTCACCAGTGATAAAAATTAGCATTTCTCAGAACTTACAATCGATTAAGAAATGAAACTTAAAGTCTGTTTGAGGAATTTGAGTTAATCTTTACAGGGACAGGGATTTTGAGAGCGGGAAAAATTTACCTGTTCAATAACATGTACCTTCACTCAGATCCCTCTACATACAGGTGTGGAGCTTTTATTGTGACAAACCTCGTGTGGATCAGAGACACAGTCTCTATTATCTGACACAGAACAAACAATAATCACATACTAATAAAATGCCTGGTCTGAAGACCTAATAATGCACACAGAATTCTGTAGCATAAAAGGAAAATCTTCCTCTGCACTCTCAAGGAGCAGTATAATGGGCTGACAAAAATTAAGTGATGTGAAGAATTAAAAATGTATTATGTGAAATTAGAAAACCAAGAATGAGAGAAAGCTCAAAGAAGAGGATTCCTCTCTTTCACATTACTTGAAAATTTACATATGCCTATTAATAGGAACTCAAAGAAAGGCATGTAGGTAGTTTTAAACATGTACACATTGTTCTTAGGTGAATGAGTGGTGTCAGGGACAGTCTATAGACTGAAATTTTAAAGAGCTGAAGAATAGATTCTTGAAAGAGAATTCCATCCATATTTAAGTAAATTTCTCAGTTCTCTTTTCTGAGATTCATAGTGATATTTCAGGGAAAGGATGGAAAGCAGCTGTGCTGCCCATTACAATCTATTCTAAATAAAACAGCAATAGAGGACTGGAGAGATGGCTTAGCAGTTAAGGCACTTGCCTGTGAAGCCTAAGGACCCAGGTTCGATTCTCCAGGTCCCACGTAAGCCAGATGCAACATGGTGGCGCATACATCTGGAGTTTGTTTGCAGTGGCTAGAAGCCCTGATGTGCCCATTCTCTCTCTCTCTCTCTCTCTCTCTCTCTCTCTCATGAAAAAGTAAAAAATAAATCAGAATAAAAATTTTTAAAAGAGCCATAGAGGGTCTTCTGGTTAAGATCGCAGTGTAGGAGCCATGCCAAAGCAGCCTAGGGGAGAAAAAGCCAAAGAAAACCTAGCAAAACACACACTTTTACTAAAAAGTGAGGTGTATAAGAAATTAAAATGGCAGCAGAGAAGTAGGAGAGATCCAGAGCATCCAGAGCCCACACAGGCAGGCCAAAGCGGCTCCGGCAGCAGTGGCTCCAGCAGTGGCAGTGGCAGCTCCGCCAGCGGCAGCAGCGGCTCCAACAAGCGGTGGATCCAGCAGCGGCAGCTGCAGCAGCAGCAGCAGCAGCTCCAGCAGCATCAGCAGTGGCTCCAGCAGCAGCAGCAGCAGCTCCAGCAGTGGCGGATCCAGCAGCAATGGTGCCAAGTCTGCGGGGCCACAGCTGCCAGGCTTGGCTTGACCCACAAGAAAAGCCAGTGCCCAGCTCCAGAAAACAGAACAGCGGTCCAGCAATCCAGCCAGCCTACTTGAACCCACAGGGCACCAAAGAGGGACGCAAGAAGGAGCGCAGCATAACTGAGACCAAAATCATCCCAAAAAGTAACTGGGATTACACCAGGGAAGGGTCTCACTTGGTCAGAAGCTGACTTGGAGCCCTCAACAGACCAGAAATCTTAACCTCTTTGTTGATAGAGGATCTGGTTGTCATAATACCTACTCTTGCATAAATACTTGGTGCTGTTTTTCATTGAATGTGTACATTGTTTAGTTAAATTTTAGAATCTATCTGTATTTTGTTCCACTCAGCCTACTTGAATCCTCCCATACTAGGCAAACCCAACCCCTAGGGACACTTTTGTAGACACTCTGAGAGTCTTAAGAGCCACAGCTAACATGTTAAGCTCTTGTTGGGCCTTGAGAGGTCCAGACGTGAGGCCTAGTGGAACTTCCTGAGGCTAGCTAAAGTTTGGCAACCTGTCTCTGGCCAGCTATGACTCAGCAGGGCGCCAAATTGCCTCTGGCCTGCTACTTCTGAAAAAAAGTTTGAGTTCCCTCATGCGCTTATAACCAATCATTTCAAAAGTCACGGTATACTATTGGCCCTTACCTCTCCCCCCATCCTAGAATCCCCACCCTCGTTCTCAACACTATATAGGCAACTGCCTGTAACAATAAAGTGAGATCCTGCTTCAACAAGTCTCCCGACTCAGTGTGGTTTTTCTCCGATGACTAGGAGAGGTTCTGAGTCGTCAACACTCACCATCCCGCTCAGCCTCAGGAAGAGACCAGCGGGACCGGCTCTCCCACAACCATACCTGCCGGTGAGCCCGGCAAGCTCCTAACCTGAAGATATATAACATCATATCGACTGATACAGCTAATAATACCCAGCAAACTAGAAAATCCAAGCATTAACTTAATCCAAGATGTAAAAATATATACATTATAACACAAGAAACACCAAAAATCAAGACAATATAAATCCACCAAAAGGTATTAAGGCATTAGAAATAATCTCCAGTGAGAATGAATTAGAGGAAATGCCTGAGAAAGATTTCAAAAGAATGATTGTAAATATGTTCAAAGAAGTCAAAGAAGAAATCAAATGAATGAAAGAGGAAATCAAAGGAATCAAAGAAGACATAGGACACCAATTTAATGAAATAGAGAAGTCAATACAAGACATAAATAAGGAAATAGAAATAATAAAGAAAAACCAGTCAGAATTACTAGCAATGAAGAACACAGTTAATGAAATAAAAAACTCTATAGAAAATCTCACCATTAGAATGGATGAAGGAGAGGACAGAATATCTAAGCTAGAAGAACAGGTGGCAGATCTAATACAGTCCAACAAAGAGAAAGACAAACTAATAGAAAAGTATGAATGGGAATTTCAAGATATTTGGGACACTATGAAAAGATCAAACGTAAGAATTCAGGGCATAGTAGAAGGAGAAGAATTTCACTCCAAAGGCATTGTAGGCGTCTTCAACAAAATCATAGAAGAAAACTTCCCCCAAATTGGGAAAGAGGTGCCAATGCAGATACAGGAAGCCTTTAAAACATTCACACACCCTTCAGCCATGAAGCCTATTATCCTTCAAGAGTCCCTCTTCTCATTCCAGAAGTGAAAGATTATTATAGAAAAATACCATAGGAGGCACTAAGACTCATCCTAGTGAGTTGTTGGCCAGGTAGGTGCACAAGAACCCCCAAAACAATAGAGATCATTGCCACTGATCTTGGTTGCCCACCAAACTAGATGGTAATGGTGATATATGTCCTGTTGCTAAGGGCTACTTCATGCTTCAGTTGCAGGCACAAAGATATCAAGTTAGAAGTAAGCTAGAATCTTTCTCCTTCCTGACTAGGTTCCACACTTCTGGAAGGAGGGACTCAGGCTTCTGGGAAAGAATGTAAGAGCCATAGAATGGGAAGGAGGGTTGTGGAATGCTGTTTTCCCGATATGACCTGTCTGTTACATTTATTATTTGACAGTAACAAACTCTCCCTACACAATATTTATACAATGTTGGATGTGTCAACATCCCATGGATATTAATAGAGGAGGACACACAGTCCCATCTCTCTCTCTGAGGAATTACTGACAATGTTTACTGGGGGAGGGGAGACATGTTCTTCAATGGTGTAGCCATGGCAAATTTCATATGCTCCTGGAAATAACTTCCCCCTCCCACCCATGATCATGAAAGAAACCCTATTTAAATCCAGTAAGTGACACACACTCAAGAGGAAAAAAAAAAATCACATAGGGGCTAGTTGTAAAGTAAAGGGGGATTGAGTGATGCAGGAAGGAGTAAAGTAAACAGAGTGATGTAGGAAGGCGAGTTAAGACAAGAGAAAGTAATTAGAATGGATCATGATCAACATACTATATAAAACTTATCAATACATGTATAAAATATATTGTATAAAACTTATCATACATGTATAAAACTTATCAATAAGTAAACTGAAAGGAGTAATTCTTTTCCATTGTCAACAAAATATGTTCTTTTCTCAGTTCTCTGGACTTTTTCACAAGAGAATAGCACAGGAGTCTGGCACACTTTTAATCCCAGCACTGAGGAGGCAGAAGTCAGAGGATTGCTATGAATTCAAGGGCACCCTGAGAATACATAGTGAATTCCAGGTCAGCCTGGGCTAGAGAGAGACCCTACCTCAAAAAATTAAAAACAGAAAAAGAAAGTATAGGATAGTGCCAGGATTTCCCCAGAGAGAAGAAACTTAGCACTGATTTGAATGACTATCTTTTATGAGAGAGAGAGAGAGAAAATTGGTACACCAGGGACTCAAGCCACTGCAATTGAACTCCAGACATATGTGCCACTTTGTTGAACATGGGTCCTTTGGCTTAGCAGGCAAGTGCCTTAACTGCTAAGCCATCTTTCCAGCCCTGATGTTAATTGCATATGAGAAAATCTTTTTCCACTACCTAGAAGAGATATTTTCAAAACATTATACTCATGATTAATAAAAAAAAAAAAAAGCAAACCAATCCGGGCATGATGGCGCATGCCTTTAATCCCAGCACTCGGGAGGCAGAGGTAAGAGGATCGCCATGAGTTCGAGGCCACCCTGAGACTACAAAGAGAATTCCAGGTCAGCCTGGGCTAGAGCGAGACCCTACCTTGAAAAAAAAAAAAAAAAACAAACCCAGACCACCCAAAAAGCCTTATATAATGCTTATTGATCTTTTCTTCTCTCACTGGGCTGCCTAAATGTCAATCAGTTTTCTCCTTTTTCTTTGCTCCTTTGCCCTTCTGATGAAAACTTTGTCTAAGAATTACATCTGTAAAGTCGGTTTTATTTCCGTATAACTGAGACAAAGTCCCCATGTGTCTGATATCATTAAGGGGAATTCAAAGGATAGCCTTTTCCTCCAATTTAAATTGTTAAATCAGAAAAACTGCTCTCTTTGCCGGATTTCATTCTCTGACGGCAGCTACTCTAAGACAGTGGCAGTCATAGTGAAAGTCTGAAAGGTTTAAAATCAGTATTTTCTTTTTTTTCCTTCTTTTTTTAAATTTATTTATTTATTTGAGAGATAGAAAGAGGCAGAGAAAGAGAACGAGAGAGGGAGAGAATGGGAATGCCAGGGCCTCCAGCCACTGCAAAGGAACTCCAGATGCATGCAACCCCTTGTGCATCTGGCTTATGTGGGTCCTGGAGAATCGAACAGGATTCTTTGGCTTTGCAGGAAAATGGCTTAACTATTAAGCCACCACTCTGGCCCTGAAATCAGTATTTTCAATAATCACTGGGCAAAATTCCTGCATGTCAGTCATTGTGATAGGTGAATTTTCTCTGTTTGCATTACAGTTCACTGGTTTTTCTTACTCTCCAGGGAAACGTTCCACTCCTGGGTCCATCCATTTATCCTACTTTGTCCCCACTTACTCTCTTCTTCTACATTATTCATTTCCAAAATCAAAGAGGATGTGTTGTGTCTACCCACATTGCTATAGCTTTCCTCTTGGGTGGATGGAAACTTGTGACACCATGAAGACCAAAGAGGCACTTCAGTGATGACTGAAATTATCTTCTCAGCATAGTGTTGCGTCAGGATCCTATGTGTGCAAGAGTCCACCAAGCTTTCTTAAGAAGGTTTCCTTCTTTCTCCCTGTTAGTTCCCATTCAAGTCAGAACATAAGACATTGGTCCTCACTCATTTGTGCATTAAATATCCTGTAAAGTGTGCTAAATTATCCCACCATAGTCAAGTAAATTGAAAAAGAAGATTTCCTTAGGACAGGGAAATTTAGGGTTAAAAATCACTAGCAAAAATTAAAGGGTTTGAGTCTCGTTGGTTTATTCTTCCTTCTTCCCTTTCTTTTTCTTACCTTCCACACTGGCTCTGACATATTTCATGACCATCTTCAGCAAACCTCAGTACCTTCTAGGTTTTCCTTTAAGGAGAATTCTGATCTCCTCCTCTGAAAGCCCAATTTTAAAAAATGACCCAATTAGATGATTCTCCTTGTACATGGACTTGCCATCTGCTCTGTCTGGGAATTGGTCTCTGTGGTTATATCGCTACACCAGTCACTCATTTCCTCTTCTGATGCAAATAATTTGCTGTTCTAATCTTGTTCAAAGATTGGATTGTGATTAAATTCTTGACTAACATTGCTGTAAAAATTACCTATTAAGTTTTTTCAAGTGAACAAAATTGAAACACATGGTTTTAGATCTGTTATGATGTTCTGTTGTAAACCAAATCTAGAAACAACTGCCACGGCTTCCTCATTCATGGAAGCTCCTAAATGGGCATGGGCTATTAGATGGGTACATTCCATCTTTTCCATGACAAATGTAGGACTACAAAACATCTGATAGACTTTCAGGAAACTCTGATAAATTCTAGGATGAATTAAGAAAATTTATCCTTCTCCCTGTTCTGGAAGAATGCATCGATAGTCCTGGACACTGCTGTACAACAGATGGAAAGATGATAACATCTGCTAAAGCTGGAGAAGAGGCAGATGAGTTGTCTCCACTCACCAAAGTAACAATGTACACAATTCAAGAACCAAGTTCCCATTCATTTAGTAATGCTTCAGGCCAGGACTAAAGGAAATTACAACTTGAAAATAGGATCCTGTTATAGTATATTGATAATTGCTTGTAGAAACCAACAGGAAACATGCAGGCTACAACATAGTCTCAATTTTTTTCAGATAATAAATATAAGATATCTAAGCTGAGCATGGTGGCACACACCTTTAATCCAAGCACTCAGGAGGCAGAGATAGAAGGATCGCCGTGAGTTCGAGGCCACCCTGAGAATACATAATGAATTTCAGTTCAGCCTGGGCTACAGTGAGGCCCTACCTCAAAAATCCAATAATAATAATAATAAACAAAAATTTTAAAAAGCCAGATGTGGTACTACACTCCTTTAATCCCAGCACTCGGGAGGCAGAAGTAGGTAGACGGATCGCCATGAATTCAAGGCCATCCTGAGACTACATAGTCAATTCCAGGCCAGCCTGAGCTAGAGTGAGGTCTTACCTCAAAAAAACCAAAAACAAAAAAAGTGGTAAAAGGTTTCTTCCTTAATGACACAAATTTCTTTAAAAAGGCCCATGTGATAGTTTCAATGTAAAATGATCCTCATGGGCTCATGTATTTGAATAATTAATTCCCAAGTGCTGGCACTGCCCTTGGAAATTAGTGGAACCTTTAGGAGGCTGACTTTCTTCAAAAAGGTACGTTACCTGGGAAGCACCTTAAGGTGTTATAACCCAACATATCATACTCTCTGGTTCTTCCTGGAAGGAATAGTGATGATGAGAGGCCAGTAGTCTAATCCTCACATGCTTGTCCTGTCAAATTGGGCATTTCCTCATTGAAACCAAAAACTGACAATAAACCCTTTCCTTCAAAATCCCGCTTCTGGTGAGGTATTTTGTCCCTGCAATGAGTAAGTAAACTAAAAGTTCAATATTTGAAATTCATCCTCACCTCAGAAGCCCACACATTATTAGCTCCTTGTTGAAAACATTCTGCCAACTCATTGTCTACTACCAAATCCAAGACTACTTAAGAAGTATCTAGTGATGACAAATGTCCCTTAAATGGGGATTATAAATTATAACCCAGTAGCACAACCTTTATATAGAACATTACAAGTGACATGGAAAACTTAGGCAAAGAGTTGGAAAAAATCTGGATGCTTACCACTTTGGGGGCCATTGGGTACTAGTATTCTATTTGGAAATCTTTAGTATAGTTTCTTTTTTCAATTTTGACACATTTGTACATGCATAAAGTTTATAGTGATCTCATTTTCCCCAAATACTTTCTTTTGCTCCTCCTGCCCCTCACATTAACATCTTGCTTCAATATTATTGCAAACTTTATGTCTTTCAGACCCTATGAATTCCAAATCAAACTGATATTCTCTCTAGAATTGTCAAAACACCCATGATACAGAGCCTGTGCCACACATCCTGTCCCCATCAAAGCAGTGTCTGCAGTTTTCTATTGATCCATTAGGTAGGGGCAAGAAATCACATATGAAGCAACTCAAGAAATGAGACTTTTCACAACAGAACCCCATCAAGATTAATAAGAAAGAAATCCTTTAACTTATTCCTTTTCCTCTGATTATTTTAGTCTCTGAAATAAACTGACCCACTAACAGAAAAATCACAGAAATTTATTAAATTGGTAGATCATAACATTCAAACAGAAAACATATCAATCAAAATATAGGATGCCTAGAGATTTTTTGACACAGGATTTTAGGTATTCTAGGCTGGTGTCAAATTAACTATGTACCCAGGATGATTTTTAACTTCTGATCCTCCTACTTTTATGTCCTGAGTGCTGATATACCAGCACTTGGGAGGCAGAGGTAGGAGGATCACAGTGAGTTCAAGGCCACCCAGAGACTAAAGTAAATTCCAGGTCAGCCTGGGCTAGGGGCAAGGCCCTACCTTGAAAGACAAAAAAAAAAAAAAAAAAAAAGAGCAAGTGAGCTGTTCACTGAGACTGTCTCCTGCCACCACACACATGGCCAATCTCAAGACCCTGCTCTCCACAGTTGCCTGAACGCCGGGAGACAGCGCCTGGCCGGCCCCAGGGACCCGGGGACCCACACTGGTATTACAGGGGTATACTACAAAACACAATTACATGGTTTTAGGGATTGAACCCAGAGCTTTGTGAATGCTAGGCAGTCACTTTGCCAGCTGAGCTACATTCCCAGACTAATTGCTGAACTTTTCTAGAGGTAAGCAGCAGGACAGAAGTTTTGACATGTGGACACGAGAAAGGCCTTTAGGGTCTGCAAGGTTGAATGGGAGAGGAACACAATTAGCAAGGTTTGTCTAGTTATATGGGAGACATTTCCCAAGGAGCATCTCCTCGGATCATCTGGATATCAGTTACTGAGTCTTTTCTTCCTGTGAAAAAGGCTTGCATGGGTAGAAAGGGGGATATCAAAAATCCATTTCTCTGTATCTACTGATTACTAACAGATATATATATATATTTCCTTTTACAAAAGCACAAATTTTCAGAAACATGCTAGTATATGAGAACTTCCCTGAATAACCAACTCAGGATTGACACACACATATACTTAGAATAAGATATTTTGACTGTGCTCATTCTGAACTTCTAGATCCTGAACGCAAAACTACTTTTCTTTTTGAGGCATGCCCAAAAGACTGGCCTCTTTTATGCGAGAGAAAGAGAATTGGTGTGCCAGGACCTCCAGCCACTGCAATCAAACTCCAAATGCATGTGTCCCCTTGGGCGCATGTGCAACATTGCACATTTGCATCACTTTGCATCTGGCTTATGTAGGACCTGGAGAGTCAAACATGAGTCCTTAGGCTTCACAGGCAAGTGCTTTAACCACTAAACCATCTCTCCAGCCCTCATATCTACTTCTGATTGACACTGAAACGCTTGTACATTTGAATATAACTCTGGTCACTCATCATCAGAAGATAAGTATTGGTAGAGCACTGTGTGTGAATCTAATATCCTCTGTTCCTCATGACAGTTCACTAAATTAGCCATAAATATCATCACATACACTTGAACAAACCAGCTCATTCAAACCATTTGCCTTCATTTATTATCTCTTGAACATGCATACCGCTTGTGAACTTTGCATAGAGCTAGAGATATCAACATGGATAAAACAAAGCTACTCCTTCTAGTGAGGAAACCTGGGAAGTGCCCTGCTCTTAAGATAAATTCAGCCTCTGCCTTCATAAAGGAGTTAAATCTTAGGTGTTGCTGAAAGCAGCCTATTGGCCATGGAGAAGGAGCTATTTGTCCACGTACTTGTCCCTGGAGCTCTGGAGCAACAAGCTAAAAACAGGAATGTGGCCTCAAGGATACAAGTAGGTTAATAAGAAATTGGGAAAAAGAAAAGGTGGACTGATAAATACAACAGACCCAGAAATTAAAATAGAAAAAGAAAATGAAGGAAATATGCTTAATAACAGTCAGGGACCCAAAGAATATTACATGCTAAATGGTAAACAAGAATTTTTCGACATTATTGTCCCAAAAATTAGCTACAAACCTGGGAGAAGGGGTGGGGAAGCAATAATCTAAATAGGTAAGAAACTGTGGAGAGCTGCGTAGTGCCGCGCCTTAAAGATGGCGCTGGTTGCCGCCTTCCACCTTCCCGATGGTGAGTGCTCTCTGTGGTAAACAACTCCATATTTGGCTGTGGCTGATGATCTGGCTTGCCTCTGCATATGTGGGCCTATCTGCAATCACCACGTGACGTACTGGGGTTGGCTACCCAAAGGCCTTATATACGATGGGCTGGCTTTCGAGTCAGTCAGTCAGTCAGTCAGTCAGTCAGAAGATTGTTCAAGGTTCCTGAATAAACTGCTTAAAGAAGAATCCAAGTGTTGCGTCTTCCTTGCTGGTCGAGGTGGTCGCGACAAGAAACAACTTGCTGATTTGTGTTAGCAAGTAAAACAATCCAGAATTTGAAAGGATGATTGCAAATATTGGAAAGGGAGTATGGTGACAGGAGATAAATCCAACCATAAAATGTACTTGCATCTCAAAAGTCAAGCTGAATGGCATTCTTTCTTAGTTTTATTTATTTCCACTTGAGAGAGAGGAAGAAGAAGAGAGGGAGAGACAGAATGGGCACACCAGGGTCTTCAGCCACTGCAAACAAACTCCAGACACATGCACCCCTTTGTGCATCTGGTTTATGTGGGTCCTTGGAAAACAAACCTGGGTCCTTTGGCTTTGCAGGCAAACGCCTTAACTGCTAAGGCATCTCTCCAGCTCGAAGGCATTCTTTTATAGGGAAAGTTGAGCATGGTTAAAAGGAGATCAGGATTGAGAATGGGATAATGAATTATTTTCTCTGGGGCCAGAAGTTTCTAAGGAAGCATCAAGGAGGAGTTATAGCCTGGTTAAGGCACACATTGGGTAGCAATCATGAGCTTTGAGGAAGCAGAAATTTCACTCACGTTCTGTAAATTTAATAATCTTTCAAAGTAAGTAGAGGAAATAATCAATTCACCTCATCTTCTATGAGGCAAATGGTGAGAATTTAAGCATCAGTGTCTAGCAGAAGTAAAAAAAAATAAAAGAAGAAAAAAAGACAACAATTTCATAAAGAGTTATGGTGAAGGGTGTTTTATTACTCAGTGTTTTATAATTTGAGTTCTGCTTAATCACAAATATAGATCTTTCTGTCATGGGAGACTGTTCACATTGACCCTTTCACACAACACAAAACTATGGAAGGGTTTCCTTAGCCAAAGCAATTTCTAGGAGCAAAATGCAAGCATAATATTTATTGCTGTTAGGATTAAAGTTCCTGTACATGCTGCTGTAAGCAGGAAAGAAAACTGCTTATATGACATGGATGATTAATAGAAGGCTTCAAAAATAAAGAGAAACTTATCTGCCTTGGAAACATAGAAGGATAGAAGGTATGGACAGGTTCACGTAATATATGAGGGTTAAAAACAACCCACTTAGAGATCATATGAAGCTGTTAAAGAGTGGCTTCTAAGGGAAGGGAGTGGGTTAGGTATGAGTTAGAGAGTCTTTGGAAATGAAGACAGGTTTAATATAATCATATTATAAGTGGTCCAGGGCCAGCCAAGTAGTTTTGACTGTATTTTAAATGAAGGCATATGTTCAAAATTTTAGAATCAAAGAAATAAATTAATAAATGAATTATAATCAAAATAGAAATAGACTAAAGAGGGACTAATACTGAAGTTATATAGGGCTAAATTATAGCTAAGGAATTGTAGATTTATGACAGAAAGCATGGTCACAAGTGATAAAAGAGAAAAAGAGAAATTGTTTCAAGACATGAATTATACATTTTTTTTTTTTTTTTTTTGGTTTTTCGAGGTAGGGTCTCACTCTAGCCCACGCTGACCTGGAATTCACTATGGAGTCTCAGGGTGGCCTTGAACTCATGGCAATCCTCCTACCTCTGCCTCCCGAGTGCTGGGATTAAAGGCATGCGCCACCACGCCCGGCCTATGAATTATACATATTTTATAATATCACCTTCAAAGCTGGATAGATTTTCTATTAAAATGTTTTCTAGAGGTATATTTGGGTAACTGCCTATTTCTGAGATTCCATAATCACTTTGTAATTGAATAACCCATTCTACATAAATGAACATTTACAAAGAATACCACTAATACATCAAAATAATAATATCTAAGGTAGGAGGCAGAGACAAGGAGTCAGGAAAAATTTCCAAGAAAAGGCAAGCTCCTAAAGTATCTCATAGTTAGCAGCAGAGTCATGAGTCCTCAATGGTTTATTCTCCAACCACACAAACTAGAGGCACCTTAAGCACTTTTGACCCAATTTTCTAACTTCTCATTTCTTATGTCTTAAAATTTTCTGAAATTATTTTGATAATCCTTTTCCAAGTTCATTATAATTGTTTAAGAGCATAGAATCAGGATATCTTACTCATCAATTAACTTAAACTCTAGAACATTCCTCAGCTCACTAAAAAGCCCTAAAAATATGGCTGGAATAAATGTGTGGACTTCTGCCATGGGTTTGCTAAAGCTCTTGTATCTATCACATGTGTGATCAGGCTTTATTAATGGCACATGTCATGTTTTACATCAGAAAGAAATTTTTTTAGGATAAATGAGAAAGATGGGTGGGAAGGATATTCTATTTGAGAAACTCAAAAGTTTCTGATTGACAGCACTTTTAGGAAGAGATGAGGACACAAGTAAGTCTACATAGGGAAAAGAGAGTGGCATGCATCCATCAATTCATTAAAAACAAATTTGTAAAGCCAAACATGTGTTCATTTCTATTTTTTATGGCTCTAGATTTAAGAAAAATATATAAAACCACAACTGGTATAACTCGTTTTTTGATGTTACAGGAGCTCAACTTGAAAAATAGACTATGAAACAGAGGAGTCTCTGCACATATACTTTTAGACCCTTGTTGGTACTGTTAAAAACTATTAAGTGGGCTGGAGAGATGTCTTAGCAGGGAAGGTGCTTGCCTGTGAAGCCCAAGGACCCAGGTTTAATTCCCCAGTACCACATAAGCCAGATGCACAAGGTGGCACATGTGTCTGGAGTTCATTTGCAGTAGCTAGAGGCCCTGGTGCACCACTCTTCCTTCCTCTTCTTCTTCTTCTTCTTCTTCTTCTTCTTCTTCTTCTTCCTCCTCCTGCTCCTCCTCCTCCTCCTCTCTCTCTGTCTACTTATTGCTGTCTCTCTAATAAGTAAGTAATTTTTAAAAAAAACTATTAAGACTTTTTAAAAATCAGACTAACTATTTTGCATTATAATATAACTATGAGCCTATAGGAAAAAAGAGATAGAAGGTTAAGGCTAAAAAGTATTAATAAGGGGTAGACTTATGATGTTTAGTCTCTGGTTATCAAACTTGACAGTATTTACAATCACCATAGTAACAGATCTTCCTTAACGACTGTGAGGAATTTTCTATATGAGATCAATTAAGAGGAAGGATCCACCCTCATTGCAATTGACACTATCTCATGGGCTATGTTCTCAGACTGTATAAAAGGAAAAAGCTAGCCGAGACCAGGATTTACTGCTGTGTACTGTATATGACAATGTGATGCTAGATTCCTGCTCCTACCAAGCTTTTCCAACCATGATGGACCCTACTCTCAGGAAATTTAAGCCAAAATAAACTCTTAGTTATTTTAGAGATAGATAAAATCATGC
Organism: Dipus sagitta; assembly: GCA_036346955.1. Classification (NCBI taxonomy): domain Eukaryota; kingdom Metazoa; phylum Chordata; class Mammalia; order Rodentia; family Dipodidae; genus Dipus; species Dipus sagitta. The sequence goes on along the minus strand of CM070772.1, from coordinate 186,359,913 downwards.
TTTATTGCATATACCACTGGTTTCCTCATATGCTGCTAGGTTGTAGGCCTAAGAGACCTTTCAGTGCTTTTGCTCTTTCTCTCTTCAGCCTCACTTAGTAACAACTAGTAGCACTGAAGCTAGTACTTAGGAAGAGAACAAGCATTTGAAAATTACATGTACAATGGTCATTTAATATTGGATTATAGAAAGTGAAGGGGAGTAGTCAACAATGACAGGAGTATGAGGCATGGTATAACAGAACACATAAGTTTTATAATGCTTTGTTGTACAGAGGTACTGTATCTATTTATACATTTGAAGGCAGATGGACATTTTGGTTGTTCCCACTTGTGATGAATATGTGTGCAATATGCAATGTGTGAATGTGATATGGAGGCCAGAAGCAGACATTTTCTATCTCCCTCTATTACCTTCTAGCTTACTTGTTCAGACAGTCTCTCACTGATTTTTCTCACTGCTTTGGCTAGTGTAACTATACGATGATTACCAGGAATACCCCAGTGCCTGGATTTCAGGAGCACCACAGAAAGTCTGGTATTTTACATGGTGTCATAGTTTCCTTCTCATTGCTGGGATGAAACCCCTGACCAAAAGCAGCATAAGGGATGAAGGTGTTTATTTTGGTTTACAGTGTTAAGGAGAAGTTCCATAATGTCAGTGAAAAGATGGCATGAGCAAAGGCTTTATATCAACTCTGCCACAGCAGGTGGAAACAGCAGCAAGAGAGTGAGCCAGATTCAAGTAAGTGCAAGCTGGATATAAGTTCCATAAGCCTGTCCCCAACAAAACACCTCCTCCAGCAGGACTCCATCTCCCACTTGCCATCAGCTGAGATCAAAATATTCAAAACGCATGAGATTATGGGGGATACATAATATAAGTAACCATACTCTGCCTCTGGATCCCATAAACTGATGACCATCCATGATGTAAAATTCAATGCATTCAGTCCAACTTTAAAAGTCCCCATAGTTTTTATCAATTCCAAAATTGTCCAGAAATCCTCATCATCCAAAGTCTCTTAATTGTGAGATGTAAAACCAAAAACACATAATGACACAGAGCAACCATTCACACTACAAAAGATGACATTGGGAATAGCAAGGAAAGACTGAACAAATGCAAGATCTAAAACCAACCAGGAAAACATCAAATCTTGTAGCTCCAAGTTTGACATCTATAAGCAGTGACAAAGTTACCTTTCAGCTGGGTTGCCCACAATCATGAGAAAAACTCTATCTGGAATGAGAAGCTCTTGCTGGCAGCAGTCCAAAAGTCCTGGTATCTCAATAAAATCATTGGATCTCCAATTATAGCCTACAATTCCTCCTCATGACTCTATCAGGCCTCCAGCAGAGATTCACCCATAGCCCTTTACCAAAGACTCCCATAAGCCTGTTCTCAACAATACACTGCCGCGAGAGGTATTAATCCCCAAATCTATCAGCTGGGAACCTAGCATGCAGAACACGTAAGTTTACAGGGGACACCTGAATAAACCACCACATTCTGCCCCTAGCCCCCACAAACTGATAAACATCCATGATATAAAATGCAATGCATTCAGTACAACTTTTAAAGTCCCCATATTTTTTTATCAATCCTAATGATGTTCAAACATCACCAATGGTCCAAAGTCTTAACTGATTCATAATAGCAAAAAAAATCTCCCAAAACCCCATAATGGCATAGAATAAACACTCACACCGCAAAAGACGGCTTTGGGCATAACAAAGAAATATTCCACCAATACAAGATTTAAACAGGGCAAACATCAAACTCTGTAGCTCAGTGACAAATAGTCAGTGACAAGTCCAAGTCTATCAATTCTATCCAGCAATAAGTCTCTGTAGTTCTAATTCCTCCCCTCCAGCTAGGCTACTCACAGTCCTGGAACACTTCATCAGAGGCTGGCAGCTCTCCTTAGCAGTGGTCCGGGCATCTCCACTGGGTCTCCACTGCAACCCACGGTTCATGCTCATGGTTCCATCAGGTTTCCATGCAGACATCCAGCAAACCTGCTTCACACTGCCCAGGGCCATTTCCCAAACACAAGACCACGTTGCAAACTCAATGTCCCTCTCTTTCCTGCATTTCTTATACTCCATTATACCAGGTAGGGTGCCAATTTGTTAACTCGGGGGGGGGGGGGAATAAAGCAGACGTTGCAGAACAGGACACTCCTTGAGCACTCAGGCTCCTTTAAAAGAGTCTATATTCTTCCTGTTGCCCCAGTGCAGGTCAGCTGGCCCAATCTCAAAGGTTGTAATTTCTCAATTGCAGCTGAATAGGCAGCAGTTTCAACCTAAATATTTCTTTCTGAAAGAACTCACTGAAAACATGCAGAGACATCTCAATCACATGGAGCACGCACTGACCCTCAGGCAAAGCCTCCCAGATAGGGATCTGATTAGATGGGCATCTGGAGGCCTGGCCCTGCAGGGAATTTACAAGACCAGCCACCAAAAGGACCTGACAGAGAAGCGAGAAGAGCTCCTCAGTGTCCCCAAAGAATTCTCACTCATGGGACCTGAGCAGGGCACAAGGATGGAAACAATAGAATTCACCTCTTCTCAAGCAGAAGCCCAATTCACCCAGACTATAGAGAAGATGGGCTTTGGGGTCACAATGTCAGCCAAGAGTGAAGGGTGGGGATTCAGTTTAGAAGGTGGAATGGATCGAAGCAAGAATTCAGAAACCAAGAAAACCAACAAATCACATTCAGAGAACTTATTTTTCTGCTCATGCAAGTTCACTTATGTCCCCCTGACAACCTGCCACTTTCCCACAGATCAGCTCCAGCTCTCCAAGGCTGCTCTCCAGGAACTGAAGAGCATAGATGACCTCTTGGTCCTTATTACAGGCCCAGATAGATTCTCTTTACTGAGACATAGGACTGAAAACTTCTTCCACAGGTTTGGCTCTCATGCAAACAAAGGCCCTCTTCACCTAGGAGGGATCTACTACTGGAAGGCCATTGCAGAGGGTTTCAAAAGTGAGCAGCTGGCTGATGTGAGGCAGCAGGCAGCAGAGCCCTGGATATTTACATCAGGGGCAGCTACAGCGGCTTTGGAGTGAAAGTGGCTGCAGGTATGACTATGTCAGACTCACATTCGAAAGCAACTTCTCAGAACACAGCTTTTCAAAACCTCCAAACCCAAGTCCAATTATCTGTGGCCCAGTGGAAAGCTGGCCTTGTGGCCAGCAACCAAACCTGGTCTGTCGTTGACCGGGGAGTTCAACTCGTGCCCATTTGGGACAATATCCCCAGTTGCCTCTTTGTCCATCAGAATGTGGGAGACGTTACAGCTAAAGACCAAACTATGGAAGGCCGACAGCGCTAGACGAAATGACAGCATTAGCTGCTGAACAGGAGTGCCCAGATGTAACCCGCTTTAGCAGTGTCATTAAGTTTCATGTCAATATTCAGGTCCACTACTTTGCTCACCTCATTGGCAATCCCCCAATGGCACCTCCCAATCCTCGTTACAGCCACAATGTCCAGGAACTGAAAAACAGAATTATTTTGACTGCCTAACAGGAGTCCAGGAAACATATCATGAAGGTATCAGATTTTAAACTCCAGGTGAATGACTTATAGAGAGCCCTGGTGAGTGAGAATTTCATTTTCAGTTTCAGAAACACCCCAGAAGTCATGGCCATGAACAAATTGGAAAACATGTACAACCAGTGGTCCTGCGAGCTGAGGAGTCACATGCTAGACTTGCAGAATAAGCTGAACAACCAGGTCATAGGCAATAGGCTCTTTTTACCTTTTAGTTTCTGTAGGTAACCAAGTGCTTTGGCAATGGTCTGTTTATTTTGGGGACCTCATGTGTCTCCCTAACAACTCACTGTGAGAGGCAAACCAATTCTAGTCCTTGGATTTACCAATCAAAGCCCATGGTTTTAGGGTTATGCTTTCTCCAAATTCTATGGGGTTCTTCTGTTCAGGACACCCAGCCCTCTTATTGAGGGTGGGGAAAGTTTCTATTGACTTGATTCATGTTGCCCTTGGTTTTGTGTATTTCCTCTTCTGTCCCCCTTCCCCTTACACCTGAGACCTTTTGTAGCAGACAGCTTTAGGTTCACTGAGATGAACTTCCAGACCAAGCACAGTTATGGAGGAAGGGATATTTATTGAAGCTTGCAGATCCAGGGGAAGTTCCATAATGGCAGAAGAAGCTGGCCTGCCTTCACAGGACCAAGCAGAGAGAGAGAAGCACAAGCCTAAAAGCCACAGCACACTTCAGGAACTCCAGCTAGGCACACTTTGCATATCTTTAGGTTGAAATCTGAAACCCACCACCACACCTTAAGATCCACACAATGGCACTGACTCAGCCAGGTGGCTGCAGATGCAAACTACAAACAAACAACTGAATATATTGGAGGCCATCTATGCTATTTAAACCACCACACCTTTACACCTCTTTCTTTGTTTCTTTGTTCCTTCCTTCCTTCCTTCCTTCCTTCCTTCCTTCCTTCCTTCCTTCTTTCCTTCCTTCCTTCCTTTGTGCTGACCTTCTACTTATTGTTGAGTAGCCCTTACTCTCCTCCCTCCCTGTTTCCCCTTTTACCTAGTTTCATTCTACTACCATGTACATACTGTTGATACACATTACAACTCATAATTAACTAAAGCACTGCATACAAGAGAGAACATATGGTGTTTGTCTTTCGGGGCCTGTGTGACCTCACTTAGCATGAATTTTTCCAAGTCAATCCATTCCTGCAAATTTGATTTGTTGGTTTTCATTATTGCTGAGTAGAATTCTATTATATATATGTAACACATCTTCATTAACCATTCACTTGATGATGGGCATCTGGGATGACTCCAATGTCTGGCTATTGTAAATACAGCAATGACAGAAACAGTTCAGTGTGTGTCTCTATAGTTCATCACAGAGTCAGTCTTTAGGGTATATGCACAAAAGAGGTATAGCCAGATCTAATAGTATTTCTATTTTCAGTATTTGGAGAAGAGTCCATACTGATTTCCATAGCAGCTGTACAAGTTTGTACTTCACCAGAAGTGCATGAGGGTTCCTCATTCCCCACACCCACACTAGCATGTGCTATCCTTTTATTTTTTTAATGGTTGCTATACTGATGGGAGCTAGATGGAATCTCATGGTCATTTTAATTTGTATATTTGTGATGAGTAAAGATGTTGAACATCTTTTTAGTTGTTTAATGATCATTTCTATTTCTTCCTTTTAAGAAATCACCGTTCAATTACCTGCCCCATTCTTTGAGTGGGGTGTTTCATTTTTATGGTTTAGTTTTTTGAGTTCTGCATAGATTAAATCTTTGTTGGAGGTATAGCTGGTGAAGATTTTCTCCCATTCAATAGGTTGTCTATTGATTTTGTTGATGGTTTGCTCTTCTGTACAATAGCTCTTACATTTCATGAGGTCCCAGTTGAGTATTTGCCTAAGGTACTGGTGAATTATTCAGGAAGTCTTTCTCTACACCTATATCTTTGAGTGTTCTCTCTACCTCTCCTTCTAGTCATTTTAGAGTTTCATATCTCATATTGAGGCTCTTTATCCATTTTGAGTTGATTTTTGTGCAAGGTGAGAGGAGGAGGTCCAAATTTAATCTTTTTTTATTAATTTTTTTTTGTTTATTTTTACTTATTTATTTGAAAGTGACAGACAGAGACAGAAAGAGGCAGATAGAGAGAGAGATAGAATGGGCGCGCCAGGGCCTCCAGCCACTGCAAACGAACTCCAGATGTGTGTGCCCCCTTGTGCATCTGGCTAACGTGGGTTCTGAGGAATCGAGCCTCAAACCAGGGTCCTTAGGCTTCACAGACAGGCGCTTAACCGCTAAGCCATCTCTCCAGCCCCAAATTTAATCTTTTACAAGTGGCTATTCAGTTTCTCCAGCATTAGTTGCTGAAGATGTTGTCTTTGCTCCAGTGAGCATTTTGGCAGCCTTGTCAAAGATCAGGTTGCTATAGTTACTCAAACTCATATGTGGATCTTCAATTCTAGTCCATTGATTTTTGTGTCAGTACCATGCTGTTTTTGTTGCTATGACTTATAGTATAACTTGAAATTAGGTATGGTTGTACCATTAGAGGTATTCCTTTTGCTAAGTACATCTTTGGCTATGCAAGGCCTATTTTGCTACCATATGACCGATGTTTCTAACTCTGCTAAGAATGTTGCTGGGATTTTTATTGGAATTGCATAGGATCTATATATTGGTTTTGGCAGAATGGTCACTTCAGCAATATTAATTCTTCCAATCCATGAGCATGGGAGGTCCCTCCATCTTCTCACATCTTCCTGCAATTCTTTCTTAAATGCTTTAATGTGTTATAGACCTTTTACTTCCTTGGTTAGGGAGATTCCAATGTGTTTAATTTCTTTTTCCAAATTACTGTCATTGATATATATGAAAACTATTGTGTTGATTTTATATCCTGCCTGACACTTTGGTGCAAGTGTTTATCACATATACACATTTATTTGCTGGAGTTTTTTGGTTCTATTATGTATATAATCATGCCATCTTTGATAAGGGCTACTTTGATTTCTTCTGTTCCAATTTGTATACCTTTTATTTTTATTTTTCTTGTCTTACAGCTTGAGCTAGGACTTTAAGCACTGCATTAAAAAGGAGTATTGAGAATGAGCATCCCTATCTAGTTCCAGACTTTAATGGGAATGTTTCAATTATTCCCCATTTAGTATGATATAGGATTTAGGTTCATTGTATATTGCTTTATTATGTTGAGATAGGATCCCTCCATCCCTATTTTCTCTGTTTAAATCATGAACAGATGTTAAATTTAAATTTAAAAAGGCCTATCGGGTTAATCATGCAATTCCTGACTTTAAGTCTGCTTATGTGATGTATTATGTTTATCAATTTCCATATGTTGAAATAACCCTGTATTCCTGGGATGAAACCTACTTGATGTAGGTGGATGATACTTTTGAAATATTCTTAAATTTGGCTTCCAATAAATTTATTAATAATTTTTTGTGTCTAAGTTCATCAGGAATATTGGTCTGTAATTCTCTTTCCTTGTTGTGTCTCTAGTTTTGGTATTAGTGCAATGCTGGCTTCATAGAAGGAATCAGGGAGCATTCACTCCATTTCAATTGTGGGAAATGATTTGAGAAAAACTAGCTTTAGTTCTTCCATGAAGAATTATTGGAATTCAGCAGTAAAAACATTTGGGCCTGGACTATTGTTGTTATTGTTGTTGAAGGCTTTTAATTACAATTTCTATTTCATTTGATGTTATGTCTCTGTTCAGGTGATTCATCTCATCTGCGTTTAGCTTAGGTGGCATAAATTAAAGAATTCATCAATTTCATCCAGGTTTTCCAATTTTGTGGAGTATAGATCTTTGAAATATTTCCTGATGATTCTCCCAATCTCATTAAAGTTTGTTGTATCATCTCCCTTTTCATTTCTGATCTTGCTGATTTCAGCCTTCTCTTTTGTTCTTTTAATAAAATTGGCTAGGAGTTTATCAATCTTATTTTTTAGGAACTAGCTCTTTGTTTCATCAATTTTAAACATTGTTTTCTTGGTTTACAATTTATTGATTTCTGCTCTGATCTTGATTATTTCATTAAGTCTAGTACTATCAGGTTTGGATCACTCTTGTTTTTACAGTGCCTTCAACTGGGTGCTTAAGTTCTTGACTTGTGAACTCTTTTTTTTGTAATGGGCATTTACTACTTTAATTTCCCTCTTTTAAGACTGCCTTTATTGTGTCCCATAAGTTTCAATATGTTGTATTTTCATTATTATTTAACTCTAGGATGTTTTTATTTCCTTTTTGATTTTTTTGACTACCCATGCATTGTTTAATACTGAATTGTTCAGCCTCCAGGTGTTGGTGGATTTCTTTTTTTTTGTTGTTTTCCTTGTTGTTACACTCTAGCTTTACTGCATTGTGATTTGATATGGTACAAGGAATTATTGTTAATTTTCCTGAATTTGTTGAGGCATGTTTTATGCCCCCAATATATGATCTACTTTAGAAAGGGTTCCACTAACTGCTAAGAAGAATGTGTATTCTGTGGAATAGTCTATAGATGTCTGTTAAGTCCAAATGATCTATGGTATTGTTTAACTTCCTTATTTCTCAGCTAATTTTCTGCTTAAATGGTCTGTTTAATGATGATAGTGGAGTATTAAACTCTCCTACTATAATTGTGTTGGGGGTTATTTCTACTTTATTGTCTAACAGATTTTGCTTTATAAAGTTTGGTGCTCCTGTGTTTGTCACATATAAGTTTATGATTGTAATATCCTCTTGTTCCTTTGATAAGTATAAATTAGCCTGCTTTATTTCTTTTGATGAGTTTTAATTTGAAGTCTATTGTGTCTGATATCAGTATAGCCACCCCTGCTTGTTTCTTATTTCCATTTCCTTGGAATATCTCTTTCCATCCTTTCACCTTATGATGGTATCTCTTTATTAGTAAGGTATGTTTTCTGTAGACAGCAAATGGATGGGTCCATTTTTCTTTTTTTTTTTTTTTAGATATGGACATATTTAGTATGTAACAACACATGTTGTTGATACCATCCTTTCCCTCCTCCCTGCCCCTTTTCTGAAGAGACCTTCCTCACTGGGGATGCACATCAACCCCATGGAGATTATGGGTAATACAGTATGGGGGAGAGGTATTGTCTCTGTGCAAAATGTCCCAACTTATGGCTTTAACAATCTTTCTACCCCCTCTTCTGCAAAATTCCCTGAGCCATGCTGACAGCATTTTAAGTACACTTCAGTGATGGGCTCTTAGGAGTCTCTGGATCTCTGGTTTAGTAGGTGTTGAGTGTCCTCAGTGCCTATCTCCTTCACCCTTGTGCTGATATCAGATTCACTAAGAAAGCAGTACTATTGCTCATTTTCCCAATTCCTCTGTGGTTTCAGCTGGGGCACAGACGGAGTGCACTTGGCCATTTATCTCCTCATGTCCAGCTCCCTTCTAAAAAAGACAAGCAGAATCTCCAATGGAGAGTGAAGTCAGCACCAGTTAAATGGGATAACCATTATTAATTTAGAGAGAATTTAAAGGGTGTAGACTCTCTTATAGCCCAAGATTAATGGGATCTTGAGAGTGGAAAGCAGAATCATTATCTGGATATGATTCTGACTTGTTTCCCAGTTCCAGACATGGTTTCCTCTACAGGGTGGATCTGTTAGCCAATCCAAGGGTAGTTGGTTACCCACCATGGCTGTGTACCACTATTGTACTTATACAAGCATCACCTTAGGTTGTTTGCTTCTTAGTCACTTAGAATTTGAATTACTTGGACAGATGTTGGCCACTTTCCCCTGGTAGCACATGAAGCACCTTCCAGCACTAGATGGGATAATTATCTGGGGACTGGCTCTCTTCTAGATTCCAACCAAGTCTCTCCATGGTCCATGCCAACAGCATATGGTGTCTTCAGCAACAGAGTCTTACCATTAACTGCTGGTGGGCAATCAAGTGCTCTGGCAGAACTTTGTTTTGTGTGTTTTGGGAGATCTAGTAGGTCTCTCTGATCAACAGTTCATTGTGGATATAAACAACATCTCCAGACTGCTGTGCCTGCCTGCACACTATCTGTTCAGGGAATCCCAGGGTCCATTTTTCTGATCCAGCTTCTTAGCCTATGCCTTTTGACTGGGGCATTGAGTCTATTGGTGTTTAGAGTTATAACTGTGAAGTGTCAGTTAATCCCTGTTGAGTTGGAGGCTTTGTGAATTTTTGGTGTTTTCTTGAGCTATATAAATTTTTATGTCTGTTCTACTATTGGTTGTAATTTTTCCCTCCTCCTAGAGGTACTTGTGTGTGATTGTTCATTCCTTCATCTTGGGTTTTTCAATGCAATATTGTCTGTGAGATTAGCTTAGGACTCATATAATCATATAGCTGGTTTTTATGTTGGAAAGGTTTTATTATCTTCTATTATGAGGGATAGTTTTTCTATGTATAGTATTTTGTGCTGGCAGCCATGGTCTTTTAGAATTTTAAATGCTCCACTCCAAGCCCTTTTTGATTTTAGAGTTTCCATTGAAAAATTAAAGCTAATTCTGATGGTTTTACCTTTGTATGTAGCAAGCAGTTTTACTCTTGAAATCTGACCGACCATCTTCCTCTTGAATAATAGTCACACAATGTTATATCTATTTTTCTATACAGGAGGAAGAAATTGGAGTATATAAATAATTTTGAGTGCTCTGAAATCATTTTTAGGTGAATAAATGATGTCAAGGATAGACTCTTTATAATGTAAATGAGCCCAAGGAACAGAACCTAGTAAGGGAAGTCTGCCCAGGGATAGCTACATTCCTCAGACCTTTTTCTGAAATAGATAACAGAAACTCATAGTGGAGAGGAAAGGTCACCATGTTCTTTTTAGCAACTGGGTCTTAATACAAATGAGAATTCTACTGAGAACCTCTCTCTTTATAGCCAATTGCTTAGCGTGCCAAAAGAAATGTCATACTTAGATGATAGCATTCTCAGAGGTTTAACAACTGAAGATAGTGTCAGTCATAAAGAAAGATCTGATGCTCAAACTCAATACTTAGAACACCACAGCTATTTCCCTGTGTGCTCTTATCATAAGGGACTTGAACTTCAAACTTCAAGTGTGTGGTTGGAAGACAAAATTTCATATTTCAACATCCTGCAAGCTATGTGCTACAACTTGTTTTATCTTCATAACTGTTAGATAAATAATACCTCTACCGTAAGCACATTCATTTATGATAAGGTATATCTCACTGATTAGTTTCCCTTTTCATACTAAAAACTAAAATATATAAAGCATGTAGAGAAGCTTTAAATTAATCTTTTCTTCTCATAAAGTCTGATCATTTTAGTCCATGAAATTAACTGGCTATATACACAATTTATCTCTGGGAGCTCTGTGAAACTGACAGTCTTCAGTCTGTCCTTCATCTCTTAATTCTGGGTACCTGAGAACTTTAAGCTTCCCTTCATTTCTGATGAGCTGGGACCACCAGAGGACTTTAAAGCCATCCTTCATCACTTGTTAGCTCTGTTTACCTGAGAGCATTAGGCCACCCTTCACATCTGGTACCCATAAGCTTTGGGGAGTCTTCCCATGACTGGTGAAAAGTAAATAAGAGTAACATGAAAAGTCAAGCAGAGTAACAGTAAAGACCAAAGAAGCATAATTTCACCAACAATTAACCCTTCAGTAATAGCCACCAATGAGATTGGATTTGAAGAAATTCCAGGAAAATAACTCAAAATAATGTTACAGTAGTTCGTAATGTCAACTAGACTGGACTCACAATCACCTAGTAAATAACTCCTGTATGCCTTTCAGGGATCATCTTGAGTGTTAATATAGCTAAGAACACACACCTTAAGTGTGAGCCACACCACTCTATGTGCCAGGGTCCTAAACTTCATTAAAAGGAGAGAACTGGCTAAGCCGCAGTATTTGTCACTCTCTCCTCCTTCACTGTGCTGAATGTGACCAGCTGACTCAATCTCTTACCACTATGCCATCTCAACCATGATGGACTATAACCTGGAACTGCAAGCTGAAATAAACCCTTCCTTCCTTAAGTTTCTTTTGTCATGAAATTTTCTCATAGCAACAAGGAAGGTAACTAACACTAATGATAATATATATGTGTAACGAAATCACACAGGAAAATAAACACTGAATGAATCCTATGACATCACAAAAAAAAGCATTGATTGAAATAAATAAGGCAATAAAGTAAATGAAAGATATGTGGATCCTAGCTACAGATGACTGGGCTTCTGTGTGAGAAGGAAAAAACTCAGTAGCAGAGGCCAGTAAGCTAGAAAAGAGATATAAAGGGAAGAGAAAGGAAGGGAAGGGGGTACTTAATAGGATGGTATTGTATATATGTAAGTAGAAGAATAGATTAATGGGAGTGAAAAGGTCCAAGTGAGGTCTGGGGAAGAGATTGAGTAAAGGAAAGGTGGAGGGACAGCTAATCAAAATCTAAGAGGATATAAATAAACCATATGTAATCCTACTTTTTTGGACAATGGAACACTCAGGAGCCGTAGAAAATTTTCAGTGCCAGGGATGGGATATCTTACAGTGAGTTGTTGGCCAGGGAGGTCCCTGATGCCCCCAAAACATTATAGGCCATTGCTGAGGCCCTTGGTTTCCTGCCAGGAATAGATGGTAAAACCCTATTGCTGAAGACTCCACATACTTGGGCTGCAAGGCCACTGAGAAATCCTGCTAGAGCTGAGCTGATAACCTCCTCCATGTAGACCAGCTGTCAGAAAGCTGGAAGAAGCCATTCTGCATGCAGTTCAATGGGAGAAGAGAAATCACCAGTGAAGATACTTAACAGTGGACACTGCAAGCCTTATATTTGGGCAGCCAAGCCAAATGAGCCAACGGGTGCAATAGTGGCACGTCTGTTATGGGGGAACCAACTGCCCTCTAATTTGACAGGAGGCCCGCTCCATGGGAGGGAATACATCCCTGATACTGAAAACTTAAAACAGGGGTAGTCATGAGCCCAAGTGGTGTAACATCTGCTATTGTCTGGCTAAATGTATATACTATGCTTATCAAACTGCCCAGTAAGCACTTCTCTTAATGTTCACACCCTTATATTAATGCTACTCTCACTTATGGTAGAGAATCTTCTCTTTCCAGTTGGCAGTGATCTTGGGACGACTCAGAAGGTATCATGGTGATGGAAAGAAATGACCACAGTGCTCAGTACTGCAATACCTCTATCACACCTTCCAAGGCTCAGGGTCTAATGCGGAAGAGGTGGTGGAAAGAATGTAAGAGCCAAAGGAAGGGCAGGACTCCATACAACATGCTTCATCCAGACACAAAATGGCCTGGATATCCATGGCCTCACAGTGCCTGACACTACCTAAACAAGACCATCATAAGAGGAGGAAAAGATCATGACATCAAAAGTAAAAGAGAGACTGATTGAGATGGGGAGGGGGTATGATGGAGAATGGAGTTTCAAAGGGGTAAGTCAGGGGAAGGAGGGTATTACCATGGGGTATTTTTTATAATCATGGAAGTTGTTAATAAAAAAGTGAAAAAAAATAAAGAAAATGAAAGAAGACTTCTAAACAGATGGAAATATTGAACAGAAAGCAAACTGAAATACTAGAAATGAAAGTATCAGTCAAACCAAAACCTGGGTGGAAAGCTTTAAGTATACAATCAATCAACATGAGCTGAAAAACAAGATGGGAGAATTAGAACATCCCAACATGGAAAAAGTTAATAACAAGGTATGAGCAGGACTTTCAAGATTTTTCAGAACATTTTAAAAAGACAAAATTTAAGAATCATGGGCATAAAGGAAGGTGAAGAGTTACACTCTAAAGGCATAGAACATATTTTCAATGAAACCAGAGCAGAAAATTTCCCTACGTTAGGTAAAAGGTTTCCAACCCAGACAGAGGAGACATTTAAAACATCAAGCAGGCAAGTCTAGAAAAGTAAAAACAAATAGTATTAAAGGTCGAATTACAGACTAACACTAGCACAATCTCAGGGCTGAAGCTCATCACCTGCCCAGAAGGGCAAGTTTATACTCTAGAATGAATGTCTTTGCTTGTCCTGTATAGCCTACTGGCTGAAACTCTGAGTAAAGGCAGTTTCCTTGGATACAAATCTGCTGCCTTCTCAGAATAAAGCAGAACTTAAAGGTTCATGTCCAGTTTCTGCTGGCTGGCATCTGTGATAACAATAGCATGAGCTCTAGCATTCTAGTAGCAAGACTCTCAATCTCTTCTTCCTGTGCAAAGGCACTTTCTAGTAGAGGCAGATAACACAGAAAAGCCTCTACCTACATCCACTGATTACTATTTAGACAAATATAATATTTTTTAAAACACAGCTTTTTTTTCTCTTTTCTTCTTATTTATTCTTTTAGATAAGGTCACACTATGTAGCCCAAGTTGGTTGTGATTTCAACTTTCTTCCTCAGCCTCCAGTGTGCTAGCATTACACACATGAACCACAATACCCATCAAAAGGACAGCTTTGTAGAGATACAAGATACACTTATATGCCCCAGAAGCGCAATGAACTTGCTTATGGACTCTCACTGCAAAGTCTGCATACTTTCTGCATGCTGACTCAGGCAGCGTAATTTTTCTTGTCTCTCTCTTCCTCACTTGGATTCCATTGGATATACTAAGGCTGCTTCCCCAGACAGTCAGTATTCTCAGTCTCTATGGACTCCCCACACACATGAAGTTGCTCAGAGATCTACTAATGAGCATACTAGCTCTTGAGACCTCTGCCTCGGAGAGCATAGCTTTCTCTCTTCCTCTCATCCATCCCCCTCCTCACTGCAGCTGCCAACTTTACAGTAACAAGCTGTAATAATGCCCTGTTGTTCCCTCTCTCAGTTGCCAATACGTTTGTCCTTGAGTTACCTTCTGAGGCCATTTTTAAATTCTTTTGTCTCTGAGACCAATAATGGCAAAAGGGACCCTACCTTTCCCACTGAAATAGCTAAAGATATAAACAAAACCAGGAAAAAACCTCCCAAGAGAAAGAAAAACAAGGAGGTGCCCTGCTATGACAGCAAATACAGCTCTGCCTTCACATAAAGAGCCCAGGGTAAGCTAGGGCTGACAGTCTATGCCCTCACAGCCTTGAGGAAGGAGCTCACTATCCACACTGTTCTCTCTGGAGCAATGACCTGGAGATAGAAATTTTCACTCAAGGAGACAAGTAAGTGAAAAAGAAGGGGGGTTGGGGTGGACAGATAAATATAATAGACCCAGAAAGTAAAATAGAAACAGAAAGTGATAGAAATAGTTAAGGGAACAGTTAGAGACCTGACATGCTAAAACCACAAATATGAATATTAGCTTTGAGTCCTCCCTGCCCTCTCCCTGGTAAAGGGAGGAGGGACGTGGTTTGATGGCTTAGTTAAGGGCTTGAGGGAAAGCTACTTTCTCCTTTTCCAAAGGAATAGAATCTGAGTTCTACCACTGTCCATGATGACATTCTGAATATCCCACTCAGTATAATCCTTCCCAGATCCATCCATTTCCCTGCAAATTTCATAATTTCATTTTTCTTTACTGCTGAACTCCATTGTGTAAATGTACCACATTTTTATTATCCATTTACCTGTTGAGGGACATCTAGGCTAGTTCCATTTCATAGATATTGTGAATAAAGCAACAATGAACTTGGTTGTGCAAGTATCTCTAAGGGAGTGAGAAAAGTCATTAGGATATATGCCTAGGAGCGCTATAGCTGGATCATATGGTAAATCTATTTTTAGCAGTCTCAAGAACCTCCACACTGATTTCCACAATGGCTGTACCAGATTATGTTCCCACCAACAGTGTAGAAAGGTTCCCCTTTTTCCGCATCCTCACCAATATTTACTGTCATTTCTTTTCTTGATGATAACCATTCTGACAGGAGTGAGATGGAATTTCAAAGTAGTTTTAATTTGCATTTACCTGATGACTAAGGATGTAGAACACTTTTTTAGATGTTTATATGCCATCTGTATTTCTTCCTTTGAGAACTCTCTATTTAGTTCCATGGTCCATTTTTTTAATTGGGTTGTTTGATTTCCTATTGTTTTGTTTTATGAGTTCTTTGTACATTTTGGATATTAATCCTCCTTCAGATGTGTGGCTGGCCAAGATTTTCTCCCATTCTATAGGTTGTCTCTTGGCTTTATTCACATTGGCCTTCGCTTTGCAAAAGCTTTGTAATTTCATGAGATCCCAGTGGTTGATTAGTGGTTTAATTTTCTGAGCAATTGGGGTTATATTCAGAAAGTCATTGCCTATGCCACTATGTTGAAGGGTTTCCCCTACCTTTTCCTCTAGCAATTTCAGAGTTTCATGTCTGATATTAAGGTCCTTGATCCATTTGGACTTGATTTTTGGCATTTTTGTCAAAAAATCAGATGGCTCTAGCTGCCTGGATTAACACCTGGGTCCTCTATTCTGTTCTATTGATCTATGTGTATGTCTTTGTGCCAATACCATGCTGTTTTTATTACTATGGTTTTTTAACAAAGCTTAAAACCAGGTATGGTGATATCACCAGCCTTATTTTTGTTGCTCAATATGAATCCTTGGAATTTGGTTTCAGGTTCTGGTAGAATATCACTGGAACTTTGATGAGAATTGTGCTGAACCTACAGATTGCTTGCTGTAATATAGCCAGTTCCACAATATTGGTTCTACAAATTGAGGAACATGGAAGGTCTCTCTAATGTCTGGTATGTTCGTTAATTTCACACATGTGTGCATAGGTATGTGTATGTGTGTGTGTGTGTTAAAGTTACATTTGGGAAGATTTTCACATCCTTGATAAAATATATTACTAAGAACTTATTTTGGAGAAATTATAAATGGTATATTTTTCCTAATTTCTTTCTCAGTAAGTTCATTTGGATACTGGTGTGTCTGATGAAGATCATTGATAAGAAGAAAAACACATCAGTTTAAAGGCGATTGTAAGCCAGGGAGTTGAATAGTATGATGCATTATCATTATATCAAACAACCTTCATAGGGATAATGAGGAGAGTTCTGAAGAAAGTAAAGAAGTACTCACAGGGAGGGCTCATGTATTAGATATTTTCTCATTCCTGGCATGATGTACCTGATCAGAACCAGTTTGGGGAAAGAGAGAGTTTATTTGGCTCACATTTCCACAGAACAGAGTCCATCATGGTGGAGTTCAGCATGGCAGCAGCAGGAAAGCAGTGTCACATCAGCAGGAAAGTGTAGACAGAGAGGAAGACAGAGCACGAGAGAACAGTGGACAAGGCCTGAAGACACGTTTAGCCCACCAAGTCTCTATCTTCTAAAAGTTCAACAACTTTCCCAAATAGCATTACTTTTCTGGGAACTAGATTTCAAACATATAAGCCTACATTACATTCAAACTACCACAGCTCTGAAAAAAGTTTTTCAAGTAGAGGAAATAACAATAACCTTCAGAGTGAGAGTGTGCCCAGGGTGACAGGACAACAAGGAGCCAATGTGGCTGAAGCACAATAAGTAAGGAACACAGTGGTCAGAGATAACCCTGTAGGGTTATCACTTTAACTAAAACTGCTTTGGGATGCTTCTAGAGGTGTCTAGAACAATGGCCTTTTTCTAATCTCAAAGGAACTGTCATTCCTGTGTAAAAAAAATAAGGAGAGAAAAAATGGGAAAGAAAAGATGAAAAACCAGAGAAATGTGCAGGAAATTATTGCAAGAAACCAGGAAAAGTTTATGAGAGCTGGAATAAGGGTAGTGGTTAGTGTTGTACATGAGATTAGTAATTTGAAACAGAATGTTATGATAAAGAATATATACCAATTTAATACTAGTGGACTCTCTGCCTCTTTCTCTCTCTGTTGCTTTCAAATAAATAAATAAAAATAAACAAAAATTTAAAAAATACTAGTGGAAATAAAATTTGCTTAAATTGAATATGTAAACAAAGCGCCATGCTTCTCCAGTTTGAGGCTCCAGAAATAACTTTCCAGAAGATATCCCTAATTAACTAAACTCTAAGTCGTATATAACAAAGGTAACTAAACTCAGAATTAGCTTCCTCTTCCAGTTCCACCTGAAACCATGGGAGCAATTTTGGTAACTAATAACCTCTTCTATTGCTCTCTATAGCCCCCACTGAGTTAGAATGCTGTAGCATTGTCTGGAAGGCCAACTGAGGCCATAATGTCATGTCCATCAAGGTACAAGGGGCAAACAGAACACCAAATATATAGAACAAGTAAAGAAACTGTGCTGAAGAGATGGCTCAGCTGATAAAGTGATTGTTTGCAAAACCTCATGGCCAAAGTTGGATTCCCCAGTACCCACTTAAAGCCAGATGCACCAAATAGCACAGCACATGCATCTGTAGTTTGCTCATAGTGGCAAAAGTCCCTGGGGTGTGCCCATTCCCTCCCTTTCTCTCTCTCCCTCTCTCTCTCTCTCTCTCTCTCTCTCTCTAACTGTTTGAAGGAAATCAGAGAAAACCAGTGAACCAGCTGTCTCTACTTGTAAAGCAACAGATTTGTGAAGCACTGAGCCAATCGATAAAGCTTTTATTGAAAGTTGGGCTAGAATTGGAGGTGGAGCACATCAGTCACCTAGATTCTGATCCTCAGCAAACACTTGTTGTCTAGGTACCTCTTCCACTTCATCCTAGTCTTGACCTTGGGTGTTCATGGGTCACTGAAGTCTCTTTAGACATCCTGACAAAGATGTGGATGAAGTCCTTTTCCTTTAATGTCTGCAGCAGAATTCTTCAAACAGATCTTAGAAAACTGATTTGGAAAAATAAATGCATGTCTAGAGAAAAGCAGATATTAAGCAATATTCGTTAATCAGTAACACAGGTCACCACTGATAAAAATCTGCATTTCTCAGAAATGGCAAGAGGTTGAGAAACGAAACTGTTTTCAGTGTTGGAAGGTGATCTGATTTACAGGACCATGAATATGGTAGACGGATATTTACCTTCTTCAATAACATGTACATTGACTCAGATCTCTATATAAATGGGAGATAAGCTCTCTCTGTGGCAAATCTCAAGTGGATCTGAGATGCAGTCTCTGTTATCTGACACAGAACAAACAGAAATCACAAACTAATATAAGACTTGATCTGAAGAACAAAAATTCCACAAAGAATTGTGTAGGATGAAAGGAAATGTTTCCTCTGTACTCTCAAAGTTCAGTAGAATGGACTGAGAAAAATGAGTGATGACACAAATTACCAATTTATTATTATGCAAAATGGGAAAATCAAGAATAACAGGAAAATCACTGAAGATGACTCATCTCTTTCACATTATTTATAAGCTTACATATTCCTTCTGTAGGGCTGAAGAAGGCCAAGCATGTAGGTGGTTTTAAACATGTGTACACTGTTATTAGGTGAATGAATAGTGTCAGGGACAGTCTACATATCGGAATCTTAATGAGCCAAAAGACCAGAATCTTGAAAAGGAATTCCATCCATATTTAACTACACTTCCTGGTTCTCTTCCTGACATTATGGTGAGATTTTAGAGAAGAGATGGAAAGTGGCTGTGCTCCACATTATAATCAATTCTAAATAAGATAGCAATAGAGACACTCGTGCGGTAAGAGACAGATTCACATACCCTTAAGCTGTAAAGCCTTTTGCCAAGTTCCTCTCCTCCTCCCAGAAGCCAAAGTGTATGATAGGCAAGATCAAGTGTAAGTGATAAGATCCCCCCAAGCAAGGTGTTAGCCAAGTATTCTCACAAGGCCCCAAAACAGTACAACCTGATCTATTGGCACTGCTCTTGCTTGCTCACCAGAACTAAAGAGTAAGATCCTGTTGCTGAGGGTTCTTCATACTTTGGTTGCAGGAACAGAAATCAAGGTGGAACTGAGCTGAATGCTTTGTCCCTGCCAGCTAGGTTTCATACTGTTGGAAGGTGTGATGTAGACTACTGGGAGAGAATGTAAGAGCTAAAGAATAGGACAGATGCTGTGGAACACTCACTGACTTCCAGATATAACCTAGAGTTACATACATTCATGCCCTGACAGTAGCAAACTCTCCCTACACAACACCTGCACAACATTGGGTCTGCCAACATTCCATGGATAATGGTAGAGGAGGGCATGAAGCCCCCATCTCTCCTTGAGGAATTAATGGCACCTAGTGTTTGCTGGGGGAAGGAAAGATGTTTTTCAATGGTGTAGCCAATGGCAGGTTGCATGTGCTTGGATCAGTTATCTGCCCCCACCTATGATCATGCAAGTAAGCCTATTTAACCTCAGTGGGTGACACACACTCAAGAAAAAAAAAAAAAGACATCAAAGTAGAACAGAGATTAGTTGGAAAGTAAAAGGGGATTGGGAATAAGTGGGAAGAGGAGACAGGACAAGAGAAGGTAGTTAAAGTGGACTATGATCAACATACTGTATACACATCTATAAAAATTATCAACAGGGGCTAGAGAGATGGCTAAATGGTTAAAGGTAGTTGTTTGTAGAGCCTTACGGCCTGGGTTAAATTTCCAAGTACCCACATAAAGCCAGACACCCAAAGCGGCACATGTGCCTGGAGTGGCAGAAGACTCTAGCATGTCTATACTTTCTCTTTCTCTCTCTCTCTATCTCTATCTCTATCTCTAAATAAAATACAATTCTTTAAAAGTAAAAATTATTAATAAATAAAATAATAAGAAGTATTTTGTGCTACCAGTATTTCTCCAGGAAGAAACCTGATACTGATATGAATCTTACATGAGAAAATCCCTTTGCTCCACAAGGAAGAGAGGTGTTTTCAAAACACTGCCCTCATGATTGAGAAAAAGGACAAATGCCAGACCACCCCAAAAGCCTGATACAATGCCTGCTGTTCTTTTTCTCTCACTGCCTATATGTCCCTCAGTTAGCTCTCCTTTTTCTTTACACTTTTTCCTTCCAATAAAAATTTTATCGAAGAGTTCCATCTCTCTAATCTCAGTTTTTATTTCTATAATGACTGGGACAAAGTCCCATGTGTCTGATATCATAAAAGGGAATTCCAAGCATGTCCTCTCCCTTTACTTTAAATTGTTTAACATGAAAAACAAAACTTTTTGGCAGGATTTCATTCTGACTGCAGCTACTCTAGGATAGTGGTGTTCACAGGGAAAGTCTGAGAGGCTTGAATTCAACCTTTTCTGTCATCACTGGGACTAAGTTCCTGCTTGTCAGTAGTTGTAACAGAAGAGTTGTCTCTGCTTGACCTCCAGTTCTCTGGTCTTTCTGGCTCTCCAGGCTCTCTCCTAGGCCCATCCAGTGTCCCTCCTATTTTCTCCTTTGCCTTCCTCTTCTACATTTTTCATTTCCTAAATCAAAGCGGATATATTCTGTCCACCCAAGTTGCTGTGGCTCTCCTTCTTGGGTGGGTGGGGAGCTCAACACAATGAAGATTGAGGAAGTACTTGGGTGCCATTTGACACTTCTCAGCATAGTGCTCTGTCAAGATTCTATGTGTGCAGCAGTCTACTTGTTTTTCTTAAGCCCATTTCCTTTTTTCTTAGTTCCCATTCAGTCAGGACACAGGACTTTGCCCCCACTAAAATTTCAACATTAAATATCCTTTCTGCTTTCATTTTTTTCTTGTTTTCCACACTAGCTCCTATCTATACCACATCCCTTTTCAACAACCTCACTATAATGCCTGCTAAGCTTTCCTTTAAGGAGAGTTCCTCATTTCCTTCTCTAAAAACAAAATTTTAAAAATGACCCAACTAGATCATTCTTGTACATGGACTTGCCATCTGCTTCATCTGGGAATTGACGTCTGTTAGTTACATGTCTGCACAGACCACCCATTAACTCTTCTAAAGCAAATCTTCTGTTATTCTAATCTTGTACAAAGGTGTGATTGTGATTTAACTCTTTCTGAGCATTGATGTAAAAGTTATTACCTATTAATTTTTTTCAAGTGAGTGAACTTGAAAGACAAGCATTGAGCTCTACTATGAAGGTTTTCCAGTTTCTGGAAGTTCTTAAAGTGATGGTGGTTCTTGCTAGAGTACATTTCCCCTTTTCTTTGTCAGACTTAGAACTAAGCAAAAATTTCATAGACTTGGAGAAAACCATGAAAAATTCTGGGATGAGTTCATAGAATTTATCTTTCTCCCTCATCTAGAAGGATTTATTGACATTCTTGGATCTTGCTGTACAACAAATAGGAAACAGGAATAACTGCTAAATCTGGAGACGAGGCAAAGGAGTTTGTCTCCACTCACCCAAATCACAACATACATAATGTAGGAACCAAGACCCCACTCATATGGTGGTGCATTAGCTCCAGGCCAAAGGAAATTAAAACTTGAAAATAGGACGCTGTTATAGTATGTTGATGACAATTGCTTGCAGAAACCAACAAGAAACATGCAGAATACAACATGGTCATTCTTAATGTTTTAGATGATAATGGATGTAAGAGTTCTTCTATAATGGCAAAAATCTCTTGAAAAGATACATGCGGTAGTTTGAATGTAAAACGATCCTCATAGGCTCATGTATTTAAATACTTAATCCCCAGTTGGTGACACTACTCTTTGAAGGTTATACAACCTTCAGGAGGTACAGATTTCCTGGAAGAGGTGTGTTAATAAGGGCAGGCCTTGAGGTGTTACAGCCTAACCCAGCTTACTCTGTACTTCCTCCTGAGGCAGCAGTCTGAACCTTACATGACCTTCTCATCATGGTGGACATTTCTCCTTTGAAATTGGAAATGGAAATAAACCCTTTCTTTTGAAAATCCTTTTCTACTCAGGTATTTTGTGGCAGCAGTGAGAAAGTAGCTGATACAGTTCAATATCTGAGATTCATCCTCAGCCCAAAAGCTTACACATTGGCTCCTTATTGAAAGAATGCTGCCAAGGCATTGTCTAATACCAAGTCCACGATGGCTTCTTAAGTTTCTAGTGATGACAAATTTCTGTACAAGGTGCATTCTATGACCCAGTAGCACATGAGGCATTAAAAGGAGAGAAAGAGGCCTCTTCACTGGTCACCTATACAAAAAAGTGGTCTTCATGGAAATCTTATGCCAAACACTACCAAAAACCTTTATGCTACCACATTGGGGGCTATTAGTTTCTATCGTTGTATTTTGAAATTTTTAATATATTTTTTTCAATTCTTGACATTTTCATAAATGTGTATCATGTACTTTGATCTTACCCCACTCAATCTGTTCTATTCCCCACCCTCTCCCACTAACACCCTTCACTATACCTGTAAAAGTTGTGCCTTCCAGACCCATCTAATTCCAGGTGAAACTGATAGTCCATCTGGGGTTTTCAAAACACCAAAAATGTATAGCCTATTCCACTCATCCTGACCCCATCAAGCAGTGACCACAGTTTTCTATTGCTCCAATAGGTAAGGCCAACATTTCCAAATCACATCTGAAGTCATTCAAGAAATCATACTTTTACAATTAATTACCTCATCAAGATCAAGAAGAAAGAAATCCTTTAGGGAGTTAGGAAATAAAATTACAGACACTTATGGTGAAAAGAGAGATTCTCAAACCTTTAAGTCATAAAGCTTGTTACTCACAGAAAGTATCTCTTTTATTGTTAACAATGTATGAAATGTGCCTAGCCCTTATCCTTTTATCTTATTACTAGAGAAAAGGCCCATCAGTGTCAGGATCTATCATGATCTCTATAGGACATATTGAACACTGAGCAGTATCTTACTCAGGAAAATCTATTAGATCCTCAACGAAGAATATTTTTTTCAAATTCTTGTGACTGACAAAAATTACCATAAATGATACCATGCCAGTAACCTGGTAACTGTTCTTTTCTCTGTCAGAAGACAATGAATCTCCCACATTCAGAGTTGTTCCCTTTGCCAAATCCTTTAATTTCTCCCAGTAAAAATTTTACTTGGTTACTTTTGTACTTTCAGTTTTTATTTCTATAATTGCTAAGGCAAAGTTCACATGAGACCCCAGTCATAAATATATCTAAGAGCAATTATAGTTATTGACTTTCCATTTACATTAGTTTGCTTCACATGACAAAAATATATTACATTATAAGGACATTTTCTGACCACATGAATCTAACATAGTGGCAGTGTCATGATAACTCTAAGAGGTTTGAATCCAATACTAAGAAAAGTACAACTTGGGAATTGCCCCAGATTGACAGACTTGTCCTTCAAAATCAAATATGCATTGGGGAGATTTATATTGGAATATCTGCTTCAAGACAAGCACCACCTGAGATGACCCTGTGTCTTCTCCGTTTATGCTCATGACTGCTGCTGAGATTTATCACACTACTCCACACACTCCCCACCACTTAGCAGCTTCCCTTTATAGGTTGGACTTCTCACACTCAAAACTGATGTGTGCAAAGATAGTATGCATACATTTTAAATTTATTCCTTTTCTTCTGATGGTTTGATCATTGTAGTCCATAAAATGAATTGAAATACTGACAGAAAAATCATATAAATTTAATAAAATGAATGGGCATAGCAGCCAAACACAAAATATAAGAAAGAATAGGGTGCCTGAAGATTTTCTTTTTGACCCAGGATCTTATGTATCCCAGGCTGGCTTCAAATTAGCTATGCAGTCAATGATTATTTTGAACATCTGACCATACTGCTTCTACATCCTGAGTACTGGGACTAAAAGGATGTTCCAACAAGCACAGTTCATGTGCTGCTGAGTATAGAACCCAGGGCTTCATGCATGCTAGGGAGACACTCTGCCAACTGATTATTGAACTTTATAGACGTAAGCAATGGGATAAAGATTTGAACTTGTTGACAGAAAGAGCAAAACTTAGGGCCAAGAGACAGAATTAGCAAGGTTTCTCCTTTTATTAATTTATTTTTTATTAAGAACATACTTAGTATGGATACATCATGTTTTGGTACCATCTTTTCCCTCTTCACTGCCCCTTATGAAAGAGAGAGAGAGAGAGAGAGAGAGAGAGAATTCGTGCACCAGGGACTACAATCAAACTCCAGACATGTGTGTGCATGCATGACCTTGTGTCCATGTGTCACCTGGTGCATCTGGCTTACATGGGTTCTGGGGAGTTGAATCTGGGTCTTGGGCTTCATAAGCAAATGCCTTAACTACTAAGCCATCTCTCTAGCCCAGGGATTTTCTTCTTATATGGGAGACATTTCCCATGCAACATCTCCCCTGGTAATCTGGGTGGGTGTCAGCTATTGACTCTCTTCTTGTGAAAAAGTCCTTTCATAGGTAGAAAAGGAGATATTAAATAGAAATAAATTTATCTGCATCGCCTATCACTAAAAGAAAGATACGTATTTCCTTTTACAAAGGACAAATTTTCAGAGACCTGCTAGTATCTGAGAGGTCTACAGTTTCCCTGAATAACCAACTCAAGATTGACAAACACCTAAGTTTGGAGTAAGATATATTTTCCTTGCCCTCCTCCTGAACTTTTAGATCCTGAATTCAAACCTACTTCTGATTGACACTGAAACATATGATCATGTGAATATATCTACGGTCGCTCATCCTCAGAAGATAAGTATTATTGGTAGAGCACTGTGTGTGAATCTAATACCCTCTGTTCATCATAACAATTCACAGAAATAGCCATGACTATCATCACACACACACACTTGACTAAGCCAGTTTGCACAGGCTAGTTTCCTTATAGATCATCACTTGAGAATGCATATGGTTTCTGAACTTTGTATGGAAATAGGGATGTTAATATGGATAACACCTCCCCTACTGGGAGGAGACTTGGGAGGTGCCCTGCTCTTAGCTAAATTTAGACCATTCCCTAACCTAAAAAGTCAAATCTTGGCTGTAGCTGACAGCAGCCTAGTAGCCATAGAGAAGAAATCTACTCTCTACACACCTGGCTCTGGGGCAGTAAACTGAAAACAGAAACCTGGCCTCGAGGAAACAAGTAAGTAAAAAAAAAAAAAAAAAAAAGAAGAAGAAGAAAAAAAGAAATTGGGAAATGTTGGAGAGCTAAATGCAACAGATCTGGAAATTAAAACAAAAAAAAAGTAAATTTATAGAAACATGCACAGGGACAGAGACAGAGATTATGGAATACTAAATGGAAAAATGGTAATTTTTCAACATCATTTTTCCAAAAATTAGCTACAAAACTGGGAGAAAAGTAATATTCTAAATAGATAAGAAACAGTTTGGTGATTTGTGTTAGCAAATAAAAACAAATATAGAATGAGGTAGCCATCCTTTATTTAAAGGGTTGATTGCAGTCATTGGACAAGGACTGTTGTGACAGGAGAAAGATCTCAGCATAAAATCTCAAAATTTAAGCATAGTCATTGTCTGATGAGAAGGTCAAATAAAGCTAGAAGGAGATCAGTACCAGGGAATGGGATAATAAGTCACCATTTTTTCTAGGGCTGGCAGTTTCTTAGAAGGTATTAAGCAGGAGTTTGATGCTGATTCAGGTCTACATCAGGTACCATTCAGGAGTCTTGAGGAAAATTAAAGTAAATTATGCTTGGGAAAGTTAGTAAACATTTTCTTTCTAAAAAAGTAGTGGAGACAATCAATTGTGCTCATCTTTTATAAGGCAAGCTAGTAAGTGCTAGGAATTTGAAGGGTCTGTGTCCATAGCAAAAGTAATAAACAGAGACTTAGATTTCATCAAGCCTTTTGGGAAAGATGTTTCATTGCTCAGTATTTTAAAGTTTCAGTTCTGCTGATCCATAAACATGGGATACCTTTCTATCATTAACAGTTCTTCACACTAACCTTTTTCACAGGGAAAAACTGTAGGTGTATTTCCTTAGGCATGGCTAATTACTAGGAGCAAAGGGCAAGTGTAGTTTAACATGGTTAGGACTAATGTTCCTTCAGGTGCTGCTGTAAGCAGGAACAAGAGCTCTTTATGTGACATGAAAGATTAGTACATGGCTTCAGAAATAAAAAGAAGCAGCTATCTCTGGAACACAGAGGATAGAAGGCATAGATAGGTTCATGTACCATAATATGAGTGTTCAAAACAACTGCTTTGAGATATAGGGAAGCTGGTAGAGCGTGGCTTCTGAGGGAAGGGAGTGAGTTAGATATGTAGCAATAGAAAAGAGTCATTGGGGAAGTAGGTTGAATTTGCCTGGATTATGAATGGTCTTGAATCAGGGGTAAGTAGTTTTGATAATGTCATAAATGAATACAGGTGGCCAAAATTTTAGAATCAAGGAAATAAATGATTTCAGTATGTTTTTCAGTATGAATATGTGAAAGAAGAATTACATGCAAGAGAGAAATACACAAAGAGCTACTAATACAGAAGTCAAAGAGGTTGAGGTAATAGCCAATATATGATAGCTTTCTATGTGGAGCATAGCCACAAGGGTAAGTGGGAAAAACAAACATGGTTCCAGGACATAAATCCTACAATCATCTTATTTTATCTTCAAAATTGGATGGATTTCCCCATCAAAAATTTTCCTAGAAAAAAACTAGGAAAATGTCTATTTGTGAGAATTTAAAACTTTAACTAATAAGCCATTCTACCTACCTAAGCCAACATATGCCAAGAATAGACCCAACCCATTAAAACAATAATATCTAGGCTAGGAAACAAGCTAAAATTTCCAAGATAAGGCAAGAAGGTCCTAAAGCATCTTTTGATTAGCAGCAGAATCATGACTCCTCAATAGGCACAACAGTGAGGTCCAGACCACCCTGAGTACCGCCATTAGTTTGCATGAATTCATTCTGAATTTATCTCCCTGCAGACCAAACATCATTGGGAAGCTATTAAATGCTTCACTATCATTTAAAAGAAAGAACTGATTTTGGTCTTCACCACAGAAAAAAATAAGATCTGTGGTGTAGTATGTGTGGAGAATATCTCAAAGACAAAGGACATGCCTAGGACAGTTTCCTTCATGAGAACATAGGAAATACTAGATTTCATGCAAGGAACAAATGAACAGAAGAAACACTAAGGAATCAGTGATGTCCAGCACAGCAAATCAACAAACATCCAATACTACCAGGAAAATTTTAAAAAATACCAATAACCCAATCAATCAGAAAACAAGCTGCAACATTATTGGTGATAGTAAACCCTTTTTCAGTAATAAACTTTAATAAAAATGACCTTAACTCACCAACTAAAATACAGACTAGGGCTGAAGAGATTGCTTAATGGTTAGGCACTTTCCTGCAAAGCCCAAGGACCCAGGTTCCATTCCCCAGAACTCAGGTAAGACAGATGGACATAGTGGCACATATATCTGGAGTTGTTTGCAGTGGCTAAATGCCCTGGCATGCCCATTTTCTCTCTCTCTCTATCTCTCTCTCTCTCTCATAAATAAATAAATTTAAAAATACAGACTAGCTGCAGGACTGAAAAACATGATCCAACTATCTGTTTTCTCAAAAAACTCACATAACTAGGAAAGACATCGAAAAACTGAGAGCCCAATGGGTAGAAATCAACCTACCAAACAAATGGAAGCTACAACTCAGCTGAGTGGTGATTCTCACATCTGACAAAGTAGACTTCAAACAAAAACTGATCAGGAGAGATAAAGAGGAGCACTTCAAAGAAATAAAGGGGCTTATTCACTAAGAGGATATCACTACTGCAAGTATGCACACAATGGATCTGTGTCCCCAATGTCATTAACAAATTCTAAAAGGCATAAAAAAATCACATAGGTTTTGGCATAATAATAGTGGGATCCTCTAATTCTCTCATGTATGTAATTTTTTCAAACTATAAAACTTAGCAGATAAACCTGAAGGAAAAATTACACCCTAAATCAATAGAAATTAACAGCTATCTAGAGAATATTCCATTCAATAAATACAGACTACACATACTTCTCAGTGGTTCTCTAAAATTAATTATACTTTAAGCCATAAGGCAACACACACACACACACACACACACACACACACACAAAAGTTGCTTTAACTAAGACTTTAAGTATCATCTTGAATAAGAGCAGAGAGTGGATATTCTTGTCTCCTTCCTGATTTCAGAGGAAATACTTTCAGTTCCTCCCCATTTATTGCAATTTTGACTAAAGGTGTGCCATATCCAGCCTTTAATGTGTTGGCACATTCCTACTATTCTTGGTTTCCTCTACATTTTCCAACATTAAAGGATGCTGAATTTTTTCAAAGGCATTTTTCTCCATGTATTGAGAGAATGTTCTTTCTGTCCTTAAGTCTACTTATGTGCTATATTTTATTTACTTATTTGCAATACTAGAGTGAACCCATCTTCATCATGATATATGACATTTGCTTTTTTTCATTTTTTATTATTAGATGTTCACATATTTTTACACTCTAGAATTTTTATTTATTTTTTATTATTAGAAATGGACATATTTTGTATGTAAACATCACATGTTGGTACCATCCTTTCCCTCCTCTCTGCCCCTTTTCTGAAGATGCCTTCCTCACTAGGGATGCAGGTCAACCCCATGGGGATTGTGGGTCATGCATTATGGGGCAGCAGTCAGTTATGGGGGAGAAGTAGTGTCTCTGTGCAAAATGTCCCAACTTGTGGCTCTAACAATCTTTCTGCCTCCTCCTCCGCAAAATTCCCTGAGTCATGCTGGGAGCATATTAAGCCTACTTCAGTGATGGGCACTTAGGAGCATCTAGATGTCTGGTTTGGTAGGTGTTGAGTGTCCTCAGTATCTTTCGCCATCACCCTGTGCTGATATCAGCTTAACTAAGAGAGCAGCATTCTTGTTCATTTCCCCAATTCCTCTGTGGTTTCAGCTGGGGCCAGGGTGGAATGCGCTGGGTCATGTATCTCCTCAAGTCCAGTTCCCATCTGAAAAAGAGAAGCAGATTCTCCAACAGAGAGTGAAGTCAGTGCCAGTTAAATGGGATAACCATTATTAATTTAGAGAGAATTATGAGGGTTTAGACACTTTTATAGTGTCAAGTTAGTGGGAGCTTGACAATGGAAAGTAGAATCATCATCTGGATATGATTCTGATTTATTTCCCCATTCCAGATATGGTTCCCTTTCCACTATTTGGATCTATTAGCCAGTCCAAAAGCAGGTGGTTACCCACCATGGCTGTGTGCACTATTGCATGTGAGCATCATGTCAGATTGTTTGCTTCTGTGTCACTTAGACTTTGAGTTGCTTGGACAGATGTTGGCCACTTTCCCCTGGTAGCTCATGTAGTGCCTTCCAGCTAATTATCTGAGGACTGGTTCTCCTTTGGATTCCAATTAGGTCTCTCCATGGTCCATGCCAACAGCGACTGGTGACTTCAGCAGTGGGATCTTACCATTAAGCTCTGGTGGGTAATCAAGGGCTCTGACAGAAGTCTGTCTTGTTTGTTTTGGGAGATCTAGTAGAGCTCTCTGACCAACAGCTCATTGTGGATGTAGACCACATCCTGGTAAAGGGAATTACAGGCCATGAGCAGAGCCAATAGATTACCCACTGAATGGGAGAAAATCTTTGCTAGCTATACCATTGACAGAAGTCTAATATCTAGAATCTACAAAGAACTCAAAAAACTAAACAATAAAAAATCAGAGAACTAAATAGGTCAGAGAACTAATACAGAACATTGATAACAGAGCCAGTCCCCAGAAAGTAAGCCCACCTAGTATTGGGAATCACTACCTAAGCAACTGAAGGAAAGTGGCCAACAACATTGTGACCAACCAGGGGTCTCAGTTACTCAGAATCAAACACCCTGTAAAAATGTAACACCAGCGCAATGGTAGCACATGCCTGGATGAGTAACCAGTAGCTTTGTGATTACTACAGATACTTTAGGTTGAGTAATTTATAATTAACAAAGTTATTTACTTACAGTTCCAGATGCTAGGAATTCCAAAAATACAGTTCTTATATCTGAGAAGAATCTTCTTTCACTGGCATCACATGGATGAAAGCTGAACAGAGAAACACTCTACATGTGAGGATCTAGGCCTGTACTATGTAACTTAAAGCCAACACTGAGGATTATTATCCCAGCTCCAAGCCCAGAATTTAGACTCCTTCCTTATAGCTGAGATGTGTGGCCCAGCTGCTGCTCTGCCATGCCATGATGAAACTTCCCCTCAGGACTATCCACTGAAATAAGTCTTTCCCTTCCAGATGATGCTTTTGGTCAGAGGTTTTGTCCCAGCAATGAGAAGATAACTGCAACAGCATTGAGATCACGCATGAGGTGAAAAGGAGATAAGCACTTAAACCACAGCATTCTGCTGCTAGCCTACCAACACTCATGCCTTTCTTATCCAGAACATACATTCATTGCAATGCAATAGCGCAAAAATCTCAATGCATTCCATAATCAACTCCCAAGAGTTTTGTCTTAGTCAGCTGGGAGAGACAAAGTGGAATTTATCCTGAGGCAAATTCCCCCACTGGCTGTGGCCCTGTGAAATCAAGCAGTTATCTGGTTCCAGATTGCAAGAGTAGTGTCCTCAGTGCCAAGCAACAGAGGCATAGCTCCACTCCATTTCCCAGACTACCCCAAAAAGGTCCTTTTCCCCTTGGGGCAACCTACATTCAACAAAACGGGAATTTGTGAGAACTGTGCCCCAAAAAGGGAATTTCAAGGGAAGCCAATATGAAGCTGAGCTGGAGATTTATTAAAAGATATTTCAACTGTATATCTTACCCTCAGGGCTTGTTAGAGAGTTGCTCAGATAAAGAATAAGATACACACAAGTGCGGACTACTTCAGGGAGAGTGTCATTTAAGTGACTTCTTAATGAGTATATATAGTACTGTTAGGGTTTCCACTTATATCTCTAAAGGTTAAGAAATAATCCCCTTTTAAACATTAGTCAGAGTATACTTTATAACTAGTTTAAAACCTTAAAGAATTTTATTTTGTGTACAAACTTACAAGGTGAATTTATGAGGCTTATTGTTTATACTTAGAATGAAAGGAGAGTACTAAAAGCTCAACATTATATATCCTTTGTCCCATAAGTAAGCACAAGTTATTTACTGCATTTATAATATCTGAGATATCCAGAAAAACACACATTGTCTCCCTACGCAATTTTGGCTATATCTGTGGCTCCTGAATTTCCTGCTTCTCTCAGCAGAGAAAGATAGGCCAGATCCAAGATTAAGGGTGTAACTTCTTTTCCAAACTTCCTTCATATGTAGCACTAATTTTCCTATCCTTTTATTACATATCAGTAGAACAAGCAAAGGATAGATTCCTATCCCAAAATACACAAATAGGAAAGAAAAGATGAGTGAAAGTCACCATGTAAGTCCTGTGGGATAATAATATTCAACGGTTAAATAACACTCAATATTAAAGATTGAGAACACTCTCCTTTGATTCTATCTCATACATTCTAAACAAGAGCTCAGGCATCCTTGCCCCTATGCTTTTTCTGGGTTGAACTTATCAGGAATTCTCACTGACTGAGGTCTGAGGCCTGAAGAACCTCCTCAAGGCTAGCATTGCAGTGGTGGCTGTGCAGTTCAAGGATCTCAGAGGCAGTCCTTCCTCCATGGCTGTACAAAAACAAGAGAAGATTCTGTTGAAGATCTACCTGAATAACAGATGTTTGGAGCATCCTTTGAAATCCAGGTGGAGGTGGCCATATTTCAACACTTCATGCATTTAAATGCGTGTATAATTCGCATATTTTGGATGCCACCAAGGTTTATGTATTGAACCTTCACTTTGTTGATAAGAACCAAAATTGTACCCACCTGAACCACACTACTGTGGCCAAAATGTGTTACCCTAGAATATGGGCTATGAGGAAGCATGGGGCACAAAACCAGGGGTCCTTTGAGTTCCTTGAGTCCGCTTTATAAATCTTCTTTCCTCGATGCCATAGCTTTCTGGATTGAAGAGAGGACTCAAATTCCTTTGGTAAAATTCTCCTATTACTTCAGATAGAGAGTTTATGGCTTCCTCTTCCCCATATTAATCACTTTAACAAATGGTTGCTTGGCTTTAGCTGAAACGAAATGGGATTCAAGAGTGTAAGTTGGAGACTGGAGAGATGGATTAGCACTTGAGAACTTGCCTGTGAAGCTTAAGGACCCTGGTTCGAGGCTCAATTCCCCAGTACCAATGTAAGCCAAATGCACAAGGTGGCACATGCATCTGGAGTTCATTTGCAGTGGCTAGAGGCCCTGTTGCACCCATTCTCTCCCTCTCCCTCTCCCTCTCCCTCTCCTTCTCCCTCTTTCTCTCTCTCTCTCTCTCCCTCCCTCTTTCTCTCTCTGTCTGCCTAATGCTCTCAAATAAATAAAAATAAACAAAAATAAAAATAAAAAACAGTGTAAGTTGAAATTACTGAATTCACACTAAGAGGAAGACAGACAAGTTTGATATCCATTGGCTAAGTACAATAGTACCCTTTGATGGAACAGGGAAAACAGAAGCCAAAAAATTGAAACGTGATATTTCATCAGATTTGCTATCCAAGAATGTGCACTGAGGACATCTGTGGGGTAGAAATAACATTGATGAAAAAATGGCTACAGAAGAGCATTGGGATCTATATTTCCAGGTATGGTTGATATCAGAGTAGAGAGGTTGATAGTATAATACAAAGATGATATTAACTAAGGCAAGGTGAAAGGAAATGAGTGACAAGTAAAACCAAGCTAGAATTGCAAGTAAAAAGATAGAGAAGTGCAAATAAACATTAGATGTCTTTAAAAGAGTGACAGAAAAAAAATGGAAACAATCAAGTTGGGATTCATAAATAAATATACAGGAAAGATATTTCATAGGTGGTATAATCACATTTATTTTATAAATAAACATCAAGCTGTAAACTGAACTATATTTTTTACCTCAATCCTTCAGTATAATATGTTCCATGCAGTTGAGTCTGTATTAATGTCATGTACAAAAAATGTGAATATATACATATATATACATATAGAGAGAGAAAGATAGATATATAGATATATATATCAATTAAAGGAGAGATAAGGAAGCCTCACAAACTCAGAGTTTAAAGCATTTGCAATAATTTTGGTCATGTGGCTGACATTTCCTAAGAGCAAAAAGAATAAAAGACTGAATGTCTTTTCTTCACATAGGCATGGCCACAGCAGATGAGCCTCAGTACAGAGGCAAAAGAAAGCAGGATATGCAAGACTTGCTCACAAAAGTGGGATTAAGTGTTGAGTACTGGATACCTAAACTTCAGGAGCATGCAGGTGTGACCTCTGCCCTGGACTTACAGTTCTTAAAAGAAAAAGACCTTCAGAAGCTCAGGTCCCAAGCACAACACCCTTGGGAGAAAAGGGCCCTGGAGAAGCTGCTTGACCTCTCACAGTCAAAGAGCCCTCCAGAGTCCCAGGAGTCTCCAGCGGAGACCATGAAGAAAAGGCAGAAGCAGGCAGAAGAGGCCCTGCGGGAGCTAAGGCAACTGCAGTTGGAAGGGAAGCAGAGGCAGGAAGAGGCAGTGAGGAGGAAGGAAGCAGAGCTGAGGCAGGCGATGGACATCCCTGAGCAGTACTGGCCACATCCTGGAGTGGATCTGAAAGAAGTCACTGAAAACATGCAGAGATATCTCAATCACTTGGAGCACGCACTGACCCTCAGGCAAAGCCTCCCAGATAGGGATCTGATTAGGTGGGCATCTGGAGGCCTGGCCCTGCAGGGAATTTACAAGACCAGCCACCAAAAGGACCTGACAGAGAAGCGAGAAGAGCTCCTCAGTGTCCCCAAAG
Source organism: Dipus sagitta (assembly GCA_036346955.1). Lineage (NCBI taxonomy): Eukaryota > Metazoa > Chordata > Mammalia > Rodentia > Dipodidae > Dipus > Dipus sagitta. Next base: position 186,325,717 of record CM070772.1, on the reverse strand, counting down.
AATTCTCACTTGTGGGACCTGAGCAGGGCACAAGGATGGAAACAATAGAATTCACCTCTTCTCAAGCAGAAGCCCAGTTCACCCAGATTATAGAGAAGATGGGCTTTGGGGTCACAATGTCAGCCAAGGGTAGAGGGTGGGGATTCAGTTTAGAAGGTAGTATGATTCAAAACAAGCATTCAGAATCAAAGGAAACATACCAATCACATTCTAAACATACATATTTCTGCTCATGCACATTCAATTATGTCCCCCTGGCTACCTACCAGTTTCCCAAGGATCAGCTACAGCTCTCTAAGTCTGCTCTCCAGGAAATAAAAAGCATTGAAGACTTCCTGGATCACATTGTTGGTCAGAACAGATTCCTCTTACTGAGACACAGGATTGAAAAGTTCTTCCAGAGATTTGGTTCCCATGCTAATAAGGGCCCTGTTCATCTGGGAGGAATCTACTGGTGGAAGGCCATTGCAGAGGGTTTTAAAAGTGAGCATCTGGCTGATGTGAGGCAGCAGGCAGCAGAGGCCCTGGATATTCATATAAGGAGGAGCTACATTGGCTTTGGAGCTGAAAAAGCTATAGATGAGAACATGTCAGACTCTCATGCAAAAATAACTTCTCAGCACAAGGCTTTTCAAAACTTTCAAACCCAAGTCCAATTATCTGTGGCTCAGACAGGTGGACCACCAGAAGCAGATGGAATTGTCCAGTGGAAAGCTGGCCTTATGGCCAGCAATCAAACCTGGTCTGTTGTTGACCGAGGACATCAGCTGGTGCCCATTTGGGACATCATACTCTCCAGCCACAAAAATGATTTTACGAACCCCCTTCGGGTAGCTAACTGTCTGAAAGAGCACTACACTGCTCTGACAGACCTCACTGAACCGATCCTGGATGGAGAGGAATTACTGAGTTCTGAAAAGGAAGCCAGAATTTTCCTAGAGGAAGTGAAATCCTGGGAGGTTTCTGATCCTGAGGAGCAGCTTAAGAAGCTGATACATTTCAGACAAATCTTGAGTGAAAAAAATAAAGCTTATGACATTTGGACCAATACATGCCTCAAAGACTTAGGTCTGCAGAAATTTATAATCCACACTGTCGACTTTTGCAAAAACTCATCCACCCAGAGCACAGAGTTTATCAAATCTCAGTTACGCAGCCTTCTAGACCCTCATGTGCACAAAGTGACAACCTTTCCTGAGGCTCACTCCATCATGCAGTGGATCCACCAGTCAGAGGCAGAGGAAGAGCAAGTCAGTATCACACAATTTGCTGACTTCATTAAAGCCTTGAAAGAAACCCAAAACAACCTCGTGGAAGTGAACCTCAAATCAGAGTCCCCAGAGGCAGTGGAAGAAGCTCAAAGAAAGGCCACACATAAGGTGACCACAGCTCTCAGCTGCTTCTTGAATCATCTCCGAGAAACAGAGCAGCCAGACATGCAGCTCCTGCTTCTCTCCATTGCAGCTGGGGCAGGATATGAGTCTACAAAAAATATTTTTCAACATCTTCTGGGCTGTGCTGAATTAAACTTCCTACTAGATAAAATGCAAAGTGCTCATAAACAATACCAGGAACTCAAAAATATATCTGACTCCAGAGCACATGCATTCCTAGTGCTTACAGCCCTGACAGCCACAGTAGGAACCACAACCATTTCTCAAAAAGATAAAAAACGACGCTTTGCATTAATAAGACAACATATGGGACAATTCTTGTCAAAAGAAGTTTCACATGTGCTCAAAAAACCTGGAATGTATGATGATTGGGAAAATGTACAGAAAGATTTGAGATTACTCATTGATGGGGATGATGAAGTTACCATCTCTGCTCTGAAGATGGGCAACAGGAAAAAACAATTGCACACTGTCTGCCATAAAAAGAATGAACTTTACACACCACAAAATAACGACAACAACAAACAGGAAGTGTTCAAAAACAAACCTTTTTTGGACTTGCTCCAGCGTTTAGGTCTAGAACACTACTACCCGAAAATGATGAGCAGAGATGACTTCCATCTGATCTACAAGAATCCTGTGTTCAATACTCAGCCCACATCTGAACAGGAGCTTCCCTTCTATTTCCTACAAAGGCTACTGATGCTGGATTATGGGGTAAGGCATCTAGTCTTCAAAGACACTGGAGACATAGAAAACCAGGTCCACACAGGTTCCTCCCATCAGGAAGATGAGGCTTTGGATCCATATGAAGACATGCTTGAAGATAGTGATGATCTCACTAACCCTTCCAGCCCCACGTCCCAGCCCCACATCCACCCAATGGATATTCAGATGGCCATTTTTCACTGTGCAGATCATTTTGCCAGACCATATATTGTGGGTAAGCTTTCTATTTGTCAATATGCCCTCCCACTTCTGGTGCCAACTCCTGGCACTGCTCAGATTGAATTCTCACTGTGGTCTCTCAGACAAATTCGGAGAAGCTGGCAAGAAGCAAGTAAATCACAACACAAAAAAAGCAGTCACAACAACCAGCACATGTGCCATGTCTCCACCCCCATCGTGTCCTTCATTAGAGTTGGACATGGCCTCTCTGCTTCCAAGTCTCAGATCATGAACACTCTTCTCAGTAAGCGTAAGCATGATGTGTTTTTTCACAGGCACTGTAGGGGAAGCAGCAAGGACTGTCTCTTGATGGGTGGAGTGGTGGAACTCTGCTGGTTCTGTCCTGGTGGGGAGGATGATGACAGATTTGAGCAGTGTGTGACCTTCACTAACCTTCACGGAGATGCAAAGGAATATAAGAGGCAGCTCACCTTCCTGCAGGAGGTCTCTTCTGTCATTGTGGTCCTCATGTCAGCCACAGATGACAATAAAGACAACCAAAAAATTGTCCGTGACCTGTGGCAGGCATCCCGACCTGTGATCTGCTTGCTTGATGACAAAGAAAAGACCATGCCTAAAAATACCGGAAAGGTGAGAATTGGCATCAGGAATAGAAATGAGGCAGAATTAGCAGAGGAGCTCACATCTGCAATCAAACATCTGCTACAGCAAGCTGACGCTGCTCTCAGCTTAGAAGAGTGTTCCCTGATTGCTCACAAACATGGATTCCTTATTGATGAAGACCAGAGTGACTGTCAGGAAGCGAAGGCAAAGGCACAGACCATAATGGCCCTCCTAACAGAGTTGGAGCTCTCTCAGATAAAGGAAAGATTACTTCCCCTTCAGGGAAAACTTTGGCACCTGTGGTGTAAGAAGGACAAAGAACTCTATCATCTGAGAGAAAAGGGGAATCGGAGCATTGAACAACACAAGAATGAGATTGAGAGAGAGAAAAGAATAATTAGGTCACAGCAGTTGGAAAAGGCCTTTCCTCTCAATGACTTAATGCGCTCTGTCCTTGAAATCCTTCAAAAACTTTCAGAATCTCAGTGGAAACTTTACTTTTTGCAGTGGCTGAGTATGTTCTTGGAAAATCTGACCACAGCATGTTTGGAAAACTTGCATGAGAAGCAACGATCTCTCTGGTCAATGGTCCACACAGAAAAACAGAAGACAGAAAATAAAAATTCAGTGAAAATCTGGGAGAGTCAGATAGAAGACATCTCCATAGAGATCTGCAACTGTACCTTGGGAATTGAACAACTTCTCAGAGAAGTTGGCCAGATTTATGAAGCTCTGGAAGAAAATGGCCCCAAAAGAAACAGCCTCTCTGTCTCCCTCCCCGAAATTGCTGCAGACCTGATGATATCTGGTGTCCCCATTGAGCTCATGGACGGGGATGCTTCATATGTGCCTCTGAAGTGGGTGGAAGCTGTTTTTGACAAGGTCTCTGAGAAGCTTGGGGACAAAAGGCTATTTGTTCTCTCTGTCCTTGGCCTGCAGAGCTCAGGGAAGTCCACCCTGCTGAACGCCCTTTTTGGCCTGCAGTTCACTGTCAGTGCTGGCAGGTGTACCAGAGGGGCCTACATGCAGCTCCTGAAGGTGGAGGAGACCTTCACAAAGGAGCTTGGCTTTGACTTTGTGCTGGTGGTGGACACAGAAGGACTTCGCGCCCCAGAACTCAACAACAAATCCCAGAATTGGGACAATGAGTTAGCAACCTTTGTCATTGGACTTGGAAACTTGACTCTGATCAATATTTTTGGGGAGAATCCTTCAGAGATGCAAGATATACTACAAATAGCAGTCCAAGCTTTTCTGAGGATGAAACAAGTGAAAATCTCCCCTAGTTGCCTCTTTGTCCATCAGAATGTGGGAGACGTTACAGCTAAAGACCAAACTATGGAAGGCCGACGGCGACTGCAGCAGAGACTAGACCAAATGACAGCATTAGCTGCTGAACAGGAGGAGTGCCCAGATGTAATCCGCTTTAGTGATGTCATTAAGTTTGATGTCAATACTCAGGTCTACTACTTTGCTCACCTCTGGGATGGCAATCCCCCGATGGCACCTCCCAATCCTCGTTATAGCCACAATGTCCAGGAACTGAAAAGTGAAATTCTTCTGATTGCCCAACAGGAATCCAAAAGACGCATCATGAAGATATCAGATGTAAAATTCCGGGTTAAAGACTTGTGGAGAGCCCTGGTGAGTGAGAACTTTATTTTCAACTTCAGGAACACCCAAGAAGTCATGGCCATGAACAAACTAGAAACCATGTACAACCAGTGGTCCTGGGAGCTGAGGAGTCACATGCTGGACTTGCAGAATCAGCTGAACAACCAAGTCCAGAATGGAAAAATCCTGACACTCACAGCAATTATGCTGGAGACCCCCATTAACAAGAAATATGAAGCCATTAAGAAAGGTTTTGAAAAATTCTTTAAGGAAGACCAAGATAGTGAAATACTTATTCAATGGAAAGCGAATTTTGAACATAAGCTGCTAATCCTTAAGGATGCCCTTATTTCAGACACCAGAAGGAAAGTGAATGAACTTATTATTCTCAGAAAAGGCCAAGAAAGGTTGGATAAGCAAAAGACAGACTACGAAAAGGAATTATTAGAGAAGAGCCAAAAGTTGGCTTTGAGTGTAAAGGGTAAAGAATTAAGTGATGAAAAATTACATGAGAAATTCAATAAACTTTGGACAGGTTGGGTCTGTCAAGTGTCATCATCTGTCCCTAATGTCTTTGAGCCTGACATTGATGTGGATTCTGAAAACATACTGTTGGAGTACTTCAAAAAGGAGAAAAACATAGCTGAAAAACTAAAAAGACATTCTGGCGAGACGTTTCAGATTGACTATGATAAACATGTGCAAATGAAAAGAGTATTCGGTTTCATTCCAAAGAGTTTAGCGGTTCGTCATAAAGAGTCCATTAAGATGATTACTAATCACATTTTTTCAAAATATGATGAGACAATTAACAATATTTGGAGGCAACGGCGAGATTACAATTTGAATGATTTCCATGAAATCCTGAGGCTAATTGAAACAGAAGTAAAATCTGTTTCCTGTGAAGAAGAATTCATATTTACAAATAAATACAGCATTGAATTATCTATGTGTTTGTTCCAAAGAGCGTCAAAGAGCTTTAAGGAAATGCACAGGGAATTCAAGAGAGCAAATGATCCTGTGAACTATCTGGAAAGTAAGAAAGATGATTTCTTCATGAGTTTTAAGATCTCCTGCCAAGGTGCCACCTCTGTCACATCATTTGTTGATTTTCTGTGGAATAAGCTCATTCCTGCTATCTCTGCCACCATAAAGGGGAAAATGGCTCCTAAAATAGCTGGGGACATGAGAGCTACCTGCGCTGTATTCAGTGGAAACAGGGCTAATCTGGAGAAACATATTCTCATTTCTCTGGCAGAGGAAGAAAACTTTGATAATTACTGGCAGTATATTCATCATGCTAAATCTTTTTTTAAGAATTATATTGGTAAGCACATTAGAAGATACTGTTCAGACAATGGAAGTATAAAAGTAAAGACTATATTAAAAAGGAGTCTAGATGATGTCAGAAATGCCATTCTCTCTGCCATTCACGAGTCTACAGCAGTAGTTAAAGATGAAAGCAGCACTGCATCCCGGTGGCTGGATTTGTTCTGCGACAACCTGGGTGACAACTTGGTTTTTCCACGAAGAGATCTGGTAAGCATTGAACACCAGGAGATAACAGACATCAAGTTTCTCAAAGAAACCATGAGTGCAGCTTTGGACCCTGCCATGAGGAAAGTAGAAGAGAATTGTTCAAGCATGCCCATAGATGAAATGGTTCCTGAAATTGAGAAGATCCTATCTGAACATCTCTGTGGCTGCTGGAAACAATGTCCCATGTGCAAAGCAATTTGTACAAACACAATTCCTGCACATGAAGGTGACCATAGTGTTCCATTCCACCGCCCTCAGGTTGTCATTGGATGCAATTGGTATAAAAAAGAGTACTTTGCCCTTGAATGCTGCTCTACATTTGTAGCAAGTGATTGTTACATGGTTTTTGATGATGAGCGGAAATTCCTCTACAAGAACTATAGACAGGCAGGAGGGGATTTCGCTACATGGAGCATCACCCCTGATACATCCACCCAGCCATATTGGAAATGGTTTGTCTGCCACTTCAGATCACAGCTGGAAGAAAGATACAAGAAAACATTTACAGATAAAGGTACAATCCCGGATACATGGACCAGAATCACTAAACAAGATGTGCTTGATGACTTGAAAAAATAATTATCACTAAAGAGTCTTTCAATGTGAGCAAAATCATTAAGAGTACCCAACTATTTTTAAACTTAATGATTCTTACAAATAGAATCTTCCATATTCCACCTATAAATGAAATAAGTAAAGATAAATCACAGCTGGAGGGATGGCTTAGCAGTTAAGGCATTTGCCTGCAAAGCCAAAGGACCCAGGTTCAATTCCCTAGGACATACATTAGCCAGATGCAGAAGGGGGTGCAGGTGTCTAGAGTTCATTTGCAGCGGCTAGAGGCCCTGACATGCCCTTTCTCTTTCTGCCTCACCCTCTCCCTCTCCCTGTTTCTTGGTCAAATAAATAAATAAAAATATTTTTAAAAGATAAATCACTTACTATTTCCATATTTGATTTCCTAGAAATTAAAACCACTTGGATATTTCATCCCATTTCAGTCAGTATGTCTATCAGGAAAATAATGACAACTAAGACTGCAGGAGTTTTGGACATTGGCAACTCTTACTCACTGTTACTGGGAATGTAAAAAGGTTCAGTCACTATGGAAATTAGTGTGGTAGACTTCTCCAAAAGCTAAAAATTGAATACCATATGACCTAGATATATCATTCTTAAGCATATATCCAAAGGACTCAATATCATACCAGCACAGAGATGCTTGAAATTCATTTCATTGCTGCTGGATTCATCAAATTTAGTGGTTAAGATACCTGCCGGCAAAGCCAAAGGACCCAGGTTTTATTCCCCATTACCAACATAAAGCCTGATGTACGATGTGGCACATGCATCTGGAGTTCCTCTGCAGTGGCTAGAGGCCCTGGTGTGCCCATTTCTCTCTCTCTCTTAAATAAATAAATATACTATTTTAAAAGATCACTTGATAATGAATGTATTTCACATAGACACAATGGAATTTATTCAGCCATAAAGAAAAATCAACTTATAAAATTTAAAGGGAAATGAGTTGATCTGGAAAAGTTTATACTCAGTGAAGTAACCCAGAAGCAGAAAGTCAAAACCTGTATATTCCTTCCTATGTGGATCCTAGCTTCAAAAGTTTAGATTTATGTGAGTTGGACTAAAAATCAGTAGTAAAGGCCAGGATGCTAGAAAGTGGGAGGTCTTAAGGAGAGAGCATAAAACATATGTAAGTAGAGGGGAAAGAATACTGTGGGTGGAAAGATCAAAGTAGGGTTGTGAGAAGAGATGGAGAAGAAAAAGTATATGAGGTGGATTAGTCATGAAATATATTATACATAAGCAATATGAAGCCAACTTCCTAGCTAATAATATATACATTTAAAAATAGATTTGGGGAACTGGAGAGATGGCTTAGTGGTTAAGGTGCATTCCTGTGAAGCCTAAGGACCCAGGTTCAATTCTCCAGGTCCCACGGAAGCCAGATAAACATGGTAGCACATGTGTCTGGAGTTCGTTTGCAGTGGTAAGAGGCCCTGGTGTGCCCATTCTCTCAATCTCTCTCACACTCTCTAATAAATAAATAAAAATAAAAAAAAATCTTGCTGGGTGTGGTGGTGCATGCCTTTTGGCAAAAGAACCATGTAGGTGTGGATAATGCTGTGCCCAGAAGCGATAAACTGTTACAAGAAAATTTCAGTGCTGGGGTGGGATAGATTCCAATGAGATGCTGATCAGAGGCCCTTGATTCACCTGAAGTCCTACAGGATATTGCCATGGCTCTTTGTTGCCCACTACAACTAGATGGTAAGACCCTACTACTGAAGAGTCTATATGCTTGGACTGCAGGTCACTGCTGACTAGCTTCCATGATGCTGAAAAGAGTTATGCAGCCTCTTGGGGGAGAAAAATCATCAAAAGGTCTTAATTAGCAGTGGGCGCTGAAACTTCTACAGCTGACCAGCCATGCCAAATGTATCAACTACTGCAATGGTGGCATGTCTATGATTGGACTTGAAGCCCACTATGTGGGAGGGAGTTCATGCCTAGTTCTGAAAAATACATCAAAAGCCTATGGCTGTTGCTAAGTCATAATCTCTAGGAGGGAAACTACTACTGTTGTCTAACTAAGTGGATATATTATTTTCTCCAAACTGTCCCCTTAGAGAAGATTCTCTTTTCATATGGCAGTAACTACTAGGATGACTATTATAAAAGTCAGGTTCACATTGCTGGCAGAAAACACCCAACCAAGAGCAATTTGTGGGGAAAAATAGGTTTATTTTGGCTTACAAACTCAAGAGGAAGCTCCACAATGGCAGGGGAAAATGATGGCATGAGCAGAGGGTGGACATCACCATAATCCAAGGTCTTTTAACTAAGCCATAATACCAAAAAACCAAAAACAAAATAATAAAAATAGAACAGAATAAACACTCATACTGCAAAAGACAGCATTGGCTATAGCAAAAAAATATTCAACCAATACAAGATTTAAACAGGGCAAACATCAAATTCTGTAGCTCTAAGTCCAACAACTCTAGTCAGTGACAAGTCACCAAATCCAATAATTCTAACCAGCAACAAGTTTCTGGAGTTTAAATTCTGTCCCTCCAGCTAGGCTACTCACAGTCCCAGCAAACTTCATCTGGGGCCAGCAGGTCTCCTTAGCAGCCATTTTGTGGTCCCAGCACCTCCACTGGGTCTCCACTGCAACCCATGGTCCATAATCATGGCCCCATGGGGTCTCCGCACACGCAATCCAGCAAACCTGCTTCACACTGCCCATGGCCATTTCCAAAACAGAAGACCATATTCCAAATTCAATGACCCTCTCTTTCCTGCATTTTTTATACTCCACAATACCAGGTAAGGCTCCAATTAGTTAATCAGGGGGAAAATAAAGCAGACATTGAAGAATAGGACACTCCTTCACTGTTCAGGCCCCTTCATAAGACTCTGCATTCTTTCTGTTGTCTCAATGCAGGTCACCTGGTCCAATCTCAATGGTTTTAATCTCTTATACAATTGCAGCTGAATGACCAGCAGTATTGGCCCAAAGATTTCATTTTTTCTGTGCCATATCCTTCTGCACACACCAATCTTTTTCTACACAATGCAACTCTGTACAAGTTCTCAGGACATGAGCATAACAGCAAGCCTCTCACACAAACTGCTTACAGCCCAATTTAGGCAAAGCTTTTTCTCACTCTTACAGGCCAAACCCCACAGTCCATAGTTCTTACTACATTCAGGTCTTTCAACTCTGACCAGAATAGTCCATCAAGCTGTATTTATAGCACTGCAAGGTGTCTCTTAGGCAAAGGTTTCAAATCCCTCCATATTTCTCTCAAAAATCAGCCCCAAAGAGCCAAAAGCTACACATTCAGGTTTCTAGCAGCAATGACCCCACTCTCAGTACCAACTTTACTGTTGCAGTTGGGTTCACATTGCTGGCAGAAAACACTTGACCAAGAGCAGTTTGTGAGGGAAAAAAAAAGGTTTATTTTGGCTTACAGACTCAAGGGGAAGCTCCATGATGGCAGTGGAAAATGATGGCATGAGCAGAGTGTGGACACCACCTCCTGACCAACATCAGACAGTCAACACCAGTAGGAGAGTGTGGCAAACACTGGCTAGAGAAAGTTGGTTATAATCCTCATAAGCCTGCCCCCAACAATGCACTGCCTCCAGTAGGCATTAATTCCCAAATATCCATCAGCTGGGAACCTAGTATTCAGAACACCTAGGTTTATGGGGGGACACATGAATCAAATCACCATAACTCTGAACTCAGAAAAGTGCTGAGAAGAAGTGGGGTGTTTAGCACTAAGTGAAACATATTCATCACTCCCTTCAATGCTCAGAGACCATTTGTTGAAAATGTGGTGGGAAGAACCTAAGAGCCAAAGGAAGGGTTGGAGTGATTTGCAATACTATCTTCCAGATACAAAGTGGTCATGTTTCATTTGCTCACAGGTCTACATACACAGGACATACATAAGAAGAAGGAAACAAATGATGACATCAAAATGGAAGAGACACTAAGGTTGGAGAAATAGCTCAGCAGTTAAGGCACTTGCCTACCAAGCCTAACAACCCAGGTTCAATTCCCAGTATCCATGTAAAGTCAATGCACAAAGTGGTGCATGCATCTGCAGTTTGTTTGCAGTAGCTAGAAGCCCTGGTGTGCCCATCCCCCCATCTCTCTCTCTCTCTCTCTCTCTCTCTCTCTCTCTCCTTGCAAATAAGTAAATAATAAATAAATAAAATGGAAGAGTCAGTAGGTAGAAAGCAGTGTTTCAATGGAGAGGGGATTAGTGGAAGGGAAATGGGAGGGTGGTGGGGATTATGATCATGGTATATTTTATATATGTACAGAGAAAGTAGTATATATTTCAGATCTGAGAAGGAAAACAATGCTATAAATGAGTCTTAGAGAATTAGTTGGAAGTCACTGAGCACAGAGGAGAAAAGGCAGTTGGGGACAACCAAGGCCTAAAGACTGCAGGTAAACCTGCACTGAGATGAAATAGTGTAGTTAAATATTTGGAAAACCTCAGGTTTAGTATTTCAGGAAATCCCAAAAGAAATGAAGAAAAAAGTTTAAAATTGAACCTGTAAGCCAAAATACAGTGTGGGTTTTATCCTGAAGTGGGCAGGAAGCCACTGCAGTTTTTTAAATAGCAAAGGGATCCACTTTATATTTCAGCAAAATCAAGTAAGATGTGCTGAAGGAACAGAAGCAAAGAAAGCAAATGAAGTTGAGTTCAGAAGTGCCCAGTGACAGTGAAGCAGACTAAGCCAGAAGCCGACAGGCTGGAGAGAAGCTGACCGGCAACACAGTTATAGAAAAGGCAGGATCACCTAGACTTTTCATGTGATTTACATGAGGTGAAATTTACAGAAGTGAAATCAACAGTTGTCTGCTTAGGCAGCTGAAGGTAGTTTAATTGTAGCTTTGGGGGACAGGTGTGAGTAAACAATTCAGATGTGATGATCATGCCGTGTTCATGAGAATTGAAGCAGATGAACTGATGAGATATTTCAGTCAGAGAAAAAAAAAGCCTAGCATAGAGCCAACATGTAGAAACACAAAGAAAGCAAGAGTTTGAGGCTGAAAGCAATGGATAAAAAAATGAACTGGCTTCTCAAACTAGATGATAAAAAATATCAATTTGTGAGAGGTGAGTAGTCCGCGGAGACCCGACGGCCCGCGCCCCTGCCCAGCGCTCCCGCCCCTCCACCCCGCGGGCCGTCGCCGGCGGGTGGACAGGCGCCGCCCGCCGCTCACAGCCGTGTCCCCACCAGGTCGCCAGGCTCGGCGCTGCCGGTGTGGACGCGGACGTCGCTGGGACAGCCCCTCCCGCTGCTCGGCGGCACCTGTCCGGCCGCCCCTCCGCTTCCGCCCGCCCCGCCGCTTCGGTCTCGGTTTCCAGCGCCTCTTCCTCCCAGTCTCGGTTTATGTCTTTATTTGACGAAAACGAGCTGTTGCGCAGCCATTGGTACCTGTATTGGGGAAACATAGCATACGAGCAAGAAGCTTACAGCCTCAGTGGCGAAAATTTTTTCATGTCAGAGACCGAGAACTCTTGCAGTCGTTTATGTCATCCCTTCTTCTCCAGACAGAAGATACCAAAAAGTTGCAATCAAAGATCTCTTCATCTTATTGATAAGGTCACTAATAAGCCAAAATGTCTGTCAACATCAACCGCAGCGTGTCAGACCAGTTCTATCTTTACAAGATGCCCTGTCTGATTGCCAAGGTTGAGGGCAAAGGAAATGGAATCAAGACAGTTATAGTCAACATGGTTGACTTTGCAAAGGCATTTGATCGGCCTCCAACGTATCCCACCAAATATTTTGGTTGTGAGCTGGGAGCACAGACCCAGTTTGATGTTAAGAATGACCGTTACATTGTCGATGGATCTCATGAGGCGAATAAGCTGCAAGACATGTTGGATGGGTTCATTAAAAAATTTGTCCTCTGTCCCGAGTGTGAGAATCCTGAAACAGATCTGCATGTCAATACAAAGAAGCAAACAATAGGTAATTCTTATAAAGTTGTGGCTATCGAGGCATGCTTGACACACATCATAAACTCTGTACATTCATTCTCAAAAACCCACCTGAGAACAGTGACAGTGGTACAGGAAAGAAAGAGAAAGAAAAAAAAAAAAAATAGAAAGGGTAAAGACAAGGAAAATGGTTCTGTATCCAGCAGTGAGACACCACCACCACCACCACCACCAAATGAAATCAGTCCTCCTCCACATGCTGTGGAAGAAGAGGAAGATGATGATTGGGGAGAAGATACAACTGAGGAAGCCCAGAGGCGCAGAATGGATGAAATCAGTGACCATGCAAAAGTTCTGATCCTCAGTGATGATTTGGAAAGAACTGTGGAAGAGCGTGTTAATATCCTGTTTGATTTTGTTAAGAAAAAGAAAGAAGAGGGCACCATTGACTCATCTGACAAAGAAATTGTTGCTGAAGCAGAAAGACTAGATGTAAAAGCCATGGGCCCTCTTATGCTGACAGAAGTTCTCTTTAATGAGAAGATTAGAGAGCAAATTAAGAAATACAGGCGCCATTTCCAAAGATTTTGTCACAACAACAAAAAGGCTCAGCGGTACCTTCTTCATGGTTTGGAGTGTGTGGTAGCAATGCATCAGGCTCAGCTCATCTCCAAGATTCCACACATCTTGAAGGAGATGTATGATGCAGACCTTTTAGAGGAAGAGGTCATCATCAGAAAAGGCCTCTAAAAAATATGTCTCAAAAGAACTTGCCAAAGAGATTTGTGTTAAAGCAGAGCCATTTATAAAATGGTTGAAGGAAGCAGAGGAAGAATCTTCTGGTGGTGAGGAAGAAGATGAAGATGAAAACACTGAGGTGGTGTATTCAAAGACTGCCAGTGTACCGAAAGTTGAAACTGTGAAGTCTGACAACAAGGATGATGACATTGATATTGATGCCATTTAAAAGGATGGATGCAACCTAGCTTAACAGTGTAAAGCTGCGAATCTTTCTCCATTTTCAATCAGAAGTGCAACATGTATGTGCAAAAGCTAAAATAGCTTAACATCATGCTACACTTGATACTAAAAAGCTATTACTATGAGTGGTCTGTAATTAAGCCCAGTGAGACATCTTAGGGAGTCCATCCATACATATCAGTGAACAGATGTAGTTTGCTTATTTCTAGTATGTTTCTTTTGGAAAAACTAGTGATGGACACATTTGGATCACATTTATACAATTCTAAAAATAAAGATTTGATTTTGGGCTCTGAATGCCTTACCCTAAAAAAAAAATTATATATATATATATATATATATATATATATATATATATATATATATATCTCAATTTGTGTTTCTCTCTCTGTAGTGAGTTCTTGGGCAGACATGGGCTCATTTTGATATTCAAGAACTATTGCAAGCCAGGTGCTAGAGCAGCAGTTAAATGAATATCTGTGACTACCCTCTGGAAGTTCTGGTGTTCACTGTTGAACTCTGATAGAGCTGCCTTTGACAGACCATAGCAGCAACATAAAGCAGTTCACAAAATCTGGTGACAATAGAAAAGAGAAAGTAGGCAAAGGAAACAGCAGCAGCTTAGGAGGGAGGCATGTTTTTTAAAAACGGATTTCTGGGCAAGATGGCAGCATAGTAGCCTTGCCAAAGCAGCCTAGGGAAGGAAATAAGCAGAAAAACAGCAAAATACACTCTTCTAACAAAAAAGTGAAGGTGTATAAGGAATTATCAACCACAGCAAGGAAGCAAGAGAGACTTGGAGCTTCTAGCAAGAGGGCAACCAGCAAGAATCCTGTCTGGCACTAACAGCCCCAGTCCGGGTGCCCACCCACGTGGCCCAGTGAAGAGCTGCAGGAGCAGAATCCATGTGAAGGGATTTTCCACTAGCACCAGCTTCCTCACAAAGTCAAGAAACCCAGGGGAAGACAGCAGGGACCAGCTGAGCAGCTGTTGAAGGAGACCATGACTGGGACCAGCTGAGCAGCTCCAGTATAACTCCAGGCATTCTGCACAGGCTCCCTTCCCCCAACCGCACTGCTGCAAAACACCAGAGAACTCATCCACCCCACCCCCCAGCCACATAGCACCCAGCTCCAGCACAGCTGATCAGAACACCAGATCCAACAACCCAAGCAGCCTGAGATCACACTGCAACAGAGAGGGACTGATGTGGGCACTCAGCATAGGTGAGATTGGAAGCCATCCCAAAGGTAACAAGGCCTACTTACACAAATCCAGGCCTGCAATGAAAGTGTTAATCTCACCATCACAGGGCAGGTTATGTGTTAGATTTAATTGATGTATTCTTAGTAGATTTAACAATTCTCAGATAAGCAGGATTTGGGTGTTGACTGCTTTTGCCTTTCATGTTTCCTGATTTATAGGGTCGCTGTCTTTTTCTTCTATTGTTACTGAGGGCAGGGTCTCACTTGGCCCCAGGCTAACCTAGAACCCATTTCAGACCAGAAATCTCAGCATCCCAGTGGACAGGATTAAGGGTGTGGGGCAACACACACTCTTAGGGGCTTGGGCTTTATTAGATTGTTTGTTTAAATCCCCACTCTTGCATAAATACTCTGTGCTGATTTGCTTGAGTATGTATGCTGCTCAGTTGAATTTAGGATTTTCCACCCTATTAGAACACTTGCAAAGCAGGCAACCTCAATGCTTAGGGTCACTTCTGCTGTTATTCTGGGAGAAATATAAGAGCCACACCTGGCACCTTAAGGTCCTACCCAGAAGATATATAAAGTAAGATTTATACATCTAAGAATACTACAGATAATTAGAAAACCCAAGTATCAAATTAACTCAAGAGGCAAAAATCTCCTCATTATAATACAAGAAACACACACTCAAAAAAAAAAAAAAAACAAGATAATACAATTACAGAAAAAAGTATAAATCCATCAGAAATGACCTCCAGTGAGGATAATTTAGATAAAATGTCTGACAAAGATTTCAAAAAAAAGATATCTATGCTCAAAGAAACCAAAGAAGAAAACAAATGCCTAAATGAGAACACAGGAAACAAAGAAATAAGGTATGGGTAAGGAAATAGAAATAATAAAATAATAAAAACATACTAATCTGAAATACTACAAAAGCAAAACAGAGTAAGTTAAACCAAAAATCAGTAGAGGGAAAGAAATAACAAAGATTAGGGAAGGAATTAATTAATTAAATAGAAACCAAAAAGCAAAAAAAAAAAAAGAATCAATGAAAGGATAAACAAAATTGATAAACCCTTAGCAAATCTGACCAAAAGAGACAACAGACACAAAACAATAAAATTAGAGATGAAAAAGGCATCATTACAACAGATACTAATGAAATTCAGAAATGAGGACATACTTTAAGAATATACACTCCAATAAGTTTGAAAATCTGAAAGAAATGGATTATTTTCTTGATTTATATGACCTACAAAAATTAAATCAAATCAGCTAAGCCACTTAAAAAGACTGATAACAAGCATGAAGATCAAAACAGTTACTAAAAACTCTCTGAACTAAAATAACTCCAGGACCAGATGGATTCGCAGGTGAATTTTACCATATAATTTTACCATATAAATGGAATTAAGGACAAAAATGACATGATCATCTCAATAGATGCAGAAAAGGCATTTGACAAAATCCAACACCCCTTCATGATAAAAATCTTAAACAAACTTGGAATAGAAGGAACACATTTAAACATAATAAAGGCAACCTACAGTCAACATAATATTAACTGAGGAACTTGAAGCTTTTCCACTAAAATCAGGAAAAAGACCAGTGTGTCCATTTTCCCTACTTTTATTTAATATATTACCAGAAGTCTTATTTATAGCAATAGGTCGAGCGATACACATTAAAGGGATACAAACTGGGAAAGATCACATTATCATGATTTTCAGATGATATGATTCTATACTTAAAGGACCCTAAAGACTCTACCAGTGTTGTGCCAAGTCCCCTGACCAGGAGCCAAGACCCCCGGTCACCCAGGAGTCACCCAGAGAATCGCCACAGAAGCCGAGACACTCAAATGTAAAAGGAACAGGTTTCTTTATTGCAAGCCTAGGCCTGGGCTCCATCCCTACAGTCCAGCATAGCGGTAGTGAGGGAGAGAGCCCCTTCCTTTTGGGGGAAGGGGTTCATATAGGAATTCGAACAAAGAAGTAGGGGATAGATACATGATTGGTTGATTTAAACAGTTCTGATTGGCTTGGGGTTTCAGCGGGCAAAGTTGGGGGCAGGAGCTAGGGGAACTCCAGGCAGATGAGGTAATCTCCATTGTGATGGGTTAAGTAAACAGTGGTATTTTATGACTTTTGAATTGCCAGGTTTATCTAAGCAGGTGGTCAGAGGCCAGAGGCCTCCGCAGTGGAGTGTTTCTGCAATGTCCTTGAAATGGAGATTCCCCAGAAACTTTAGGGAGAAAGGCAGCAATTGAGCAAGCAAGCAAAGTTTACAGAAGAAGAGGTCAGCACATTAGCCAGCTAGTTCTCTATCTAAATCAGGCCTGAGCCTTTCTACTTAAAATGGTTATATTTGGCCTTTCATTTCCCCCTCTCTATGTACCTGGGGAGCCAATCTTGGATCCCAATTGAGTTAGTGAGTGGAGTCTAATGGTATATACTGTGATCTTAAAACCATAAGCTGTACTGTATTAATGCGGTCCCTAATAGAAGCAACTAATCTATTAATAATGCAAGGTCCTATTGTGATTAGCAACAAAAATAAAAGTAATGTCCCCGCTAAAGCAGACAGCAGAGTTGTTAACCATGTGGAATGACTGAACCATGACTTAAACCATCCTCTATCAGCTTTTTTTTTCCCCCAATTCTCTCATATCTTCACCATTGAGTCTCTAATTATACCTGATTGGTTGATATAAAAACAACATTCTTTCCTAAGGCCACATATAGTCCACCTTAGTAGGTAGGTGTGATGAATCCAAGTGGCAATTCCATCCATCTTCACAGCAGTAGGTGTGGTCAGGATGAAGACTTAGGGTCCCTTCCAGCGGAGGGTCCCTTCCAGCAGGGTTCCAGTGTCTCGCAGCAATGGCGACACCCAGTGTCCCGGATTATTTACATATTTTAGGTTTGAAAATAACCCTTTGAACATCTTTTTTCTTAATTATAAAATTAAAACTATGGGGAAAAGATGTCTTACTGTTTGTTTCCCCTCTTGGAAAGGTTTTGTGTTACTTAATAGGCCATTCATATGTGTAAGGTATTCTTTATTTTTGTCTATACATTTCTCTCTGAGTGTTTAAGACCATGCAGATAGCTAAATTTAATTAAGGATTAATTTTGGAGGTCATTAATGGCTTTCCAAAGAGACTTTAGGGACCCAGGAGCAGCCCCATAGCTTACTGGTGTCTTCTGTCTGTTAGGATGAGTCTGGGCCGTGCTGGCCAAGTAGTTTTTCCCTACTTTGGGAAGTCAGGAGGACTGATTGCTCCTCAATTGTGACTCTCCTGTTTCAGACTGTACACCAATTTTGTTTGGGTCTCCATATCCTCCCTGCTCAGGAAGACAGGTGACTTACCAGGGGGCCAGTGTAGAAGTGTCCCATCATCTCCAGTGACCTCATGACCTGGGAGCACAGGACAAAATATTGGCGCCTCTTGCTCTAATGATTCCAATTGGCTTTTGGCTTCTACATAGGTAATTAACACACTTAGGAAGTTACACCAGCCTGGATGTATGTACATATAGAGCACATTTGATTACTGAAATAGACTTTGTCCTATCTTTAAAATTTTAGTTGTACTATGGCAGCATAAGCCTTATATATGAGGTATAGAAAGTAGACACATCTTATATTTTAAATATCTAATATTTATAAATATAGGCTGAACCTGCTACTAGTCTTGAAAACAGTACCAATTGGTTTATAGACTAACTCATTTAACTTAGAAATTGTCAGAAAAGGACAAGTAAGACAGGATTAAGTCTTAGCACCTGTGTTTGAAAACATTTTTGATTAGTTCAGATACCTGTGTTGGTACAAATTTCCCAGAGAACATTGGAAACAGAATCACAGAGCTTGAAAAACTTTTTAAATCAAAACACCTAGCTAAATTCTAATATAACCTTTGATAAATCTTTTTGAAAGAAAAAAACATTATTTGACAACCAATGATTTTGCCTTAAACTTGATAGCTATCGATTTTATGTACCACAGAAATTTTTATTAACATAAAACAACTTTATGTTCTGCCCATGACTTAAATTTGATAAAGCTTAAGCAAGCTGTCCCAACATATCCCAGGAAGAAGAAGGTTATCATTACTGAAATTAAATCACTTAAATCTAAGTGATTAAACCTAGTTATGACCATTCAATAGAATTAGCATAAATAAGACAGAAGCTATCTTTAAAGTTACAATGTCTTTAGGTATGAGTAGTTCACCTTTGGATATTAACCACTTCTATGTGAGCCTTTACTTTAAGAACAGTTAAAACCTTCAAGAAAAGAGGAACCTAATTTACTTTACTGAGAGAGTCTTAAAGCCAGTTTTATAACCCTTAAATCATAACAAATTAGCATCAGTGACCTGTTAATGAGTGAGGCCTTATCATAAGACTCAGTTTCTCCACTGATTAAAACCTTGGCATCAAGTAAACATTAGATTTAATCCAATTAAATGTTTCAGTGAAGGGGCCCTTACCCTGATATACATATTAGATAAGCCTGATGCTTGTCTTATGTAAGGAGTTTGTAACCTGATCAAATACCTTGACTCACTTTACCTATTTAACATTTTGTCTAGCGAGAAACTTTATCTAACAGATGTGACTTTAGGTGTTTAAAAGAGAACTAAAGAGAACCACAGTTGTATGCTGTACTCCTTTTTCTTTGTCAGAGACAATTGGCCATTGTCTCTAGTCAGAGTCTGGGGGACACATGGCTTAAACTTGCATGGGGCCTGAGATAAAGGGGGTTCCACCCATTTTTTCAGAGTCCAGCTTTCCATGAATTTAAGTAGCATATGTTGGAAAGCAAGAACAAAATGAAATTACAGAGCAGAGAGATAAGCATCCTGACATTTCTTATCCTATTCTGAAGTCGTTTTTACATAGCAAATTTACCCATTTGCAAAGCACAAGGTGATAGATTCTTGTCTATGTTTAACCTGGTTAGACCTCCAATTACATCTGTGCTTATGACTTTGTGACCCACCTAGCATAGGCATCACCTGTGTCTAATATAAGATGAATTTAGATTAAGACTATGTCCCTATATAAAACTTTTAGAGTATCCTTAAGAGCCTCTAAACAGTTGAAAATTTTCTAACTTTAGGCATGGTGTTTAGGTTTAGCCTGAAAACTTTTTTTCTATATACGCACATATTTATTCACATACTGTAACATTTTTATCTAAGTACCACTCAAAAGGCATTCGTAATGAGCATTCTATGTCCCAACATGGAAAAATTCCTTCCCAGTTTCTTCAATCAATTCATCTTATCCCATTATTAACCACCTTCCTTATAAGGCTATTATGAAAAACTACAACAAATTAATTAATCCCATTACTCACTAACAAGTAAGTAGTCCAAAGACAATTTTATGTCATTAATACCAATAAGACATAAACTAATAACTAATAAACTAAGGCAAATATTGTTGCTATCTTGAGGCAGGCTGGCCTAGAAGTCAGGTCAGTTGCCTCCTCCTTTTAAGTACATTACAAATTTTTTTCAATATCTGACAAATTATAAGTTACCACTTTAGAGAGAATTCTGTTGTTTTTAATAATCCTCTATGAAAGTTGATGTTGACCTAGAACATAAATTCAGTAATTATATTCAAGATATCATGTAACAAAGTTGACATATTTTTTTTACTTAAAACTTTAGTTCTTTATAGGCTGCAGTTAAATCTGACCCTTTTTTTTTTTTTCCTCTTGCTGCTTTTTGGTGAGCTGTTGCGACTGGGTGGGGCTTGTATACACCTTAGAGCAGCCTTGCCTTATTCCCTGCACTCACCAGGGGTCCGGTCTAGTACACGTGGAGGTAATGGCCAAGAAGACTGCTGGGAGGCCAGGGATTCTGACTACCTGAAAGGGAAAAGGTGGGGCCCTCCAGGACTTCCAGGAGGCCTCTGAAGAAGGCGGCCCACTGGGAGGCTGCTGAAGAAGGAGTGGGCCCCTCAGGGACCACTGGGAGAGGAGGCAAAGACATGGCACCTGCATGGGCAGAGTCACTATTGTCTGTCTGCCATCCGACTCTGACCCAAGCCGCTTTGGAGCGCTTGCAAAGCTGGCTTGTAGTTTTGCTGCTTAAAGGGAGTGAGGGGAAATTTCCTTCCTGAACTTTTTATTTCCTAGCCAGATAAGCTATGCGGGTCCACATGGATGCCCAGAAATCCAGAAATGACTTGGACGACTTTTTCCCAAAAAGAGTCTGCCTCCCTCTGGGAGAGCACTCACCCACCCTGTCCATCTCATCAGTGCCCCCCGCGAGAATTGGGGCTGAGGCTTCAGCAGTGGGCTTGGTGTCTCTTTTGGGTGTAACTGCCAGCACCTGTAAAAGAGGGGGCGAGGAAGGGAGGAAAGACTTTACCCAGGGGAGAGGCTCTTCTATAAGGTTCCTCCAGGTCACAATATAAGGGATTTGATCAGGGTGTCCACTCCTAGGGTGAAAAACAATTTTTTCTCAACCTTAAGTATAGTATTTAGATGAAAGGTCCCCTCTGGTGGCCATCCTACATTGAAGGTAGGCCATTCAGAGGAACAAAATGTAATCCATCTGTCTTTTTAACGTTTACCCCATTGTTATGGGCAACTGCTTTGATGTCCTTCCAGTACACGAGGCAGAGTCCTAAAGGGGAGGAAGGAATCTGTCCCATGTTATTGAGTCAGGGGAGGAACATCCGTAGGATTAGAGCAATGACAAGACACACAAGTATTACATAGACACACAGGGCCCCCCCCCAAAAAAACAAAGCAGATGTGTGCTACAGATTAGCAGGTTTGCTCTGTCCCAAGGACAGAGCCCTCACTCAGATTAGCAGGTTTGCTCTGTCCCAGAGGGCAGAGCCCCCCACTCAGATTAGCAGGTTTGCTCTGTCCCAGAGGACAGAGCCCCCACTCAGATTAGTAGGTTTGCTCTGTCCCAGAGAACAGAGCCCCCACTCAGGTTAGGGGGCAGGACATCTCATGCCTCCTCCAGGTCTGTCCTTAAGGCATGTCCACCAGGACGTATGACCTGATCAGAAAACAGATGCGGCTAGACTACAGAGTGAAGGGAAAAAGAGAGTGCTCAAGTGGAAAACTTACCCGACTGGTCAGAGAAGAAACCTTCGGGGTCTTGGGTTCGTTGGGGTCTCTGGGTATCCAGGATGAGCCCCCAAGATGTTGTGCCAAGTCCCCTGACCAGGTGCCAAGACCCCCGGTCACCCAGGAGTCACCCAGAGAATCGCCACAGAAGCCGAGACACTCAAATGTAAAAGGAACAGGTTTCTTTATTGCAAGCCTAGGCCTGGGCTCCATCCCTACAGTCCAGCATAGCTGTAGTGAGGGAGAGAGCCCCTTCCTTTTGGGGGAAGGGGTTCATATAGGAATTCGAACAAAGAAGTAGGGGATAGATACATGATTGGTTGATTTAAACAGTTCTGATTGGCTTGGGGTTTCAGCGGGCAAAGTTGGGGGCAGGAGCTAGGGGAACTCCAGGCAGATGAGGTAATCTCCACTGTGATGGGCTAAGTAAACAGTGGTATTTTATGACTTTTGAATTGCCAGGTTTATCTAAGCAGGTGGTCAGAGGCCAGAGGCCTCCGCAGTGGAGTGTTTCTGCAATGTCCTTGAAATGGAGATTCCCCAGAAACTTTAGGGAGAAAGGCAGCAATTGAGCAAGCAAGCAAAGTTTACAGAAGCAGAGGTCAGCACATTAGCCAGCTAGTTCTCTAACTAAATCAGGCCTGAGCCTTTCTACTTAAAATGGTTATATTTGGCCTTTCACCAGAAAACTGTTAGAGATGATAAACACTTTTAGCAATGCAGCAGAATACACAATAAGCACACAGAAATCAGTAGCCTCCCTATATACTAATAATAATCATGCTAAGGATGAAATTAGGGAATCACTCCCATTTACAATTGCTTCAAAAAAAAAGTGCCTTGGAATAAACCTAATAAAGGAAGTAGAGGATTTCTACAGTAAAAACTTTAAACCACTCAAGAGAGAAATTGCAGAAGACACCAATAAATGGAAAAACATGCCATGTTCTTGTACTGGAAGAATAAATATTGTGAAAAATGTCAAACTTAACAAAAATAATCTACACATTTAAGGCAAACACAAAAAATTGCAATGGCATCCTTCACAGACATACAGAAAACAATTCTAAAATTTATTTGGAATCACACACCAAAAAAAATAATAATAATAATAATAACTTGATGAGCCAAAACAATTTTGACCAACAAAAATAAATAAGGACAGCAATATCACTATACCTCATCTTAAACCATACTACAGAGTCATAGTAACAAAAACAGCATGGCACTGGCAAAATAACAGACATGTAGATCAATGGAAATAGATTCTTATCTCTCTCCATGCACAAGAATCAAGTCCAAGTGTATCAAAGTCCTTAATATCAGACCTGAAACTCTGAAACTGTTAGAGGAAACATATAGGCATAAGCAATGACTTTCTGAATATATCCCAAACTGTTTAGGAAATAAAACCACTAATCAACTACTAGGCCCTCATAAAATTAAAAATCCTTTGAACAGCAAAGGAGATGTGAATAAAGCAAAGAGGCAATCTACAGACTGGGGAGGAAATCTTTACCAGCTGTAGTAGTTTGAATAGATGGCCCCCAATATATTCAATTCTTTATTATCTGTAGTTTGCATTCTGCAGCCATCTGGCTGGAGGCAATGTCACTGGGTGGATCTTTAGGTGTGGTGGTGGGTTTCAGATTTCAATCTAAAGATATGCAAAGTGTGCCTAGCTGGAGTTCCTGAAGTGTGCTGTGCTGTGTGGCTTTAGGCTTGTACTTCTCTCTCTCTGCTTGGACCTGTAAAGGCAGGCCAGCTACTTCTGCCATTTATGGAACTTCCCCTGGATCTGTAAGCTTCAATAAATATCCCTTCCTCCATAACTGTGTCTGGTCTGAAAGTTCATCTCAGCGAACCTGAAGCTGTCTGCTACACCAGCTATATATCTGACAAAGGATTAATGTCCAGGATATACAAAGATCTCAAAAAACTAAACAGTAAGAAATCAAACAACCCGATTAAAAAATGGGCTATGCAGTAAGCTAGAAAGGAGATATAAATCAAATAGAGGGCTGGAGAGATGGCTTAGTGGTTAAGTGCTTGCCTGTGTAGCCTAAGGTCCCCAGTTCGAGGCTCAATTCCCCAGGACCCACGTTAGCCAGATGCACAAGGGTGCACATGCATCTGGAATTCATTTGCAGTGGCTGGAGGCCCTGGCGCACCCATTCTCTCTCTCTCTCCCTTTTTCTCTCTCTGTTGCTCTCAAATAAATAAATAAAAATAAACAAAAAAATTTTAAAAATAAATAAATAAATAGAAAGGGGGGAGGGGGTACTTAATAGGATGGTATTAAATATATGTAAGTAGAAAAACAGATTAATGGGGGTGAAAATGCCTAAGTGAGGTCGGGGAAAGAGATTGAGTAAAGGAAAGGTGGAGGGAGGGCTAATCACAATCTAAGAGGATATAAATAAATCATATGGAAACCTACTTTTTTGGACAATGGAACACTCAGAAGCCATAGATTGTTACTAGAAAATTTTCAATGCCAGGAATGGGATACCTTCCAGTGAGTTGTTGGCCAGGGAGGTCCCTGATGCCCCCAAAACATTACAGGCCATTGCCAAGGCCCTTGGTTTCCCACCAGGAATGGATAGTAAGACCCTATTGCTAAAGACTCCACATACTTGGGCTGCAAAGTCACTGAGAAATCCTGCTAGAGCTGAGCTGAAAACCTCCTCCATATAGACCAGCTGACAGATAGCTGGAAAAACCAACGCTGCATGCAGTTTAATGGGAGAGAGAGAAATCACCAGTGAAGGTACTCAACAGTGGACACTGCAAGCCTTATATTTGGCCAGCCAGGCCAAATGAGCCAACAGGTGCAATAGTGGCACATCTGTTATGGGAGAAACCAACCACCCTCTAATTTGACTGGAGGCCTGCTCCATGGGAGGGAATACATACCTGATACTGAAAACCTATAACAGGGGTAGTCATGAGCCCTAGGTGTGTAATGTCTGCTGGTGTCTGGCTAAATGTATATACTATGCTCACCAAACTTCCCAGTAAGCACTTCTCTTAATGTTCATACCCATTTATTAATGCTACTCTCACTTTTGGTTAGAGAACCTTCTCTTTTCAGATGACAGTGACCTTGGGATGACTCAGAAGGCACCATGGTGCTGATAAGAAGTGACAGAGGAGTTCTCAGCACTGAAAAATCTCTATCACGTGGCTGGCGAGATGGCTTAGCTGTTAAGTGCTTGCCTGTGAAGCCTAAGGACCCCAGTTCGAGGCTCGATTCCCCAGGACCCACATTAGCCAGATTTACAAGGGGCACATGTATCTGGAGTTCATTTGCAGTGGCTGGGAGCCCTGGTGTGCTCATTCTCCTCTCTTCTCTCTCTCTCTCTCTCTCTCTCTCTCTCTCTCTCTCTCTGTCTGTTGCTTTCAGAGAAATAAATAAAAATAAACAAAAAAATCTCTATCAGATCTTCCAAGGTTCAGGGCCCATTGTGGAAGAGGTGGTGGAAAGAATGTAAGAGCCAAAGGAAGGGCAGGACTCCTTACAATGTGCTCCTCCAGACACAAAATGGCCTGGATATCCATGACCTCACAGTGCCTGACACTACCTACACAAGACCATCATAATAGGAGGAAAGATCATGACATCAAAATAAAAGAGAAACTGATTGAGAAGAGGAGGTTGTATGATGGAAAGTGGAGTTTCAAAGGGGAAAATGGGGAGATAGAGGGAATTACCAATGGATATTGTTTACAATTATGGACATTGTCAAAAAAAATATTTTTTTAAAAAGTGGGTTATGGAACTAAATAGAGAGTTCTCAACAGAAGAAATACAGATGGCCTATAAACATCTAAAACAAAGTTTTACAACCTTAGACATCAAGGAAGTGAAAATTAAAACTACTTGGAGATTCCATCTCACTAGTGTAAGAATGGCTATCATGAAGAAAACAAATGACAGTAATTGCTGGTGAAGATGCAGAAGAAGAGGAACCTTTCTACAGTGTTGGTGAGAATGTAAACTAGTACAGCCATTATAGAAATCAATATGGAGAGTCCTGACATAGCAAAAAAACAGGCTTACCATATGACCCAACCTCAATTTTATAGTAGAACCATCCCTGCAGGGCTGAGGGGATCAGGGGTATGCAGAGACAGCTCCTGATCAATCACATTTGGTGCAGGGTCTTACTCATAAGCTAAACACCTGTTAACATTCCTCCATATGCTCACCCCATGCCTACAGGTGTCCAAGGCAAGGCTCTGATTCCACAGTTGTACACTGCGTTTGTTTCCAGTAAATCATCTCTGGTCCACTCATGCAGAGATCTACCTTACTCCAGGAAACCCTCCAGAATTGCATTCTGCCAACTGCCTTTTATCTCTGACTTCTTCAACCCCATACACACAGGCATGCAACCTTTAACTTCCTCTTAAAACTTGTGAAAGAAGTCACAAGAAAACAAAAATATCTCTTAGAAACATATGGACAAAGTTCTCTAACAAAAAAGACTAACAATTCAAATCCTATAGCACAAAAAAATAATTACCCACCATGTCAACTGGGGTTATCCAGGGAATGAAAGATTGATGTACTAACATAAAATCAATTTACAGGATATACCATATGACATAAAAATAATGAAAAAATAAAACCTGAATATCTCATTTCACATACAAAAGAATTGACACCTTTTCATTATGGACATCAGAACACTGGGAAAAGAGGTTAATTCTGCAACCTACTAAAGGATACATCTTAAAAAAAAAAAAAAAAAAAAAAGCCAGTCATGGTGGTGCACACCTTTAATCCCAGCACTCTGGAGGCAGAGGTAGGAGGATCTCTATGAGTTCAAGACCAAGGCCAGTCTGCGACTACATAGTTAATTCCAGGTCAGCCTGGACCAGAGAGAGACCTTACTTCAAAAAAAAAAAACAGAAAGAAAGAAAAAACACTGTGCTTCATGTTACATGGCTGATGACTGGATACTTTCCCCTAAACTCAGGAACAACACAAGGATGTTTCCACTGGACACTGTACCAATAGACTCTACCAGGGAAAGCAGACAAGAAAATTCAATTTAAAAATATCTAAATTTGAAGGGAGAGAGAAAATTAAATTCAGTTGCAAGCAATACAAACCAATATAAGTAAAGGCTTAAGAAATCCAGTAAAAAAAAAAAAAAAAAAAAATACTAAAACAAATGAGTGCAACAAGTTCACAGGATAGAAACTTGTTTGCTAAAATCAACTATATGTAAGAATATATTGTGTTTCTCCACAGTAGCAAGGAGTAAATAAATTAGAACAATTCTATTTATAATAGCAAAACAACATAACATGCTTAGAAATAAGTAAGTCTTTGAAAACAACAATAAAATTGCAAGATTCACAATTACTAATTTTATAACTAGATTTCATGTAATCAAGACTGTAGCATAAAGACCAGCATGTAGCTCAAAGGAGTAAAACTTGGAATCCACAAATAAACTTTTAAATTTATGACCAATCTGTTTTCTCACAAGGATGGCTAGAAAATAAAATATGGATAAAAGAATAATTGGTCAACAAGATTCTGATGAACACAAAATGGGAGCAAGGATATTTTATAAAAATAGGTAGTAAGGGATAAAGGCCCAAAGAGAGAGAATAAGGAAATGCCCGCTCACTTGTCCTGGCAAATCTGGAAGTCTGTTTCTCATACACTCTCATCCACGATGGCTATAAACAACTTTTCAACAAAATCACCCACTACTTCTTTCCCAATCTAGGATATCTGAATCACTGTCCCTTCTTGGGTCAAGCCATTAAATTCTCAAATCCAGTCATCTCTCTCCCTTACCAACCTGAGTCTTATGGTAAAGCTCATCTTAACACACTTATAAAAAGGGGTTGTCATGTGGGCAAGGGGTCTTGGCTGCTCATACTCCTCCTGCCATCTGAACCTCCAGGTCCCTGTTCTGTTAAACCCAGCTGGGATTGAGGAAGGAGAATTTCTTTCCTCTTACCTTTTAACCTTTCTTTTAAGTTCTGGCACTTTTCCAATTTCATTTCATGTCTTCTCTCCACTCCCTATATCTGAGCAAGAACTCTCCTTCTGACTTAAGTCTTCCTAAGCACTCTCTGTATATCACTTTTCCTTAAATAAATCTCACAATTCAAAATTTAACCTTCTTGGATTAATTTTTTGGTAAATGGACAAGAATCTTACTTAGTCTTGATAAATAGACAAGAATCTAAAAGTTTGAATTCATAGACTGAAGGATAAGGAACCGTGAGCATACCAAAGAATAATGTGGGATCCTGCTGAGAGGGAGTGAGGTATCTTTAAGATAGTTTTTAAAAATATGTTGTTTTTATTTACTTATTTATTTATTTATTTGAGAGAGAGAACAAGGCAGAGGAAGAAAGAGAAAGAGAAAGAGAATGGGCATGCCAGGGAAATGAACTCCAGATCCATGTGCCACCTTGTGCTTCTGGCTTATGTTGGTCCTGGGGAATCGAACTGAGGTCCTTTGGCTTTGCAGGCAAGTGCCTTAACCAGTAGGCAATGTCTCCAGCCTGGAGTGAGGTATCTTTGTTAGGTACTTTAGGGTGACTGGGCCCCTGAAAATAAAAAGCAGGAGTGTCTTTGGGCCTAGCCTTGCAGACTCCACCAGTTTGCTAGAGATCAAAGTATGATCTGAATATCTGTGTGTGTGTGTGTGTGTGTGTGTGTGTGTGTGTGTGTGTGTGTGTTCATTTGAGAGAGAGAAAGAGGAAGAGAGAGAAAGACAGAATGGGTGTGCCAGGGCCTGCAGCCACTGCAAAGGAGCTCCAGACACATGAACCACCTTCTGCATCTAGCTTATGTGAGACCTGGGTCCTTTGCCTTAGCAGGCAAGCACCTTTACTGCTAACGCATCTCTCCAACCCTGATCTGACTTCTTATCTCTTCTCTAGATCTGTCTTGCCCCAAACAAGTTGAGCCCCTCCAAGGAGGAAGGTCCCCTACCTAGAATTTAAATCTAATCCTGGCATTGTGGTTGGCCAAGTTCAGCCCCCAGAATGTAGCATCATGGTTAACCTCTTCCTGAGCCAGCCTGTAGACCCACCAATCAGCTGTCTCTCTGCCTTACCTGATTCAGAAGGTAGGGCCCACCACCATAAGGTTATAAATATGTTTACCAAGAGAGGGCAAGCTCTCTCCCTCTTGGATTCCAGTTCACCTCCAGGTTCTGGTGAGTCTCTTCCTCATGTCAGCCCAAATGGGCTGAGACAAGGGAAGAACCCCCTCTTCCCCTTCACACAGAAGGAGCTCTCTGTATTTTCTTTTCATTTTTTTTTCTCTAAATCTCTTTTCACGTGGGTGTATCCATTTTCCTTCCATTGGCTTTGTACTTTGCTAATAAATGTAATAATTTAATAATTATCCTTTTGAGTTTGGTTTGCCCAATTCTTTGGTTAAATGGAAACATGAATTTAGGGATTGGGTTCACAGATTCTGTTCCTAAACCTAAACACCATTTCACTGTCTTAGTTTGGAATAATGTAAAGTCCAAAGGCATAGAGCAGGCATGGTTAAGGCTGCCCATTAACTACATCACTACTGAACTCAGGATGGAAATGTCAGAGAGCACATGTCAGAGCAAAATGGTGACCTGTCTAACTATAAGTAGAGGATAGATGGGGGAGGCAAGTGGAAGGGGCAGGGATTTGGGGCCCCTTTGCCTGATGATCTCATTGTCTTTGGAGAGGAATTTAGAATTTTTGTGAAACACAGTGTTAGGAAGGCAATACATTCCAAATCATGTCCAAGCCACTATCCATGAGCCACATGCACCTCAGGATAACTAGGAATGTGGCTCAACACAAAAGTCTGAGATTTTGTCAGGTATGGTGGCACACACCTTTAATGCCATCACTCGGGAGGCTGAGGTAGGAAAATCACAATGAGTTTGAGGCCATCCTGAGACTACAGAGTGAATGAATTCCAGGTCAGCCTGGACTGGATTGAGACCCTACCTCAGAAAAACAAGCAAACAAAAAAAGTCAAAAGATTTTCACAATAACACCTACAAATGATTTTGAAAGAAATTTGAAGAGACATTAATCCTTGGAAAAATCATTATATGTCTGTTATATTCAGAATTTAGAGAAACACTGAGTTTGTTTTGAAGATCAATTTTATTAATGCCAACAAGAGAGTGGTGGTGTTTCAGAGAAATGAAAGTGGGGAGGAAGCTCTGAACTGACTAGTAAGAGGAAGAAAACGTTTTTAAAGTATTGTGGAAAAGTGGGGAGCTGAGACTCTTACAATGCTTTGTATGGGGTGTTTGTGTCAGAAGCAATGAAAATCTCATTTGAGCCATGAAAATCTCACTTGGGGCATATCATCCCAAATCTATGGAAAGTGGCTTTGGTCCTCAGGCTAGCTCCAAGGAAAGAACTGATTTTTGTACTAGGGTACAGAAGGGTCTAGGGATTGCCGTAATAGAAAGTGTTGATTCCAGGATCCCAGGTCCTGAGTTTACTTATAAAGAGGGGTAGAAACAACTCTTTGAAATGTCACTTCCCATAAGAGAAAATAGCTTCCTCTGGGAGTTAGATGAGGACCAAGAGGTGGGAGACAGTGTGGGTGAAATGAGAAACTTCTGAAATCTTTATAGTCTATAAATTAGAAGACAAAATAAATCAAGTGCAGCAAATGTTAGTATATATATATATTGCCCCAGCCAGCGGGGAGTTGAACAAGGACCCAAGGGGAAGTTAACCTGAATGGGAGAAGGCAAACAGACACAAGAAGGAGACCAAGTCTAGAATCTGATCAAGGTCTCTAATTTTATTTTTTACACAGTGGTTATATAGGGGAAGAAAAGGGGGGAGTAAGCTGCCTGACGTGATTTAGGGCCGGAATTGTTAGGAAACTAAGAGGAGATGTAACTGGGTGTTTATCTAATCTTAGGGAACCTAGAGGAGATGTATCTGGGTGTTTTTCTAATCTTGCCTTAACAGCTTGACATCCTGATCGTAAACTGGCCTTTTGCAAAAGATAAGATTCTGCAGACCACATTCCTAACTGCAAGCTGGATGGACCAGCTTTCTGGTGAATGAGTCAACTTAAGAACAGGCCCAGGCAGAATGGAGAGGCTTTTGCTTTATGGCTCCCGACATCTCCTCCCTTCTTTTATACAAAAGAGGGGGGAGGCCCGCTATTCAGCGGTGGGCTTTAACCAACTGGGGGAGAATTGACCTGACTCCTCCCATGGGCTGTCATTTTTTTGACCCACAATCTTGGCCTTTGGTACCTTTTCGGGAGAGGAGGCAGGGCCTATGTGATCATAATAGGTGTGGTACTGACCTCCATGCAAGTCAGGTTTTTCTCTCAGGGAATTCAGAAGCGGTCAGAAAGGGACCTTCCCTTGCAGTGCTTTGCCTCGCACCCATGTTGGTGCCCATATCGTACTCACTTTATTGTGAGCCGATATGCATAGGTCTGAATCCTATGCAGCTCCTAAAGGAGGGGGGTCACCTGGCACATCGAAGCCCTGATCAATCAGGTCCAGTCGATGATAGTGGATTTGGATTGCCTGGGATGTAAGGGAGTCGACCTGTTGTCTGATGAAGCGGACGAGCTTGCTGATTAAAAGTGGTCCCAGTGTGAATATGAGAATGAGGCTAATTAGGGGCCCGAGTAGGGGCATGAGGAGGGTGAACATGGAGGACTTCCACCAATTGTCGGCAGCTGATGAAAATTTTAATTTTTGGAGATCTAGGCTGACCTTATGTAATTTTTTTTTTTAAACTTGGGTTTCTACTAGACCTGACTCATTAATGTAATAGCAACATTCTTCTCCCAAAAAGAGGCAAGTGCCTCCCTTTTCTGCAGTGAGCAGATCTAGTGCTCGCCGATTATGTAAGGCTACTTGGGCGATTGATGTTACCTGTCTTTGTAAGGAGGAGAGGGACTCAACAGAAGCTTCTATGGCTAATTGGAATTGTTGGGATAATTGTGCTGTAGAGGCCAAGGAGTAACCTAGGGCTCCTCCCGCAAGGCCGGCAGCCACTGTGGAGGCTGCCAGGGAGACGCTTGCCACAAAGGGAAGGAAGACAGCTCTCTTTTGACAATAGACACATGAGCACAGCACAGACACAGAGGGCCCAATAGAGAGCTATGTGCCCTTGATGGCCAGACGAGCCTGTATCCTCCAGGGATGGCTCAATGATGCCAAACACAGTGTGAATGGGAGTTGGCCTCTCCAGTAGGTTAGCTGTGTCCTCCGGGGCAGAGTCGTCTTGAGGTCCTTCCAGCTTTGCCCTGTCAGGGAAAAAAGGAGATTTTCTCAGGGAAGTGTTTCTTCTCTGGATATGTGAGATGTCATTGGAGGATCATCAGCTTGTTTTACAAGTCTCTCTGGCAGCCATCTCGCAGCATTTTCTTTGGCGTCAAACAAGCATACTGATCCTCGGCCCCAAATGAATACTGGGTCTGGGCCATTCCATTTCAAGGTTAAAGGATCTTTCCACATGGCTTTGGCAAAGGTATTTTTTGTATTTGTGTGCCAAAAGCGATCAGCAGCTGAATGTCCTTGAGCATCAAGGGTTAATAAGTTTAGGACAAACAAGGCATGATGAAGGATATTTTTTGGAGAGCCTTTTATGGGATATAAATCCCCTGTTTTTAATTTTTGGAGGCTGTGTTTAATAGTTTGATGGGCTCGCTCAACAATTCCTTCACCCTGGGGACTGTATGGTATGCCTGTAATATGTTTAATTTGTAGTTGATGACAGAACTTTTGGAATTTTTTACCAGTATATCCAGGACCATTATCAGTTTTAATAATTTGGGGCTTTCCCATGACACCAAGGCAATTGAGTACATGAGCAATGACATTTTTTGAAGCTTCTCCAGCATGGAGGCTGGCAAAGATGAATCCACTAAAAATGTCCACAGTGACGTGGAGGTACTTAAGATTACCAAATGAGGGAACGTGTGTTACATCATTTGCCAGATCTCATTGGGAATTAATCCCCTAGGGTTCACACCCAAGTGGGGGATGGGTAGGAGGGTGACACAGTTTGTACATTGTTTGACTATCTGGCGGGCTTGTTCCCTAGTGATTTTAAAAAGAAGACGCAAGGTTTGAGCATTAAGGTGATGTACAGAGTGAGCTGCTTTAGCCTGGTCCACAGGATCGAGCTCAACAAGGAAAGCAAACTGGGTGGCTTTATCAGTCATGGCATTGCCTGTGGCTAGAGGCCCAGGGAGTCCAGAATGAGCATGAATACGGCCTATATAAAAAGGCTGTTGGCTAGAATGTATGCATTGCTGAATGGAGAAAAACAGAGGGGCAGCATTGGTAGTGGGTTTTATGTATGGAACAGTCTCCAAAAGAGGGATGGACTGAGCAATATAAGCACTATCAGTATACAGATTAAAGGAAGTATTTGGAAGTTGTTGAAAAACCTGTAAAACAGCAAAAAGCTCCACCAGTTGAGCAGAGTGGAATGGGGATTGCAGGGAAGTGGTTTGATTGTCTACAGTGAAGGCTGCCACTCCATTAGAGGAGCCATCAGTGAAAACTAGGGGGACATGGGGAAGGGGTCAGGGAGAGGTTAATGTAGGAAAAACAAATGGTTGAATTCTCAGAAATTGGAGGAGCTTGTTCGCAGGGTAATGATTATCAAGGGATCCCTGAAAAGAGGTGCAAGATATTGCCCAGTCTTCATCATTTTGTATTAACCACTGGATTTGGGTAATGGAATAGGGAAGAACGATTTTATCAGGGTCCTTACCAAATATTTTTCTGCTTTGGTCACATCCAATTTTTATTAATTCTGCCACCCACGAGGTGTAAGGGGTAAGGGCTTTGGGTGGTGAAGCGGGTAAATGGACCCAGAAGAGGGGCCCCTCCTGCCAGAACACCCCAGTGGGTGTAAAGTCAGTGGCACAGATGACCAGGAGAAGAGGCTCCTCATAAGAGATGAAAGTGACCCTTTGGCTCAGAATTGCAGCCTCCACTATCTTCAGAGCCTCTAGGGAGGGGGCCATTAATGAGCAGCCAAAGGCAGGGTCTGGGTCTCCTTTAAGGATGTCAAACAAGGGTTTAAGCTCTCCAGTAGTTAGTTTGAGATAAGGCCTGAGCCAATTGATATCTCCTATGAGTTTTTGAAAATCATTTAAAGTTTTTAGATGATGAGTTCTAAATTGAATCTTTTGTGAAAGAATTTTGTTATGAAAAAGTTCAAAGCCTAAGAATAAGTAAGGGGGTTTTAATTGAATTTTATCAGGAGCTATCTGAAGACCAGCTCTGATAAGGGCCCTAGAAAGCTCTTGAGAGCAAATAAGGAGTTCAGTGGGATCAGGTCCAGCCAAGAGAATGTCATCCATATAATGAATGGTATACAAGGAAGGCCATCTATGTCTAAATGGATCTATAACTTGGGCCACAAATTTTTGACACAGCGTAGGGCTGTTGGCCATCCCTTGAGGCAATACTTTCCATTGGAATCTCAGCATAGGGCCTCTAAAATTTACCACAGGTAAACTAAATGCAAAATGCTGCCGATCCTCAGGGTGCAAGGGAATTGTAAAAAAGCAATCCTTTAGGTCAATAATGATTTTACAATATCCTGCAGGAATTGCCACTGGAGTGGGGAGGCCTGGTTGTAGGGCTCCCATAGGTACCATGGCCTTATTAATTTCTCTAAGGTCCTGGAGCAATCTCCATTTTCCAGACTTTTTCTTTATAACAAAGATAGGAGTATTCCACGGAGAGGTGGTAGGTTCAATATGGCCTGCAGCAAATTGTTACTGCACTAACATCGTGGCTGTAGCTAATTTTTCAGAAGTTAAGGGCCATTGATCAACCCACACAGGTTTTGCTGTTTTCCAGGATATCTTATCTGCATGGGGCACAGGCATGTCAACAGCCATTAGGATAAATTTTCGTAGCCTATTCCAGCATGATCAGTCTTTATAGTAACTGGGATTGGCTCCTTTGTTCCCTGAGAATGTCTGCCCAATCCTTGTCCTGGGTGGAAGCCTTGATTAAGCATTTGGTAAGCTACCAACTCACTAGGGCTGCACATAATGAGTTGCATTTGAGAGAGGATGTCTCGGCCCCAGAGATTAATGGGCAGGCCTGTGACCACATAAGGTTGAACAGTGCCTTGATTGCCCTCCTCATCCTCCCATTGAATAACTTCAGAACTTTGTAATGGATTAGAAGTTTGTCCTATTCCTTTAAGATGGGTCATGGAGGCTGTGAGGGACCAAGATGCAGGCCAGTCTTTACTGGAAATAATTGTGGCATCTGCACCAGTGTCTATAAGACCTTCAAAGGTTTTTCCTTTTAACTTTAACTTAAGAAGGGGTCTTGTTTGAGTGATCTCTTGTGCCCAGTAAATATCAGATGACCCAAACCATGGGGGCCTCTCTTTTGTTTCCAGCAAGGTGTTTTATCATTGAGGGGCAATAGTATTAACTGAGCAATCCGTTGGCCAGGAAGAATGGTAATAGGCCCCTGAAGGGCAGTAGCCATGAGTTTAATTTCCCCAGTATAACCATTAGGCCAGGCCCTGAAGGGGTGAACTTGCATGTCCCAAGATAAGGCCAAAAGTGTCCTGAGGTAGGGGGCCGTAGGAGGCGGCCGGTCAGGGTTATGATACCTGGCAGCCTCACCCTCTGACTCTGATTCCTCATCTGGGGAAAGAGGAGTATTAATGGGGGGAGTAACTGTAGATTTGGAGAGAACAGGATAAATAGATTTAGGGGCAGGTGGGTCAAGTGGGTCATCCTCGGGCATAGGAACAATGACGGAGGGGCTCTGCACAGGGGGATTATTTGACCCACTCAGCGCCTTTGTCTCACAGTGGCCACCACCACTGTGATGTCCACCTGGCGGGCGGGGCGGTTCAGGGGAGGGAGCGGTAGCCGCCTCAGCAGCAGTAGCTGCAGCTCGGGGCTCCTGATGGCAGGGAGTTAGTTCATGAATGGGAGGGGTCTGGCTAGGGTTAAGATTATTTTTAAGAAAGGATTCTCCATCCCTAACAATTTTTGAAATGTCCGGTTGGCACCGGTGGACCTGGAGGACATCATTTATTAAGTTCCAATAGGAAAAGGCCTGAACCTGGACTTTCTCAGGCCCAAAAGTCCTATAGTAATCCTTTAAACAATCTCCTACTCTTCCCCATCTTTTTTCATCAATGGTGCCTTCCTGGGGAAACCATGGACATAAGTCTTCTAAAAAGAGGAAGAAGTGAACAAGATCTTTTTTCTTAACTTTTACCCCACGAGTCTTGAGGGAGTGTTTAAGTCCCTGGATAAAAAGTTCATGTTTACTTAGGGTCTGTCCCATGATAGAAAGGAAAGAATAGAAACAGCATGACCAGAGGGCAACGTTCCGGAGAACCGGCATGGGGGATTCCCCAAAATGGGCTTGGCGTGAGCCTGTCTGCAATTTTAAGATTCCGGCGACCACTCTAAGAGCATTTACTGGTGGTTGTGTTACCGGGTT
This sequence comes from Dipus sagitta, assembly GCA_036346955.1. NCBI lineage: Eukaryota > Metazoa > Chordata > Mammalia > Rodentia > Dipodidae > Dipus > Dipus sagitta. The sequence continues at coordinate 186,289,379 of CM070772.1, read as the reverse complement.
TGGTGGTTGGAAGAGAGGCTAGATAGGAGGTTTTTGCCAATGCCCGAATGAGTTGTCGGGATTCACACAGGGAGCTAGGGGTCTTCAGCCAATGCCAGAGGGTAGCCCTGGCCAAGAGGCTTCAGTTGCCCTGTCGCTATGTTGCGATTCCACGTGATGGCGCAAACCGAAAGTAAAAGAGATGGAAAAGGAGTTTATAAGAATCAACAAATAAATCCAGCAATTCCTGTGTCTTGCAAATCTGACTGAATAGTCTCCATTTAAATGCTTTGCCTAAAAGTCTGCATTGCTCATCTTACCTTAATCAGATCTGTATCACAGGCGGGCTTCCTGGGGTGATCACGGTGCGGGTCTGTATCACAGGCGCTTTCTGCCTGCAGTGACCTCTATGCGGATCTTCACTCACCCCCCCGCCGGTGGGGTGGCGATCCAATGGCGGGGACGGCCGTCCACTCGAGTGACGTTCAGGTTTCTCTTCATACCTCGAGCCCCACGTTGGGCACCATTTGCCCCAGCCAGCGGGGAGTTGAACAAGGACCCAAGGGGAAGTTAACCTGAATGGGAGAAGGCAAACAGACACAAGAAGGAGACCAAGTCTAGAGTCTGATCAAGGTCTCTAATTTTATTTTTTACACAGTGGTTATATAGGGGAAGAAAAGGGGGGAGTAAGCTGCCTGACGTGATTTAGGGCCGGAATTGTTAGGAAACTAAGAGGAGATGTAACTGGGTGTTTATCTAATCTTAGGGAACCTAGAGGAGATGTATCTGGGTGTTTTTCTAATCTTGCCTTAACGGCTTGACATCCTGATTGTAAACTGGCCTTTTGCAAAAGATAAGATTCTGCAGACCACATTCTTAACTGCAAGCTGGATGGACCAGCTTTCTGGTGAATGAGTCAACTTAAGAACAGGCCCAGGCAGAATGGAGAGGCTTTTGCTTTATGGCTCCCAACATATATCACATATATAGAGAGATAACCAAAACCCAAACTGGAGATCCAATATTGGAAATATTTTCTGAAGTCTTTCAAAAATTGTGAATTGGAGTTGGAGAGATGGCTCAGCAGTTAAAGCCCCTTGCTTGCAAAGCATGCCAATCTTAGTTTAGTTCCTCAGTACCAATGTAAAGCCATGTGCAACAAGTGGTGGCATGCATCAGGAGTTCATGTGCAGTGGCATGAGACCCTGGTGTGACCATTCTCTCCCTCCCCAGCCCCTCTCTCTCTCCATAAATAACTGAATATGACATTTAAAAATTGTGAATTAAGATAGATCCATGAAGTCTGGGGAGATTGCTCAGTGGTTAAAGACATATCATTGATATTGGCTAATGGGTTAGAAATTTTAATAAGAGGACTAATAATTATTAAAAGAAAAAATGTAGATCTGAAAGCAAAATTATTATTAAAAAGAACACAAAAATTCTGAAAATAGCAAAATGATGCAAGTACCACACTGTCCTACATCCAACTGATGCAGGAGTTTGTGGGTTCAGGGAGGGCTTATGAACCACAACTTCTGAGCCCTTGTCTCCTTTTTAGACAAAGAATTGAGTTGGGCATGGTGGTGCACACCTTTAACCCCAGTACTCTGAAGGCAGAGTTAGGATTGCTATGAATTCAAGACCAGTCTGAGAGTACATAGTGAATTCCAGGTCAGCCTGGGCTAGAGTGAGACCCTACCTCTAAACAAACAAAAAGAAAAGAAAAGAAAGACAAAGAGAGAGAACTATAAAAACAGACTAAGGATAAATTATGGCTTGTTGGATTTATTTAGGGAGAAATTATGAATTATGAAGTTTATAATTAGGATCCAGGGAGGAGGCTAGCTAACTTAAGCCAGAGCAGAACTCTCTTTACCTTGCTGGTGGAAGGAATCTCCCTCATAGAGAAATTTCCAGAAAAAAATCCATACACACACACACACACACACACACACGTGGGAGGCAAAACATGAGACCACAGATATACAGATTCAGAAGAAACACACGCATGATGGAACCAAGACAGGGAAATATAAGCCTGCTGACCACATATGTAGAAGGAAAACCATAAGAATCAAAAGGACTTCACATAAGAGAACATAGAGGATTAAGAAATAGTGAAAGACTCAAGAGTAAAGGATTTAACAAATCTCTCTACTGAGGCTCTGAAGAATTCATCATACTTCTACTGACAGCCAAGAAGTCTGTCAAAGAGACTGTCCCCCTCTGCCTTCCCCCCATTTCAATAACCCCAGGGAAGCTGGATACCTGGCTTGCTGGCTGAGAAGAAAGGAGTTCAACAAAGTTTGCTTCCTTTACACTTCCTAATCCTTCTCCTTCCACCCCCACCAACCCCCTACCCCCACCCCAACTCGACCCCCCGCCTCCATGCTCATAAACCCTCCTCTCGCAATGCTGGGTGAGCACCTTGCATTTCCAGAGTATCCACTGCTGAGATGTGAAGTGTCCCTCTTAAGACTAGGCTGTCCTCCTTTAAAGCCTAACTTCTGCCATAGATTTTTCTACTTGTCTTAACTCCTTCTAACAAAGAGTTCAGACATCATACATGTAAGAGAGCAAGGAAATACCAAAGATCAGGAGAACCAGAAAATTCAGAGGACTAGAAAATGAGTAGTGAAGAGTCAAGGGAGTTATTACATACCTAGTGGACCCATAGTTTAGAGGAAAGTTATAAAGAAAAGCAAGAAAAGGCATCAGGAAACAGAATACATTTGAGGAACAAACAGAAAAGTACCCAGTTGGGTAACCAAAGCCCTCCTCTCCCCAAGCAAGGCTGGGAGAGGAGAGATCACTTACATACTAGTATTCAAATAGAAGAACCTCAGATAAGTCAGGCTGTCAAAATGCAAGAGTACTTAAAATGCAACAAGCCCTTTACATTTACAGTTAATTAGAAGAGATTTTGTCATCAAGCTCAGGTAGAACTAACCCTTAGGATTCTCAATGCCATGGTATAGCGAGCTATAAGACTTTACATTCCACGCTCAAATGCACCAAGATGCTATAAAGTATTTGATATTGGTTTTGTCAGAGAGACTGGGACATTATGTGTCAGAAGGAGTAGTTAGGGTTACTGGACCCCTGAAGGTAAAAAAGGCAGGAAAGTCTGTACTTGTTAGAAATCAAAGATGATCTGATTTTTCATCTCTTGCCTAGTTCCCTAGACCTGTTTTTCCACAAGCAATGAGGACCCCTCCTAGAAGGGAGGTCTTTCATAGGATTTAAACATTGTGGTTGGTCATGTTCAGCCCCAGAAACTTGGTGTCAGAGGTAGCCTCTTCCTGAGACAGCCCCTAGCCCTAACCAACCAGATGTCCCTCTGGTTCACCTGAGCCAGAAGACAGCCCACCACTATGAGGTTATAAATATATTTTCAAGGTGAGGTCAGGCTCTCTGACCACCTGGGAACATCCAGTTGTGGGTGAGTGTTTTCCTTGCCTGGGTCGGGGTCTCAGCCCAGGCCCAGCTGTGTTAAGCACAGGCCCCAACCCCAAGCCTAGCCAGGGTGAGCTGAGGAGAGGCACTCCTAGCCCTTACTTTCCACATGGGTTCTTTATCCCCTCCATCTCCCCACATGTAAAGAGCTCTTTGAACTTTCTTTTCTCTCTTTTCATGGTTTTCCCAGGCCCTCCACATAGGATCTCTAGGTATCTTTCCATGGCTCTGTACTTCCCTCAATAAATACAATAATTTAATAATTATTCTTTTCAACATTTTTATTTAATTCTTTGATTAAAATTAGAAACGAATCTAAAGTTTGAGGTTCAAGGACTTTCCTGGACCCCAAGCACTCTGTTACAGATGGTGACCCAGATGGGACTGTCTTAAGAAGGAAAATTATGATTATTACATGTAGTGGTTTAATTCAAGTGTCCCTCATAAACTTAGGTGTCTTAATGCTAGGTTCCCAGCTGATGGAGATTTATGAATTAACACCTACTAGAGACAGTGTATGGTTGGGAGTAGGCTTATGGGTGTTATAGCCAGTTTCCTCTTGCCAGTGTTGGCACACTCTCCTGCTGCCGTTGTCCACCTGATGTTGGTGAGGAGGTGATGTCCACCCTCTGCTCATGCCAGAGTTTTCCTCTGCCGTCATGGAGCTTCCCCTTCAGGCTGTAAACTAAAATAAACCCCTTTTTACCCACAAGCTGCTCTTGGTCAGGTGATTTCTGCCAGCAACACGAACCTGACTATAACAGTGTTATGGGGTCTGTGGTCACACAAGTAAGACCATCGGCTGATGGAATGTGAGGCAAAGATTCATTGGGTTAAAAATAGATAGAAAAGAAAAAGGATATTCTGGTATATCAGGTCTGCGCCCAGAGGGCATCTCAAGGGAACGGCAGCTGTGAACTGTTCAGAGTGTCAACTTTTATTGGAAATAACCATATGATATTAGAAGAAGAAAAAAACAGGATGGGAGTTAAACCCTATATCACAATTTATATGTGACAGTTGTAGTCATAAAAATAAAAAAGGAACTCATAAACAGATCTGTTAGTCAGTTTCAGGAAGCGCCACCTGGGAGGTGCGAGGTAGGTCTCTGACCAGGAGACCTGCTTAACTTAAGGAGTTTGCTTAACAATGCAGGCTCCAGGAAATGCTATTCATCCCAGCAGAGCCCTTGTTTACCTGCCATCAGCAGTGCCTCCTGTTTGTCTACCATCAACAGAGCCTCCTGACTTCTATATTTCTCTAGGCTAGGTATAAAGAATTTTAGTGAAATATAACATTTTGTTCTCTTTACAACAGTAAAGTTTGATTATTATCTTATGGGAAAAAAATAGGAAACACACTTCCAGCCGTGAGCATGACTTGGGATATTTCTAATGCTTCTCTTCACTTGTGAGAAAATTAGCTTGCTTTCTCTTCTTGCTGGAGGTTTAAGATCCACTCTCTCTGACTAAGCTGAAGGGAATGAATGGAGTATGGCATTGACAGTGGCCAGGCAGGCAGACAAGTCTCCCTTAAGACTAGGGACTCATTGCCACAGACCCCATTCGCCAGGTTGCCCAACAATTTCTCCGGCCACCTGGCCCCACTCCTCCCTGCTGGGATTTAGCATCATGTTGAAATGCATGCTATCACCTGAGGCCAAACTGTTATGGATCACAGAAGGGTTTTTCTGTAAAAGTGACAACTTTTGAAGGGGCCTTGTGGCCACATGGAGGCTGGAAAACCAAAGACTGGCTGGCAGAATGTCTTCTGGTTTGTTTTTTTTGTTTTTTTTTTTTTTCCTTTTTTCTTTTTCCATTAAAATCCACTGGTCCACAAGACACATGGTTGCCTGTGGAGGGGGCAAAAAGATGGAGGTCCAACTCCTGATCTGGGCTCCACCCTTCCTGTACCACTGGCCTCTGCCCAGTTCAGTTGGAGACTTGAGGCCTCACCTCTGGAGCAGAGCGGTGCAAGCCTCCAGCCTGAGGCCATGGGTCTCTGGCTGCCTAAATGCAAGAAAGAGCCCAAGTTCAGATGAATTCACTGCTAAATTCCACCAGATTTTTGTTTTGTTTTGTTTTTGTTTTTCGAGGTAGGGTCTCACTCTAGCCCAGGCTGACCTGGAATTCACTATGGAGTCTCAGGGTGGCCTCGAACTCACGGCGATCCACCTACCTCTGCCTCCCAAGTGCTGGGATTAAAGGCGTGCGCCACCACTCCCGGCTTGCCACCAGATTTTTAAAGAACACCTGTGCTCTGAAAATATTCCAAAAAAAACAGAAACAAAAGGGGTTTGAAAGATGCTCTGTAGTTATAGGCACTTGTTTATCATCCTGTCACCTACATAAGCTAGATACAGAAAATAGCACAGGGATTTGATGTTGTATTATACCAGCAAGAGGTACACACACACACAACATAAATGTGTTTCAATCCTCTACTTCAGGAAAGTGCCATTGAAATATGTTCATAGTCCTCACAAAATAAATTTGTCCTCAGGAAAGCAAATTAAAGACAAATTGCCCATTGACATCAAGTAGCCAGTAAAGCACACACACACACACACACACACACACACACAGTCAGCCAGGGACAAGGAAATGCCACCTTGCATGGCCCTGGCAGGACTAGAACCCACATCTGATCGAGTCTCATACAATATGGCTGCAGGCAACATTCTCCAGCACCAACTTTCTGCTTCTTCCTCAGCTCAGCACACCTGGGAGAGCTGGCCCCTCCTGAGTCAGCCTCTTGAGCACATGAACTAATCAGGTCTCTCCCTTGCACATATGAGTCTGCCAACAGGGTTCATCCTAATTGGTTGTCAGACCCATATAAATGGGCCTGACCAATGTCTATGTGCTCTCTTGGGAATTCATTCTCCTGACCCTGGACTCTACTGGCACCTGCTTTGGTAAGCTCTTCCCCCTTCCCAACATGGCTGGAAGGGAGGAGGGGGAATTTCTTTTTGTCCAGCATATTCTCATGTTATTTCCAGAAGCCCTCTCGCTTTGTCACACATGTTCCTCTGAGGCCTCTACTACCCAATCCCGGAGCTTTCTGCTGAGTGAAAGTAAAGCAATAGTGCTTTCAGAGTGTGTGTGTGTGTGTGTGTGTACATGCATGCACACTTCTCATTCTCTTGGTCTAGGCTCTAATGTTTTCCCTCCCACATGTATGTATGTATGGCCATAGGCTTTTCCCTGGAGATTTCCCTATCTCCCCATTCTTCCCTCTCCCTTTCCATCTAGGCAAGGAGGAGAATTCCCTTCTGGCATGAGTCTTTCTAGCTTTCCACTGGATACTAGTTTCCCTAAATTAAGCTTCATAATTCATAATTTACCCTTCTCAGACTTTGTTTTCTAAATTCTTTGTACAATCAGAAAAGAACACAAAGTTGGGGTACACAGGTCTGGGGCCCCCATCCCCAAAATCCTGCATCAAAGAGTTCAGAAAAAATGGGAATTGGAGGTACTGACAATTAATTTAAAAATAGTGACAAAGGACTCTGAATACATTTCCAGGTAAATTCATGACAGGAAGGAAACATTGACCAATGGCTGTCTCTTAACTGTATGAATTAGTCCAAATTCTCATATCCCTGTCCAGCGAAGATATTGTCACCTGATAAATTGCTCAGAAATTCATTCTTTCTGAAATAAGCAGTATGGAAGTGGTAATAGTCAAGGCCCGGGGATAAAACAGAAAGCCTTTTTTTCTTCCCATATCAAGTAAAGCCCTACATATTTCAGTTGCCACTGCCATGAGAGGTAGGGAGAGAGCCACAGAACAATTGACTCCTGCCTCTGGATCTCCCTAAATTGTTAGATTTTCCTTTCTCTTTTCTTTCTTTGTTGCAACTATATTTCAAAAAAAAAAAAAAAGTTAACAGAATCCCTTAAAAACATGTCCACTCAGCCAACCCCATAGCATGCCTCAAGTCAGGATTAGGCTAAAGTGAACCAGAGATCTCAGTTTTTACTTGTTCTTCAACAGAAGAGATGGGGATGCACTGACCTAACCTTCAAAGCATTTACTCAAAGCTGGGCTGGGACTGTAAATAACATGGGTCAAGTGAGAGACCTAGAGGGCAAAATATAAGTGAATCAGATTCTCTTATTCTGGGGGTACTTCTCTTACATCATCCTAATCTAAACCTGGGTAGTAGCTGAGTGATTTAAGATCTTTTGGCAAGGTCTCTTAACTACAATGTATCAAAATGAGGTCAGAATTTTTCAAATAGAACTTAAGCTTGGAAAGTGAAACAACAAAACAGAAAAGAAAGTGTTGGGACCCCTCCTCACGGAGGGACTCCAAGCCTCGGGAATCAGGCGAGACCCCAAAGACTGACACAGACGCTTCTCGATGCAATAGCAGCAAGAGGTTTATTGAGAAACCGGTGCACCGGGGCTCGACACGAAGTCCCCACGCAGGAGGAGTGAAGAGCCCCCAGCCCCAATTTTTTAGAGTTTATATAGGGAAAAACCACAAAGTTAGGGAGGGGGTCTGGGTCTAGGGGCTTTCCATATAGAATGGATTCTGATTGGTGGAGTCCACCTGGTGTTGCTTGGCTGGGCTAGGGGTGACCACAGGATGCTGAGTGGCTTCCTGGGTTCCAGGAAACAGGGGCAGGGTTTTGGGAGCAATGTTCAAGAATAACCGCAAGTCAGTTAGTTTTTCTAGGGCAAGGGCCAGCTGGGGGTTATTACAAAATGGCTGTTCTTTAGCCAATCTGAGGCAAGCAAGCAAGCAACGTTACAAAAGCTAAAAAGGCATGTTAGCATGATAATAAGGCTTTTAATTTTTGATCTTACAAAAGAAGTATGCATAAACATGGAATAGGCATGCGTAGAGGGAAAATAGTTTACAAAATACACTCGTTAATCAAATAACCATGGAAGGGAATAAGCATTTCTGGGAACTGGAATGAGTCTAAGAATTGATACTGAAAGTGTACTTTCAGTTCTGGGTTTGGAATGAGTCCCAGGAAGGAGCTGTATTGTAGAAGACATTCTTTAACTAGCAAGTGCACTGGAACACTTACTGACATACCTCCATTTATAGGCAGAGGACTCTCAGTTTGAACTCTCAGGTGAAGTAAACAGGCCCTATCGTTTGTTGACTCACAGCATAGGAAGGGGACTAGCATGGCACTAACACAAGCCTCACTGTAAGGGTGCAAATTTTCATCTAGGAATAGTTAGGGGCAAAAGGAAATTAAGGAAATCTTTTTCACACTCTCAAAGTTCCTTGGCATGAACTGGCAAGATTAATCAGGAGAAACAGCACACAGATTTAGTAAAGTAGGACCAGAATGGAAAAATCACAACGTGAGGAAGAAAAATCACCATTATTCACAGTCTTATTGTGATGGAAATGGCAGTGTTATGAATAAAAGCACTCGCTTGTGGGGACCCCAAAGTCTTATCAGCTTAAGTTTATGTGGACAGAAAGAACTGTCTTTTAAAAGTTTATGGCTGGCTTGGTTTCACCTTGTAAAGTTGCCTGAGTCTTAGACCTAACCACCTTTTGTGAGAAAGAGGCTAGATAGTGGCTGTTCTCACTGGTGACTTACCTGTGCACAGTTGGACTCTGGCAGACTTTTAGAATGTGATGGAATATGAAAGAGAATTATTTGGAAAGGAATAGAGATCCTCATATAGACAGAAGTTATGAGTCTCAAGGTGTCAAACCTGAGATGTCTGAACTATTTTGAGCCAGCTCAGGGAGCAGGCAATGGACTAGCAGCAAATCCCAGTTCTGAGCTATCTGACTGGCAGGGTGGGCATCTTAGTGAAGTTGTACTGATGAGCCCATCAGAAGGAAAGGAAAGGAAAGCATCCTCACTATCTGTCCCATGTCTGTGTTGTGCAATCAAGTTATACATTGTGATCATGAATAAAATGAGGTTGTCTCCCGAATTTTATTGTGTCTAAGGCCTGGCCTGGTGGGCACACTACACTCATTGAAGACTCTGGCACAGAGGAGCAAGTGTTCTGGCAGACTCTGACCAACAAATCTTGGTGAAGAAAAATAAATCAAAACAACAACAACAACAACTCTGAATCATATCAATAAGGGAATAACAAACATAGGCAGAAAGGACCTAAGGCCTAAGGGGCCACTGAGATTAATGGCTCAGAGGGAATCCTTTCAGAAAGAACAGCAGGGAAGCAAAAGCCAAAATTAATATTAAACCACTGCAGGTCAAGGCCAAACTAAGGAGAGGGAGAGGCAAGGAACTCCTTGGCAGGCACTCTGAGATAGCAAAGCATGGAGGGTCAGCTGGGGGAGAAGTGAGGCTCTAAGCCAGAGGAAGCTGGCAGTGTGCTGAGAAAGGACAGAGGTCTGAGCAGAGGAGAGGAGAATAGGGTTTTTCTGACACAACAAAAGTTAAAGCAACCAATACAGAAAATTAGTATCAAGAAGTGGGACCACTGCTTTGATGAGCCTCACCATGTGGTGTATATGCCTTCAGAACTGGTTTGTGGGTGGAATGAAAACTGAGACACTACAGACAAAGCGTAATGGGCCATTCTGATGGAAGAACATAATGCCAACAGAAAGAGTGGAGACTGTGAGTATAAAGTTTCAAAGAAGAAAAGGACTCTATCTAGAATTGGACTGGACACCATTTATATTCAACTGAAGACTATGGTTGTATTCTTACATGTCCTAAAAATCGAAGTGGAGCTGTAAGGGAATAACCATTTGGTGGAGGAAATGTCAAGACTGCATAACATCCAGGCTGTGGCAGAGTTACTGCTCCTGAGGTCAGAGGCACAAGGTGGCACATGCATCTGGAGTTTGTTTACAGAGGCTAGGGGCCCTGGCTCTTTCTTTTTTGGCCCATTCGCTCTTTCTCTCTCTGTCTGTTTCTCTCAAATAAATAAATATAAATAAACAAAAAATTATTTAAAAAAAAAGAAAGGTAAAGTGATCAAGAGCAAAAAGATGAGAAAAAATATAATGTTTGGCAAGGAAGCAGTGAGCAATTTAAAGCTGCAGGCAAGGTATGTGTAGAAAAAGCAATTGCATGGGTTCAAGGGATGAGTACCATTAAAGAGTAACCTCCCATTGTGCACTAGTATAGGAAGAAAGGATCCTTGAGAGCAAGACCTCAACCATCCAAGGCTCCAACTGTGAAAATGCAAGTTCATTTCACAGTTGATAGTCAGAACTGAGAATGTCCCTGGAGTGGTTTCCAGCTTTAAAGCAACTACCTAGGGAGGTGTTTTCCCTGATTTAGCAGCAACGTTCTGAGAGGTTACTACAACTGTGGTAGAAGTGGGCCAGACTGTTCTTTAGGCTGTCAGCAGAACTTGGCCATACTGTAGATATAGTGCCCACTTTACAGGCATGAAAAATACAAGGGTTATACAGTCCTACATGTTTACACTAAGGGTCCAGAAAGCATTTCCTGCAAGGAAGCCCTATGAAGCCATTTCATGAAGCTATAAGGTTGAAGCCTAAGTTATAATCAATATCCTACTATGTTGGAGATGCCACAACCATGAGGCATCTGCCAAGAAAAGTAGCAGGCATGAAATGGAACCAGCCCAAAAGAAAAACTATCTGTGTTCTATGTGGTACACCTAGAAGGGCAGAGTTGTGCAAAACCATTGGAACACAGGAGATGCCAGCAATAGCCAGGAATGGAACATGAGGATTTGGTTTCCTGGTGGACTCCATTCTTGCTGTGGCTTAGTCTCTTCTTCCTATGCTCACATTCCACCCTTTTGTAATGGAAATGTGTATTCTGTGGCGTTGTGTATTGTAAGTTTGTAACTTCTTTTTTGATTCTATTGGTATTCACAGTTAAGAATTTGTCTGGAATCTCAGAAGAAACATTCAAATTTTAATTTTTGTACAGTATGGAGACTAGTAAAGACTATAGTGGTTTTCAAAAGTTATACTTAATGCATTTTGTATTATGAGGTCAACATGAGTCTATGAGGGCCAAGTATGAAATATTATGATTTTATGATGCTCACATAGACATTTCAGAAGACCACTGTGAATATGGATAGAAACATTTCATGGACTAGAGTCCTAGAGTAAACAAAAAGGAAATTAAGAGGTGGAGAGAAGGCACAACAGTTAAATACACATGAGAGCCTAAGGGGGGCAAAAAACTGCTCAAGTTCAAATCTCCAAAACCCACATGAGAACCTGAACATGACCACAAACACCTGTAAGACCAGTCCCTCAAGGGGAAGAAGAGACCAGGAATCACCTGAGCTTGTGAAAAGTAACTAGTTCCAATATCACTAAGAGATCATGGCTAAAACAGAAACTGACAAAAGATCAATAGTACAGGACACCCAACATTCTGTTACAGCCACTGCAGGCAAGCACCCCTACCTCAGGTGTGGTCACGGGGAACTGAAAGGGTGCATGTACATACATACACCATATACCACAACCACACATGCACACACATGTACCACATTATACACAAAGATATACATTAAAAAAGAAGGAAATTAAGAACAAAGTAAGATTAGCACCAGCATTTGTTATTCTCTGCTTCTTGACTGCTGCAGTTATCTTTTTGCTCTGGGACAAACATCCAACCAGAAACAGCTTATGGGAGGAAAGACTTTATTTCAGGATACAGATTTCAGGGGAATCTCCATGATGGCAGAAGCTGGATAACTTCAGCATCCACAGCAGAAACAGAGAGAGAGAGAGAATCCCACACCAGCAAGCACACACAGCCAGAGTTCAAAGTGGCTCTCTAAACATCCTGGACTCAAGATCCACCCCCAATGACACACACCTCTAGCAGGGCTTTGCCTACTAGAGATTTGAATAGGAAACTTCATCTTACTGTAAAATACTTGCAACTCTGTGGGCCATTTACAATCAAACTACCACACAGAGTATGAATACAACCTATGTTTGTATATGGGCATGCTGTAGGATTGACAGAAGTGACATCATTTTAACATAGTTGAGTCTTAACTTCTTTCAATACCCCATCATACCTAAAATTCCATTTAAACTTCCAGTTAAGATGGCAGTGTAGGAACTATGCCAAAGCAGCCTAGGGGAGAAAAAGTCAAACAAAACAAAACCAGAAAAATATACTCTTGTACTAAAAAGTGAGGTATATAAGCAATTACCAATGGCAGCAGAGATGTAGGAGAGATCCAGAGCATCTAGAGCCCACAGAAGCAGGCAGAAGCGGCTCCAGCAGCCACAGCACCAGGTCCCCATGGCTCCAGCCATAAGGCTTGGCCTGAGCCTCAGGAAAAGCCAGATGACAGGATACTTTCCACTCACACCAGAGCTCCTCACAAACTCAAGAAACATGAAGGGAGGATGACAGGGAAGAACAGAGGAGCAGCTCATGAGGAAGATGATTGCTAGGACCAACAGGAAAACATCAGCCACCATCCACAGCCTCCCCTCCTCTACTGCCAGCATGAGTGCCAGCAAGCACAACAGACCTGGGGAAGGGAGCTCACATACACAGCACCCAACAGGTGATCAGAGCAGTGATTCAGGGACCCAGCCAACCTACTTGAACCCACAGTACAGCAAAGAGGGACCCAAGCAGGAGCGCAGCATAATTGAGACCAAAATCATCCCAAAAGGTAACTAGGATTGTACCAGGAAAGAGTCTCACATGGTTACAAGCTGACTTGGAACCCTCAACAGACCAGAAATCTTAGCCTCCTAGTTGACAGGATTAAGGGTGTGGAGCAACACATCCTAAGGGACTGTGACTTCGAGGATCTGATAGCCACAATACCTACTTTTGCATAAATATTCTGTGCTGTTTCTCACTGAATGTATACATTGTTTAGTAAAATTTTAGAATCTGCCTGTATTTTGTTCCACTCAGCCATCTTGAATACTCTCAAAGCAGGCAAACCCAACATCTAGGGCCACTTTTGTAGATATTCTGAGAGTCTTAAGAGCCACACCTAGCACTTTAAGCTCCTACTTGAAGATATATAACATCAGATTGATTGATACATCTAATAATACTGCAGCTAATTAGAAAATCCAAGCATTAAATTAATCCAAGATGCAAAAATATATACATTAAACACAAGGAACACCAAAAATCAAGACAATATAAATCCACCAAAAAAGTATTAATGCATCAGAAATGACCTCTAATGAGACTGATTTAGAGGAAATGCACGAGAAAGATTCAAAAGAATAATTATAAATATGTTCAAAGAAATCAGGGAGGAAATCAAAGGAATCAAAGAGAAAATTAAAAGAATCAAAGAAGACACAGGAAACCAATTTAATGAAGTGAGGAGGTCAATACAAGACATATATAAAGAAATGGAAATAATAAAGAAAAACCAGTCAGAATTACTAGCAATGAAGAACACAGTCAATGAAATTTAAAAAACTCTGTCAAAAATCTCACCAGTAGAATGGATGAAGGAGAGGACAGAATATCTAAACTAGAAGACCAGGTGGCAGATCTAATACAGTCCAACAAAGAGAAAGACAAACTAATAGGAAAGTGTGAATGGAAATTTCAAGATATTCCAGACACTATGAAAAGATCAAACATAAGAATTCAGGGTATAGTAGAAGGAGAAGAATTTCACTCCAAAGACATAGTAGGCATTTTCAACAAAATCATTGAAGAAAACTTCCCCCAAATTGGGAAAGAGGTGTCAATTCAGATACAGGAAGAATTTAGGACACCAAACAGATGAAACCTGGAAAGATCCTCTCCTCACCATACTGTAATTAAACTACCAAACATACAAACCAAAGAAAATATATTGAAAGCAGTTAGATAGAAAAATCAAATCACATACAAAGGCAAGCCCAATAGGATCACAGCACATTAACCAACACAAACTTTAAAAACCAGAAGGGCTTGGAATGATGTATTCCAAGTTCTGAAAGATAATAATTGTCAACCAAGGTTACTTTATTCTGCAAAGCTATGCATTCATATAGATGGAGAAATAAGGACATTCCACAACAAAAGCAGGCTAAAGGAATATTTGAAGACAAAACCAGCTCTACAGAAAATACTTGAAAGGACCCTCCATGCTGAAGAGAAAGAAAAACACACATAGAAGGAACCTGGAAAAAACAAACCATACTCAAATACTACTTAATACAAGAAAGCAAACGTAAAAACAGAAGAACTACAGAACAATAAAAATAGCAAAAATAAATGCACACATTTCAATGATATCTCTTTATATCAATGGCCTCAATGCTCCAACCAAAAGACATAGGTTTGCAGACTGGGTTAAAAAGCAGGATACTTCAATTTGTTGCCTCCAAGAAACCCAACTTTCTATAAAGGATGGACACTATCTTAGGGTGAAAGGTTGGAAAATGGTGTTTCAAGCAAAGGGGCCTAGAAAACATACAGGGGTTGCTATCCTACTATCTAACAAGGTAGACTTCAGTCCAACATTAGTTGGGAAAGATAAGGAAGGTCACTTTATATTGATTAAAGGCACACTCCAACAGGAGGACATTACAATCCTAAACATATATGCACCTAACATGGGGGCTCCCAAATTCATCAAACAAATCCTACTAGAACTAAGGTCACAGATAACACCAAACACAGTGATAGTGGGTGATTTTAACACCCCACTCTCATCAATTGACAGGTCATCCCAGCAAAAAATAAACAGATGCATCTGGATTAAATGAGGTCATAGAACAAATGAACCTAACAGATATCTAAGGACACTTCATCCAAATGCAGCAGAATACACATTCTTTTCAGCAGCACATGGAACATTCTCTAAAATAGGCCATATATTGGGACACAAAACAAATCTCAACAAATACAGGAAAACTGAAATAATTCCTTGCACTCTATCTGATCACAATAGGATCAAACTATAAATCAATAGGAAGAAAAGCTATAGAGCATATACAAAATCATGAAAACTAAACAATACACTACTAAATGATGAATGGGTTAATGAAGAAATCAAGAAGGAAATCAAAAAATTCATATAGTCAAATGATAATGAGAACACAACATACCAAAACCTTTGGGACACATTGAAGGTAGTCCTAAGAGGTAAATTTATAGATTTAAGTGCCTATATTAAGAAATTAGAAAGGGGCTGGAGAGATTGCTTAGTGGTTAAGCACTTGCCTGTGAAGCCTAAGGACCCCAGTTCAAGGCTCGATTCCCCAGGACCCACGTTAGCCAGATGCACAAGGGGGCACACACATCTGGAGTTCATTTGCAGTGACTAGAAGCCCTGGCGTGCCCATTCTCTCTCTCTCTCTCTCTCTCTCTCTCTCTCTCTCTCTCTCTCTCTCTTTCTCTCTCTGTCTGTTGCTCTCAAATAAATAAATGAATAACAAAAAAAATTTAAAAAAAGAAATTAGAAAGGTCACAAGTAAACAACTTAATACTTCACCTTAAAGCCTTAGACAAAGAAGAACAAGGCAAACCAAAAATTAGTAGACAGGAAGAAATAATAAAGATTAGGGCAGAAATTAATGAAATAGAAACCAAAAAATAATAACAATAATCCAAAGAATCAATGAAACAAAGAGTTGGTTCTTTGAAAGGATAAACAAGATTGATAAACCTTTAGCAAATCTGACCAAAAGAAAGAGAGAAGAGACACAAATTAATAAAATTAGAGATGAAAAAGGCACTATCAGAACAGATACCAGAGAAATTCAAAAAATCATAGGGACTTACCATAAGAACATATACTCACTAAGTTTGAAAATCTGAAAGAAATGAATGATTTCCTTGATTTATATGACCTACCTAAATTAAATCAAGATGATATTGTCCACTTAAGTAGACCTATAACAAATATGGAGATCCAAGCAGTTATGAGGTCTCCCAACTAAAAAAAGTCCAGGCCCAGATGCATTCACCAGTGAATTTTACCAGACCTTCATGTAAGAACTAATACCAATGCTTCTTAAACTTTTCAATAAAGTAGAAAAAGAAGGAATCCTACCAAACTCCTTCTATAAAGCCAGCGTCACCCTGATACCAAAACCAGGCAAAGATAGAACAAAAAAAAAGAAAATTACAGACCAATCTCCCTCATGAACATAGATGCAAAACTTTTCAACAAAATATTGGCAAGCAGAATACAAAAATATATCAGAAAGATCATTTATCCCGACATGTGGGCTTTATCCCAGAGATGCAGGAATGGTTCAACATATGCAAATTGATAAATGTAATACATTATATAAATGGACTGAAGGACAAAAATCACATGATCATCTTATTAGATGCAGAAAAAGCATTCGTCAAAATCCAACAACCCCAAACAGACTGGACAAAAGAATAAACTCTTCAAGGCACATCAGAGTAAAAACTCTAAACAGTATAAAAAGGAGAGGGTATTAAAGCAGCAAGAGAGAAACAACACATAACATACAAAGACAATTCTATCAGAATTACCTCAGATTTCTCAGTGAAAACCCTGAAATCCAGAGGGCTTGGAATGGAGCACATCAAATGTTTAAAAAAAAAAATGGCTTCCAACCCAAACTATGGTACCCATAAAAGTATCCTTCATAAGAGATGGTGAAAGGAAAATTTTTCATGATAAAAAGCCAGCCATTTAACTATATGAACACAAAGCAAAATCTACAGAGAATACTTCATGGAATAATCCACTCAGAAGTGTCAAACAAGCAACCTCAAGATCCTACAAGAGGAAGAACACAACCAAAGGTATAGAAGGCACAAAAACATTCAAAGCCCAAGAAAGCACCAAACCACAAAAAGTCTCCAGCATGTCAGGGATCAAATTGAACCTCACAGTTATAACATTAAATATTAATGGCTTTAACTCACCCATAAAGGCACACAAGTTAACAAGGTAGATCAGAAAAATGGAGCTTCTTCCTTCTGTCTTCAAGAAACCCACATCACCACTGAGGATAGATACTCCTCAGGGTGAAAGGATGGAAAATGATTTTCCTAGAAAATGGCTATATTATTATCTGAAAAATAGACTTCAAACCAAAAGTAATCAAAAAGGACAAAGAAGGCCACCTTTTTCTCATCAAGGGAAAGATACAACAAGAGGCATGGCAATCATAAATCTATATGCACCAAACTAAATTATTTAGGTGCACCACAAAAAAAAAAACCTTCTAAAGGTAATAAACTCCTTAATCAAAGTGGCAGGATAGAAAATCAACACACAAAAAAGTATCTTACCTTTATGAAAAAGACAAATACACAGACAAAGAAGTCAGCATAGCTGTCCCATTTTCAATAGCCACAAAAAAAATCAAATAGCATGGAATAATAATAACCAAAGAAGTGAAAGACATATATAATGAAAACATAAAAACACTCAAGAAAGAAATCAAGGAGGACATGAGACTTCCCATGCTCCTGTATAGGTAGAATTAATACTGTGAAAATGGCCATGTACTCAAAGCAATATACAGATTCCATGAAATACCAATAAAAATCCCAGCATCATTTTTCACAGAGATAAAAATAATCTCAAAATTCATATGTAATGATAGAGGGCCCCAGATACCCAAAAATATCCTCATCAAAACAAGCCGGGCGTGGTGGCACATGCCTTTAATCCCAGCACTTGGGAGGCAGAGGTAGGAGGATTGCCACGAGTTCGAGGCCGCCCTGAGACTCCACAGTGAATTCCAGGTCAGCCTGGGCTATAGCAAGACCCTACCTCGAAGAAAAAAAAAAAAACCCACCTCTGGAGGTATCACCATACCACATTTAAAGCTATACTGCAAAGCCATAATAACAAAAACAGCATGGTACTGGTATTAAAAACAGACATATAGACCAATGAAACAAAAATGAAGACCCAGCCCTTTGTTCAAGTAACTATAGCTACTTGATTGACAAAGGAGCCAACAACATACACTGAAGAAAAGATAGCATCTTCAACAAAGGTGCCAAATTGGATAATCACATGTACAAAGATGAAACTAGACCCACAAAAATCAACACCAAATGAAGTAAAGACCTTTATATAAACCAGAAACTCTCAAAGTACTAATGAGAAAATAGGGGGAACTCTCCACAATATAGGAATGAGGAAAGACTTCCTGAACAATACCCCAGTAGCTGGCACAGGAAATTAAACAATCACTCACCAGAAGAATTCCATGAAGTTAAAAAGCTTTAAATTTTTATTTGTTTATTTATCTATTTGACAGAGAGAGACAGAGAGGCATTCCTCTACTGGGCACTTAAACTAAAGGCTCTACTCTTCACTACAGAGATATTTGTTCAACCATGTTTATAGTTACTCAATTTACAATAGCTAAGAAATGAAATCAACCCAGATGTCCATCACTTGACAAATGGATCATGAAGATGTAGTACATACACACAATGGAATTCTACTGAGCAGTAAGGAAAAATTATATAATGAAATTTGTAGAAAAATGGATGGAATTGGAACAGATCATATTAAGTGAACTTACACAATCACAGAAAGACAAACTCCATATGTTCTCCCTCACCTGTGGTTCCTAAACTGGAAGAGCTTGAATTTCAGGCATATCTTACAAGCAACTTGAGAGACAGATAAGAGGAATGGAAGGGATTGGGGGAAGGGAAACAGGAGGGTGGATGGAGATATACACAAAACCAAATCAAAAATGAACTGGTACCATAGAAAACTTCCTCCTGTATAGAAGACTAAAAGATATAATCCTCAATAGGAACATATCTGATAAGAAGGGCCCTGGAGAAGGTGGGATGAAGTCTAACCCTAAAATATTTGGCCCCGGCTTATAATTACCAGTACCAGAAATTTGTTGCAGCACACATTGAGCTTTTGATCAGAGAGACCTACAAGGTTTCCAAAACAAGACAGACTTCTGTTAAAGCATTTGATTCTACACTTGAGGTGAAAGGTAAGACCATATTGTTGAGGATGCCACATGTTGCTGACACCGAACATCAAGAGATCCAGCTGAACCTGGAAGGAAGCCAGCTCCCAGATGGTTAGCCTGTATTGTGTTGAAAAGTGCTGCATGAGATGCTGAGGAAAATGGCCAATAATGTTGTGAGCAAACAGGGGACACTGCTATATGAAAGCAACCAGCCTGACAAGATTTACACACCTGGTTAATAGTGGCAGACAGCCTAGATGGGTAATCAATGCTCTCTTATTGCCTAGAGATCTGCTCAGTGAAAAAGGATCCCCACTGGAACTGGGAACCAAGTCAAAATCCTGTGTAGACCAAGACTATGGACTCCAATGGGAAGCTCCCACTAGTCTTTGGGAAAAAGTAAGGCTACACCCATCAAAGTCTCTCTAAATTAACAATGCTTATCCCCTTTAACCTATCCTGATCTCACTCTCTGCTCAAGAATCTGTTTGTCTTTTTCAGAAAGCAGTGAGAACCAAGGAAAACCAAATTCTATCAACAACACAATAATAATAATAATAATAATAATAATAATAATAATAATAAATAGCATACTCCTTGTAAGCAAATGAACTACATCTCGCACAGCAGCTAGCATTAAGATTACCTGCTCTAGACCCTTTCCAACTCAAACTTTCTGCTTTCCTAAATACTCATATCTGAAGACCCCTCCTGTTAAGCAAGAGTTCTGTCTTTTTTTTCTCTCTTAAGCACCACAAGTCTTTCCACATTTCACCTTCTGTAGACTCTGGGTTTCTTATAGGCATAAGGCTACTGGATGGGGAAATGTTCAGGTCAGTCCAGTTCCCATGCCAGGCATCTAGACCCCTTGAAACCTTAATCATATCCTTAGGTCTGCTTTCTGGAGATGGAGAACTCCTTTAGGAAAAAAGAAAAGAAAAAGTCAGACCCTCCTTTTGGCATTTCAGGCTAACATCAATGTAAATACCACTGAAGTATCTTACAGGAAAACAGATAAGGGAAAACTAGCCTCACCCTTACAAGCTAAAAGATATTTTCTGCTTTAAGCCAAAAACAACATTGTTCACTTTTAAGAGCCATGCTAACTCTAAACTGTCTATCCAATTTCTATTTCCTCTTCTTCATCATAGGAACAATACTGATCTAAAATGTGGACTTTTTAAGGTAGATTCCATCTAACTTAGTCCAGTGACTTAGAAAAAAGGGGCCTTCAAGCAATGGGCCTATACTCAATTAAGGATCATATTGGCACATCAAAATAAAATACTTTGAAATTATATAAATTAAAATCCTCTTATTTTATCATTGCTATGGTTTTCATTTCCAATGTTATTTTGCATGTATAAATGTTAATGTGAAATTTACAAAGGCTGTTGTTTTCATAAAAATCACATGCATTTTTTTCAAAGATCTTTGCATTAAACTTATGGGACATAAGATTCCCTTTTCATGATAAAATTATAAAAGATGACAGCCTCTATATATAGTACATTCAGGATTAGGTAATCTTTTATATTATTCTGAATATAATAGACAAAAAGACTATACTACTATATCTTTCAATTTTGACTTTCAAGGTATTATAATAAGGGCAGAATTTTTCAAATAGGACTTAAATTTGGAACATGACACAAAGAGCAAAGGAAAATGGAATGGCTAGAAAAAAAAACTAGCTAAAAATATTATCAAATAAGCATCCAATTGACAAGAAAGACTTGGTTCCTGTGGCTCAAAATAAGAATTTCCTGGAAACAATGTTTGACTGAGAAATGAAACTGAATGTCTCTTCTCAGCACGGGGTGTGGCCTGAGTAACATGAGGGAACTGTGTTATGACAATAAATCTTTAGCATTTCATAAACATGCATTCACTGAAATGCCTCCATGACTAGGTAGCATGGTCTCACTGGGCTGAAGCCAGGGTGTGTGGGACACATGCTGTTTCTCTTTACTCATGGCATACAGACTACACAAGGCACTAATGCAGCACTCAGCACAAGCATAGCCACAATTCACCTAAGAACTAGTGATGCAGGATTTGGGGGTTCAGGAGAGGTCTCCCAAACTTAAGAACCCAAATTGTAGGCCCTTGTCCAATTTTTAACAAATAATTGATAAAAAAAAAACAGACTCAAGAAAGATAAATTGAGTTTTTGCATTTATTTAGGGATAGATTTAGTAATAAATCCTCCCTAGATAGAAAGAGATATACCAGATAGAAAAGCCTCTATGAGCATCCATTGATTACTAACACTAATACTAATAATAAAAATTTTCATTACAAAGGACAGCCATATTTTGCTTTATTATTCTTGTTCTCTTCCTCTTCCCCCTTCTCCTTCCTCCTCCTCCTCCCCCCTCTTCTTCCTCCTCTTCTTCATCATCTTCCTTTTCCTCTTCTTGGCTCTCTGCCTTTTTCTTTTTTTTTCTTTTGAAACAAGGTCTCACTGTATAGCCCAGACTGGCCTTGAACTTCTAGCTTCTACTTCAGCCTCCAAAGAATTGGCATTACACACAAAAAGCTGAAACACCCATCAAAAGGACGCTTTGGAGAGATAGAAGATACATTTACATACCCCCAGAAGCTCCTCTCTCAACGCACTTGCTTATGGTCTCTCACTGATAAGCCTGCACACTTTCTGCACACTAACTCTGAAAGCATAATTTTTCTTTTCCTGCTTGTCTCTCCTCCTTTTGGATATCATGCAAAATACTAAGGCTGCTTTCTCAGAAACTCAGCATTCTTACTCTCCATGAACTCCTATACACAGGCAGTTGATCAGAGATCTAATGAGCATCCTAGCATTTGAGACTTCTGACTCAAGAGATTCCCTCTCATCCCTTACCCTCCTCCCAGCACTGCCAAGTTTACAGCTTGTCTGCGTGGCTCTTCCCTCTCTCATATGCCAATAAAATTGTCCTTAAGATTCCTTCTGAGGACATTTTCAAATTCTTTTGTCTCTGAGACCAATAATGACAAAAGGGACCCTATCTTTCCCACTGAAATAGCTGAAGATATAAGCAGAAGTAGGACAAAACTTCCCAAGAGGAGGTGCCCTGCTACGACAGCAAATATAGCCCCGCCTTCACATAAAGAGCCCAGGGTGAGCTAGAGCTGACAGTCTATGCCCTCACAGCCTTGAGGAAGGAGCTCACTATCCACACTGTTCTCTCTGGAGCAATGACCTGGAGATAGAAATTTTCACTCAAGGAGACAAGTAAGTGAAAAAGAAGGTGGGAATCAGGGTAGCCAGATAAATATAACAGACCCAGAAAGTAAAATAGAAACAAAAAGTGATGGAAATAGTGAAGGCAATAGTTAGAGACCTGGCATGTTAAAACTACAAATATGAATATTAACTTTGAGTCTTGCCTGACCTTTCTCTGGTAAAGGGGAGAGGGAGGTGGTATCAGGGCTCAGCTGAGGAAAAGCTACTTTCTCTGTTTCCAAAGGAATAGAATCTCAGTTTTACCTTTGGCCAAGGGTGGAGACATTCTAGCTATGCAAAAGATTACAAAGACATGTTAATCCAAATGAGCTGTCAATCGTCTATCCAGTAAACTACTCCTCAGGAAAGCTGCCTCCCTGAAGACATGCCCAAAGAAAGGGGGGAAATAATGAACCCCTTATTAAAGTGATGTACTTATACCCCAAGATGGTCCTCGCTCAAAGCAGTTACTTGGAGATATAAACTATAAGCCTACCTGTTTTTCTGCATTCTGACTCAGAAGGCTTGCCTTTTCCTTTTCTCTTTCTAGCTATTCTTTGGATACTAACCAAATGCCTAAGCAAGCTTTCCCTGACTCCTTCTTTGGGTTGTCTCTTTTGGTCTGAAGACACTCCTCCCCTTGCAGCTACTTGCTGACCTCCAGCATTGAAGCTGCCGGTTTTCTGGACACTAACACTGCAGCATGACTTTCTAACTACTGTCCATCTTCCTCCTCCTAGAAACTGCCTGCATTTGTAGCTTGCCTAACTTGTTGTTTGTCTCTTACAGTATAATAAAAGTGTCAGCAAGCTTCCTTCTGAGTAAATTACTTTGTTAAGGAGACTAAGAACCTACAAAATGGCATCCTGGTTCTCTGGTAATATTACTAGATTTGTAGGTTAATATTGTTCTATTGAATTTATAGGCAACAAGAAATAATGGAAGGAAGTGGATGGTCAAGGTTGGCCCTGGGGAAAGTAGAAGATCCTTTTCCCTCTCAAATCTCTGTCTTCTCTGGTTAGGAGTACGAAGGCTTTTTATATGGTATGACAATGAATGGGAAAACCCCTCACTGGAAAGCTTTTCTCCTTACAGTGTTGGCTTGGACCTAAGACCTTTACCTCCAGAAGGCCAACAGCTGCCCTGCCGTTTCAGATAAACATTATTTTTGGCATGTTGATTTAGGTGATCTGAGGTGAAACAGGGGTGTTACAAATGCCTTTTTAGAACTTAAGGTGCCATGCAAAAACGAAGGGTCATTAAAAGAAAAGACAAAGGATGAGATATAGAAGCAAAAGTAACAGTTTCTGCCCACACTGTTACACAATGATAGAGCAAACTGAGAGATAAAGCAAGCCACTTGTTGGTAAAGACCAACTCCACGACTCTCTTAATTCTTACATGGCTTGTGAATGTTCAGTATGCATCATAAGTCCAAGCTTATGTCAACTCTGTTATAGTCATTGTTCCCTAAACTAGGTACAAATGCACAAGAGGGAGGATACATTAAAAAATTTTTTCATTTATATGATCACATGAAAAGAAACCCAGACCTAGGGAGACAGGCTTTATTTGAAAGAAATGTTACAGATGTTAGAAAGTGACTATCTCAATGAGGAGAACAATTCAAGAATAAGATCTATAAGCATCTCAAAGCCAGACAGGAAGGCATGGATTTTTTTATTTGTTTGATTTTTGGTTTTTTGGATTTTCAAGGTAGGGTTTCCTGGCCCAGGCTGACCTAGAATCCACTATGTAGTCTCAGGGGGCCTCAAATTCACAGTGATCGTCCTACCTCTACCTCCCAAGTGCTAGGATTAAAGGTGTGTGCCACCACGCCCAGTTTAGAGCATGTGTTCTTCCTTCCTTTCTTTCTTTCTTTTTTTTTTTTTTTGTTGACGTGACAAAGGTCACAGTTTTGTTTTCATTCAGCACACTCCACAGTAGGAAGCCACTGTGAGTAGTATCTGTACAACTGAACAGTTTCCTAGCTGTTCAAATACAGATTTATTTCAAGCAAGTAATTGGCAAACATAATTAATTACAAGTTAGATAAGACTACCCCAGTGCTTTTAAACATTAATTGAGCATAAATTTACAGTCACTCAATTATGGTTAGCAAAATAAAGTCCAGACTATAGCTGGGAATTACTTCTGAAATCCCAGGAAGTTTGAGCTCCTTGGATGCCAGAGAAGTACCCTGCTATAATTGAGTAAGCACAACTCAAAGGTTGTGTATATTTTCCAAGGCCATGATCTCCCAAGGATCCAGAGGAACATCTAGATTAAACATGCAAAAACAGCCGGGCATGGTGGCGCACGCCTTTAATCCCAGCACTCGGGAGGCAGAGGTAGGAGGATCGCCGTGAGTTCAAGGCCACCCTGAGACTACAGAGTGAATTCCAGATCAGCCTAGACTACAGTGAAACCCTACCTCAAAAAAACAAACCAAAACAAAATGCAAAAGCAATAAAAAATACTCTAGTTGTTCAGAAGACCCTCCCCCCTTCCCACTGGGCACTCCTAGACCACACTGTAAACTGAAGAGTCACCATCATGGCCACTGTCGAATTACATTCCCAAGAACAGAGGCTTACTTTCTTTACACTCTGAGTCTCAACCTCTCATAAACAAAATTAACTTAGCAGCGTGTGAGAACAGATCAAAAAAAGAAAAACAAAAACAAAAAGCAAAGTCAACCCAGTTAATGACTCACCCACACATACACTGATCCCCACACTGTTCTCAAGACCAAGGACAGAAAGCACCCAGGGCCTTCCCTCTGTAAGAGCTTCCATGGGAAGAGGTGTCATTCACTGGGAGAAAAGTGTGGGGAGAAGGCTGGTCCTTTCCAATGAGGCTGACAATCCTTGATCTTTGAAACGATGGCAAAGGGAAAATCCAAAGCTAATTTTAGAAGAGGAAAACTGGTGCTGATCAAGTGCCAGTGTCCAGCCAGTGTGCCACTCTCACGCTCGGAGCTTTGATAACCTGCCAGGATCAAGGCAGTGAGTGACAGCACAGCTGACAGAAGGACCTGGGGGCCTGAAACCAGGCTCCAGGACCCCAACAGACCAGCAGTAGGGCATGTATTCTATATGGAAGGTCCACACTACTCAGAACAGTATGCGGCAGCGGGAAAGTAACGGAATATTTCCCCTAATACCAGCAAGATTATGTGTGTCCTCTCAGATAAGTCTAGGAGACATGGCCTGGCTTTGGTGGAGGGTCAGATAAAGTTCAGGAGCTTTGAGGCAGCAGGAAGTTAGGTAATGTTTGGCAAACTTACCATATATTTTGTTTCAGACAGATCACTAGCAATAAATGACTGGGCTAATCTCTTATGAGGCAAAGAATTGGGATTTTAATGGTTTGTGTCTGGCCTATCATAAAGTAAACAAAATAGACATGGGTTTTCCTAAGTTTCCCTGGAAAGAGTACTTCATTTTCAGTGTTTTATAGTTTGAATTCTGCCTGTGTGCATGTAGTGGGGAAGCCTTCACATGAACATTCTTTGCCTGTCAGCAGTCCTTTCAGCATAAAAGCCAGGGCTCCAGCAGCCCAAGCAAACCTGACCACCAGTCATAGTAAGGTATGGTGAAAAGGAAAGAAGGGAGATTTATTCAACATAGCCACATTGGGAAGAACAAATAAAAGGGTCCAGTGATCCCACAACCCCCCACCCATACCCCACAAGTCCATCGTCAGGGCATTTGACATTAAGTTTAGATTTTCATGGACAGCAAAAGGTATGCATACCTGAGCAGTCCTTCTCAGGGTGTGGTCCCACCCATCACTGACTCGGCTATGATCCTGAAGGTGGCTGTCCTCCACTGTGGTCCCAAAATTTGTGAAATTATAATTCTGTTAATCTCAGAGGGTGCAGCTTCACCATTATGGATAATTGTACTCATTTTGAAGGTGGGTGGCTGCAGACTTTGCTCTTCCTGGAAGTTAATGTTACTCAAAAGGAAAGAATAAGAACAAGAACTTACCTCTTTGCCTTCAGATGAAGCACAGGCACAAAATAGAGGCAGGGATATCAGGCTTTCAGTCTGTTTTAGTTTCTGTGTGGGGCCTAATGAAAAGTCAATGCATCTTAGCAAATGCATTTGTAAGTGCCTCCTTAAAGTCCTTTCTCAGAACACAACAGTGGATGGATTTCCCTAACCATACCTATTGTCCAGGAGCAAAGGGCTCAGGTGAAGAGTAACATTGTTATAGCTTATGACAGGCAAGTACTACGGCCTACAAAGGTCTTCATAGGTAAAGAGAAGTTAACTGAAACAGGTGTGTTACAGCCCATAATACAGCATGCAGGATCAATCAAATAAACTTGTTAGAACACATGAGGGCACTTTAAGAGGCCCTATGGCCTGGTTCCAAGGCAAGGCCAGCAAGACCTGCCTGCCCCTACTGCTTGGGACAGCAAGATCAGCACCCTGATGCCAGTGAAATCCAAGGCCACCTTGAGTCTTATCTAGTCCCTCCAGTGCTCTTAGTGTATCAGCTGAGTGACATAGAGTAGAACTTCTCCCTCTTCTGGCCCCATTATACAAGTGGACAACCCCCCCCCCTTTGTTCTTGGGCATTCTCTCTCTGTTCATCTATCTATCTATCTCCAGCTCCAAATCCCACTGTGCCAAGCTAATATAGTTCTTTTCACTCTCCCATTAATAAAAGCTTTACAAAGGCATTGCTCTTAGCTTTTCTCAGAGCACTCACTGTCAAAAATAAAATCAAAGGGCTGGAGAAATGGCTTAGTGGTTAAGGTGCTTGCCTACAAAGCCAAAGGACCCAAGTTTGACTCCCCAGTACCCACATAAGCCAGATGCACAAGGGGGCATCTGGAGTTTGTTAGCAGTGGCTAGAGGCCCTGGCACACTCATTCTCTCTCTCTCCCTCCCCCTGCCTATTTCTCACTCTCTCAAATAAATAAAGAAAAATAAAATCAAAACAATTGAAAAAGCTAGGGTTAGGGAGATATCTCAGTGGTAAATGTGCTTATTTCCAATGTGGGCCCACCCAGATTTGATTCCCTAGTACACACATAAAGCCAGATGCACAAAGTGAAGCTTATGCCTGGGGTTCCTTTGCAGTGGCAAGAGGTCCTGGCCCACCCATAGTCAGTCAGTCAATCAGACAGTCTCTCTCTCTCTCTCTTTCCCTCTCTTTCAGTCCCTTCTTCCTCTCACACATGAGCAAGTAAAATTTTTTAAAATGTTTTTCAAACTTTTTAAATTTTAATAATGTAAAATCTATTAAAAAAATCTCTAGTTGGAAGGAAGGGGTTAAAGTATGGCTTAAAGGGGAAGTGACAGTTATAGGAAGACAAACAGGAAGGCAACATATTGAAGGAATGAGAGGGGTCAAATGTTGCCAGACCATGAGAGTCTTGCCTATCAGGGCCAAATAGTTTTGGTTACATCATAAATGAATGCAGAAAGATCAAACTTTCATAATCAAGGAAGTAAATGATTTAAATATTATTTTCAGGATATAATATGAAATATGGACCATATATAGGAGAGAAAAATACAGATTCCAGAGCTACAGAGCAGTCAGTTATAGCAAAGGAATGTCCTGCCTATAAGTAACTAGCAGGGAGGACAGAGTAGAAGAACTAGGGAAAGCATCTTCAGAACATAAATCCCACTCATTTCACCATCTCCCATCAACACTGAGTGGATTCTTCCATACAAATTTGTCTAGAAGAAATTTGGTCAAATTTCTAAAGCTGAGAACTTAGAATGATGATTTTTTTTTTTTTTTTTTTTTTTTTTTTTTTGCTAGATAAGCCATACTACATAGGTAACACAAAGAGCAGCTGCAAAGCCACACAGATAATATGTGCTAGAGTCAGAGACAGAGGCTAACAGACAAGCTGAAAGTTAAAATGGATAACAAAAGGTCAAGACAAGCCAAGGTTATCTTATGATTAACAGCATAGTCACAACTCCAAACATACATTTTCTTTTGTGATTTATTGTTTTTGTTTGTTTGTTTTCAGGTAGGGTCTCACTCTAACCTAGGCTGACCTGGAATTCACTTTGTTGCTCCAGGCTGGCCTGGAGTTCATGGCAATCCTCTTGCTGCAGCCTCCAGAATTCTGCCACCATAACTGGCTATACACAGGTTTGCCAACTACACATTCTAAACTTCTTTCAGGAAACTTTCTACCCTACTCTCTTCTTATTCCTTTCTTAATACTTCCTTAACACTTAAAACATTCTGAAATTATTTGGCTAGTTAATATTCTCCTCCTCATAATGGAAGGAAAATACTTAGACCAGGGATCTGGTGTGCCTTACTTAATATTCCATCACAGCACATTTTCCAGTACAATGATAGCCCTTGATAAATATGGGTGGAATAAATTATGGGGTTTTAGCATGCCTTTGCTAAATCAAATACATGTAATTGAAGTAATCAGGTTTTCTTAGAAGCACATTAACAAGAGAAACAAAGAAATGAGAGATAGTAAAGAAAGAAAGTTCCCCAGGATGTGTAAAATGAACATGCTGGACAGACTGTCAGATTCAGTACTTTGATACCAGCCTACCAGAGAATAAATGTTAGAAACAAATTAGGGTAAATGTGACACTACATAAGGAGAAGTGGATGGTATGCATTCTTCTATTCATGTAATCATCAAACACTGTTTTCCAGATATACTGATCTGAGTAATTATTTGAGGATTTTAGCAATCAAGGGAATATTTAAAGAGGAGGCTAGATACAATCCGCATTTGATTACAGTAAGTAGGGCTTGCATATGTTTTCCTGCATAAAGTAAGATGCTCAACATGTAGAGCACAAAAATAAAGGGGGGATAATTTACAACAGGATATATGCTGGACATTTGGCTTGTTAGTTAAAGATGCTTATTTGCAATGCCTACTGACCCAGGTTCAATTCCCTAGTACCCACACAATGCCAGATACAGAAAGTGGTATGGTACATGCATTTGGAGTTTGTTTGAAGCAGGGCAAGAGGCTCTGGTGCATTTGTCTATCTGTCTGTCTCTCTCTCTTTCTGTACACACATGCATATATCACATATATATCACAAATATGTATGTATGTATGAATGTATGTATGTATGTATGTATTTCTTCACAAATGAGTAAATGAAAGTATTTTGAAAAAAAATCTTTCAAGAGCAGGATTTAGAGGACCAAGAAGTAGTAATATAGGGACATTTCTCCTTTGGAAGTTTAGGACAGTGGTAAATCTTCTCTAGTACCCATTAGTTATGTGGCTTCATTGGGTGCATATGACAACTAGCATACTAACACAAAAATTACTGACAAGAGAAAGGCATGAAAGTTTTATTAAATCTACATGGATGTAGAAATGTTACAAGAGAATAAAGTCCAAACAAATGGTCAACTGAAGATGCTATTACAGTGTTCAGAGAAAGAACAATAACTTTGTAAAAGAGGAATAGGAGAGATGGATGTCTGGACTAGGGATGTCAGTAACAGACATGGGAGACATGGTATGAAAGCTTTTAGAAGGTAAGGAACACTACAATGTGTTTCTATATCAGGTTTGTTATAGTCACAAATACCATCAGGCTCTAGGTATTGAGGTTGTCTTTCCAACTTCACCTATGAAGACACTCCTCCCAAGAGAGCCTTTATTGGCAAGCTGCATGTCATAAAACACAGAACAAGTGACCGTCCCATTGATTTGAAATAATCGGTGAACCAATCCAGCATATTTTTTATAGGGCCTGTCCTCAACACTTTCAGGTACCAGAGAAAACAAGAAGCACAATAATACATACTACAGTCTTTATTTTTTTTTAATTTTTTTGTTTGTTTATTTATTTATTTATTTGAGAGCAACAGAGAGAAGGAGGCAGAGAGAGAGAGAATGGGCACGCCAGAGCTTCCAGCCTCTGTAAACGAACTCCAGATGCGTGCACCCCCTTGTGCATCTGGCTAACGTGGGTCCTGGGGAATCAAGCCTCGAACCGGGGTCCTTAGGCTTCACAGGCAAGCGCTTAACTGCTAAGCCATCTCTCCAGCCCCATACTACAGTCTTAAATTTGAAACTGAAAGTGCCTAAAGGTAAGAAAGGACCCACCACTCTCTATTACCTAAAATAAGGAATGAGGCCACCAAAGATGAGAGGAGCCTCAATCAATGTTTTATTAGATGTAACACTTTGCTGAATCTCTGTTTCCCTATGGAGTCAGATTTTAGGTTTAAAGGACCTTCTTGGACTTTCTCTTACTTATCTTTCCAACCCTAGTATGCATATTTCTTATTGTCTCAGTGCAAAGTCTAAGTTCTTAATCTCTGTAAAACTACAGCTGTTTTATCCACACATATCTTGTCTGCAACTCTTAATTCATCCAAATCCTTTCCTCTCCAAACTATACATTTTTCACATCTTTCTGCTTTGTTTCTTGCTCAGAATTCTCACTGTAAACATGGCTAAAGGCATTACAGCAATCATCATGACAAGATAGAATCTATGCCATGTTGAAATTTCCTCTGAAAAGCAAATTAGTCCATTACTTTTGAAGTCAGAAACTCTCAATTTTTTAGGACATGAATAGAATGTAGCCACATTCCTTATAGCTTGTAACATGAATGGCCCCTAGTCCAGTTTCCATTGTAGCCCTTGTTCCTTCCAAAACTTCATGAGCACATTTTTTTTCTTAACTCCTTTTTATTTGAGGTAGGGTCTCTAGCCCAGTTTAACCTGGAACTGGCTCTGTAGCACAGGCTGACCTCACATGCTTAGTGGTCCTCCTACCTCAGCGTACTGAGTAGGGCTACAGGCATGATTCATCATGCCTGGCTATCTTTCTCCCATTTTTACCAGCCTTCTGGTCATAAGAAATCCAACCAAAATGGCCTGTTAAACTCTTCTGGGGCTTCTCAAACCCACATCTTCAAATTCCTTCACATTGGTATTTATATCAAGAATTAGAGGGTCTGAGATAGAGGCTTCTAAGACAAGAATGTGGGTTAATCAAGAAATGCTTTATTTTTGTCTCAGAGCAGGACTAAGGAATTTAGGTTGAAGAAGCCTGCTACTGGACTAAAAGTGTGCAATGTCTGCAGCCAACATGCTGGTTAAAGGTACCAGCGGAGATGGCTGCTGGCCCAAAAACTATGGGTCCAGGGAGAAGTGGATAAGGGAGGGATGAGGAGAGAGAGAAAGAACTAGAGAGAAATGGGAAAGGGTGCATATGTGAACAGAGAGAGGATGAGGCAGACAGGAGGGAAAGTATATGCACTTGGTCAGCATAAGAAGGACAGGAAGAGGACAAAGAGAGGGGGAGATGGGACCTTATGTCCCTGCCCTTAGATATGGTAGACTGGCCAGTAGGAGTGGACTTGTGAGGGTGCAAATTTAAGTGGGTAACATTGTAGCAGAGGAGACAGCAGGCCCTTGGAAGAAAGATTTCAGTTCTGGGTGAGAGAGGGCAGGAGCTCTGAGACTGCCAAATAGAAATGAGTACATAAAGATATTCCTGTGACAGAAGTTCCAGTACAGAGGACTCTAAGACCATACTTTTTAGGAATAGTGAGTTTCATTGTGGTTCCAAAAGGGTGAGACAGACCAGGAGAAAGAGAATGGGAGATTAGTTGCAGGGTGGCAGCTCAGCAAGGGGAGGGAAACTAGATGCCAGCTAAGAGTGAGAAAGAGGAGAAATGTTCAAGAGGAAAGAAAAGGTGGGTATGTAGACAAGAAAGCAGATGAAGCAAAAGATACAGAAAGACACAGAGAAATATGCACCTCACCTGTAACTTAAAATATGTGAAATAAGGGCTGGAGAGATGGCTTAGCCATTAAGGCATTTGCCTGCAAAGCCAAAGGATCCTGGTTTTGCCTCTCCAGGCCCCACATTAGCCAGATGCACAGGGGGCACATACATCTGGAGTTCATTTGCTGTGGCTGGAGGCCCTGACACGCCCAGTCTCTCTCTCTCTCTCTCTCTTTCTCAATTTCTCTCAAATAAATAAATAAATAGGTGAAGCTTAGGCAAGAAATCTAACAGTTTATGTCCAAATGGTACCAACATTATTTGTAAATAGTATGATTTAATGTTATAATTGGGGGTTAACTCATTACAGTAATCAAAATCAGATTATTTCCTTTATAAAACTTAAATGACAAAAAAAAAAAAACCTAAATGACAAACTTAGTAATGGCCATTTGGTAGAGTTAGTATGACTAAAACAGGAAATTAACTACCTTTAAAGTTACATTGTTCTCAGATATGATGCTTAAATATAAAAGTCAACAGCTAATGAATATCTTGATATCAAAATCCTGACAGATAAAAGGAACACAGCTATCTTGATTCAAAACTTTAAAGACAGTTTTTAAACCTGTTACCATAAACAAATTAATTTCAGCAAGCTGAGGTTTTACTGTGAATTGAAAAGGTGATAGAATGAAGAATCAGACCTTTTATACATACCAAATAACTTTTCAGTGAGTGCTAAACAATTCTGTCTCAGTATAACATCACAGCGACTCATCTAAAATCTTTATCATATGTATGTATTAAGTTTTTCTAATTAGAACCATTTTAAAACTCATTTAGTAGTAAATATTTCATTGATTGATTTTTTAGACAATTCCATATTTAAAATTCTATTTGTATAGCTTACCAATAAATTAAAAGTAATTATTTGTTAAAGGTTTCATATTATTTATAATACAAAGTTTAACATCTCATTTAATTAAGCCCAAAATTAAATCTATAATGTAATTTAAGGAATGCAGAATTGATTTTGTAATTCAGAAGCATCTTAAAACACATCAAGGTACACATTTTAAAATTATCAGGCATCCTTCAGACATGACAATATCTGGCCAGCCCTGGACATAAAACACAAACACATAACAGAGGTGAGGAAATATTCCTACTGAAATGTTTAAGTCAGCTTCATCACCAGAGGCTGGTAGAGGGCCACAGCCAACCCCCATCTGAAAGGAAGTGGTAGCTAGTTTGGTCCAGGCAAAATGGGTTCTCATTGGTGGGTTTACCTGTGGCCCGCAGATTAAAGGGGAGCATCCAGGACTCACAGGTTTCTAGAAAGTGGTTCAATATGAGAAGAAAGAGTGAACAGGTATAGTGGGAAGAGACAGATCACCATATTGCCACTGCCTTGCCTTGGAAGTGGCCAAGGGACCTTGTATGGGAACTAAACTTTGAGCTATCTGGCTTAAGAGAAAGGTCAGGGAAATCACTCTGGCAAATCAGCTAGATGGGGAGAGTCAGGAGTAGTGGACATCCCCAGAAGTCTGGTCTCCTGTGAGGTTGTGACCCTGGGTCACATAGGAACTATATGGGTGAGTCAGACCTTAGTACCTAGCTGGAATTGGGGCCCAACATGCTAAACATGCCTGGCTCAATGCTGAGTCTTTGGAAAAAAAAACAGCACAGGCATCCCCAAGACCTATCAGATTTATCATAGAATGAAGTGCAGGTATGACAGAATCATTGTCAGAGTCAAAAAATAGAAATAAGAAATGGAAACTGAGACTGTAACTGATCACAGAAAATATCTCAAAGTATCTCAAAATCTGTCTGAAACACCACATATATGAGATTTCAATACAGAGGACTCTGAGATAATACATTTTAGGACTAGGGGTTGAATTGATGGCTCACAATAGGAGCTTTGGATAAAGGGGAAGAACAAAGAGAATCTGTGGTAGGTTGCAGGCTGGCACCCATAAGACAGCCCCTGGTGGGTCAGTAGGGGGAGGGGAACACATGGAAGCTCAGAGAGCAGGGAAGGGAGAAGACAGAGAGAGAGAAGACAGAGATAAAGAAAGGGGTGTGTATGTAGATAAGAAAGCAGATGAGAGAGTTGAGAAAGAGAAATAACACACTGCTTTAAGAAAGAGACCAGAAAATGAAGAGAAAGAATGAGACGAGGCCTTTTATGTCCATGCCCTGAACTAGTGGACTGGCCAGTGGGAGTGAGGCTCATGAAGGTGTGGACCAGTACTCAGGAAAGGAGACAGGCTGGGCTGGCTAGATCCCTTGTCCAGTCAGGGAGCACTCTAAAGAAAGACCTGTTTTGACCACTTGGGACATGGAGAGGGCTGTGAATATCTAACAATTTTCACTCAAGTTTATCATATACTATAGCCATATTCATTCCCCTATTATCTGCCTTTCTCATTTCCTTTCACCCTCTTGTCCTCTTCTCTTTTGTGTCACATACATATATGCATGGGCATACAGTTTCATATTTATGCTTATATATATTGTTTTAGAAAAAAAATATATATATATAAAACATTTCATGTATCTATGTAAAATCTAGGATCCACAAATGAGAGAAAATGTGAAATTTGTCTGAGTCTGGCTTTTGTCATTTAATATGATCTCTTGTCATTTAATATGATCTCTACTTTCGTCTATTTTGCAACAAACAACATATTATTATTCATCCTTATTTTATATACCACATTTTCATTATTTATTCAGCTACTTATTAGCCATAAGTATGATTCCATAATGTAGCCATTATGAATTGTGTGGATGAATTTGGGAAGGTAGGTATTACTATAATATACTGCCTTTGATTCCTTTGCTTGCATTCCTCAGAGCAGTATACCCATATTATATGATACTTCTACTTTTAGACTTTGTGGATCCTTTGTGGTGGTTAGAATTAGATGTCTCTCATAAGCTCATGTGTTCTACCTGCTAGGTCCCCAGTAGGAGGCAATTTGGCCATTGGAGCATTGCCTAAGGGGATATATTGTGTGGGGCAGACTTATGTGTATTATAGTCAGCTCCCTGCAGTGTTCAGATCACTTTCATGTTGCAGTGTTTCACCTGCTATGGCAGAGGTGATGTCCAGTCTCCACTCATGCTATCTTTTTCTCTGCCATCATGGAGTTTCCCCTTGAGACTATAAGATAAAATAAACAACTTTTCTCCCACCAGACACTTTTGGTCCAGGTGCTTTGTGCCAACAACCATAAGGTAACTACAACAGAAGACCAGTAGAGTGGGGTTTTTGCTGCTAGAAACCTGAATGTGTGGCTTTGGGATTTTTGGAACTAATTTGCAGAAGGAATGTGGAAGGATTTGAAAATTTGACCTAAGAGATGCCTTATGGAGCTATATTAAGAAACTGATGAACCATTCTGGTCAGTCTTGAAAGACCTGAATGCAGTAAGAGATATGGGCTATGAACTGAGCTTATGAAGTGACAAAGCTTTGTCTGGACTAGGCTAAAGGCAGTTTCTGTGAGAGGCTAACTCCTGAGAACCTGTGCAGGGTTGTACTGTGTGGAAATGTACTAATGGGAGCAGAAGGATATACCCCAGCAGGAAAGAAAAACTTGGGACCAGAACTGCTGCTAGTTCAACTGCAATTGTTTGAGAGATTGGGCCAGCAATTTTGCCTTGGGGCAGCAGAAAGAATACAGACTCTTGAAAGTAGGGAGCCTGAATACTGAAGGAATGTATTGATTGCTCTTCAAAGTCAGCTTTATTCCCACCTGGATTAACAAATTTTGCAGCCCACCTGGTAGTGTAAAGTAATGTAACAAATGTAAGCAAGGGTCACTGGATTTATAACATTATCTTGTTTTAGAAATGGTCATGGGACACGTGAAGCAGTGTTGTTAAAATACCTGATGGACGCATGAGGATGAACCATGGGTTGTCATGGAGTCCTCAGCCAGGACTATGGCACAGCTGCCAAAGAGAGCTGCCAGCTTGGGATGAAGTTTTCCCCAGACTGTGAGCAGCCCAGCTGGAGGGGTGGAGTTGGAATTCCAGAGGCCTTATCACTGTTAGAGACATTGGACTTGAATGTGCAGGACTTCATGTCTTCCCTGTTTGTTTTAGATCTTGTATTGGTCCAATCTTTCCTTGCGAGGTTCAATGACATATTTTGCAATGTGAATGTTTATTCTGTGCATTATGTTCTTTTGGTTTTAGAGTTCACAATTAAGAAACCTTGGACTATGGAGATATTTGAACAGTGCTGGGATTGATTTATAAAGAAAAAACTGGGCTGGAGAGATGGCTTAGCAGTTAAGGCACTTGCCTGTGAAGCCTAAAGTCCCATGTTCAACTCTCAAGATCCCATGTAAGCCAGATGCACAAAGGTGAGGCAAGTGCAAGGTCACACATGCCCACGAGGTAACACAAGCATCTGGAGTTCTATTAAAGTGGCTGAGGACTGGAGGGATAGCTTTGCAGTTAAGGCATTTGCCTGCAAAGCCAAAGGACCCAGGTTCGGTTTCCCAGGACCCACATTAGCCAGATGCACAAGGGGGCGCATGTGTCTGGAATTCATTTACAGTGGCTGGAGGCCCTGGCCATAGTTTTCTCTCTCTCTCTCTTTCTCTCTCTCCCCCCTCCTCTTTCTCTGTCAAATAAATAAAAGAAAATATTTAAAGTGGCTGAGGCCCTGGAGTGCTAATTCTCTCTCTCTCTCCTTCTGCTTCTGTCTCTCTTTCTTCTCTCTCTCTCTAATAAATAAATAATAAGAATTTAAAAAAAAACTATGGGACTTTTAAAGTTGGACTGAATGTATTGCATTTCACATCATAGATGGTCAAGAGGCACACCAGTGCCTCTAGTCACTGCAAACTCCAGATGTATGCACCACTTTGTGCATCTGGCATTACATGGGTACTGGGGAATCAAACCTGGGTCCTTAGGTTTTTCAGGTGAGTACCTTAACTACTAAGCCATATCTCCAGTCCCTATATTTTGTTTTTGCTAGTAAATGTGTTTCTTGGAAGCAACTAATAGTTGGGCCTATTTTTAATTTCAATCTATTAGTCTGTGTCTTTTGAAGGGAGAATTGAGGTTATTAGAATTCAGACTTACTCAGAAGTGGGTATTGATTCTTATCATTTTTTAAATTTTTATAATATTTAGAAGTTTCATAACCCTCATTTACTTATCAATTCCTATACTGAACTTTATGCTTTTATTAAGGCCTCATGGGTATGTTTATCTCTTCTATATTGGGAGGCCTTCAAGTACCTTCTGTAGTGCTGGTTTAGTAGTTATAAATCAGTTTTTGTGTATCTTTGAAAGTTATTATTTCTCCTTCAACTATGAAGGAAAGTTTGCCCAGGTATAATATTCCTATTTATTCATTAATTCCCCTTTTTTATCCTGCCTTGACTTTCTTCTTTTCATTCATCTATTTATTTGTATTCTCTTAAAATTTATTCTGGACTTAATTCATATTCTCTTTGATATCATTGAACATTGTTATAATTGTTCTTTTGAATTGTTTCATTTATTTCATTCTAACTGGAATCCATTACTATGAAATTGGTACTTTTTGGAGGAATCATATTGAGTTGTCTTTTCATGTTTCTTGTATTTTTGAATTGAAACCTGCTCATCTTGGATTAGGTTACTCCTTGGATTTTTAATCATTCAAACCCTTCATTTCAAATATCTGCAATGTTCAAGTATGATCACATTACAATAGGGTTGAAGTCACATTTCCCTCCACTGGACTGGAATGAATCTCAGTAGGGCACACATGCTCAGTTCACAGGGCATGATCTCCAGCACCATTCTGAGAGCAGACTATTAACTACAAAATCAACCACAACAGTGAACAGGACCACTGTAAAAAAAACAGAGCAATAAACAATAAAAACAATCACTCCTGCATGACTCTAATGACATTGATGTCATATAGTAACAATATACTATTATATGTATTAAAATATTAGTTATGTGGTAGCCCAGCCCTAAGAAAGGTGAGGTAGGAGGATCACCATGAGGCCAAGGCCAGCCTGGGCTACAGAATGAGTTTCAGGCCAGCCTGCACTACATTAAGGCCCTGCTTCAGGAAGGAGATAAAACTAAATAGAAGGGGGGAGCAACAAAGGCAAAGTGTGGAGGTAAAGCAACCCCAGGTACAGGTAGAGTGAAAGGAGAAAGAAGCAAAGACATGCCATCAAACAAAATGAAACAATCTCAGCACTTGAATGACAGAGTCAAGGAGAGTGCTACACCCAGACCAATCTAGTTTCTATGGAAGAGACTCTCCCAAAATAGGAAGGTGGCTGTACAAGAGAGAGAACAGGCCAGACGAAGCTGTTCCACAAAATTAATATTAGATTTAAACAAGGGAAGTGTAAATGTGAAGGAAAAAAACTATCAGAGGTGCAGAGTCCTTCTTTGCAGTCACCCACCTGGGAGTAGGTAAAGAGCCTCTCTGAAGGCTGTCTTGCTTATCTTTCCCTGGTTATTTGTGTTGGTATTTTCAGATGAGAACAGAATCCTTGTGCTATGTCAATTTCCCAGTACCCACATAAAGCCAGATGCACAAAGTGGTGCAAGTATCTGGAGTTAGCTTACAGGAGCAAGAGGATTTGGCGCATCCATTCATATTCTCCCTATCTATCTCTATTTCTCTTCTTGCAATAAATAAATAATTTTAAATATTTTATTTAAATATTCAATTGGGAGAGATAGGGATGGGAAAATGAGAGAGGTAGAGGGAGATAAAGAGAGAATGGGTGTGCCAGGGCCTCCAGCCCCTGGAAACAAACTCCATACTTGTGCCACCTTGTGCCTCTGGCTTATGTGTGCACTGGGGAACTGAGTCTGGGTCCTTAGGCTTTGCAGGTAAGTGTCTTGTAGCAGACAGCCTCAATTTGCTGGGATGAACTTTCAAACCAGGCACAGCTACGGAGGAAGGAATATATTCAAGCTTACAGATTCAGGGGAAATTCCATAAGGGCAAAAGAAGCTGGCTCACTTTCACAGGTCCATTCAGAGAGAAAGGCCAAAAGCCACTGCCACCAGCAAAAGCAAGAACACTTCAGGAACTCCAAGCAAAGCTCCAGCACTTTGTATATCCTTGGCTGGAAATTCCAGATCCACCCCCATACTTTACAGCTGGACACTAGGATCTGCCCACCGTGACACCTCCTCCAGCCAGGCAAGTGGAGATCTAAAGCTTTACTAAAACTGAATCGATTGGGGGGCACCCATTCAAACCATCACATGTCTTACATGCTAAGTCATCCCTCCAGCCCAATAGTTTTTTTAATGTTTTTTTATTTTTATTTATTTATTTGACAGAGAAAGAGAGAGGGAGGGAAAGAATGGGTGTGCCAGGGCCTCCAGCCACTGCAAATGAACTCCAAATGCATGCGCCACCTTGTGCATCTGGTTAACGTGAGTCCCTAGGGAATCTGACCTGGGTCCTTTTGCTTTGCACGCAAATGCCCTAACTGCTAAGTCATCCCTCCAGCCCCCAATAGTGTTTTTTTTTAATTTTTTAATTGACAACTTCTATACTTACAAACAATAAACCATGATAATTCCCTCCCCTCCCCTACTTGCCCCTTCACAACTCCACTCTTCATCATATCCCCTCCCTCTCTTCGTTAGTCTCTGTTAATTTGATGTCATCATTCTTTCTTCCTATTATGAGGGTCTTGTGAAGGTATTGCTAGGCACTGCAAGGTCATAAATATTGAGGCCAATTTCTGCCTGGGCAGTTGCATTGTAAGGAGTGGTACACTTCCTTTGGTGCTTACTTCTTTCTGCCATCTCTGCCACAATGAACCCTGAGCCTTGGAGGGTGTGATTGAGATGTTTCAGTACTGGGTACTCCTCTGTCACTTCTTCTCCACTATGCTGCCTTTTGGGTCATCCCAGTGGTCACCACCATCTGAAAAGAGAAGCTACTCTAACCAAAGTGAGAGTAGCATTAATATATGTAGTGTTTTCAGGGCAGTTTGGTGAGAATAATATATGCATTTAGCCAGATAAGAGCAGGCTTTATACCTATAAGGCTCATGATCACCCCTGCCATAGACTTTTGATTAGGCTTTCAGTACAAGGCATGTATTCCCTCCCATAGAGCAGGCCTCCAGTCCAATTAGAGAGCAGTTGGTTTCCCCTAGAGCCGACATGCCACTATAGCACCTGTTTGGCCACTTGGCCTGTCTGGCCAAACTTGAGGTTTCCAGTGCCCACTGTTTTCACCACTGATGATTTCTGTCTCCCACAGGGCTGCATTACAGTGCAGCTTTTTCCAACTTTCAGTTGGCTGGTCTACAGGGAGATTTTTCAGTTCAGCACCAGCTTGATTTCTCAGTGACCTTGCTGCCCAGGCATGTGCAGTCTTCCACAACAGGGTCACACCATCTGTTACTCGTGGGAAACCAAGAGCCTTGGCAGTAGCCTATAATGTTTTGGAGGCAACAGGGACCTTCCTGGCCAACAACTCACTGGAAGGTATCCCATCCCTGACACTGAAAATTTTCTACTAACAATCTTTGGCTTCTGGATGTGAAATTAGGCAAAAAAGTAGGCTTTCATATCTCGAATTTTGATTGACCCTCCCCCACCCTTCTCTTAATCTCCTCCCCTGGCTTCACGCCATCCCACTCCCTGTAATCTGTTCTTCTACTTACATATATACAATACCATCCCCTTAAG
This sequence comes from Dipus sagitta, assembly GCA_036346955.1. Lineage (NCBI taxonomy): Eukaryota > Metazoa > Chordata > Mammalia > Rodentia > Dipodidae > Dipus > Dipus sagitta. The sequence goes on along the minus strand of CM070772.1, from coordinate 186,248,427 downwards.
TCCTCCCCTCTCCTCCCTCCCTCATAGCCTTTTTCTAGCTTACTGGCCTTGCCTACTGATTTTTGGTTCCAGCTCACACACAAGCCTAAACATGTGTAGCTAGGATCCACATAGAAGAGAGAACATGTGATGTTTGGCTTTCTGGGCCTGGGATACCTCACTAAGTATAAACCTTTCCTGATCCATCCATTTCCCTGCAAATTTCATAATTTCATTTTTTCTTTACCACTGAATAGAACTCCATTGTGTAAATCATCTTCATTTTCCATTCATCTATTGCGGAACATCTAGGCTGGTTCCATTTCCTAGCTATTGTGAATGGAGCAGCAATAAACATGGTTGTGCAAGTATCTCTAAGGTAGTGAGACAAGTCCTTGGGATATATGCCTAGGAGTGCTATAGCTGGATCATATGATAAATCTATTTTTAGCTGTCTCAAGAACCTCCACACTGATTTACACAATGGCTATACCAGACTACATTCCCACCAACAGTGTAGAAGGTTTCCCTTTTTCTACATCCTCGCCAACATTTATTGTCATTTGTTTTCTTGATGGTAGCCATTCTGACAGAATGAGATGGAATCTCAAACTTTTAATTTGCATTTCCCTGATGGCTAAGGATATAGAACACTTTTTAAAATGTTTATATGCTATCTGTATTTCTTCCTTTGAGAATTCTACTTAGTTTCATAGAGCATTTTTTAATTGGGTTATTTGATTTCTTATTGTTTTGTTTTTCAGGTTCTTTGTATATTCTGGATATTAATTTTCTGTCAGACGTTAACAGACAGAGATTTTCTCCCATTCTGTAGGTTGTCTCTTTGCTCTATTCACATTGTCTTTTGCTGCACAAAGGTTTATAATTTCATGAGATCCAGTGATTGATTAGTGGTTTTATTTCCTGAGCAATTATGGTGAACAGTTGTTATCTTTCAGAACTTAGAATACACCATTCCAAGCCCTTCTGGTTTTTAAGGTTTATGTTGAATAATCTGCTGTGATCCTGATGGAGTTACATTTATAGGTGACCTGCTTTTTCTCTCTAACTTATTTCAGTACATTTTCTTTGGTTTTCATGTTTAGTAGTTTAATTATAACATAGCAAGGAGAGGTTCTTTCCAGGTTTTGTCTGTTTGGTGTTCTAAAAGCTTACTGTATCTACATTAGCATTTCTTTCCCAATTTGGGAAATTTTTCTTCTTTGATTTTGTTGAAAATGCCTACTAAGCCTCTGGATTGAAATTCTTCCCCTTCTAATATACCCTGAACTATTATGTTTGATCTTTTCATAGTGTCCTGGATATCTTGAAATTCCCATTCATACCTTCCTATTAGCTTGTCTTTCTCTTTGTTAGACTGTATTAGATCTGCCACCTAGTCTTCTAGTTTAGATATTCTGCTCTGTCCTTCATCCATTCTGCTGGTGAGACTTTCCACAGAGTTTTTTACTTGACTGACTGCTTTTCAGAGCTAGAATTTCTGCCTGGTTTTTCTTCAGTATTTCTACTTCCTTACTCCTGTCTTGTAATGATCTCCTTATTCCACTAAGCTGGTTTCCTGTGTTCTTAGAATTCCTTCAGGAGTTTGTTTTCTTCTTTAATTGCTTTGTTTTCTTCTTTGATTCCTTTGATTTCTTCAAGTATAGATAAGATCATTTTTTTGAAATCTTTGTCTGGAATTTCATCTAAAATAGTCTCATTGGTGGCTATTTCTGATGGATTTATAATTTTGGTGGGATTGTATTGCCTTGATTCTTTGTGTTTCTTGTATTATAATGTTGCAAATTTGCATCCTGAGTTGATTTGATGCTTGGGTTTTCTAATTATCGATGGTCCTTTTAGATTTGGAAATCCAACTTTATGTATGTTCAGAGTTGGAGTTTAAAGTGCCAAGTGTATCTCTTGTAATTCAATCCAGCCACAGAAGTAATCCTGGGTGTTGAGTTTGCCTGCTACTCAAGTATTCTAGTGGGCTGGGTGGAGCAATTTACTGGCAAATTCTAAAATTCAACTGAGCAATATACACATTCAATAAAAACCAGCACAGAATATGCAAGTGTGGAGATTGAAACAAACAAATAACCTTATAAAGCCAAAATCCCTACGGGTGTAAGTTGCCCTACACCCTTAATCCTGTCAGCTGGGAGGCTGAGATTTCTGTTCTGAAATTGGTTCCAGGTCAGCCTGGGTCTGAATTAGACCCTGCCCCCAATAATGATAGAAGAAACAGACAAAGGCTCTATGAATCTGAAAGCAGCAAAGGCAACAATACTCAACCCCCAAATGCAGCTTAATTGAGAATGGTAAAGCCAAGCAAAAATGTGTAACCCTTAACCTGCCCTGACATGGAAAGAGAGATTAGCACTTCCAGTGCAAGCCTATGTGCCTGCTTTTTTGTCAGTCAGCCTCATTGCATTTGGGGTGGCTTTAAATCTCACCAATGCTGAGTGACCACCTTGATCCCTCCATGTTGCACTGTGAATCTGGTGTTCTGATCAACTGTGCTGGATGCCCTGCTGCCAGGGGATGAAAGCATTCTCTGTAGGGTCACAGTGCTGTCGGTTGGGAGGTGGGAGAGTGCAGGAAGACTGGAGTTGTACTGGAACTGCTCAGCGGGTCCCACCAGTGTCCCCTTCAGCAGCTCCTCGGCTAATCTCTGCTGTCTCTCCTTCATGTTTCTTGACTTTGCAAGGAGACTGATAAGGTTGGAAAATCCCCTTGTTTGGTCTGTGCTTCTGCAGTTGGGTGTCATGGATCCACGCAGATCTGCGCAGACTGAGTCTGGGTCTGCAAGCACCTCAATGGGATTCTGGCTGGTTTCCTCCTTTATGATGGATCTTAGTCTTTCTTGCTCCTCTGCTGTGGCTGATAAAAACCTATACACCTTCACTTTTCACACAAAGAGTATATTTTTCTGTGGTTTTGCTTAAATCCCTCCCTAGGTTGGATTGGTGTGACTCCTATGCACCCATCTTACCTGCCCAATAGTTTTTGGTTTTTTGTTGTATTTTGTTTTGTTTTTTGCCCAGAATTATGGATCTTGGGAAATCTAAGACCAATGACAGGCATTAGGATAAAGTCTTTCTACAGAAACACATAGATAAGGCAGAAGGGCAAAGAGGCAAAAGGGGGTTGAATTCATTCTTTTATAATGGCATTAATCCCAGTATGGTAGTTTGAATGTAAAATGTCCACAATAGCCCAGATATTTGTGATAAAGCTTCCTACTTAGTCCCCAGCTTGTGGCACCTTTGAGAGGTGGAGTCCTGGTGGAGGAGAGATATAATGAAGGGGCGGAGAGTAAGACCTTGGGTTGATTATAAGCCCATGGGGTATTCAGAGTTAGCTTGCTCTTGCTGCTCTCTCACCCTATTGCTGATGTATGAGGACTTCTGTTCTTCCAAACTCCCAGCAGAATATCTGCTTATATCATTTTAGTGCTTTTCTGCTCCAAAATTCAAATCATTCCACATTCCTCCCATAAACCAGTTTTAAAAGACTAATAACCATATGCTATGATCAAGTTTATGAGAGCAACAACTACATTCTCAGTACCAATTTTCATCATCACTTTTTTCTCATTGCTAGGACAAAATATTCAAGTAGAAGTTGGTTAAGAAAGGAACATGATTATTTTTAATTTGAAGTTTTGATATAGAGTCTATAATAGTGGAGAAAGATAGTTAAAAGAGAAGTTGGCAATGTCATACTGTCACATTCACAGCACTAGAAGTAGAGACAGCAATAAATACTGAATAGTTAGCTAGATTTCTCCTTTTTAATTTTACTTTTATTTATTTATTTGAGAGAGAGAGAGAGGCAGATAGAGATAATAGGCACGCCACAGCCTCCAGCCACTGCACAGGAACTCCAGATGCATGCAGCCCCTTGTGTATCTGGCTTACATGGACCCTGGGGAATTAAACCTGGATCCTCTGGCTTTGCAAGCAAGAGCCCTAACCACTAAACCATCTCTCCATCCCACTTTCTCCTTTTTATACAGTCAAGGCGCCCCACCCATGGCGTGCTGTCTCCCACAGTCATATGGGTGCTTCTACCTCAAATAATCTAATGTACAAAATTCCTCATAGACATAAAAGTTTTCTTTCCATGGTGATTCTAAATCCTGTCAAGTTGACTAAAATGAAATATTACGATAAGTAATAGATGAGAAATATATGAATAATATTAATCCACTAAATTTATATGAAGGCATAATCTATGGAACAGCTAATAGGGTTGGGAGGGAAACAATATCAAAGAGACATTTAAGAGGTGAGTTTGAAAGTCATAGTATACTAAGTTCGTATTAAGAAAATGATACACAAGTATGATAACCACTAGCCAAGTACTACAGTACCCTGAGAAGGAAAGGAAATATCGTGAGGATGCAACCATAAATAATGCATGAAACTGAAGCATGTAACATCTCTTCTCACTTGCTCTCCAGGGATATGCCCTAAGATTGTGCATCGAGATGGGGGAGTAAAACTGACAAAGCATGAGATACATGAGTACATTAAAGTCCACATCTGCAGGTGTGGATGGTGCCAAGGAATAGGCAGTAGTTCAAGTAACAGAAAGGTGACATATCCAGGAGAAAAATGAACAGCTGTAATTGAAGAAAGGTAAAATGAGAGTAGATGTACATTTAGAACATTGGACACCAGATAAATATTGAATGACTTAAGATGAAGTGACAGAGAGTTAAGAATAGAATCAGTCAATGTAGAATTCACAGAAAATACTATAGAAAAACAATAACTTATGGAATTATTGTTCACTTTAGAATAAAAACCTAGCAGTCAATCCATGCATATTTTCATGACTCAACCCTTAATTTAATTTTCAATGCAGGTGGGCCTATGAAGGAGGAAGTGCCAAAAATTAGTCTGTAGAGTTCCACCTCATAATAGAGAATAAATACAATCTATATTGTAAAAAGACAATGATGTAAGAAAAAAGTTACAACAAAAATATAAGCTGAAACAATTAAAGGAAGGATTGGGGGCTGGAGAGATGGCTTAGCGGTTAAGCATTTGCCTGTGAAGGCTAAGGACCACAGTTCGAGGCTCAACTCCCCAGGGCCCACGTTAGCCAGATGCACAGGGGGCTACATGCGTCTGGAGTTGGTTTGCAGTGGCTAGAGGCCCTGGCGCGCCCATTCTCTCTCTCTCTCTCTCTCTCGCTCTCTCGCTCTCTCGCTCTCTCTGCCTCTTTCTCTCTGTTGCTCTCAAATAAATAAATAAATAAATATTTTTTTAAAAGGAAGGATTGGTATGATGGCATTTTAATGTTCATTATTATTATTATTAACAAGGCATTTTTATATTGTAAACTTGAAAGAAAACCTACAATCACCTGTGATGAATTATTTTGATTGAGCTAAATGAGGTGCATAGTCCCACCTTTAACAGTATTTGGGCCCTGAAATGTACAAAAAGGAGGTTGCTGGCAGAGCACCAACATCCGTCATGGTCTACTTTCTCATGGGATACAAACTGTGACCAGCAGTCTCAAGCTCCTGCTGCTGTTTGCTCCCCACCATGATGATCTGGTACAATGCACTGTAAGGTGAACCCTTACTTCATAAAATAGATACTTGATATTTTGTCCTGGTGATGAGAGTTGACTAATGTTTTTGAGAACATTTTAGAGCCTTGCAACATTAGTATAAACATACTATTACTCATACAGCTGATACTACCAATGATCAGGACATGTACTAACTCCATATTTTTCAACAGCAATGGCCACAGCAAAGCACACCTACAATGAGCCAAAGCCTAGAGGTGAAAGGAAGCAAGATCTCCAAAAGTTGCTGGATGAAGTGGGATTAAGTGTTGAGTACTGGATACCTAAATTTCAGGAACAGGTGGGTATAACCTCTGCCCAGGCCTTACAATTCTTAGAAGAAAAAGACCTTCAGAAGCTCAGGTCCCAGGCACAACACCCATGGGAGAAAAGGGCCTTGGAGAAGATGCTTCACCTCTCACAGTCAAACAGCCCTCCAGAGTCCCAGCAGTCTCCAGCGGAGACCATGAAGAAAAGGCAGAAGCAGGCAGAAGAGGCCCTGCAGGAGCTGAGGGAGCTGCAGTCCGAAGGGAAGCAGAGGCAGCAAGAGGCAGTGAGGAGGAAGGAAGCAGAGCTGAGGCAGGCGATGGACATCCCTGAGCAGTACTGGCCACAGCCTGGAGTGGATCTGAAAGAACTCACTGAAAACATGCAGAGACATCTCAATCACATGGAGCACGCACTGACCCTCAGGCAAAGCCTCCCAGATAGGGATCTGATTAGATGGGCATCTGGAGGCCTGGCCCTGCAGGGAATTTACAAGACCAGCCACCAAAAGGACCTGACAGAGAAGCGAGAAGAGCTACTCATTGTTCCCAAAGAATTCTCACTTGTGGGACCTGAGCAGGGCACAAGGATGGAAACAATAGAATTCACCTCTTCTCAAGCAGAAGCCCAGTTCACCCAGACTATAGAGAAGATGGGCTTTGGGGTCACAATGTCAGCCAAGGGGAGGGGATGGGGATTCAGTTTAGAAGGGGGAATGGATCAAAGCAAGAATTCAGAATCCAAGATTTCCAGTCAAACACACTCAGAACACTCATACTTCTGCACATGCAAGTTCACTTATGTCCCCCTTGCAACCTGCCACTTTCCCATGGATCAGCTCAAGCTCTCCAAAGCTGCTCTCCAGGAACTAAAAAGTATTGAAGAACTCCTGGATCACACTCCTGGTCAAAATAGACATGACTCATTGACACATAAACTAGAAAGGTTTTTTGAGAGGTTTGGCTCTCATGCAAACAAAGGCCCTCTTCACCTAGGAGGGATCTACTACTGGAAGGCTATTGCAGAGGGTTTCAAAAGTGAGCAGCTGGCTGATGTGAGACAGCAGGCAGCAGAGGCCCTGGATATTTACATCAGGGGCAGCTACAGCGGCTTTGGAGTGAAAGTGGCTGCAGGTATGACTATGTCAGACTCACATTCGAAAGCAACTTCTCAGAACACAGCTTTTCAAAACCTCCAAACCCAAGTTCAATTATCTGTGGCCCAAACAGGTGGCCCACCAGAAGCAGATGGAATTGTCCAGTGGAAAGATGGCCTTGTTGCCAGCAATCAAACCTGGTCTGTCATTGACCGGGGAGTTCAACTCGTGCCCATTTGGGACATCATCCTATCCAGACACAAAAGTGATTTTCAAGACCCCCTGAGGGTGGCTACCTGCCTGAAAGACAACTACACTGCTCTGACGGGCCTCCCTGCACAAATCTTGGATGGAGAGGAATTACTGAGTGCTAGAAAGGAAGCCAGGCTTTTCCTAGAGGAAGTGAAATCCTGGGAGGTTTCTGACCCTGAAAACCAGCTTAAACAATTGATACATTTCATGCAAATGTTGAGTCAAAAACTAAAAGGTTATGACATTTGGACCAATACATGCCTCACAGATTTAGGTCTGCAGAAATTTATAATCCACACTGTCGACTTTTGCAAAAACTCATCCACCCAGAGCACAGAGTTTATCAAATCTCAGTTACGCAGCCTTCTAGACCCTCATGTGCACAAAGTGACAACCTTTCCTCAGGCTCATTCCATCATGCAGTGGATCCACCAGTCAGAGGCAGAGGAAGAGCAAGTCAGTATCTCACAATTTGCTGACTTCATTAAAGCCTTGAAAGAAACCCAAAACAACTTCATGGAAGTGAACCTCAAATCAGAGTCCCCAGAGGCAGTGGAAGAAGCTCAAAGAAAGGCCACACATGAGGTGACCACAGCTCTCAGCTGCTTCTTGAATCATCTCCAAGAAACAGAGCAGCCAGACATGCAGCTCCTGCTTCTCTCCATTGCAGCTGGGGCAGGATACCAGCTGGACAACAAGATCTTTCAGCATCTCCTGGGCTGTGAGGAGTTAAACTTCTTATTGGATGAGATGCAAAGTGTTCACCATAAATACGAGGAATTCAAAACTCTTTGCATCTCTAGGGCACAGGCATTCCTGGTGCTCACAGCTCTGACAACCACAGTCAGAGTCACAGCCATTTCTCCAGAAGAGAAAACACAGCGTTTGGCATTAATGAAAGAACATATAGGAGAATGGATGTCTAGTGAAGTTTTGAATGTTGTCACAAAATTCAGAGCAGATGAGGATTTAGAAACCCTAGAAAAAAACCTGAAAATACTCATTGAGGAGAAATATGAATACACCATCTCTTCTGTGCAAATAGATGAGGTGAAAAAACAATTTCAAAGTCTTCGTTATAAAAATCATGAGCCTTCCAAACAGAGGAAAAATAAAAACAATGAGCAGAAAGTGATAGAAAGTGGACCTTTCCTGGACTTGCTCCAGCGTTTGGGTCTAGAACGTTACTACCCAAAAAGGATGAGCAGAGCTGACTTCCATCTGATCTACAAGAATTCTGTGTTTAATACTCAGCCCACATCTGAACAGGAGCTTCCCTTCTATTTCCTACAAAAGCTACTGATGCTGGATTATGGGCTAAGATATCTGGTCTTCAAAGACATCAAAGTCACAGAAAATCAGATCCATACAAGTTCCTCTCATCAGGAAAATGATGTATTGTATCTATATGAAGACCTGTTTGAAGACATTGATAAGGTCACTAATCCTTCTAGTCCCATGTCCCAGTCCCACATCCACCCAATGGATATTCAGATGGCTATTTTTCACTGTGCAGATAATTTTGCCAGACAATATATTGTGGGTAAACTTTCCATTTGTCAATATGCCCTCCCACTTCTCGTGCCTGCTCCCAGCAATTCTCAGATTGAATTCTCACTGTGGTCTCTCAGACAAATTCGGAGAAACTGGCAAGAAGCAAGTAAATCACAACACAAAAAAAGCAGTCACAACAACCAGCACATGTGCCATGTCTCCACCCCCATCGTGTCCTTCATTAGAGTTGGACATGGCCTCTCTGCTTCCAAGTCTCAGATCATGAACGCTCTTCTCAGTAAGCGTAAGCATGATGTGTTTTTTCACAGGCACTGCAGGGGAAGCAGCAAGGACTGTCTCTTGATGGGTGGAGTGGTGGAACTCTGCTGGTTCTGTCCTGGTGGCGAGGAAGATGACAGATTTGAGCAGTGCGTGACCTTCACTAACCTTCACGGAGATGCAAAGGAACATAAGCGGCAGCTCACCTTCCTGCAGGAGGTCTCTTCTGTCATTGTGGTCCTCATGTCAGCCACAGATGACAATAAAGACAACCAAAAAGCAGTTTCCGTGGCCTGTTGCAGGCAAACCGACCTGTGATCTGCTTGCTTGATGACAAAGAAAAGACCGTGGATAAAAATCTAGTAAGAAGGGTGAGAATTGGCATCAGGAATAGAAATGAGGCAGAATTAGCAGAGGAGCTCACATCTGCAATCAAACATCTGCTACAGCAAGCTGACACTGCTCTCAGCTTAGAAGAGTGTTCCCTGATTGCTCACAAACATGGATTCCTTATTGATGAAGACCAGAGTGACTGTCAGGAAGCGAAGGCAAAGGCACAGACCATAATGGCCCTCCTAACAGAGTTGGAGCTCCCTCAGATAAAGGAAAGCTTACTTCCCCTTCAAGGACAACTGTGGCACCTTTGGTGTAAGAAGGACAAAGAACTCTATCATCTGAGAGAAAAGGGGAATCGGAGCATTGAACAACACAAGAGTAACATTGAGAGAGATAAAAGAAAAATTAGGTCCCAACAGTTGCAAAAGGCCTTTCCTCTCAATGACTTAATGCGCTCTGTCCTTGAAATCCTTCAAGAAGATTCAGAAACACATGCCAAACTCTACTTCTTGCAATGGATGAGTATATTTTTGAACAACCTGACCACAGGACATTTGGAAAACTTGCATGAGAAGAAACGATCTCTGTGGATGAACATACAAAAAGAAAAACAAAAGTGCAACAGCAGGAAGCTCTGGGAAAATCAGATAGAAGCCATCTCCACAGAGATCTGCAACTGCACCTTGGGAATCGAGCAACTTCTCAGAGAAATTGCCCAGATCTATGAAGCTCTGGAAGAAAATTTCTCTCAAAGAGATCCCCTTTTCCTTTACCTCCCCGAAATTACAGCAAACCTGATGATATCTGGTGTCCCCATTGAGCTCATGGACGGGGATGCTTCATATGTGCCTCTGAAGTGGGTGGAAGCTGTTTTTGACAAGGTCTCTGAGAAGCTTGGGGACAAAAGGCTATTTGTTCTCTCTGTCCTTGGCCTGCAGAGCTCAGGGAAGTCCACCCTGCTGAACGCCCTTTTTGGCCTGCAGTTCACTGTCAGTGCTGGCAGGTGTACCAGAGGGGCCTACATGCAGCTCCTGAAGGTGGAGGAGACCTTCACAAAGGAGCTTGGCTTTGACTTTGTGCTGGTGGTGGACACAGAAGGACTTCGCGCCCCAGAACTCAACAACAAATCCCAGAATTGGGACAATGAGTTAGCAACCTTTGTCATTGGACTTGGAAACTTGACTCTGATCAATATTTTTGGGGAGAATCCTTCAGAGATGCAAGATATACTACAAATAGCAGTCCAAGCTTTTCTGAGGATGAAACAAGTGAAAATCTCCCCTAGTTGCCTCTTTGTCCATCAGAATGTGGGAGACGTTACAGCTAAAGACCAAACTATGGAAGGCCGACAGAGACTAGTGCAAAAACTAGACCAAATGACAGCATTAGCTGCTGAACAGGAGGAGTGCCCAGATGTAACCCGCTTCAGCGATGTCATTAAGTTTGATGTCAATACTCAGGTCTACTACTTTGCTCACCTCTGGGATGGCAATCCCCCGATGGCACCTCCCAATCCTCGTTACAGCCACAATGTCCAGGAACTGAAAAGCAAAATTCTTTTGACTGCTCAACAGATGTCAAGGAGACAAATCTTGAAGATATCAGATGTAAAATTCCGTGTTAAAGACTTGTGGAGAGCCCTGGTAAGTGAGAACTTTATTTTCAACTTCAGGAACACCCAAGAAGTCATGGCCATGAACAAACTGGAAACTATGTACAACCAGTGGTCCTGGAAGCTGAGGAGTTACATACGGGACATGGAGACTCAACTGAACAACCAAGTCCAGAATGGAAAAATCCTGACGCTCAGAGTAACCATGCTGGAAACTCCAGTTAAAGAAAAATATGAAACCATCAAGGAAGAATTGGAAAAATTCTTTAAGGAAGATCAAGATAGTGAAATATTGGTTCAATGGAAAGCAAATTTTGAACATAAGTTGCTAATTCTTAAAGAGAAACTTACTTCAGACACCAGAAGGAAAGTGAATGAACTTATTATTCTCAGGAAAGGACAAGAAAGACTGGATAGCCAAAAAGCACATTATGAAAATGAATTATTAAAGAAGAGCCAAAAGTTAGCTTTAAGTGTAAAGGGTAAAGAATTAAGTGATGCAAAATTATATGAGAAATTCAATCAACTTTGGACCAGTTGGGTCTATCAGGTATCTTCATCTGTCCCTAATGTCATTGAGCCTGACATTGAAGTGGATTCTGAAAATATCCTTTTAGAGTGCTTCAAAAAAGAGAAAAACATAGCCGAAATACTAAAAGAAAATTCTGAAAAGAAATTTCAGATTAATTTTGACCAGCATGTGAAAATGAATAAAACTCTTGGTATTTTCCCCAATGTCTTAAAAATACATCATGAAGAGTCTATTAAGATGATTACAAATCGCATTTTATCAAAATTTGAAGAGATGATTGAGAATATTGGGAGGCAAAAGCGTGATTACCATGTAAATGATTTTCATGAAATCCTGAGGATAATTGAAATGGAGGTAAAATCTGTTTCCTCTGAAGAATTCAAATTTACAAGCAAATACAGTATTGATCTATCTTTGTGTTTATTCAAAAGAGCATCAAAGAGCTTTAAGAAAATGCACAGAGCATTCAAGATAGCAAATGATCCTGTGAACTATCTGGAAAGCAAGAAAGGTGATTTCTTCATGAGTTTCAAGATCTCCTGCCAAGGTGCCACCTCTGTCACATCATTTGTTGATTTTCTGTGGAACAAGCTCCTTCCTGCTATCTCTGCTAGCATAAAGGAGAAAATGATCATTAAAATAGCTGGGGACATGCGAGCTACCTGTCCTGCATTCAATGGAAACAGGGCTAACCTGGAGAAACACATTCTCATTTCTCTGGCAGAGAAAGAAAGTTTTGATACTTATTGGCATTATATTCATCATCCAGAATCCTTTTTTAAGAACTACATTGGAGAGCTCATTAGAAGATACTGTTCAGAGGATGGAAGTAAAAAAGTAAAGACTGTTTTAAAAATGAGTCTAGATGACATCAGGCACGCCGTCCTCTCTGCCATTCACGAGTCCACAGCAGTAGTTAAAGATGAAAGCAGCACTGCATCCCGGTGGCTGGATTTGTTCTGCGACAACCTGGGTGACAACTTGGTTTTTCCACGAAGAGATCTGGTAAGCATTGAACACCAGGAGATAACAGACATCAAGTTTCTCAAAGAAGCCATGAGTGCAGCTTTGGACCCTGCCATGAGGAAAGTAGAAGAGAATTGTTCAAGCATGCCCATAGACGAAATGGTTCCTGAAATTGAGAAGATCCTATCTGAACATCTCTGTGGCTGCTGGAAACAATGTCCCATGTGCAAAGCAATTTGCACAAACACAATTCCTACACATGATGGAGACCACAGTGTTCCGTTCCACCGTCCCCAGGCTATTATTGGATGGAAATGGATTAATACACATGACTTTGCTATTGAGTGCTGCTCTACTTGTGTAGCAAGTGATTGGTATTTTACTTTGTGTGACGGCAGGAAATTCTTCTACAAGAACTATAGACAGGCAGGAGGGGATTACGCCACATGGAGCATCACCCCCGATTCATCCCCCCAGCCATACTGGAAATGGTTTGTCTGCCACTTCAGATCACAGCTGGAAGAAAGATACGAGAATACATTTACAAATAGAGGTGTAATCCCAGATGCATGGGCCAGAATCACAAAGCAACATGTGATTGATAACTTGAAAAAATAATTATTACTAAGCAACCCCAGAATCTGAACAAAAGCTTACAGTTCTCAACCATTCTTAAAATTCACTCTTCTTAAAACTAGAACCTGGAGCTGGAGAGATGGCTTAGTGGTTAAGCACTTGCCTATGAAGCCTAAGGACCCGGTTCAAGGCTCAGATTCCCCAGGACCCACGTTAGCCAGATGCACAAGGGGGCGCACGCATCTGGAGTTCGTTTGCAGCAGCTGGAGGCCCTGGCGTGCCCAATCTATCTCTCTCTATCTGCCTCTTTCTCTCTGTGTCTGTCGCTCTCAAATAAATACATAAAAAATAAACAAAAAAAAACTAGAACCTGGAAGATTCAACATTATAAATGAAAGTTATATAAATCAATCAATTACTATTTCAATATTTGAAGATTTCCTGAAAATTTAATGGACTTTGACCTTTCATCTCACTTCAGTCAGAATGCCTATCATCATGAAAACTAATGTCTATGCCTATGGAAATTATCAATATAATTTTAAAAATCAATTAAAAAGAACATAGTACATAGTTTGGAACCTCTCAGGAAAAAACACAACAATGATTCTCAAATGAGTCTCAAAGTGTTAGTAGGAAGTCATTGAGCACAATGGAGAATAGATAGGTAGGGGCATTCAACATATCAGACACTGCAGGTAAAACTGTACTGAGATGAAACAGCATAGTAAGATTTATTATCTCAAGGAATACTGAAAGAAATGAAGCTGACAAATGAACCTGTAAGACAAAACAAAGTGTGGATTTTGTCTTGAAGTGGCCAGGAAGCTACTGAAACTTTTTAAATAGCAAAGGAATCAGTTTTATATTTGAGAAAAACCAAGCATGTAAGATGTGCTAAAGAAACAGAAACAGGACTGGAGAGATGGCTTAGCAGTTAAGAGGCTTGCCTGCAAAGTCAAAGGACCTAGGTTTGATTCCCCAGAGCCCATGTAAGCCAGATACTCAAGATGGCACATGCATCTGGAGTTTACTTGCAGTGGCTGAAGGCCCTGGCGTGCCCATTCTCTCTTTCTTTTCTCTCTCTCCCCCAAATAAATAATTTAAATAACCAGAAACAAAGAAAGCAAATGAACTCTAAACTCTAGTTAAGTACGGAAGGGTGGGGTGACTAAGCCAGAGGCAGGCACGATTGGGAGAAACTGACTGGCCATGCAGCTATAGAAAAGGCAGGATGATTTACATGAGGTAGAAAAAGAAGCTAAGTCACCAGTTCTCTGCTTAGGCAGCTGGATACAGATATTCCATTTGTAATCAAAGTGGATGGAAGAGGAGACATACCTGTGATTACTCTGATGACAAGACATACTCCTGCCTTGTTTGTAGTTTTGTAGCTGCAGGGACAGATGTCAGAGAAAAGTTCAGATTTGAGGGCCCTACCATGTTCATGGGAATTAAAGCAGTTGGACTACATGACATTTTTCAGTCAGAGAATAACAGCAAGTGAAAGTCTAGCATACAGCCAACATGTAGAAATACAAAGAAAGAAAGGTTAGGAGACTGAAAATGATGAATAAAAAAAAGAATTTGTATCTCAAAACACAGGAGGAAAAAAACATCAATTTGTGTTTATCTCCCAGTACATTGTGAGTTATTGAGAGCAGACATGAGTCTTTATTTATTTGTTTGTTTGTTTGTTTATTATTTATTTATTTGGCTTTTCAAGGTAGGGTCTCATGCTAGCTCAGGCTGACCTGGAATTCACTATGTAGTCTCAGGGTAACCTCAAACTCACGGTGATCTCCTACCTCTTCCAGTGCTGGGATTAAAGGTGTGTACCGCCATGCCTGGCTGAGTCTATTTTTATATTCAAGAATTATGTCTGGCCAGGTTCTAGAACAGTACTTAGAGGAATACCTGTGACTACACCCTGTGGAAATCAGTGTTCACTGTTAAACTATGATGGAGCTGCCTCCTGAGACAGACCATAGCAGAACAATTAAAAACATTTCAAGAAATCTGGTCACAATAAAAGGAAAATGTAGGGCAGGCAAACCACAGCAGCTTAGATGAGAGGCAAGTTTAAAGTAAATTGTAAGGTACAGAGATGTGGGTAACTTGCAGAACTCTTGGCTGGCAGGCATGAAACATTGCAAGAGGAAAAAAAAAAAAGAAATAAGGAAGGGAGAGAAAGAAGTAGGGAAAGGAGGAAGGTAGAAAAAAGGAAGGGAGAGATGGAGAGAGGGAAGGAGGAAACAAAGACTGTAGCAGTTACCTTCTCATTGCTGGGACAAAACACCCAACCAAAAGAAGTCTACAGAAGTAAAGATTTTATTATGGCTTAGAGTTTTGGGGGAAAGTTCCATCATGGAAGCAACAACATATGACAGGCCGGAGCAGGAAGACTGAGCCACGTCTCCACTGCAGCAAGAAAGGAGGAGTCGAAGTATTGGTCTTAGAGCTGGCACATATTGCCCAAAAGCCTGACACTAGTGATATGCCTGCTCCAGCAAAGTGTACCTCCCAAAATTCTATAACTTTTCCAAATTGCCACCAGCTGGATTTTAAGCATGAGGATTAATCTAAACACATGCAGCTGTGTATGAGGGATAATTTACATTGAAATTACATTGAAAGACAGAAAGAAGAGAAAAGAAGTAAATTCTAAAGATTAATGTATTTGCTTTATAATAATCATATTTCCAGGTCTTAGTCCTGCAGACATATGCTGAAAGTTATATGTAGATTGATAGAAAATTCAAAAATCTAGAGTTACATCAAAGATATAGCAATATTTCTCCTCATTCACCATTACAACTAACATGGTTCATAAACCTTTGTGTGAAGTCTCTTCTATTTAGGATTCAAGACACAAGTTTAACAACCAATTGATAGTCTTCAACTTAGGCACTAAGAGTTGAATCTAGAGCCCTGTTGGTCAAGTCCCAACAGGTTAGTTGGAAAGATGAAAGTTTGAACATGACTGCCTTGAAGACCAAGTATAAGTAGTGTGTGTCCCAGAGCTAGACAAAAAATGAATATTAGCTGGGTGTGATGGCACACACTTTTGATCCCAGCACTCAGGAGGCAGAGATCAGAGGATCACTGTAAGTTCAAGGCCAGCCTAAGAGTATATGGTGAATTCCAGGTCAACCTTGGCTAAAGCAAGACCCTACCTCAAAAACTAAAAATAAAATAAATAATTAAACTCAGGCAATTACAAACCTAACAGGACATGCTAGAGCCAAAAGACAGACTATAATAGTCTCATGATAAAGAAATCAATGTGGTCCTAAGAGAAATAGAAACAAAACATAAGAACAGTGAAGACATCAGTGGAGGAATTTGGGAAGGCTGAAAAATAGATTTCAACACCATTTTTAAAGATTTTTTATTTATATTTATATTTATTAGAGACAGAGAGAGGGAGAGAGAGAGAGAGTAAGAGAAAGCATGAGAATGGGCATGCCAGGGCCTCTAGCCACTGCAAACAAACTCTAGACACATGCACCACTGTTGCAGCCAGGTTTGCATCACTGGTAGAAATCACCCAACTAAGAGCAGCTTGTGGGAAAAAGAGGTTTATTTTGGCTCACAGGCTCGAGGGGAAGCTCCACAATGGCAGGGGAAAACAATGGCATGAGCAGAGGGTGGACATCACCCACTGACCAACATCAGGTAGACCATAGCAACAGGAGAGTGTGCCAAACATTGGCTTGGGGAAACTTGCTATAACAACCATAATCCTACCCCCAACAATACACTCCCTCCAAGAGGCCTTAATTCCCAAATCTCCATCAGCTGGGAACTTAGCATTCAGAACAACTAAGTTTATGGGGGACACCTGAATCAAACCACCACATTCCGTCCCCAGCCCCCATAAACTGAGAAATATCTATAATGTAAAATGCAATGCATTCAGTCCAATTTTAAAAGTCCCCACAGTTTTTATCAACCCCAATGGTGTTCAAATATCCCCATAATCCAAGGTCTTTTAACTTAGCCATAAATACCAAAAAATACCCCCCCCAAAAAAACACATAATGGCACAGAATAAACATTCACACTGTAAAAGATGGCATTGGGCATAGCAAAGAAATATTCAAGCAATACATGATTTAAACAGGGCAAACACCAAACTCTGTAGCTCCAAGCCCAACAACTCTAGCCAGTGACAAATCTCCAAGTCCACTAATTCTAACCAGCAACAAGTCTATGGAATTCAAATTCCACCCCTCCAGCTAGGCTACTCACAGTCCTGGGAAACTTCATTGGGCTGGCAGCTTTCCTTAGCAGCCATCTCATGGTCCCAACATCTCCACTGGGTCTCCACTGCAATTCACGGTTCATCCTCATGACCCCATGGGATCTCCATACAAGCAACCAGAAAACTGCTTCACACTGCCCATGGCATTTCCAAAAGATAAGACTGTGTTGCAAACTCAATGACCCTCTCTTTCCTCCATTTCTTATACTCCAAAATACCAGGTAGGGTGCCAATTTGTTAATCCAGCGGGGGGAATGAAGCAGACTTTGAAGAACAGGACACTTCTTGAGTACTCAGGCCCCTCCAAAAGAGTCTACATTCTTCCTGTTGCCCCAGTGAAGGTCAGCTATCCCAGTCTCAAAGGTTGTAATCTCTCAATTGCTGCTGAACAGTCAACAGTTCACCCAAAGATTTTCTTTCTGTGCCATATCCCTCTACTTACACCAGTTCATTGCTACACAAAGCAACCCCTGCACAACTTCTCAGGACATGGGCATAACAGCAAGCTTCTCACACAAACTGCCAGCCCAATCCAAGCAAAGCTCTTTCTCACCCTCATAAGCCAAACCTCACAGTCCATAGTTCTTAACTGCATTCAGGTCTTGCAGCTCTGACCAGAACAGTCACTAAAGCTGTACTGACAGTACTGCAAGGAATTTCTTGGGCCAAGGTTTCAAATTCTTCCACATTCCTCTTGAAAATCAGCTCCAAAAGGCCAAAGCCACACAGTCAGGTGTCTACCACAACCTCACTCTCAGTACCACTTTACTGTTGCAGTCAGGTTAGCATTGCTGGTAGAAATCACCTGACCATGAGCAGCTTGTGGGAAAAAGAGGTTTATTTGGCTTACAGACTCGAGGGGAAGCTCCACGATGGCAGGGGGAAACAATGGTATGAACAGAGGGTGAACACCACTCCCTGGCCAACATAGGTGGACAATAGCAACAGGAGAGTGTGCCAAACACTGGGATGGGGAAACTGGCTATAACACCCATAAGCCTGCCCCCAACGATACACTCCCTCCAGGAGGCGTTAATTCCCAAATCTCCATCAGCTGGAATTTAGCATTCAGAACAACTAAGTTCATGGGGGACACCTGAATCAAACCACTACAGCCACCATGTGTATCTGGCTTATGTGGGACCTGGAGAATCAAACCAGAGTCCTTCGGCTTCATAGGCATGCGCCGTAACTACTAAACCACCTCCCCAGCCCTCAACCCCATTTTCTTAGCAGACAGAACCATTCCTGCAGGGCTGAGGGGATCAGAGGTATGCAGAGACAGTTCCTGATCAATCACATTTGGTGCAGGGTCTTGTTCATGATCTAAACACCTGCTAGTATCCCTCCATGTTCTCACCCCATGCCTACAGGTGTTCCAGGCCTCAAATTCCTGCCCCGTCCACCTTTCTTCCCTATCCGTCCTCCACTTATAGTTGGACAGGCCAACATTTTGTTCTGACATATGCTTCCTACCATTGATATCCTGAGTCTGGTAGTGATACAGTCAATGAGAAGCCTTCACTAAGCCTGCTCTGTGCCTTTGGACTTGGCATTGGTCCAAACTGACTAACACAACCACCATTTTTTTTTCTTTTGCATGTCCCAGCATCTCTTGTTGACCAAAAATTCCTTAATCTGTATTTAATTTTCTTCCTATCTTCGTCAAAAACCAATTGGTCATAAAAGCAAAAGTTTATTTCTGGATTTCAAGTTTTATTCCATTGAGCTACATTTTAGTCTTTATACCCCAGTCTTGACTTGAGATCTAGTTTTAAAATTGGGAACTGTGCCAGGCTTGGTGGTGCATGCCTTTAATCCCAGCACTTGAGAGGCAGAGGTAGGAGGATCACCGTGAGTTCTAGGCCACCCTGAAGCTACATAGTGAATTCCAGGTCATCCTGGGCTACAGTGAAACCCTACCTCAAAAAAAAAAAAAAAAGAACTGTGAATCTTCCAACTTTATTGTTTCCTTAGACTTATTATTTTTAAGATTGTTATGGGGTTTGTTTTGCTACTGTAAGTAGAATTATTTTAAGTTCCCTTTTGATTTTCTTCTTACTACTGAGAGGAAATACAATAGATTTATGTATATATTTGAATTTAGTGGGTCACTTTATATCCTGAGAATTTGTTTAACTCATTTGTTGAAAAAATTGTTGGTGGATTACTTAGGACTTTGTATATATAGGTTCATGTCACTGTGACTAAGCATAGTTATTATACTCCCTTCAAATTGTTTCTATTTCTCTTAGGACCCAGATTTGATTCCCCAGGACCCATGTAAGCCAGATGCACAAGGTGGCACACAGGTCTGGAGTTTGTTTGCAGTGGCTGGAGACCCTGGCATGCCCATTCTCTCTATATCTGCCTCTTTTTCTCTCTGACTCCCAAATAAATAAAAATAAAATATTTTTAAAAATAAATAGGGCTGGAGAGATTGCTTAGCAGTTAAGGCACTTGCCTGTGAGGCCTAAGGACCAAGGCTCGACTCCCCAGAACCCACATCAGCCAGATATGCAAGGTGACACATGCACACAGATGACACATGTACACAATGTGGAGATTTTTGCAGTGGCCAAGGCTTTGGCACACCAATTTTCTCCCTCTCTCTCTGTCTCTCCCTCTCTAGCTCTCTCTCATAAATAAAATAATTTTAAAGAAATATTTGAAAATATAGTGGTTGAGTATGTTCCAAAATAACAAAATAACAAAAGATAAAACTATAGCTATAGTCAGAAGATACAAATTTGAATAATAACTATAAAAAATTTAAATCAATAACTATTTTCTAATTTCTGAAAACCAAAGATAAACAGAAAAATCATTGAAGACAACCATAGAAAATAGAAGTAACATAATACACAGAGCATGAAAGACCAAACATGCTTCTTATCATGAACTAAAGCAGCAGAAGATAATATAATTATATGGCTGAATGCAGAAAAATAGTCAATCTTGAATTCTATAACCACTGAAAATATCTTCTAAACATTACAAAAAAAATAGACAAACTAAATGAGTGAGGGTATTCTTTTTTTTTTTTCTTTATTAGTCAGTTTTGTATTCAGCAAATACGGTCAGTTTGGTACCATTATTAGGCTCATCCGTGACCTACCCCCTCCCCTTGGCTCCTCCTTGTTGAGGTATAGAGGGAATTCTTTACCTGAAATTTTTTGTTGAGAGAGAGAGAAAATTGACACACCAGGCCCTCCAGCCAATGCAATGAAACTCTAGATGTGTATGTCATCTGGTGTACAAGTCCAACCTTAAGTTACATCACCTTGTGCATCTGGCTTACATGGGATCTGGGGAGTCATACATTGGTCATTAGGCTTTGCAGGCAAATGCCTTAACAACTAAGCCATCTCTCCAGCCCCTGAATTTTTTATTTTTATTTTTCTTAACTAGGAGCAAGAGAGAGCACACCAGGGCCTCTTGCTATTGCAAGCAAATTCTAGCAAATAAATAATACAAATTAGAAATATTGTTTAAGAATGATAGACTATTTAGAACATTATAAAGGTGGGTGGGTGGGTTACTTTGCCTTCTTTGCAACTTCATTCTGTGGTTCTGGAGTGTTAACTTTGTGGGTGACAATGCCATGTCACAATGTCTTTTAAAAGAATCAATGTATGTGTGTTCTGGCTATGTGTGACATATATGGTTCAATTTTATAGTAGTGTTCAGCTGCCAGTGTGTTATCTGCCAAGTGCAGACAGGTGAATTGGTACCATCAGATAGTGTATAGGCTCCTTATGACTTTGACAGGGCAACCCAGTGACTATTAATAGTGTTTTGACCATTGCAAATAATAGGCATTTAATATTATTTAGAAAACAAAAAAAAAGATTCTTACTTTATTACTAGGGGACTTCTACACCTTGACTACTCCTCACATATTACCTGCTCATGACGGTTTACAACTGTCTTCTGCTTCAGCTACATTGACAGCTAAGATGTTCAAGGGCCCACACCTTGCTTTCTATTGTCTTGTCAATTAATTTTTATAATTAAATAAATACAAGTGGGGGAGGGGAGGGAAATACCATGGTTTGTTGCCTGTAAGAATAGAAGTTGTCAATAAAAAGTATACATATATATTTAAAAATAAATAAATAAATACACTAACTTATCTATTATCATATTTTAGTTCCATCATGGCTTATGACTTCTAAATATCTCAAAAGAAAACAGAACAGCCTCCCCTACAATCAGAAAAGAAAAATTAGGGCTGGAGAGATGGCTTAGTGGTTAAGCACTTGCCTATGAAGCCTAAGGACCCCGGTTTGAGGCTCAATTCCCCAGGACCCACGTTAACCAGATGCACAAGGGGGCGCACGTGTCTGGAGTTCCTTTGCAGTGGCTGGAAGCCCTGGCACACCCATTCTCATTCCCTCTCTCTCTCTCTCTCCCCACCTTTCTCTGTCTGTTGCTCTCAAATAAATAAAGAAAAACATGTTTAAAAAAAGAAAAATTATAAATAAAAGAAAATTGTTTAATAAAAAGTGGGCAAGCCTAGCTTGAAAGTACAGAACAAAGTAAAAATATATATTAAAAAGCTGTCCATGAGTGTGAAGCCACTCCTACCAGAATGAACATCAAGTCCAAAGGGAAGATTTTTCTCCATGTAAAACACTGGGGAAAGAGGTACTGTGTAGATCTTCTCTTTCTCCTGTTTTAACTGGGAATGCTAGACACAAACCCAGAAAATCAATTGTTAATTTAAGACAATATAGGACTCCAGAGCATGATGGAACATCAAGAAATCCAAACTCCCAGGATCTGTTAGACATAGGGCATATGTATCCCATTGAAGCCCATAGGCTACATCCTAGAAGGCTGGTTTCTTTTTTTTTCCTTAAAACTTTATTTTTATTTATTTAAGAAAGAGAGAAAGAGGCAGAGAAAGGGAGAGAGAGAATGGGCATGCCAGGACCTCCAGCCACTGCAAACGAACTCCAAACGCATGCACCCCCTTGTGCATCTGGCTTATGAGGGTCCTGGAGGATCAAACCGAGGTCCTTTGACTTTGCAGGTAAATGTCTTAACCACTAAGCCATCTCTCCAGCCCTAGAAAGCTGATTTCTAGCCTAGAAACAAAGCATCAACCATGCCCCACAGAATATGGAAAATTCAAACTGTTCAATATGCTTAAGAAGACTAGCATTTAGCTATTGATTTCTTTCATATTCTAATTTTTAAAAAAGAAAATCAAATGCCATTCATGGGAAATAACCATCGAAATAAACCAGTGAAATAAACACTATGTTTCCACAAAATTATTTAAATTTTACTTTTGATTTTCACAACCTCATGGAACAAGTCTTACACAACTAAAGAAATTAAAGCCCAGATAACTAAAAGTCAGTCCTTTTTTCCATTTTCCATTCCAAAATACCTTTAGTTGCCACCGGGTGGCAGTCATAGCTCCAATTAACATGGTGACACTGAGCCAGCATTTCCAATATTAGAGTGAGGAATCTGCCATGTGACAATTTGGTCCTTGGCTCTTGAAATTCTAAGAAGCATGGTGCAGCTTCAAACACCACTTAAATTCAACTTGTTTTCTTGTAACTCTGTGAGTAGGAGCCAACAAAATTTCCAGATGATTTCTTCAGATACCAAACTTTTTATATGTGTGTCTCATTTGATTTTGAAGCTGATAAAGACAATCATGTTAGTTCTCTGGCAGACACCGTTAGTCATCAGGGAATCAACCCAGGTGCCCATCATTGGACAAATGGATAAGGAAGTTGTGGTACATTTACACAATGGAATTCTGCTCAGCAGTAAGAAAAAGTGACACAATAAAATTTGTGGGAAAAATGATGGCCTTAGAAGAGTCATACTCAACGAACTCACACAATCACAGAAAGACAAATGCCACATGTTCTCACTTATCTGCGGTTCCTGACCTGGATCAGCTTAAGCTGCTGGCATACCAGATAGGCAACTTGAGTCCTGGACAATAAGGATGGAAGGATTTGGGGGAAGGAAAGGGGAGGTTGAGAAGAAATAAACACAAAACTAAACCCAAAATGAACTGGTACCACAAAAACCTTTCTCCTTGAAAGTAGACTAAAAGATCTAACCCTCAACAGGACTATAGGAGGAGCATCTGAAGAGAAAAACCCTGGAGAGGGTGGGGTGAAGCCTAAATTTAAGAAACTTTGGCTCTGACCTGTAACTCCCAGTACCAGAAATCAGTGCTACCCATATTGAGTTGTTGTCAGAGAGACCTACAGGATCTCCAAAACAACACAGGCTTCTGTCAAAGCACTTTATTATCCACCTGAGGTAAAAGGTAAGACCCCACTGCTGAAGACACCATATGCTGCCAACACAGGACACAGAGAGACCTGACTGACATCCAGAAGAGAGCCAGTCCCCAGACAGATAGCTTCTGTAGTTCTGGAAAGCACCATAGGAGCTACTGGGGGATAGTGACCAACAACAGTGTGAGCAAGCAGGGGTCTAAGTTACTCAGAAGTAACCAGCCTGACAAAAAGTACACACCAGTGCAATGGTGGCACACAGCCTTGGTGGGTAACTAATGGCTTTCTGATTGGCTAAAAGATCTGCTCAGTGGAAAGGAACCCAATCAGGAACCGGGAACCAGGTCAAAATCCTACAGAGACAAAGATAATGCTCTCCAATTTCAAGCTCCCACTAGTCCTTGGCTAAAAGAGGGGCTATATCCATCAGACTATCTCTAAATTAATAATGTTTATCCTATTTAACCTGTGCTGACTTCACTGTCCATTGGAGAATCAGTTCTTCTTTTTCAGAAGGCACCAAGACCCAATGAGATAAACTACCCCTCCAGCTAAGGCCCAGGCAAAGCTACAGAGAAAGCAGGGAGACAAGAGTGCTGCTTCCATGATGAGCCTGACAATCAGCACCAGGGTGAAGGAGACAGACGCTGAGGATACTCAACACATATCAAAGCAGAAATCCAGAGGCTCCTAAGAGCTCATCACTGAAGTAGACTTAAAACACACCCACCATGGTTCAGAGAATTTTGTGGAAGAGGGGGAGAAAGATTTAAGAGCCACAGGTTGGGATGTCATACCCAGAGGCACTGCCTCTCCCCTCCCCCAATAACTGCTGCTCCCACAACACATAAACTGCAACCCCATGAAGTATAACCCCACTGAGGAGGACCTCCAGTGGAATGGGGCAGGGAGGAGGGAAAAGATGGTACCAACACAATGTATCCATACAAAGTATGTTCTTAATAAAAAATAAAATATATATATTTTAAAAAACTGACAAATTGAGAGCCAGGTGTGGTGGCACAGGCCTTTAATCCTAGCACTTGGGAGTCTGAAGTAGGAGAATCACTGTGAGTTTGAGGCCAGCCTATAACTACAAGTGAGTTCCAGGTCAGCTTGGGCTATAGTGAGACCCTGCCTTGAAAATAATAATAATAATAATTGACAAATTAGCCAGTGAAACAGAATAAAGTGCCCAAAAATGACCCTGCATATCTACAATCAATGATTTTTTTTTTAGTAAAGATAAGGAAAAGGGGCTGAAGAGACTGCTTGTGGTTAAGGCACTTGCTTGCAAGCCTAATAACTCAGGTTCATATCCCCAGTATTCATGTAAAGCCAGATGCACAAAGTGATGCATGCATCTGGAGTTTCTTTGCAGTGGCAAGAGGCCCTGGCATTCTGATTCCCACCCCCTTCTCTTCCTTCTCACAAATAATAATAAATAAAAATTTTAAAAGATAGCAAAAAAGACAGTTTCTTCAATAAATGGTTTATTGCAAAACAATGAAATTGGATCCTTGATTACATCATATATAAAAGTCCACTCAAGAGCTGGAGCGATGGCTTAGCAGTTACAGCACTTGCCTGCTAAGCCTAAGGACCCATGTTTGACTCTCCAAATCCCACATAAGCCAGATGCACAAGGTGATATAAGCATGCATGGTCGCACATGCACACAAGGTAGCATATGTGTCTGGAATTCAATTTCAGTGGCTGGATGCCATAGCACACCAATCCCCCCCCCCTTCTCTCTCTCTCTCTCTCTCTCAAATAAATGAATTTTTAAAAACCTAGATTCCACATATGAGAGAAAACAGGATATTTGTCTTTCTGAGTCTGCCTTATTTCACTTAGCACAATTAACTCTAGTTCTATTTTTCCTGCAAATGATATAATTTCATTCTTCTATATGAATATACAGTATATAGAGAATATAGAGTATATATAGAAGATAGTTGTCTGAATAAAGCTCCTTTGTGTATATATGCCAACCTATCTTTATCCATCCATCTGCTGATGGGCACCTAGGCTGTTTCCATAAGGAAGAAACAACAGTGTGAAGACACAATCTACAGATTGAAAAACAGTATTTGCAAGCTGTACATCTGACAAAACAATAATAGTCAAAGTGCATAGGAAACCCTTACAATAAGAAGAAAACAAATAGTCTGATTTTAAAACTGGTTAATGACCTCAGTATATATTTAAAAGTAATGTGAGTAGCTAACAGATATGAAAAGAAAAGTAATGAACATTTTGGAGTCATTAGGAAGATACAAAGTAAAACCACAATGAGAAATCTTCATGCCTGTAAAAATGGTTATTATCAAAAAGACAAAAAATAATGCTGAGGAAGTGTGGAGAAAGAGAGCTTTGTATACTATTGTTATGACAGAAAATTAACATGGCCACTGTGAAAAACTGTATATATTCCTCAAAAAAAAAACCTAAAAGTAAAATTGCCACATAGTCCAGCAATCCTCCTTCTGCCTACCTGAAAGCTTCTAAATAAGTCAAACAGATTTCTGCAGCCCTGTGTGCACCGCAGCAGGACTCACATTCACCAGAAATCTTAATCAACCTAAATATCGATTCAAAGATATAGGAAAAAGGGGGCTGGAGAGATGGCTTAGTGGGTAAGGTGCTTGTCTGCAAATCGAAAGGACCTAGGATCGATTCCCCAAGACCCATGTAAGCCAGATGCACAGGATGGAGCATGTATCTGGTGTTTATTTGCAGGGCTAGAAGCCCTGGCACACCATTATTCTCTGTCTCTCTCTCTCTCTCTCTCTGTGTGTGTGTGTGTGTGTGTGTGTGTGTCACTCTCAAATAAATACTAGAAAAAATGCTTAATTTCTGAAAACAGGCTGGATTTAACTCAATTAACCTCCAAAAATTATGCACTAGCCTCTATCTGAAAAGACAAAGGTTTTCTAGCATCACCTAACATTTACCTATGAGAATGTCTACTTATCCCTCTAAAAGTTATTTCATCTTCTTTTTAGTAAAGCCCTCTTAAAAGAAAACATTACAGACGAGCTTGGTGACACACACCTTTAATTCCAGTATTTGGGAGGGAGAGGTAGGAGGAGAGCCTTGAGTTTGAGGCCACCCTGAAACCTTATAGTGAATTCCAGGTCAGCTTGGGCAAGAGCGAGACCCTACCTTGAAAAACCAAAAAAGAAAAAAGGAAGAAAATAAAACATTACAAATGGCCAATTTTGGTACATTGTTAGAATGCAAAGTGATAAAATATTGAATTTGGGGGCATTCATTGATAAAAGTCAAAGGTAGGAAAAAACTCACATGTGAAACTCATACGTTGACCTTCGAACACAGTACTTATATACAATAAATTGTTAACAATTCTAAGGCAGAGATAAGCACATTTTTCTTGTGGCAAAACAACTGCCTCTTAGGATGTCTTATCAATTCAAAACTACAGACCATTGAAGTGAATCAAAGGGTCCTGTATGCCCTCTAGTGGACAGCTTTACACATAAGTCATAATATCTTTCCCTGATCTATATCACAACATTCAGAAAATGTTTGGTGTATTTTAGATATTTAAGAAATACTTTTTTTCTAACTTAAAATTGTTCAGCATCTGTTAAAACCCCCACCCATATCAAAGTGCCAGATTTCTGCCAACTTACAGAAGGACAAAGGTTACTGCAATAAAAACTTTTAATGTAGGCCATGTTTGGGTATAATCAAGGCTGCACCACCCTTTTAGGATAGCTTTATGTTTTATTTATTTTATCGTTAAATTTTAACAATCTTTGTTTCACCATAATTATATGATAATATAAGTTATTTTTAAGTTAAAAAAGAAGGGTCTAAAATGCCACCAACAAAATGAGATACGTTCTTTATTTGGTTCACAAAGGTACCTGAAAATTAAATGCAACAAAGACTGCCTCTTTCAAAGGTTCATTACAAAGAAAAATGAAGGACAAAAAATCCTTAAACATTCTTTAGAAAATATTTAAAGGCCTTAGGAATCTGGGAAAGAAATTTTGCTCAACAGAAAAACAACTGAATTCAGATATCCCTTAATAAATTAGTTAGCTTTGCTGGCTAAAATGTTTGAATGAAAACTATGAGATCTGTGTATGTATGTCTGCATATATGATATGCATGTGATACATTTCCTTCCAATATTAGCTAAATTAAATTATAAAAGAGCTCTATTTTATTGAGTTAAATAAAAATAAAGGCTTAGCTGAATAGATGTCTCAAAAAATGAAGAAGTATCCTTCTATGAGCTGAATGTGGTTTAGCTGTGCCCCAGATGTTCATGTGCTGACAGATGTCCAGTGTGATGATATCGGGAGGTATAAGAGGAAGAGCCTACTGTGAGGTTCTGAGATCATCAGAGTCATGAGGTATTTTCTCATGTTACCCATTAGGTGCCTTTGCAAGAGGTTTGTTCTAAAAGCAACAAGCTTGGTTCCACTCAGCTTTTTCTGGTTTCCTAGCTCAATATGTGACCACCCTCCCACACACTCCCACCATTGCTATCTGACATGATGTGATGCAGCCATCACTAGAAGTGAGCTGATAAAGGCACCATACCTTTTAACTAACAATATTGTGAACTAAATGAACCTCATCCCTTTATTATCTGTGTCAGATACTTCATTACAGTGACAAAACTTAGTCTAAAACATACCTCAAATGATTTTCAAGTTTGCCATGATTGAAGTAATCTTTAGAAAATAATATTAATGATTTTATTAAAGCAGCAATGTCTCACAAGTTTTCACATTAGGGAGATGGTTCAGTCAGTGTTTCCTGCACACATGTGATGACTGGAGTTAGGATGCCCAAAGCTTATATAAAGCCACACTCTGCATTTTGTAATCCCAGCCCTCCTACTGTGTGATAGGAGGTTGGAGACAGGAGAACTCCAGGAGGCTCGTGGACCTATTAGTCTTGCATACACCATGGCAAGCAAGAGACCCTGCCTCATACAAGGTGGAAGGTAAGGGCAGACACTCAAGGTTGTTCCCTGAGCTCCACACATACTGTGGCATGTTCATAAGCATGCACACACACCATAAACATGCATACACACATTGTGCACACACAAAGATAATAAAAAAGACATTTAAATCTTGTTGTAGCCTGGGCTGACCTGGAATTCACTATGTAGCCTCAGTCCAGCCTTGAACTCAGTTATCCCCTGAGTGCTGGGATTAAAGGCATTTGTCACCATACCCAGCTTTTTGTTGTTGTTGTTGTTAATATTTATTTGTTTATTTATTTGAAAACACAGACAAAAAGGTGGAGAGGGAGAGAAAGAGAGAATGGGCACACCAGGGCATCTAACCACTGCATAGAAACTCCAGATGCGGAAAATTATAAGAGCCAGAGTGAGTAGGAATATGCTGAGGCACTATCTCTTGCTACCCTATAGGGACTGACTGATGCCTTCATGATCCCACAGTGAATACCATAAACCACTTAGGAGGGCCCCAGTGTAACAGGAGTGGGGCAAGGGGATAAAAGAGTATAACCTGGGGGCTGGAGAGATGGCTATGATGCTTGCCTGTGAAGCATAAGGACCCAGGTTCAAATTCCAAGGACCCATGTAAGCCAGATGCACAAGGGGGCACATGCATCTGGAATTCATTTGCAGTGGCTGGAGGCCCTGGTGCACCCATTCTTTCGCTCTCTTTCTATCTACCTCTCTTTCAAATAAAAATAAAACTTTTTTAAAAAATTCATTTATGGACTTCTAATGATAACAACTATAAAAAATGGCTTTAAAGTCCAGGCCTAGACATATTCTCTGGTGAATTTTACCAGACCTACAGGGAAGAACTAACACCATTGCTTCTTAAACTTTTCCATAAAACAGAAAAAGAAGGAATTCTACCAAACTCCTTCTATGAAGCCAGTATCACTCTGATACCAAAACCAGGCAAAGATAGAACAAAAAAAGAAAATTACAGACCAATCTCCCTCATGAACATAGATGCAAAAATTCTCAATAAAATATTGGCAAACAGAATACAAGAATATATCAGAAAGATCATTCACCCTGACCAAGTAGGCTTTACCCCAGAGATGCAGGGATGGTTCAACATATGCAAATCGATAAATGTAATACATTATATAAATGGACTGAAGGACAAAAATCACATGACCATCTCATTAGATGCAGAGAAAGTGTTTGACAAAATCCAACATCCCTTCATGATAAAAGTCCTACAGAGACTGGGAATAGAAGGAACATATCTCAACATAATAAAGGCTATTTATGACAAGCCTATAGCCAACATAATACTAAATGGGGAAAAACTGGAAGCTTTTCCACTAAAATCAGGAACAAGACAAGGTTGTCCACTATCCCCACTTTTATTTAATATAGTACTGGAAGTCTTAGCCATAGCAATAAGGCAAGAGATACACATAAAAGGGATACAAATTGGAAAGGAAGAAATCAAGTTATCATTATTTGCAGATGACATGATCCTATACACAAAGAACCCTAAATAGTCTACCAGCAAACTGTTAGAGCTGATAAACGCCTACAGCCATGTAGCACAATACAAAATAAACACACAGAAATCAGTAGCCTTCCTATATGCTAACAACAAACACATAGAGGATGAAATCAGAAAATCACTCGCACTCACAATTGCATCAAAAAAAAAAAAAACAAATAAAGTACCTTAGAATAAACCTAACTAAGGATCTCTACAATGCAAACTTTAAAATACTAAAGAGAGAAATTGCAAAAGACACTACAAAAAGGAAAAACATCCCTTGTTTTTGGATGAGAAGAATCAATATTGTGAGAATGGCAATCTTACCAAAACCAATCTACACATTTAATGCAATCCTCATCAAAATTCCATTAGCATTCTTCACAGAAATAGAAAAAACAATCCAAAAATTCATTTGGAATCACAAAAAAAATCTCAAATATCTAAAACAATACTGAGCAACCAAAACTAAGGCTAGTGGTATCACCATACCTGATTTTAACCTATACTACAGAGACATAGTAACAAAAACAGCATGATACTGGCACAAAAGCAGACATGTAGATCAATGGAACAGAACAGAGGACCCAGATGTAAGTCCGGGTAGGTATAACCACCTGATATTCGACAAAAATGCCAAAAATACTCATTGGAGAAGAGACAGCCTCTTCAGCAAATGGTGCTGGGAAAACTGGATATGTATCTGTAGAAGGATGAAAGTAGATCCTTATCTCTCTCCATGCACATAAAAAGGCCTTGATATCCATGACCTCACAGTGCCTGGCACTACCTACACAAGACCATCATAATAGGAGGAAAAGATCATGACATCAAAATAAAAGAGAGACTGATTGAGAGGAGGAGGGGATATGATGGAGAATGGAGTTTCAATGGGGAAAGTAGGGGGAGGGAGGGCATTACCATGGGATATTGTTTAGAATCATGGAAGTTATTAATAAAAAATAAAATTTAAAAATAAAAATAAAAAGAAAAGAAAAGAAAAAAATAAAATTAAAAAATGGTTTTAAAATGTTTAATCAAGTTAGCTATGTTTCTATATCGGTCAATCTTTTAACTACTGGGAAAACAGAATATTAGAAAATCAATATTTATTTATTAGTTACTGATTCTTTTATGAAACTACATTTGAGTATCATATCTGAAAACACTGTAAATTTAAAGGTAACTTCCTGTCTTATTCAAAGATGGAAAAAATAAACTGAAGGATCCTAATTCTGTCAAGCAGTCTATACTGGATTTATCATTTAGGTTTAATGTAAGAAATAATCTGGGGGGATCCGCCAGCTGTTGCTGGCGGTGGCCAAGGTGGTGGGGCGGGGAGAAGCTGGCCGCTCGGCCGCCATGCAGGCTACTGGGGAGCCGCCGAACCCGCAGCCCTCGCTTTCCGGGGACCACCGCATCCAGGACTGCGACTTCGTGGTGCTGAAATGCAAAGATGTATTCAAAGCCGTACAGGTCCAGAGGAGAAAAAAAGTAACTTTTGAAAACCAGTGGTTCTATCTGGATAATGTCATTGGTCATAGTTATGGCTCAACATTTGAAGTGACCAATGGAGGAAGCCTTCAGCTCAAGAAGATGGAAGCGCCTACTGCAGACTAAAGAAGCGGGCATGGATAATCGAAATATAATTGATGATGGAAAATCTCAGAAACTTACTCAAGATGACATAAAAGCTTTGAAAGACAAAGGCATTAAAGGAGAGGAAATAGTTCAGCAGTTAATTGAAAATAGCACAACATTCCGAGACAAGACAGAATTTGCCCAACATAAATATATTAAAAAGAAGAAAAAGAAATATGAAGCCATCATTACTATTTTGAAGCCATCTACACGTATTCTTTTCAATTATGTATTATGTATTATGCAAGAGAACCTGGAAAAATTAACCACATGAGATATGACACACTAGCCCAGATGTTGACATTGGGGAATATCTGTGCTGGCAACAAAATGCTTGTAATGGAGACATGCTCAGGCTTGGTGCTAGGTGCTGTGATGGAGCGAATGGGAGGTTTTGGCTCCATTATTCAGCTGTACCCTGGAGATGGACCTGTGTGGGCAACATCAGCATGTTTTGGGTTTCCCAAGTCTTTCCTCAATGGTCTCTATGAATTCCCCCTCAACAAAGTAGACAGTCTCCTAAATGGAACATTTTCTGCTGAAATGTTGTCTTCTGAGCCAAAAGACAGAAGTTTGGTTGAAGAAAATAATGGTGCACTTGAGGAAAAACAGGCATCTGAGACAGCTAATGAAGACTGCAGGGCAGGGGCTCCAGATAGCAGTCACCCAGAAGAGCAAGACACAATGGAAGTTTCTCCAGATCCAGAGTACAAGGAGCCTAAAGAGAGAGGAAACAAAAAAAATATATATTCAGGAAAAGCAAAGGAGACAAGAAGAGCAGAGGAAAAGACGTGTAGAGGCTGCTGCTCTGTTGAGTGAGAGAAATGCAGATGGTTTGATTGTGGCCAGCCATTTCCATCCCACTCCATTGCTGCTGTCTCTTCTAGACTTTGTGCCCCCCTCAAGACCGTTTGTGGTCTACTGTCAGTATAAAGAGCCTTTGTTAGAATGCTACACAAAATTGTGAGAGAGGGGTGGGGTCATCAACCTCAGGCTGTCTGAAACCTGGCTCAGAAATTACCAGGTTTTGCCAGATCGAAGTCATCCCAAATTGCTGATGAGTGGAGGTGGGGGGTACCTTCTGTCCGGCTTCACAGTTGTCTTGGACAGCCTGAGAGCAGACCCTATCCTGAAGTCCAACATGAGCATGTTAGATTCTCATGACATGGAGCAGCCAGCAGCTAAAAAACAGAAATGTACAGAGTCCAGTCCACCTTGTAACTCTTAAGGACGGTTTTGATTTTTGTTCCCCATCATTCCACAGTTGGTAATTCAGTTTTAAATGCCATTACTAATTGTTCTTTCATATCCTAAGAATGTGTTTGTACACCTCTTCTTGGAAAAGTTGAGTTTGTCAAAACTGCATCTCAAGTACACAGTAGTGAGTTGACATGGTAATTGTGTGTATTTAATAAAAGCCCTAGAAGACTTCCAGTGCCCTGAAAATACCTTGAGAATTTCAGCATCCTGAAAATATATTTATATACAAGACTTTATATATATATATATATATATATATATATTTTTTTTTTTTTCCCCCAAGGTAGGGTCTCACTCTAGCTCAGGCTGACCTGGAATTCATTCTGCATTCTCAAGGTGGCCTCGTACTTTCAGCGATCCTCCTACCACTGCCTCTCGAGTGCTGGGATTAAAGGCATGCACCACCATGCCTGGCTGAGACTTCATTTATATTTTAAGTGAAGTTGTTAAAGTTAGGTGGATAATGAAAGGAAATTTCCTCCATTCCATTCTTTTCAACTTAAGCAATATGGATGTGTGAGTATATAAAATTTATAGTACCAAAAAATGTCTTCTCTGTTTCCTGCCATGGAATATACTATTTGTAAATACTTGATTTTATTATCTTTATAGTTGACATCTAAAAAAGAGCCAAGCATTGATTTTACTGCCTTTTTGTGTGTGCATGGGAAGACATAATGGGTACATTTCCGCATCAGTTTGTCAGTCTTGAAACTGTTTGATCTAAATAAAGGAACTGAAATTTTTATGTACTATTTAATTAAAGCCAGCAGTTGAGTTTTCCCTCTACAGATGCACACATGTGTTTGTATAAATGTGTATAGATGTTGGTCTATATACATGCACATAGATCAACTTGTGTATATGCACATAGAGACAGAATGTACTACTATAGGAATATATGTAGAGAGAATAGACTATTTATTTGAACTGGTAAAATTTTGTACAGGACTTGGAACAGTTCTCACTGAATTGGTGTCACCCTGTCAAGTATATTTTCAAGTGCCTTTTTCTGATGATTATTCATACTGGACTGAAGATCTATACCATGATAAGGTGGTTGGCCTTTATGAGCTGTGAGAAGCTGTAATAAAATACATGACCATGTGTTGCAACAAATGGAAAAAAAAAAAGAAAGAATCTTGGCTGGCAAAATGGCTTAGTGGTTAAGATGCTTGCCTGCAAAGCCTAAGAACCCATGTTTGATTCCCAATACCCACATAAAGCCAGATGAACAAGGTTGCACATGCATATGGAGGTTGTTTATAGTGGCTAGAGGCCCTGGCAGCACCCATTCTCTTGCTCGCTCTCTCTCTCTCACTCTTGCTCTCTCTCTAATAAATAAATAAACAAATAAAAATAATTTATTTTTAAAAAATAACCTGGTTTCATTCATTGTGACTTTAGTTCTTAGAGAAGCAAGGAAGACCCCCTATGTTCTGATAACCTCTGTTCTTCCCTAATTTAAAGCCATATTGAAGGGCTCCATTCCCAATTCCTGCATCAATGTGAATTAGAACACTAGAATCTGTTATTTGCAAACAATGCTGATATTGTTTAGACATAAACTGTTGGATATCTTCTCTAAGCTTTATCTATTTTAATAGTCATGAGTAACAAAAAACATAATATTGCTTTATGTTAATCAAAATATCTCTAAATAATAAACATCAGATTAATCATTGTACATTTCTCTTTCAGGAATAAGCAAAAAACATTGTGGTATCTAGCTGTGCTATTCTCTTTCAAAACAAATTTATTAAGGTTGATAACTTGGCCAGTTTAGACAAAAAGAGGGATATCTGAAGATCAAGTTGTTTTATCAATGACCAGGTTCTGCTTTACTTCTATTAAGACATATGTAATCAAATAGTCTTAGTCAAGGTTTTATTTGGTAAGTCACTGTCTCCGTTCTGATATCACAAGACCCTATTGATTATAAAGATAATCTGGCTTTCAAGACATGATCCAAGGTATAGCCTTACCCTGAATAATTCTGCTCATCTGAGAAAAACGGTTATCAGGGCTCTTATGTTCCTAGAATCCAAAGACTGATCTGTCTCTGTTTTCATATTTCATTGAATAATTAATGTGCTTACCTACAGAGATATAGATAAATCAGAAATGTTTAAAACAAAAATGCCAGCACTTTTTCCTGTCTTATTTGATTTTTGATAAAGACAATTTCTAGATGTCTATACATTTTATCAAATCCATTAATCTAAATGTATTGATAAATTATTCCCAGAAGTATTAACATGCTTATCTATACTTACAACTGTTAGATTTTTTAAAAATTTATACATGCTTTTTTATCTTGTTTTGTTTTGTTTTTAGAGGTAGGGTCTTGCTGTAGCCTAAGCTAACCTGAAATTCACTATGTAGTCTCAGGGTGGCCTTGAACCCACAGCAATCCTCCTATTCTGCCTCCCTCCCAAGTGCTGGGATTAGAGGTGTGCACCATCATATCCAGCCACTTTTTACATTTTAAATATGCTTGCAATGTCACCAGGAAACTTACATTAGATGTTAGGCAAGATTATTTTAAGCTTTTATATCATTGTTTAACTTGATCTGTTTTTCTAAAGATAAAAGACAATCAGATGTGCTCTGTATCCACATTTTTCATCAAGACTGGTATATCTGTCCTTCTGGATGTTCAATAACCATACATAAACAGCAAAGCCATGGCTAAAAAGGAAAAAAGATTTTGGCCCCTGCCCCAAGTCAAGCAGACACTAGAAAACAATGGGACAATTCAAGTGTCCTACAACTCCAGTAAGTCACCTGTCCTCTTGATTAGAGGGATTATGGAGATCCAGAGGTTGGACTCCAACCAGTGTACAGTCTGCATGAGGAGGGTCAACACAGAGACAAAGATCCTTATTGTTTTCATGGAAAGCTACATACATGGTCATTAAGGCCTTGACTAATCCCAGCAGATGGCACAAATGTTAAGATCCATGGGACTCCTCCAAGGTCCCTGCAGAGCCACAGTTGCTCCTAGAGAACCATAACTGCCCTTTAAAAGGACATATATAATTAAAATGTTGGCTACCTATTTGGTCTTGAAAACAACCAAAAGAGTATAATTAAAAATTATGATAATATAAGCAAAAATTCAGGATTACAGGACCAAGTTATGCATGCTCCCAACAGGATAAAATCATTTCCAAATGTTATATGGGTACTAGAAAATCTAACCTGGTCTTTCTAGATTTACACACAGGTGTCTTTAACCTCAAAGCCATCTTCCCAGTCCAAAAATGTTTATTTTTTTTATAGATACTACCTCAGAAAAGAAAGGAGCAAATTAAAGGACCTACACACAGATGGTGATGAAGACTGTTTCACAAAAGACAGAAAACATTTTTCATCATGGGTGTGGTAGTTTGAATGTGATAGAATAAATGTATGGCCTAGGTGCTTTATTAAAATTAAACTTGTAAGGCTGGAGAGATTTCTCAGTGGTTAAGGCGCTTGCCTGCAAAGCCAAAGGACCCAGGTTCAATTCTCCAGGACCCACGTAAGCCAGATCAAAAGGTGGTACATGCATCTGGAATTCGTTTGCAGTGGCTGGAGGCCCTGACATGTCCATTCTCTCTCTATCTTCCCCCCTTTCTCTCTGTCCCTCATTCTCTCAAATCAATAAATAAAAATAAAATATATTTTTAAGAATATAAACTTGTAACTTGGGTCTCCAGCCATCTGCCTGGAAGAGGGTGCAGAGAACAGTTTGAGTGCTGGTGGTTCAAGCTTGCTGCTTGCTTGTGGTGCTGGCTGTGCTTACCTTCCAGGAGGGGGATGATAGTGATTATGAACAAGATAGTCTTCATTTGCAGGTAGTTATCTAGAAAACCCATTCTGAGAGGTAACCTTAATGGCAGTTAGGCACAGTGACCACTCTAACTTCTTCAAGCTGAATAGGGTCATACAGCATAACAGTTAGAGATCCATTGGAGAAAATTTATCTAAAGGCCCATTGTTAAAAGGCCCATTGCTGTAGCCAGTTCTATGCTGCTGGGACGAGCATCTAACCAGACATAGTTAATGAGAGGAAGGGATTTATTTCAGTTTACAAATTCAGGGCAAGTTACTCAATGACAGAAGAAGCTGGCTTCCTTTCACAGACGCAAGCAGAGAGAGACTACCAAGAAGCCAGAAATAATATAAAGCTCAACCAATGAACAGATGTGCAAGTTCCCACGTAAAAACACAAGTAACAGGAAAAATCAAAACCACATGATTCCTCCAAACCCTACCAATCCCAAAGCAATTACCCCCCAATGAGAGACTTAACCACAATTCCAAACAAATAATTCAAAAGAATGAAGACAAATATGTTCAAAGGAATAAAAAGACATGATTGACTTCTGAAAAAAATAGATGAAAAAAATAAGGAAGTCAATGTAAGACATGAAAATAGGATTCAATAAAAAGATAGAAATATGGGGCTGGAGAGATGGATTAGTGATTTGGTGCTTGGCTTCAAAGCCTAATGACCCAGGTTTGATTCTCCAGGTCCCACATAAGCCAGATGCACAATGTGGCATATGCATCTGGAGTTAGTTTGCAGTACCAAGAGGCCCTGGTACACCCATTCTCTCTCTCCCTTTCTCTCTGTCTCAAATAAAAATAAATAAAAACAATATCAAAAAATATTAAAGAAGGGGATGAAGGGATGGCTTAGCAGTTAAGGTGCTTGCATGCAAAGCCAAAGGACCCAGATTCAATACCCCAGAACCCACGTAAGCCAGATGCACAAGGTGGCACATGTGTCTGGAATTTATTTGCAGTGGCTGGAGGCCCTGGTGCACCCTTCTCTCTCTCTCTCTCTCTCTCTCTCTCTCTCTCTCTCTCTCTCTCTCTCTTCTCTCTGCCTCTCTCTGTCAAATAAACAAACTATATATATATATATATATATATATATATATATATATATATATATGTATGTATATGTATGTATGTATAAGAAAATTCAAACTGAAATAATGCTGGAAATAAAACAATTAAGTCAAATAAAAAGCTTAATAGAAAACCTCACCAATATAATGGATTATGTGGAGGATATAATATTGGGGTTAGAAGACAAGGGAAAATTGTATCATGCAGTCAAGATCAATGAAAAATTATTTTAAATATATAGAGTCTATGTGAGGTCTCTGGGATTAAAGACCAAATCCAATAATTATGGGCATAGAAGAAAATTCTATACCAAAGCCACAGAAAATATGTTCAATACAATATTAGGAGAAAATTTCCCAAATCTAGGGAAAGAGATACTCATCCAGGTATAAGAGGAAAACAGAACACCAAAAGGACAGAACTAAAAAAGAAATTCTGCACGTCATGTTGTAGTTAAAAAACTAAAAACACAAAACAAAGAAAGCGTGTAAAAGATACAAGAAAATACTAAGTTACATATTAAGGAAAGCCTAGCAGAATGACAGCTGATTTTTTTTGTTGAAACTCTACAAACCAGAAGAGCTTAGAATGATGTATTTCAAGTTCTAAAAGACAACAGTAGTCTGCCAACCCAGACTACCATACTCAGTAAAACTATCAATCATAATTGAAGAATAAAATCTTTCCATGATAAAAGCAGGCTAAAGACATATATGAATACTAATACAGACCTATACAGGATACTAGAAGGAATATTTTAGACTGAAGAAAAAGATAAACACATTCACGAGGTTACAGGAAAAAATAGATAATGTTAGGACAGTTGTTAAACAAATGAAGACTAAGACAACACAAAAAAATTACAGACACATAAAAATGACAGTGTGGTGGTTTGAATGTAAACTATCCCCCATCCTCATATGTTTGTGATTAAGTCTCATTCTTAATCCTCAGCTGGTGGAGCCTTTGTGAGGTGGAGCCTTTGTGGAGGAGATGTGTCACTGGGGACCAGGCCTTGGAATAAAACATTCCAAGCCCTACTTGCCAGTGCTTGGAAAATGATACATACGTTTTATTGATAGTTCTGAATGTTAATAGTCTCAACTCCTCAATTAGAAGAGAAAGACTAACAGGATGGATTAGAAAACAAGATCCATCTTTCTGCTGCTCCAAGAAACACACCTCACAAAGAAGAATACTGTCTTAGGGTGAAGAGATGGAAAAGGTTTATCAAGCAAATAGAACCAGGAACCAAGGCAGGAAATACTATTCTAATACCTGACAAAATAGACCTCAAACCAAAATTAGTCAGGAGAGACAAAGAAGGTCATTTTATATTGATTAAGGGAATAATTCATCAAGAAGACATTATAAGCTGGGCATAGTAGCCAATGCCTTTAGTTCCAGCACTCAGGAGGTTAAGGTAGGAGGATTGCCATGAGCTCAAGGCCAGGTTGGAGCTATAGAGTGAGTTCCATATAAGCTTTCGCTAGTGAGACCCTACCTAGAAAAATACAAAAAAAAAAGACATAATTTTAAACATATACTCACCAAACACAGGTGTTCCCAATTACATAAAGTAACTATTACTAAATATAAATAACAGATCAATCTCAACACTGTAATAATAGTTGACTTCAACATCCCATTATCATCACTAGACAGATCATTCAGACAAAAAAAGTAGAGAAACATTGGACTTAATGGACATCCTCGATCAAACAGACATCCACAGAATAATATACCCAAACAAGAAAATTTCTCCAAAATATATCACATATTAGGACACAAAGAAAGACTCAACAAATATAGGAAAACTAAAATAACTTCTTATAGTTTGTCTGACCACAATATAATAAAGGTAGAAATCAATAGCAAGACTAAGGAAAATACATAAACTTTCTGGAGATTAAATAACAATCTATTAAATTATGAATGATTCATTAAAGAGATCAAAACTTCCCAGAATTAAATGAAAATGAAAACACAACATACCAAAACCAATGGAATACAATGAAGGCATTCCTAAGAGGGAATTTTTATAGTTCTGAGTATCTACATTGCAAGATCCACGAGATCTCAAATAAAAAAATTTGATGATTTACCTTAAGGCCTTGGAAAAACAAGAACAGCCAAACCCAAAAGCAATAACTGAGAGAAATAATTAAGATCAGGGCAGAAATTAATGAAACAAAAAATAATAGTAAAACAATTCAGAAAATAGTAAAAAGAAATTCAGAGTTGGTTCTTGGAAAAGATAAACAAGATTGACAAAGCAAAAGAGAAACCCAAATCAATAGTATTATGGATGAAAAGGAGACATTATAACAGATAACAATGAAATTAAAAGCATATACCTTAAAAATCAATATTCTGCTACAATTGAGAGTCTAAAAGAAACATACAGCTAGGGAGAGGGCTCAGCAATTAAAAGCACTTGCTTGCAAAGCCTGCCACCTTGGGTTCAATTTCCCAGTTCCCACGTAAAAGCAGATACACAAGGCAGTGAATGCATCTGCAGTTTTGTTTACAGTTGCAAGAGGCCCTGGTGTACCTATTCTCTTTCTCTTTCCCTCTCTCTCTCTGTCTTTCCTTCCCTCTTCCTTATAATATATTTTTTTAAATATATATTATAAATATATAAACATGTGTTATATAATATAATATATGATATATTTTAATAAATGGATAAATTTCTAGATTTATTTGACCTACCAAAGTAAAGCCAAGAAGAGATTAAAAAAACTTAACCAGATATGCAGCAAGAAACAAGTTTAAAAGAGTCATATATATGTGTATGTATATATATATATATATATATATATATATATATATATATATATATAGCAGACAGAACTACCAAATAAAGAAAATTATAGACCAATCATCTTGAAGAATGTAAAACAAGCATTCTCAATAAAATGCTAGCAAAATGAACTCAAGAACACATTAAAAATAAACACATGATCAAGTTGGCTTCATTCTAAAGATGCAGGAACTGTATAAACATAATTTATCCCATGCTTAAGGATCAGCAGTAATATTAAGATGACTATTTTACCCACAATGATCTACAGATTCAATGAGATCCCTTTTATGGCACCCAAGAGACAGCTCAGTGGATAAGAACACTTGCTCTACAAGCATGAGGACCTGAGTTCCATGCCAGCTCTCATGTAAAAATCCAGGCATAATCGCACATACACCATAAGCTGGAGAGATAGCTCAGCAACAAGTAGAGTACTTGATGCACAAGCTTGAATACCTGAGCTTGGGGCCCTAGAACCTACATAAAGCCAGAAGACATTGCAGGCTTTTGTTATCCAATCATGCCTACAACAAGATGGAAGGCAAGGACAGGAGAATTTCCCAGTAGCTCATGGATGAGCTTAGCCTGGCAAATGAAGTGGTGAACAGCAATGAGAACAAGAAACCCTACGTCAAACAAAACGGAAGACAAGGACCAACCCTCGAAAGTTGTATGCACTGCGGAACTGCTTGCTTGCACTCACACACACATGAACATGCACACACACATATGAACACACCAGAAAAATAAGATAGAAAGGCTGGGCACGTGGTACTAAGGTGTTGTTATAAGTAAAGTAACTTTAATCCCAGCACTCAGGAGGCAGAGGTAGGAGGATCACTGTGAGTTTGATGCCAGCCTAGACTATATAGTGAATTCCAGGTCAGCCTGGGCTAGATTGAGACCCTACCTACAAAAAAAATGAGAAGAGAATAAAAGAAAATTATCAATATATTTTAATTGATTTTTTAGAAAAACTAACCACTACCAAGCATATTATTTTCGTCTTGCAACAGTGCAACAGGGAAGGCAGTTAAACTGTAAGAAGACTGTAAAGGATTTGAATTTCCCTATGAGATCCCTTGTGAAGAAAATAAACCCAGGTTCTGATGACACCACAGGAAGACAGGAGTGGTCAATCATCTCACAGCCAAATGAACA
This sequence comes from Dipus sagitta, assembly GCA_036346955.1. Taxonomy (NCBI): domain Eukaryota; kingdom Metazoa; phylum Chordata; class Mammalia; order Rodentia; family Dipodidae; genus Dipus; species Dipus sagitta. The sequence continues at coordinate 186,206,622 of CM070772.1, read as the reverse complement.
CATGCATATTTCCTTGTTTTCTTTCCCCCCTTTTTTTCATTTTTTCCTATAAGTTGTAATACAGCTACAGCAACGGCAGGGGGAAAATAAGAATTTTTCTCACTCCAAGTTTGACCAAAACTGTAAATGAGCTATTTTCTTTACCAATCCTGTCACCTATTTTTGTGGCCTTTTTAAAAATTGTTTTTATTGGCTTTGTTTGATATCTTATGTGCTTTGTTTTTTGGAAGACAGCAGGCTACAAGCCGCTGGTTAATACTAGTGATGACTGCACAATATACATTGTGCTTTAGGTATTCTATACTTAAGGCCTAGGGACTACCTATGTGGGTATGATTGATCACATGATGTCCCTGAATTAAATCCAGGAATATCTTTTTCCATTAAATGTGATTGTGTTGCAGAGTTTCGTGCAGTACAGTCGTCTTGTTATCACAAAAAAAAAAGCACCATTTTCTGTCTCTGGTTGAGTTCCTATCATATGATCACAAAGAACAACAAACAAAGAAGGGCCAGCAAGCCAAGTTTTATTAAGAAAGAAAAGTCCTGGCTGGAGAGATGGCTTAGTGTATAAGGCTGCAAAGCCAAAGGACCCAGGTTCAATTCCCCAAGACCCACATAAGCCAGATGTACAGGGTGGCACATGCTTCTGGAGTTTGTTTATAGTAGCTAGAGGCCCTGGAGTGCCCATTTTCTCTCTCTCTCTCTCTCTCTCTCTCTCTCTCTTTCTGTCACTCTCTCTTAAATAAATAAAATTAAATATCTTTTCAGAGAAAGAAAAAAGATGGAGAGATGGCTCAGCGGCTAAGATGCTTGCCTGCAAAGCCTAATGACCTGGGTTCAATTCCCCACATAAAGCCAGATGTACAAAATGACACATGAATCTAAAGTTTGTTTGTAGTGGTTGGAGGCCCTAGCGTCTGTCTGTCTGTCTGTCTGTCTGTCTCTCTCTCTCTCTCTCTCCATTTTGTGCTTGCAAAGAAATAAATAAAAATATTTTTTAAAGAAAGAAAGAAAAGTCAGAGACAGAGGAGACCCAACACTGGATTGCCAAAATGGAGACCTGATTTAGGATTTTTATATATTGAAGAACAAAGAAAGTAGTTTAGTTTTATTAGTCTAAGAGAGAGAGCTACAAATCAGGATAAGGCCATTAATCAGGTCTGGGGTCTTTTTCCTCCCCTTCCCCTTGTTCAGATATATTTAGATGTCACATTGAATGAAAGGAAGTGGGTCATTTTGCTGCCCTAAATAATCTGTATTCCTAGATTTTTCATATCCAGGGCTGGCAGTTGGTCAACACCCCCCGCACACACACACACACAAAAAAAAGCTTCATATCACGTGATACCAATTGGGAGTCCTGGGTCTACATCTTGACTCTAGAATGTTCCAACAGGATGTTCTCACAAAATGTCACTAGTGTTTACCTGGGTGTATAAATATTTTTGTTCAGTTGGACCTGTGAATCTAACTGCACACAGAATGGGGAGTACCTTGCTCCTAATTCTTACCATGTTAACATGATCAGGTAACAGTCTGGTTGCAGGTATACTGGCCAGGGAGTAGATGGTGAATGAAACTACTACAACATATCCTAAATCTTTGTTTCTTTTAGAGGATATGTGGGTTATTATGGCTAATGTCACTAACTAACTAGAAAATAGGTATGTTATTAGGCCTAGCCATTTTACTTGGAACTACTGTCCTTAATTGCCACCATACCCTAAATACCAGGACCAGGTGGGATCAAATACTGTTAAGTTATCTTTATTGCCTGAACTTTGAGTTGTTTGAGCTACATCAGTTAGGTTTATGGGGGCTCTTGTTAAGGAGTGTACTCCAGTTCCTTGATAATCTTTAAACCCAAGAATCACAATAAAAGTATTCATAAAAATTAAAACAGTTTTTCACTTCCTTCTCTGAGTATAAATTGAATTCTCTCTCATACACAAAGAGCCACAAACCCTGAGCGGAAGCTGTGAGTCAGCAGACTGCCAGCCTTGGCGAAGGAGCCTACTCTCCATGCAGGTCTCTTGGCAGCAACCTGATACAGGAACTTGGCCTCAAGGAGACAAGTAGGTGAAAAAGAAGATGGGAAATGGGGTACACAGAGAGACACAACAGACCTAAAGACTGAAATATAAAGAGAAATAGATGACAACTGTCATAGGGAACAGTCAGAGACACACAAGAGATAAGATGCTAAAAAACACAAAAATGAATTTGGCACAGTCATTGTTTAAAAAAATAGCTATAAATTGGAAGAGGAGAGAGGACATAATAGAGTTATTTTGCCTGCGAAATGAAAAAAATCCAGAATTAGATTTTATTTGAAAGAATTATTACAAGGGGAAGGAGATTGTTCTAACAGAACAGTCCAATCATGAGTTTAAAATATCTCAAAGGAGCTGGGCGTGGTGGTACACGCCTTTAATCCCAGCACTCAGGAGGCAGAGGTAGGAGTATCACCATGAGTTCGAGGCTACCCTGAAACTACATGAATTCCAGGTCAGCCTGAGCTAGAGTGAGACCCTACCTCAAAAAACCAAAAAAGTAAAAAATAAATAAAATAAAATATCTCAAAGGCTAGGCAGAATGGAGTTTTCATGAGTTTTCATGGGGAAGGCTCAACAAGGATAGCAATGGCCTGGTAGGAAATAGTGGATAATGGGGATGTTTTCCAAGGCCAGCAGATTCTTCAGAGGGGTCTTCATCTTTTTATTATTATTAAGAACATACTTGTATGGATACATCATGTGTTGGTACCATCTTTTCCCTCCTCCCTGGCCCCAATCTGCTGAGGGCCCTCCTCAGTGGGGATGCTGGTATTGCTCATAGGGTTGTGGGTTATGCATTGTGGGAGCAGCAGTCAGTTATTGGGTGGTGGGGGGCAATGCATATGGGTATGACGTCCCAACCTGTGGCTCTCACAATCTTTCCAACACATTTTATGCCATGTCAGGAGAAGGATGAGTCAAACTTCAGGATCCTGGAGGAGGAAAAGAAGCTTAAACACTGTTTGTTCAAGTTAACAAGCACTCTGTTTCCACTAATCTGTGAAGGCAAATAGATCAGCAAAGAATGGGAATTGAGAGCTCTAAGAGCTCATCATACATATTTTTTAAATATTTTATTTATTTTATTTTGAGAGAGAGAAAGAGGCAGATAGAAAAAGAGAGTATAGGTGTACCAGAGCCTCTAGCTACTGCAAATGAGCTCCAGACATTTGTGTCACCTGGTGCAGCTGGCTTACATGAGCACTGGGGAATCAAACCTGGGTCCTTAGGCTTCTTAGGTGAGCTCCTTAACTGCAAAGTCATCTCTCTATCTCTCATCATATATTTTTTGATAGCAGTCCTTTAGCAAATGTATTTCTGTAAATATTTCCTCCCAGTATGTGGCTTTTCTTTTCTCTTTATTAAAAACTATTTTTGACAATTTTTATACATGTATGTAATGTATTTTGATCATATTCACTATTAATTTCTCTAGTCCCCTCCCTCTCTTGACAAACACTTTCTTGTTCCTATCTAGTACCCCCTCTACATTCATGTCTTGTTTCGTGACCCACTCATAGGTGTCTTTACAATAGCTGTGAGATAGAGAGTGAGAGAGAGAGAGAGACGGGGAGATCCTGTCATATTGCAAGTTACTTTCCTCAAAGGATGTAATCTACAAGGTATAAATATTAAGCAAAGCTTAAAATTTAAGTGTAAAAATTAAAAACATATGAGCTTATTTTCTTAAGTTTTTATCTTAAATAATCCTTGTAAGTTGTTTTTATGGAAGTGCAATGTTTAGATTGACTGCTGAGAGGCGTGTAAGGTAAAATTCAAGGTTACAAACATTCTGGCCCTAAGTAAGCATAGTTTATTTCTTATTCTTGACAGTCTTGCTTGAGTTGTCTTTAGGAAAACATAAATTATCTCTGTAGACAATTTTGTCTTTATCAGTGTTGTTAAAGTTTCCTTACTCTAGGCAGAAAAGCTGAACTAGACCCAAGGCTGAGGGGCTTCTCTCCATCCTCGTGTCCCCTTAATTTCCCTTTTAATCATGCCTCAGTTTCCCCTTCTGAGATTTTGATCCTTTTATCTTCAGGGTTGGTGACAGCCAAAGATGCATTTTCTAAAGTTTGTTTGTGATCAACAGGGACAGTAGACCCTGTCAGTCAGGGATCAGAGTCTCTACCTGCCTGACACAGAAGGGACAGAACAGGGTCTGAGCTTGGAGATCTGAGAGCCATCACTTGATGGGCATCTGTAAGAAAAGATGTCATTACTCAAGATATGAAGCTGTGTGAACAATAGAGCGTTCACTGCATTGCTAAGTTTGGTCTAAAGGCACAAATGACTAGAGTAGCTAATGGTACTTAGTGTTTTTCCTTTTAGGTGAAATGAGTCAGGAAGTCCCTTAATAAGTATTTTATTGGTTTGCTTTTGTGCAAAAGACTTTTATGTTTTGGGTGGACAATTTCTTTTGTTCTTCTTTTTGTTAGTTTTTTTAATATTTTATTTTTATTTATTTGAGAGAGAAAGAGAGGGAGAGGGAAAGGGAGAGGGAAAGAGAATAGGCACGCCAGGGCCTTCAACTACTGCAAACTAACTCCAGGCACATGCACCACCTTGTGCATCTGCTTACATGGGTCCTGGGGAATCAAACGTGGGTCTTTTGGCTTTGCAGGCAAGCACCTTAACTGCTGAGCCATCCCTCCAGCCCTTGGTTTTGTTTTTGGGGTTTTCTTTTGTTTTTTTGAAGTAGGGTCTCACTCTAGCCCACTATGACCTGGAACTCACTCTGTAGCCACAGGCTGGCCTCGAAATCAGGGCACTCCTCCTATCTCAGCTAAGATAAAAGGCGTGCAACACCATGCCCAGCTCTGTTTTATGTTTGTATATAAACTGAGCTTGTCTCTGTTGCCTCCTAGAGTGATGCCTGTGTGCATATACATCTGCCAGTTTGTCTCATTGTGGAAGAAGGGAATTGTCTTCCTAGTGTGAAAATTCCTGAAACATACCTGTGCCTGAAACAAGTATAAACAGAGCACAAGTAAGAGCCAAAGTAATGGGCTGGAGATGTTTTAGAGTTAAGGCACTTGCCTGTAAAGTCTAAGGACCCTAGTTCGATTTCCCAATACCCACATAAGGTGGTGCATGTGTCTGGAGTTAGTTTGCAGTGGTTGGAGGCCCTGGCATGCCCATTCTCTCTCTCTCTCTCTGTCTCTGTCTCTGTCTCTGTCTCTCTCTCTCTCTCTCTCTCACACACACACACACACACAAAAGTAAATAAATAAAAATATAGCCGGAGGCAGGCATGGTGGTGCATACCTTTAATCCCAGCACTCAGGAGGCAGAGGTAGAAGGATCACCATGAGTTCAAGGCCACCCTGAGACTACAGAGTAAATTCCAGGTCAGCCTGGGCTAGAGTGAGCCCCTACCTTGAAAAACCAAAAAACTATATATATATATTGCTGGGCATGGTGGCACATGCCTTTAATCCCAACACTTGGGAGGCAGAGGTAAGAGGATAGCCAAGAGTTCAAGGCCACCTTGAAATTACATAGTAACTTCCAGATCTGCCTGAGCTGGAGTGAGACCCCATCCCAGAAAACCAAAATAAATAAATAAAGATCCAAGGTTATAAGACACCGACTGTTAGGCAACCTTACTTAGAACCATTTTTCCACAATCTTTCGGCTTTGCTTGCAATTGGAAATGCTGGCACAGTGACTCCAATTTGTTTCTGGCTTTGAGAACAGGGTCTCACTATGAAATCCAGGTTGACCTCAAATTCAGGATCCTCCTGTTTTAGCTCCTCAAGTGTTGGCGTTACATGCAAGCACCACCATACCCACTGTGACTTTATTTTGACTCTGGAAATTGCCTTCCTTATCTCTGAACAATTAGCTCTGACCAAATGTCTCAGTGACGATCTTATGGTTTATTCTAGACTATCTCTTGTTACCAGGATGAGATCTTTGTTGGTCTGGCCTGATCCCATGTTAACAATGTAAGTCACAGAATTTAAGAAGTTTTCGTTGTCTTTAAGTGTCAGTTTCCAAAATTAACACTTCAAAATGTCAGATATAAGCCATTCCATCAGGAAGCTCAAAATCAATACTTGTTTTTTGGAAGTAGGTCTTACTCTAGCCAGGCTGACCTGTCATTTCAGGCTGGTCTCAAACTCATAGCAATCCTCCTACCTCTGCCTCCCCAGTGCTGGGATTAAAGGCGTGTACCACCACACCCATCAATATTTTATTACCTAAATTTCAGTAATACCAGACTGAGATAAAGTCCTTGTATATCAGTTTTTACTTTGTGACAACTTTTAACTTTGTGTGTGTGTGTGTGTGTGTGTGTGTGTGTGTGTGTGTGTGTCTATGTGGTGTGGTATGTGACATATGATGTGTGGTGTATACACATGTCTACACAGATGTAACCCTGCACATGTGGACAGAGTGTAGAAGAAAATGCCAATGTCCTTCTCTTACTGATCATCTATGTACTTCCTTAAGAGTGGGTCTCTCCCTTAACAAGGAGCTTAGCTCCCGTCTCTTTACCTCCACTCTGCCTCCATGGGCTGGAATTGTAAGTCTGCACAGCCATGCCCAGCTTTTTAGTTGGTTCTGGGAATTCAAACTTGGCAATGTGGCCAAGAGTTCCTCATGTTTATGTGACAAGCGCTCTTAAGAACTGTACACCATCTCTTCAGCCCTCTTTTGTCCCAAATTTTAAAGTTATGTTTCAAATACCTTCATTTCAGCAAGGCCTGGCTGACATAAACACCTTGAATAACTGCCTTTTAGAAAGAGGCAATGGCAGAAGAGGGAAGAGGAGAGAGAGGACGAGAAAGAGAAAGAAAGAACAAAGACAAAGGTAACAGTTCCTATTCTTTTATAATTTTTTATAGCATACAAAGAATTAGGTTTTAGTGTGTCATTTTCATACAAAATCTTTTTGTTTTCCTTCCCTGCCTTTTCCCCTTTCCTTCCCCCTTGTGCCCTCCCTCTAACTTAGCCTCACTTCTGCTTTCATGCTATATGCTTCCCTTTCTCCTTCCTTCCTTCTCATCACTTTTTGTTCCACTCTTGTGGTCTCCTGTCTAGAATCAGAGTCCATACTCCATCTCATATCTAGTTCTTTACATACATAGATACAATTAGGATCCACATATGAAATAAAATGTAATTTTTGTCTTTCTTGGCTTGATTTAACTATCATAGTATAATTTTTTTTCCAATTCCACCCATTTTGCTTAAATTTTCAGAACTTCATTTTTCTTGATAGCTGAGTAAAATTCCATTTTCATTATCCAGTCATCAGTTATGGACATCTAAGTTGATTCTATTTCCTAGCTATTGTGAATAAAGCACCAATAAACATGGACATGCAAGTATCTTTGTGGTAGGATACAGTCCTTTTGGTATATGCCCAGGAGTGGTACAACTGGGTCATATAATAGTTCAACTTTTAGCTTTTTGTGAAACCTACACTCGTATTTCCACAGTGGCTGCTGTTAGTCTCATCTACAATGAATAATAAGTTCCCCTCTCCCTACATCCTCACCAGCATTTGTTGTCATTACTTCTTTTGATGATAGCCATTCTTCCTGAGATGAGATGAAATCTCAAAGTGGTTTTAATTTACATTTCCCTCACGGCTAAGGATGTTGAACATCTTTTAAAATACCTTTGGGCCATTTTTGTGTCTTCTCTAAAGAACTGTCCATTTCATTAATCCATTTATTGATTGGCAGTTTTGGTTTTCTGATGGGGGATTGGTGTTCAGTGTTTGCAGTTCTTATATATTCTAAGTATCAATTCCCTGTCAAAGGAACAGATTGAAAAGATTTTCTCTCATTATTTAGGCCTCCTGTTCACTCTTTTGATAGTTTCCTTTGCTATGAAGAAACTTTTTTGTTGTGGTTGTTTTGGTTTTTTGAGGTAGGGTTTCACTCTAACCCAGGCTGACCTGGAATTCACTCTGTAGTCTCAGGGTGGCCTCAAACTCACAGTGATCCTCCTACCTCTGCCTCCCAAGTGCTGGGATTAAAGGTGTGCGCCACCACACCCAGCTTGAAGAAACTTTCTAATTTCTTGAGGACATATTTGTTCATTCTTGGGACTATTTCCTATGCTATTGGCATCCTGTTAAGAAAGCTCTTATATCTACCTATAATTTCCATGTATTCCATTTCCTCTACTATTTTCAGCATTTCTGGCTTTACATAAATGTCTTCAATCCACTGACTTGATCTTTAGGCCTAGTGAGAGATGTGGGTCTAATTTCATTCTTCTGCAGGTGGATGTCCAGTTTTGCCAGCACTATTTTTTGAACAGACTTTTTTCCAGTATATGGTTTTGGTTTTGATATATATATATAAACTATATATATATATATATATATATATATATATATATATATGTCAAAAATTAGTTGAGCACATTGTGTGGATTTATTTCTGGGTCCTCCATTCTATTCCATTGGTCAATGTGTCCGTTTTTGTCCCAGTGCCATGCTGTCATTGTCACCACAGCTCACAGTGTAATTTCCCATCAGGGATTGGGATATGTCCAGCATCACAATTTTCTTTCTACTTGGGTTTGCTTTGGCTCTGTGTTGTCTTTTGTGTTTCCATGTAGATTGTTGGATTGTTTTTCTAGTTCTGAGAAGAGTATCATTGGAACCTTGATGGGATTTGCATTGAATCTATAAACTACTTTTGGTAATATGGCCATTTTCACAATATTGATTGTGCCAATCCAGGAGTATGGAAGGTCTCTCCAATGTATGGTATCATTTTATTTCTTTTTTTCAGTGTCTTAAAGTTTTCTTTGTAGAGGCATTTCACCTCTTTGGTAAAACTACTATTGATGTGATCCAAAACTATTCCTCCCCTAAAAAATTCACTTTTGGGGCTAGAGAGATGGCTTAGCAGTTAGGGCGCTTGCCTGCAAAGCCAAAGGACCCAGGACCCACATAAGCCAGATACACAAGGGGGCACACACATCTGGAATTCGTTTGCAGCAGCTGGAGGCCCTGGCGTGCCCTTTCTCTCTTTCTAAATCTCTCTCTCTCCCTCTCTCTCTCTCTCTCTCTTTCTCTCCCTGCCTATTTCTGTATCTCTCTAAATAATTTTTTTTTTAAAAATTCACTTCCATGCACACAAGTTTCAAATCAGTAATGCCAAGAATAGTAATTTTTGTATGGAATGCTTTTTTAATATTTTATTTTTATTTATTTATTTGACAGAGAAAGAGGGAGGGAGAGAGAGGGAGAGAGAGAATGGGCACACCAGGGCCTCCAGTCACTGCAAAGGAACTCCAGACACATGCACCCCCTGGTGCATCTGGCTAACATGGGTCCTGGGGAATCGAATGAGCATCCTTTGGCTTTGCAGGTAAACGCCTTAACTGCTAAGCCATCCCTCCAGCCCTGAAATAAGTGTTTTTAATGCAAAATTTAAGTGGCCACAGGTTTTTTATTCATGTATTTTTAAAATTTTAGAGTCGGATTAGGTTTTGCCCCAAGCCTATAAAATTCAGCATAAAGGGGAGTTTTTGGAAATGTTTCATTACCCATAACTTTATATTGTCCCTTTATTTACTTATGTGTCTAGAAGATAAAGGAGAAAATAAAATCTGGACTGCTGTTTATTCTCAGTTCCTCCCCACTACTTAAAATCTGAGACACTCCTTTTTCTGGGTACCCTTCCCTGGACTAGACATTGCAGACCTATCTGGACTAATGTCCAGCATGCCCCCCCCCTCCAGCTCCAGTGATTAATTGTCCTCCAGGCATCCTGGAGGCCTTCTCAGAGTATACTGTATCTTATTGTAGTTTTAAAAGATAAAGTTGGAGAGCATAGCATATGGCATCTCCTTATCATAGTTTAAAAGATAAGGTTATAGTCTGAAGTTAAATACATGGAACAGCTAGGTAAATGAGTACCTGTTACCAAGCTCTACCTTGCCTGTGGCCTTGAGGGGGGCAGGAGGCAAAAACCTGTGGAGGAGATGGTTTATTCACATCTGGGCTCAGAAAAACAGGGTAGAAACATTTGTCTCACAGAAAAGCATTTCCTATTACCAAAAGTCAAGGTCTCAGGGATTTTTATGAGTGACAGACAGAAGAGTCCTGTGCTTGGAGGAGTTCATTATCTTTGATATGTTCTTTGAATAATTTGTAGGACAGAGGCTTGCCCTATATGTCTCGAATTCACTTTCAGGCTGACATCTGGTGTCTCTGTGAACTTGCTAACTTGATCCATACCCAAAGGAAGGAGGAAGTACCACAAAAATCCCTCCCAGAAACCTGGAGCACCAGGAAAGGATTTGTTGTCACAGATCAGGCAGTAGGGAGGTGGGGGGGGGTGTGATGTAAGGGCTTTGCTGATATCACATATCAAAGCCTGGCTCCTTTAGATTTGTTTTAATTTGTTGACAATTTATACATATGTTGCAGTGAGGTTTACACTGCTGACAGAAATCACCCAACCAAGAGCAGCTTGTGGGGAAAACAAAGGGTTTACTTTGACTTGGAGACTCCAGGGGAAGCTTCACGATGGCAGGGAAAGTGATGGCATGAGGAGAGGGTAGACATCACCTTCTGGCCAATATCAGGTGGACAATAGCAACATGAGAATGTGCCAAACACTGGCAAGGGGAAGCTGGCTATAACACCCATAAGCCTGCCCCAAACAATACACTGCCTCCAGGAGACAATTCCCATATCATCATCAGCTGGGAATCTAACATTCAGAACACCTAAGTCTATGGGGACACCTGAGTCAAACCACCACAACATGTATTCAATGTATTTTGATCATATTCATCCTCATTACTCTCTCTTTATCTTCTACCCACTCCCAGTAAACCCCTTCTTAGCAACAGGCCTCCCTCCTATACCCTGAGCCTTGGAGGGGGTGTGTCCTATTTAGGGGTAAGCACTTAACAGTCAATTATTCTCAGGACTTTGACCCACTCTGAGTCTATCCAGCTGTTTCGAACATATGTCACATTGTATCAGTGAGTCACCATGTGGAGGTAATGACTCTGTGTCCAGTGGTGGACGCAGCCACAAGCCATGACCAGGGGCCCCATAAGGACTCCTAACCAAGTTCATTCCAAAGGCCAGCATAGAGCTGAAGCACAGCCTATATGTTCATCTTTTTTTTTCAGACAGTCTATTTGAAGCTGCTCTAGAATTTACCACTGGTATGTCCATAGCCCACTCTTGTGGGAAAAGTCTTATTACACCTTTGTTCTTAAATGCCACATTGTCTGTGTCTTGTGTTGGTGAAGATGCATGTCCTGGTGGCCTATGAACAGAGTCACACCTGCCTGGTCTGCAGAAGGCATATTGGTGTTGCCAAAGTATGGGTCCTCTTAGCAACAACCCATGGCCAGGCCTGGCCCTGCCTTGCCTGAAGCTGTGGACATAGAGGTGCCTATGCATGGTGTGGCGGAACGAAGCACAGCCCTGCAGACATGTGCTCCTCTTCTGCCCTGATACAGGCCTGCTTGAGAGCACTCCTGTGACCAGGCGCATCAGTTCCAAACCCTCCAAGTTTCCTGAGGTTCTCGGGAGACAGAATGATAGAAGACAGTTTACTTAACATGTATTCTTCTATGCATGTGAAATCTCAGCTTTTAACAGCCTTTGGTCAATGGTATGGATGGACCCTGTGATACCCATAGTGTGTTGCCTGCACTGGCCCCAAATAAAAGGGGACCAAAAAAAAATACCTTAAAGACATGCTAAGGTGGAAAGTGGTGGAAGGAATAGTTATCACTTTAATCAGATAATGTACTACACCCCTAAATTTTCCTCCCTTGGTGTAATGGCTCTCAGGTCTTCACTGCTAAGCCTGCCCATTTCTCTGAATTCTGAGGAAGCATAACTTTTCCTTTTCTCTTTTCTTTCTCTTCTTTGGATGCTGGCCAAAATCTCTTTTTTTAATTTTTTTTATCTTTTATTTATTTATTTAGAGAGAGAGAGAGAAAGAGGGAGGGAAAGAGAGAGAATGGGCACACCAGGGGCCTCTAGCCACTGCAAATGAACTCCAGGTGCATGTCCCACCAAGTGCATCTGGCTTATGTGGGACCTGGAGAACCGAACCTGAGTCCTTAGGCTTCATAGGCAAGTGCCTTAACTGCTAAGCCATCTCTCCAGCCCCCAAATCTATTTTTTTTATTTTTTTATTAACAACTTCTATACTTACAGACAATAAACCATGTTATTTCCCTCTTCTCCCCCACTTTCCCCTTCACAACTCTGCTCTCCATCATATCCCCTCCCTCTCTCTGTTAGTCTCTTTTTTATTTTGATGTCATCGTCTTTTTCTTCTACTATGAGGATCTTGTGAAGGTATTGCTAGGCACTGCGAGGTCATGGATATCGAGGCCAATTTCTGTCTGGGCAGTTGCATTGTAAGGAGTGGTGCCCTTTCTTTGGCTCATACATTCTTTCCGCCACCATTTCCACAATGGACCCTGAGCCTTGGAGGGAGTGATAGAGATATTTCAGTGCTGAGCACTCCTCTGTCCCTTCTTCTCAGAACGATGTTGCCTTTGGGGTCATCCCAGTGGTCACCTGCCATCTGAAAAGAGAAGCTTCTCTAACCAAAAGTGAGAGTAGTATTAATATATGAATATGAACATTAAGTGCAGTGCTTTCAGGGCAGTTTGGTGAGAATAATATATGCATTTAGCCAGATAAGAGGAGGGTTTATACTCCTAAGGCACATGACCTCCCCTGTCATAGGCTTTTGATTAGGTTTTCAGTCTCAGGAATGTATTCCCTTCCATAGAGCGGGCCTCCAGTCCATTAGCGAGCAGTTTGTTTCCCCTAGAGCAGACATGCCACTGTTGTACCCATTCAGCCATTTGGCCTATCTGGCCAAACTTGAGGCTTCCAGTGTCCACTGTTATCACCACTGATGACTTCTGTCTCCCATAGAGCTGCATGCAGTGCAGCTTTTTCCAGCCTTCATTTGGCTGGTCTACAGGGAAGAGGTTTTCTGCTCAGCACCAGCTTGATTTCTCAGTGATCTTGCTGCCCACACATGTGAAGTCTTCAGCAATAGGGTCTTATCATATGTCACTCCTAGGAAACCAAGGGCCTTGGTTTGGACCAATGCCCTTAATGACGGTAATAGAGACTTATGCTATTGCACTATGCATCCAGAATTTATATGTGCACTCCTCCAATAAAGAGAAGGCAGTTTCTAAATAAAAATAATAATAAATGGAACTTTTGCTACATTTATCACCATATCAATACTTTTAAATTAATTAATTAATTAAGAGAGAAAGAGGCTGATAGAAAGAGAACTCCAGATGCATGCACCACCTTGTGGGTACTGGGGTTAGAGTTAGTTGTGTACTGGGGAATTAAAACCAAGGTCCTTAGGTTTTGCAAGCAAGCACCTTATCCACTGAACCATCTCTCCAGCCCAATATCATTTATTCCAAAAACACCTTCTGATCCCCCACTCATCAGGAGGTAGCCAAATGTAACAGAACAGAATACACACTACAGCAGGAAAATAAAAATGAACTCATAAAAAGAAGCCATGTTGGCTGTTATGTTTTGGATATAAAAAGTGGTGGGACTTGAAGAAGTAGTAGATGATAATTAAGTCTTTGGGTGGCATCAACTTCAGGTGGCATAACTATAGTTGTTATAGGACCCTAATTATGTTTCCTGATAGTAACATTATAAAAAAAAAAAAAGAAGGCCTACTCCTTGAATCTCTCAAGTTTCCTTCTCACCAAATAATCTCAACACATGCTCTTGCCATTGTAATGCCACCCACTATGAGGTCTTTATATAGCCACCCAATCTTGGTGGCTTTGGGGACTTTCAGTTCCCCAAACTATTATTTACTTAAGCCTCTTTTCTTTGTAAAATACCAAGCCTAAGGTATTTTGTTATAGAAACACAAACTATAAAAATTCATTGGAATGATAATATATATGTAGTATGATATCAGTTTTAATTTACATTCTGAAGTGATATGTGATTTGAGCATCTTTTCATGAAATTATTTAAATCTATATATCTCTTGGATAAAGTGTTTCTTAAGGTCTTTGACTCATCTCTTGAGTTTTCTTTTTCTTCTTCTTTTTTTTATTTTGAGAGAAAAGAGAAAGAGGCAGAGAGAGAGAATGGGTGCGCCAGGACCTTCAGTCAGCTGCAAACAAACTCCAAATGTGTGCACCCCCTTGTGCATATGTGCAACATTGCACACTTGCATCATTGTGAGTCTGGCTACATGAGACCTGGAGATTTGAACATGAGTTCTTAGGCTTCGCAGGCAAGCGTCTTAACTGCTAATCCATCTCTCCAGCCCTTGAGTTATTTTCTTTTTGTCTTTGTATGTGTAGTTTGTGTGTGTTTCGTGTATGTGGGAATATGTGTACATGTATACGCATGCATGTGGAGATGAGAACTTGACATACAGTGTCTTCTTCAGGCATTCTCCACCGTATTTACTGAGGCAGGGTCTCTCACTTGAACTCAATACACAGATTCAGTTACTCTAGCGATCCAGGTTGCACCAGGGGTCCCGTTTCCAACTCCTGAGTGCTGAGATTATAAGTGGGCCACCAAACCCAATCAGCATTTATGTGAGTGCTGGTGACCCAAACTCCAGTCTTCACACTTGAGTAGCAAGTGTTTTATACACTCAACCACCTTCCAGTCCTAAGGTTTATTTTCTTATTGTTGACCTTTGAGAGTTCTTCATATATTTTAGAGACCAGTACATTCTCAGACGTGGTCTTGTAAGTATTTTCTTGGTCTGTAACTTGTTTTATTCTCTTCATCATGTCTTTTGCAGAGCAGAAGTGTGGTTTTGTGTGTGTGCATGTGTGTTTTCACTAGGAACTTTAGAGATTTGGGTTGTATATTTAAGTCTGTGTTTCATTTTTTTTTTCTCCATTTTTATTAATATTTTCCATGATAACAAAAAAAATCCCATGGTATTACCCTCCCCCCTTTCCCCTTTGAAATTCCATTCTCCATCATATCCCCTCCCCATCTCAATCTTTCTACTTACATATATACAATACCAACCTAATAAAAGCCCTCCTCCCTTTCTTTCTCTTCCCTTTCTATCTCCTTTTTTAACTTACTGGCCTCTGCTACTGAGTTTTTTCCTTCTCACACAGAAGCCCAATCATCTCTAGCTAAGATCCACATATGAGGGAGAACATGTGGCGCTTGGCTTTCTGGGCCTGGGTTACCTCACTTAGTATAATTCTTTCCAGATCCATCCACTTTTCTGCAAATTTCATAACTTCATTTCTCTTTACTGCTGAGTAAAACTCCATTGTATAAATGTGCCATATCTTCATTATCCACTCATCAGTTGAGGGACATCTAGGCTGGTTCCATTTCCAGCTATTATAAATTGAGCAGCAATAAACATGGTTGAGCAAGTATCTCTAAGGTAATGAGATGAGTCCTTAGGATATATGCCTAGGAGAGCTATAGCTGGGTCATATGGTAGATCAATCTTTAGCTGTTTTAGGAACCTCCACACTGATTTCCACAATGGCTGGACCAGATTGCATTCCCACCAACAATGTAGAAGGGTTCCTCTTTTTCCACATCCCCACCAACATTTATGATCATTTGTTTTCATGATGGTAGCCAATCTGACAGGAGTGAGATGGAATCTCAATGTAGTCTTAATCTGCATTTCCCTGATGACTAGGGATGTAGAACATTTTTTTAGATGCGTATATGCCATTCGTATTTCTTCCTTTGAGAATTCTCTATTTAGCTCCAGAGCCATAGTAACAAAAACAGCATGGTACTGGCACAAAAGCAGACTCGTAGATCAATGGAACAGAATAGAGGACCCAAATGTAACCCCATGTAGTTATAGCCACCTGATATTTGATAAAAATGCCAAAAATACTCATTGGAGAAAAGACAGCCTCTTCAGCAAATGGTGTTGGGAAAACTGGATATATATCTGTAGAAGGATGAAAATAGATTCTTCTCTTTCTCCGTGCACAAGAATTAAGTCCAAATGGATTAAGGACCTTAACATCAGACCTGAAACTCTGAAACTGCTAGAGGAAAAAGTAGGGGAAACCCTTCAACATATTGGTCTTGGCAAAGACTTTCTGAATACAACCCCAATTGCTCAGGCAATAAAACCACAGATTAACCACTGGGACCTCATGAAAATACAAAGATTTTGCACTGCAAAGGACACGGTGAAGAAAGCAAAGAGGCAACCTACAGAATGGGAAAAAATCTTCACCAGCTATATATCTGATAGAGGATTAATATCTAAGATATACAAAGAACTCAAGAAGTTAAATAATAAGGAATCATTTTGAGTTAGTCTTTGTGGATGGCACAATGTCTGCACCTGTATTCAGTACTTTTTTTTTGTTTTTTTGTTTTTCAAGGTAGGATCTCACTGTAGCCCTAGGCTGACCTGGAATTCACTATGTAGTCTCAGGGTAGTCTTGAACTCACAGTAATCCTCCTACCTCTGCCTCCTGAGTGCTGGGATTAATAGTGTGTGCCACCACACCAGGCTGGATTCAGTACTTTCTAGTTACATGTTGGCATGTATGTGGTTTGAGGACATTTTCTTAAGAAAGATCATCTTTTTCTCCCCTATAGTACTTTTGTTATGTCAACTACTGGACATATTTATGTAGCTCTATCTCTGGGTTGTATTCTACTCCACTGATTTTATAAACCTTGATCAAAACTAAAATGCCTTATTGTAGCTTTACAGAAATGTAACAGTCTGGTGTTATTAGTATTTTAACAAATATTTCTTCTCCTCCAATATTTTATTAGCTATTTTGGTCTTTTCCATATAAACTTCAGAATGAGTTTTAACTCCCTGAGATTTTTATTGGGATTGCATTGAATCTACAGATAAGTTTGGAAGAAGTGAAACATTAAACTTCCCTACTTATTTAGCTATTATTAAATTTCGTTCATAATGTTTTGTGGCTACCCTCATGGAGACCTGGTATATAATTTCTTACGTATGTATCTAATTATCTTAATTTCAGAGGCTGCTATGAATGGTATTTTTTTTTACTTCAAATTGTATTACTTTTTGCTGGTATAAAGGCAAATTTTAAATATTTTCATTTATTTATCTTAGGGGGCAGAGGGCATGCATGGGCACACCAGGGCCTCTTGCTACTGCAAATTCAACATGTATGCGCCACTTGTGCATCTGGCTTCATCTGAGTACTGAGGAATCGAACTGGGGCCAGTAGGCTTTGCTATCAAGTGCCTTTAACCACTGAGCTGTTTCCACAGTTCCGAAAGGCAATTATTAAAAATACTAACGTTGCACCCCTCCAACTAAACCTCTGTATTGTCTCATTGTATAACCTGACTAGGCTAGAGGGGCCCACATTGGTTTGTAACTTAAAACATGCTAGAGAATCAATAGATCATTTAACCTAGCCTTCTCGCTCCAAACTCTGAGGTCTGCTGAACAATAATGTTTTGTTAAAACAAGCACAGTTTGGGCTATAATGTTTACTCTTTACTAAAGTCTAAACATTTCAGCCTTTTCAGATTTTTTTAAACCATCAAGAAATAGTGATTTGAATTTAAAGCATTTAAGTGATAAAAGCATTTAAGTGGACCTATTCCTTCCTCTTCACACCTCATTTACACACTCTCTGTCCAGACTGTTAGGAGTGTGAGGACCCCACTGGGCTGACCATAAAGTCAGCTGTTTTATCCTCTAATGTGGATCATGACTTTTAACATTACTAAGAAGACAGATGGTTCTGATTAAAATCAAAAGGAACTTTAAGCAAGCCAGGTGGGGTGGTGCACGCCTTTAATCCCGGCACTTGGGAGGCAGAGGTAGGAGGATTGTCATGAGTTCGAGGTCACCTTGAGACTACAGAGTGAATTCCAGGTCAGCCTGAGTTAGAGTGAGACCCTACCTCGAAAAAACAAAAAAGGAAAAAGGAACTTTAATAAACTACATTGTGGTTTCTGCCCTTCACATCTCTTTTCCATCATTCTGTTACATTTCCTGTTCATCTATACCTTGATTTTTATGCTGCAATTGAAAATTTTCATTCTAGTAAGTTTTTATGTTAATGAACTGAATGTACCCCAATGTATGTGAACTTTATCAGTCAGCCATAGCTAAGGAATCAACTTTAACTTTTGCCCATTCAGGTGAGTGTTGCTGTTCTTGCATTTTTGTATATGGCTATAAATTATGTGCATTTATTCTGTGTTTATGTTAAGTAGGTGACTTTTAGTTGAATTGTTAAAATGCAAAAAATTAAAATGCTTATGAAAATAAGCAAATTACTAACCTTATATCCCAAAACCTTGCTACATTTTCCCCAAGAATAAAAAATATATATTTTTAGCAATGCTGCTAGGCGTGGGGTGGAGGAGCCATTGAACTGCAGGGTGAGGTAATGGCAGGAAGGTGGCACAGATTCAGCCCAGCATGTAGACATTGCACAAGGATGGCAGCAGACAATATCTGAGCTTTCCTCATCTGTCAACTATAGAAATGGAACAAGAAAAGATTGGCATGTGTAAGGATTCGCCTCGTACCACTGCTCAGCCTGTAATGGGAATGAGACCTGAAGCTACAATCACCCCATCTTGGGCCAGGCCAAGCATCCAAGCATGTGGGCCTCCCAGGCCCTGGGCACCATCCAGGAGTTCAGGGGGGTGTGCTCTCTCCATGGGCCATGCCAGTGACCACATTTGGACCAAGGGCCTGTGTGATACAGAACCCACCAATCATTAGAACCCTGCAAGCCAGCAACTGATGTAGAACACATCTCCCAAGAGCAAGCTTGTTATCAAAAAGATCCTTGGGGCTAGAGAAATTAGATTGCTCAGTGGTTAATATTAATTACATGTAAAGCCTGACGGCCCTTGGGTTTGCTTTCTCAATACCCACATGGAGCCAGATGTACAAGTGGCACATGCATCTGGGGTTTGTTTGCAGCAGCAGGAGGTCCTGGTGCACCCATTCTCTCTCTCCTTCTTGCTTATTCTCTCAAATAAGTAAATATTAACAAAATAAAATAAACAAGATCCACAATGCCAGCCTGTGGCAGCCTTTCAATGAGCTCTGTGTGTACCTCATGGAGAAAATGATTGTGTGTTTGGAAAGGAAAGTACTGGGATAGCAAGTTATGAAAACTTTAAAGCAGTTCTGCACTTTCCATGAAGATTATGACATTTCCATTCAAACAGACTTCATTACTTGCCTGTGAGGAGATGGCACCATGTTGTATGCCTCCTCGCTTTTCCAGCTGTTTTGCCTCCAGTCTGGCCTTTCCACCTGGCCTCCCTGAGTTTCCTGACCCCATTCAACCTTGAGAATTTCCATTCCCAAGAGAAACAGGTTATACAGGAGAACATAGCTGTTATCTTGAGGAGCTGCCCAAAGGTTAGCGTGGTGAAGGAGCTCAGAAACATGAAGACAAATGCTCACAACAGCCTCAGCAAAAATGGCCTAGACACTGAGGGTGAGAAGTAGGCCATGCAGTCCCAAGTCTAGAATGGGAAGGTGACTTCCCATACTTGTCCAATGTTGATATCTACAGGAGGGACACCTCATCACCTTATACAGGGAGATGGAATGATTGTGTCCACTCCAACTGGCAGCACAGCATATGCAGCCACAGCCCAGGCCTTCATGGTCTACCCCAACATGCCAGCATCATGGTCTTGGCCATCCACCCCCACTGGCTGTCATTCCAGCCTCTCATGGTCACTGCAGGGGTCTAGATGAAAATTATACTATCAGCAGAAGCCAGAAACAAGGCATGGTTGTCCTCTGACAGGAGGAGGCAGGAATTCTGCCATGGAGACAGCATCAATATCACTAGCTTTTGCTACCCACTCCCTTCCCTCTGTGTCCAACACCCTAAGAGAGACTGGTTCAAGAGTTTTGCCCAGTGTCCACAGTGGAATGTTCAAAAGAAGCTCACTTCCCAGAAGACTAGGCAATAACAAGGACAGCTAAGCTGTTCTTAGCAGCTGCTGGGTCCTTCTCTACCCTCCCTTTGGCTGACCTGGCTGTGCCTCATAGGGCTGTCCACATCCTGCCTACCTAGTGGAGAGTCTGCCTTTGGAAGGATAGACCATTATTTTAAATATTTTCATTTATTTATGTGTGTATGTGTGTGTAAGAGAGAGAATGGACACCTCTCTCAGGAGCTCCTGTCACTACATATGAAATACAGACACATGCGCCACTTTGTGCATCTGGCTTAATGTGGGTGCTGAGTAATTGAACCTGGGCCGCACTTATAACCAATGAGCCATCTCTCTAGTCCCCGTATCAGCTTCCAAATATTTTTAGAACTGGCCTTGTTTTGTTTTGTTTTGTTTTGTTTTGTTTTCGAGGAAGGGTCTCACTCTAGCTCAGGCTAATCTGGAATTCACTATGTAGTCTCAGGGTGGCCTCGAACTCATGGTGATCCTCCTACCTCTGCTTCCTGAGTGCCAGCATTAAAGGCGTGAGCCACCATATCTGGCCTTTTTTTTATTTCTAAAGAAACAAAGTGAGAACTGGGGCACCTCCCCTAGCAGGCCCCTCAAGATCCAAGTTAGGAATGCCCACAATCAGTATGCTGAAATCCTGAGGGATCAGAATGAATTGATCTGCTCTTAATAGTGAAATAAACATCTCAGCCAAAAATGTTCCTTCAGCCCAGTGCTTTCTTTCCTGTGGAGCCTGTACCTTCTCCCCTGGAGTCCTCAGGGTCACCTAGCAGCTTTGCTGTGGGCCTTTTTGCTCTGACTTCTGGAGATGGTCTGGTGCCTCAATCTGGCCCAAAGCCTCTGGCTCCTCTTTCACAGCATTCCTCACACAGCAGGGCAGCAGCTCCTGGAACACTTCAAATTCTGTGCATACTTTTTACAGATTATGTACATAACCTTGTTCACACTTTGAGAAGACTTAGGAGGAGGACTGCCTAATGTCCAGTGCAGAGGATTCTGGCCAGGGCTCCATGCTCCTGCACTCTCAATCAGCAGTGGCCACAAGGATTTTGAGATAAACTGACTACTGAGAATACCCAGTCTGCAGGCCTCCACCCTTTCCCCAGGAGTCTTAGGTTGTAGTTAAACAGCAGCCATGCAGGGGCCTGTGCATGGGTGTGAGTGTACATGGGTACCACATAGGCCCTGAGTCTATATGGAATCTGTGGTCAGCCATGGCTCAACAGGATCCTACATAAGTCATCTCAAAGTCAGGCATGGCCTTGAGTTTTGTCCTCACCTGTTAGACTGGCAGCAGCAAGGAGAGGCCATCAGTTCTTAGACTAGCTTCCAGAGGGAACCTGGGCTCCTGTCTCATGATGGTAAGAAGCTACAGAGCTAGTCCCCCTGAGCTTCTGTCTGCCTGTCAAAGCCAGGGCCTACTGTCTGCACTGGCCCTTGTTGGCTCCCCAGCCTGTGTAGCCCTGCGTATGATTTGGCTCTAGAGCCATCAAGCTGAGGTGACCTGTCCCCAAGGTCTGTGACCATAAGCTGAGGTCCAGAGGAGAGTGGGATCTAGGACTTGGGCTATGTATCTAAACAGAAGCAATGCTGGCAGGTCCCAAAGCAGCTACTGCCAGACTGATGTAGGACACATGGAGTTGATATAAAGTCTTTATTTTATTTTTTTATTATTGACAACTTCCATAATTATAGACAATAAACCATAATTCCTTCTCCACCCCACTTTCTCCTTCACAATTCTACTCTCCATTATATCCCCTCCCCTTCAATCAGTCTTTTATTTTGATGTCATCATCTTTTCCTCCTAATATGAGGGTCTTGTGTAGGTGCTGCCAGGCACTGCGAGGTCATGGGTATCCAGGCCATTTTGTGTCCAAAAGAGTGCATTGTAAGGAGTCCTACCCTTCCTTTGACTCTTACATTCTTTCTGCCACCTCTTCCACAATGTACCCTGAGTCTTGGAAAGTATGAGAGATGTTTCAGTGCTAAGCACTACTCCTGACATACATTCTTAATGTTTCATACTGTTAATATCTTGAAAATTTATTAGTTATTGATGGAGCCCTCATTACTGGTTTCAGAGCCTTTCAATAAACAGACTTATTAAAACTTATAGAAGTATATTATATTTAAGTATACTGTGGATTCTATAACAGATGTAAAATGCCTATCTGATATTGTCTGCTACTGCTCCAGCAATACCACCACAATGTTTGTGAGTTTTCAAAACTAAAACATTAGGACTGTCCAATGAATGTGAGCCAAGATAAGTAAAAGCATGGAAAGCTTAACACTGTTGAAGGTACAAAGGCAAAAAAAAAAAAAAAAAAAAAAAACACTACATGTGGAACTATTCCTAATTAAGTAAGAATCAAACTTCTGTAAGATCCAAAGAAACCACCTTCCCTTGCACAATTTGTTTTGAACACATGAATAAATCACATATAGATGTATTCCCTTTTCACCTAGGCCTGTAGTGGTTTTACTGAACACATACCAACTTGCTCTTGTCATTATTCTCTAGATAATAAAGTATAACAACTACTTACATAGCCTCTACATTGTGTTAGGTATTAAAACTTAGAAAAAAATTACAGCACACATGAGGATATGCACAGATCATGTGCACATATTATGTCACTTTACATGACATGAGCATCCATAGATCTGTGGGGCAGGGGTCTAAGAACCAATTCCCCTTGAATACCAAGGAATAACTGAGTGTGTGAATGTGGGACAATAGTGAGCATAGCTGCCTTCCAGGAGATAATCAAAATCTATTCATAAGAGATACTGGTTTGTATCTGTATTGTTTTTCTTTCTTGTAGGATCTTTGGCTGGCTTTGATATTATGTTGTGCTGGCCACACACTCAACATGATGTCCCATGTTGCCACTAGCTCAAAACAATAGGACCAAACAACCATGTGCTAAAATCTCCGAATCCATAAGCCAAAAATAAACCTTTCCTCCTTCCAAGTTATTATCTCAGATATTATGTCACAGTTACGGAAAGCTAACATAAACCCTATTCAGATTTGTTTATTTCTATGTAAAGTTGATAGATTGTGTCTTTTAAGTAAATGGTCCAATTTATCTAGTTAATCATATTTGGGGATATACATTTATTGACATATTCTTTTATTACCCTCTTAACATCTTTGTGATCCATACTAATGGCCTTTATTTTATTGATCATAGTAGTCATATGAGCCATCACCTGTTCATTAGCCTGTATTATCCTTCTTTTTTTAATTTTTTTTTGTTTTTATTTATTTATTTGAGAGCGACAGAGAGAAGGAGGGAGAGAGAGAGAGAGAATGGGCGCACCAGAGCTTCCAGCCTCTGTAAACGAACTCCAGATGCGTGCGCCCCCTTGTGCATCTGTCTAACGTGGGTACTGGGAAATTGAGCCTCGAACCGGGGTCCTTAGGCTTCACAGGCAAGTGCTCAACGGCTAAGCCATCTCTCCAGCCCTGTATTATCCTTCTTTAAAAAAGTCTAGGAGCCTGGAGAGATGGCTTAGCACTTAAGCGCTTGCCTATGAAGCCTAAGGACCCTGGTTCGAGGCTCGATTCCCCAGGACCCATGTAAACCAGATGCACAAGGGGACACACGCGTCTGGAGTTCATTTGCAGTGGCTGGAGGCCCTGGCACGCCCATTCTCTCTCTCTCTCTGCCTCTTTCTCTGTCTATCGCTCTCAAATAAATAAATAAAAAGAATATAAAAAAAAGTCTATTCAGCCGGATGTGGTGGCGCATGCCTTTAATCCCAGCTCAGGAGGCAGATGTAGGATAATCACTGTGAGTTCGAGACCACCTTGAGACTACATAGTGAATTCCAGGTCAGCCTGGGCTAGAGTGAGACCCTACCTTAAAACAACAACAACAACAAAAAATCTATTCAAAGAATCACACTTTGGTTCATGCATTTTTTTTCTATTGATTTACTATTCTCAATGCATTTATTTCTCCTTTTATTATTTCTCATCCTATTTGAAGTTTTTTTTTATTTATTTGCTAATGTAGAAACTTACTGATTTCAGATACTTTTTCTTTTCTACTATATGTGTTAAGTGCTACATATGTCCACTGATTTTGCTATATTCCACAAATTAATCCAAGCACTTGGAGGCAGAGGTAGAAGGATCACTCTGAGTTTGAGGCCAGGCTGAGACTACATAGTGAATTCCTGGTCAGCCTGGGCTAGAGTGAGACCCTGGCTCGATAAACAAAAAAAAAAAATTAATTTTCAGTATTTGCTTTGTGAAAGTGGGTGCTCCTGTGTTCAGAGTGTGTATATCTAGAACTGCAATGCCCTCTTGCTAAACTGTTAAGGATGATGTGGCCTTCTTTATCTCTTCTGATCAATTTTGGCTGGAGTTCTATTTTATCAGATAATAAAATAGCAATGCCTACCTTT
The DNA here is from genome assembly GCA_036346955.1 of Dipus sagitta. NCBI lineage: Eukaryota > Metazoa > Chordata > Mammalia > Rodentia > Dipodidae > Dipus > Dipus sagitta. The sequence continues at coordinate 186,182,193 of CM070772.1, read as the reverse complement.
CTCCTAGTTCCAGTTGCTTGGAAAACTTTTCTTCCATCCTTTCACCCTAAGGTAGTATCTGTCCTTCATGATAAAGTAAGTCTCTGGGAGACTGCAAAAAGATGGATCCTGGGCATGGTGTGAGAATCCTTTAGTCCCAGCACTCAGGAAGCTAAGGTAGAAGGATCACTAGTTCAAGGGCAGCCTGGACTAGAATGGGAAACCTGCGTAGAAAAAAAAAATTAAGGACAGATCCTATTTTCTAATCTAACCTGCTAGCCTGTATAGGGTATAGTAGTCTAAGTTGACAACTGTGGTCTTTCAAAGCCTAAAACACATTCAAGCCTTTCTCATTTTGTTTCCACTGAAAAATCAGCTGTTATTCTAATGAGCTTGTCTTTGTATGTGACTCAGTCCTTCTCTTTTGCAGCTTTCAGTTCCCTTCTCTATACATTTAGTGTTTTGACTATAATGTGGCAAGAGGAGATTCTTTTCTGGTCCTATTTGGTGTTCTGTGTGCCTCTTATACTTGAATGGTCCTCTTTTCCATAGATTTGAAATTTTTTCTTCTATGATTTTATTGAAAATATTTTCTATGTCTTTCATGGAGTTCGGCCCCCTTCTTCTATGCCCATAATTCATTAAAAAAATTAGGGGCGGGCTGGAGAGATGACTTAGCGGTTAAACGCTTGCCTGTGAAGCCTAAGGACCCCGGTTCAAGGCTTGATTCCCCAGGACCCACGTTAGCCAGATGCACAAGGGGGCGCACGCATCTGGAGTTCATCTGCAGTGGCTGGAGGGCCTGGCATGCCCATTCTCTCTATCTCTGCCTCTCTCTCTTTCTCTTTCTCTCTCTCTCTCTGTTATTCTCAAATAAATAAAAAAAATGAACAAAAAAATTAGGGGGCTTGAAAAATGGCTCAGCTGTTAAGGCACTTGCCTGAAAAGCCTGATAACCTTGGTTCAGTTCTCCAGTACCCACATAAAGCCAGATGCACAAAGATACGCATACATCTGGAGTTAGTTTGCAGTGGCTGGAGGCCCTGGTGTGCTCATTCTCTCTCTCTCTCTCTCTCTCTCTCTCTCTCTCTCTCTTCTATCTCTGTTCACAAATAAATAATTAAAAATATTTTTAGAAAAGCACTTAACCAGGCTGGAGAGATGGCTTAGCAGTTAAGGCACTTGCCAGCAAAGCCTGAGAACTCATGTTCAAATTTCCAGGTCCCACATAGCCAGATGCACAGCAATACAAGCACACAATGTCCCACATGTGCCACAAGGGGCACATGCATCTGGAGTTCATTCACAGCAGGCTGAAGGTCTTGGCATACCCATTCTCTCTCCCTTTCTCTGCCTATTTCTCTCTCTCAACAAAAATAAATAAACAATTTTTTTAAAAATTTAAAAATATTTAAGCTTCCTTAGGCTGCTTCTAAGACCTAACAAAAGAAAGCAATTCCTTTTTGGGAAATGACTGCATCACAAATATACTACTCTCATATACGAACAAATGCTTCATAAAAAGCCAAGGCCAAGGTGCTGCTTGCCTCCCTGTTTTATAGGGTGTTGGTGTTGGTGTTGTTGTTGCTGCTGCTGCTGCTGTTTTGCCCTTTGGCCCTTTTGCCACCTGCCATGTAAGGATACAGCATCAAGGTACAATCTTGGAAGCAGAGACCAGTCCTTTGCAGACGCTGAACACACTGACTCTTGATCTTAGACTTACTTGCCAGCCTCCAAACTACAAGAAGTAATTTTCTAATATTTATAAATTACCTACACAGACATGCTTTGTTTAGCAGCACAAATGAACTAAGTCTTTGTATGGTCACAGACCTTTGTTTCCTTTTTTTTTTTTTTTTTTTTTCAAGGTAGGATCTCATTCTGGCCCAGGCTAACCTGGAATTCACTATGTAGTCTCAGGGTGGCCTTGAACTCTTGGCGATCCTCCTTTTGCCTCTGTCAGTTTGATAATTATGTGTGCATTTACTCTATTTCGATCACATCAAAATTTGTAATGTGCAAACTTAGCAAAAGTTATCAAGGTTAACTACTATTTTCAACTCTCCTCCAAAATATGGCAAAGACATAGGGACACTGTAAGTTAATCTGGCCTTTCCCTCCAACTTGTATGAAATTGTTATTCTATATATATATATATATATATATATATATATATATATATATATTTTTTTTTTTTTTTTTTTTTTTTTTTTTTTTTTTTGGTTTTTCGAGGTAGGGTCTCACTCTAGCTCAGGCTGACCTGGAATTCACTCTGTAGTCTCAGGGTGGCCTCGAACTCTCAGCGATCCTCCTACCTCTGCCTCCCGAGTGCTGGGATTAAAGGCGTGCGCCACCACGCCCGGCTCTGTTATTCTATATTTTAAACCCAAGTTTTATGCATTCATTTAGACTGACCTATATAGAGTTTAGTGGTGGTTGTTTTTTGTTTGCTTTGTTTTGTTTATGGATTTTTTATTTATTTGAGAGAGAGAGAGAGAGAGAGAGAGGAGAAAAGGCAGAAAGAGAATGGGCGCACCAGGGCCTCCAGCCACTGCAAACCAACACCAGACACATGTGCCCCCTTGTGCCTCTGGCTTACATGGGTCCTGGGGAATCAAACCAGGGTCCTTAGGTTTTGCAGGCCAACACCTTAACCACTAAGCCATTTCCCATCCCTTGTTTGTGTTTTGAGGTAGGGTCTCACTCTAGCCCATACTAACCTGGAACTCACTCTGTTGTCCCACACTGGCCTTAAACTCACAATAATCCTCCTACGTCTACCTCCCAAGTGCTCGGATTGCCTTGGGTGTGTGTCAGGAGGCAGGGGTGTTGTGTGCGCACGTGTGTTCAGTGGCCAGAGGAGAACTTTGGGTACCCTCTCTACTGATCATCCACAAACTTTTTGATATGGGATCTCTCCCTCAACCATAAGCTGCCAGTTTTTGGTCAGAGAGCCCCAGCAATTCTCCAGTCAGTCTGTCCTTCCCTCCCCTTGTCCCCATCTTAGTTTCCTGCTGAGAACCAAGTCCTGTTAGGTTTTCAGAGGTAAAGTCTTTTTTTTTCCTCTGAATGCTTTGCTATTTTGTTTTATTTTCTGCAGTTTTATTCTGATATAGTTGAGCATGAATTTCTTTTATTGGTTGGTATTTGTCAATGCCTTAAATTTTATCCTTAGTATGTAATGAAAATGTTTTAGAGTAAAAGCCTGGACCATAGAAGACAACAAGTTAGACTCAGCCATCTGTCCCCTATATGCCAAAGGGGCATATTAAAGGGGTAAGTAATAGTGAAGGGCAGAGAAAGATTAATGCAATATGACTAAATTGGGAAGAGGTGGAAATAAAAGTGCCCAATGACCCAAGTATGTCTGTTGAGCACTGACATGAGGCTTGGGTTTAAACAGAGGATGGGAGGTATGAGTAATTAAGCAGTCCTGGTCAAGTCCTGGTCACCCTTCACTGACCCATCATTGTCTAAGCTCCTGTTTTCCTGCAAAGTGCTCTAATAAATTCACAGAACCTTGTAAAATCTCTTCCCTAGAGTTGGAGGAAATTTCCTTTCTTCAGGTAGCAGGACTTCAGCTGTTTTCTTCTCCTAACATGGGATTTCTAGATAAATTTTCATTGTTTGGGGTCCATTGTTTAAACAGTCTGATAGCTAAAGAAAGATACAGGTATCTCTTTAGAACATCTTCACTCTTACCAGGGCAGTTACAAATTGTTTCATCTACTTCTCGTGTTATTTGCCTCTTATATCAGACATTCTTCACTGCCTAGTAAACTCTTTGAGACTTTATTTTATAATTTTATCTAGTTATTTTGAGTCTTCACTAAAGTGTGGTCTCAATGGCTGAATCCACCATTTTAGTCTGAATTCAAATTTTAGCCAGACGTAGTGGCACACACCTTTAATCCCAGCACTTGGGAAGCAGAAGTAAGAGGATCACCATGAGTTCAGGCCACCCTGAGACTACATAGTGAATTCCAGGTCATCCTGGGCTACAGTAAGACCCTACCTCAAAAAAAAAAGAGGTCCAATTTTAGTGACATGGAGAATACGGAAAGCACAAAATGAAAATATGACTGTGTCTTCAGCCTTTTTGTGTTGCTATAATAGAATACCTGACTGTATAATTTATAATGAGCATAAAATATTGATCTGCAGTTCTGAAGCCTGGGGAGTCCAACATTAAGGCACTGGTACCTAATGAAGAACTTCCTGCTTTGAGTCTCTGAAATCAAATAAGTTATCCACTTTCAAAAGAGATACAAGAGAGACTTTCTCATTCCAAAGACAGCACCATAAAAGAAGAAAGTACTGGGCTGGAGAGATGGCTTAGTGGTTAAGCGCTTGCCTGTGAAGCCTAAGGACCCCAGTTCGAGGCTCAACTCCCTAGGACCCACGTTAGCCAGATGCACAAGGGGGCGCACGCATCTGGAGTTCGTTTGCAGTGGCTGGAGGCCCTGGCACGCCCATTCTCTCTCCCTCTCTCTATCTGCCTCTTTCTCTCTGTCTGTCACTCTCAAATAAATAAATAAAAATAACAAAAACAAATTTAAAAAAAAGAAGAAAGTACTAACAAGTCCAAGTAAGAGGGGTTGGATGGTATCATTCAGCATCTGAGCAACAATGAATCTTCAAGCTTGAGAATGATCTCCTTTGACTCCATGTTTTGCCTTCTGGGTATTCTAGGGTAGAGGTTAAGGCTTCAGGAAGCCCCACCTCTATGCTCTTCTGGGCTCAGTTCACACAGCAGCTCTAACGGGATGGAGTCTGAAGCCTGCAGCTTTCCCATACTGGCACTGCATGCTGGTGGCTCTACAGTTCTAGAGTGACCAGAACATCAGTTTCAATGACCCCTAGGCTTCACAGTGTGATAGTGCTGACCCTGGGACAGGTTTCTGCAGTGTCCTCTGGAATTTAGATCGAAGAAGCCATGCTGCTACAGCTCATGCACTCTACCTGCAGAATTCATCACACATGAGCATCATCAAGACCTTTGCCTGGGTTATCTCAGGCAGATAACCAGAGCCACACCTGAGACTTCTTGAGCCACAGCTAAAGCAATAAAAAGGACACTGTGAAAGAACACTGGAAATTAATGCTTAAAGCAGAACAGGAGTGAATGATGGAGTCCCATGGGCTCTCTAGGTCCAATTCTAAAAATCTTTCTGCCCTTAAGGGCCTAGTATTATGGGCCTGTTATGAGGAAGGCAGCCTCAAATATATCTACAATGCCTTTGGTGTCATTCTCTCACTGTTCTGAAGAACATTACCTTGCTTCCTTCTATCAGACTAATCATATAATAACAGGGTGAGTGATGTCTAGACATTTAAATTGTGTTTCCCTTTCAATTATAAATTGTGTCTTTAAATACTTTTCTTGCATTTTAGTACAGACTTAAAAAGGAGTATGTAGCATTCTGAATGCATTTCTGGCTAAGTATTTTTTCTGCCAGGGAGGTACAAAAAAAGTGATATTGAAGAGAGATTTAAGAGCATAAACTGAGAATAAATAGTCTACTAGTTTAATGTTCAAAATAGAAGAAGTAGGGCTGGAAAGATGGGTTAGTGGTTAAAGCGCTTGCCTGCAAAGCAAAAGGACCAAGGTTTGATTCCCCAGGATCCATGTAGGCCAGATGCACAAGGTGCACATGCATCTGGAGTTTGCAGTGACTGGAGGCCCCAGCTCACTTGCTTTCTCTGTTTCTCTCTGTCTTCCTGCCTTCTCTCTCTCCCTCCCTCTCCCCCTCCCTCTCTCTAATAAATAAATAAAAGTAAAATATTTAAAAAAGAGAGAGAATAAACAGGATGCTCATTGGTCTTGACATATGTATAGTAGTACCATTCAGTAGGAAAGAAAACCTGGAAAAGGTATGAAGTTGAAATCCAAAGTCTTGTTCGGTTTCCCTTTGTCTTCTTGAAATAGTCTCACTATATAACCCTGACTGTCCTAGAAATCACTATGTAGACAAAGTTGCCTTCAATTTGTTATGATCCTCCAAATACTGCCTCCCAAGTGCTGAGATTACAGGCATGAACTACTATGGCTGGAAAAAATATAAATGCTTATCTAATTGCCTGTCATAAATTCAATGGAGAAAGTTACTTAAAATCAGTGAAAGACTGAATACCAAAGAGCACTTGAATCTATATATACAGGTATTAATGGCATCAGCACACAGTTTTCTATTTAATAGAAAGATGACATTCACAAGGGGAAGATGAAGACTGGGTAACATATGAGGGGATAGTGTATCTAAATGGCAGAATAACAAATAAATATCATGAAATGAACTGCAAAGAAGTAACAGAGAGTCAGGCATGGTGGTGCATGCCTGTAATCGCAGCTCTCAGGAAGCAAAAGCAAGGGATCATTAGCTACACAGCAAGATCCAGGACAGCCACAGACACACGGCAAGACCCTGGGGAGGAGACAGAGAGGAAAGAATTAATCCAACACAATGCACAGAAACCAACAGACAAAAGATAATTAATGATTCTATCATTTGTTTTAAAAATCATCTACTGGGCTGGAAAGATGGCTTTAGACGTTAAGGGACTTGCCTGCAAAACCAAAGGACCAGATTCATTTCCCCAATTCATTTCCCACATAAAGCCAGATGCACGTGTGGCTCATGTATCTGGAGTTAGTTTGCAGTCGCTAGAGACCCTTGCATGCCTCCCATCTCCCTCCCTTTCCCCCCTCAAATAAATAAATATAATAAAATATTCTTTTGGCTTTTTTATTTTTTATTTTTATTTATTTATTTGAAAGTGATAGACAGAGAAAGAAACAGAGAGAGAGAGAATGGGCACGCCAGGCCTCCAGCCACTGCAAACGAACTCCAGACGCGTGTGCCCCCTTGTGCATCTGGGGAATCAAGCCTCGAACCGGGGTCCTTAGGCTTCACAGACAAGCGCTTAACTGGTAAGCCATCTCTCCAGCCCAATAAAATATTTTTAAAAACATCATCAACCCAGGCTGGAGAGATTGCTTAGTGGTTAACTCGCTTGCCTGCAAAGCCTAAGGACCTAGGTTTGCCTCTCCAGAACCCACATAAGTGTCTGGAGTTCATTTGCAGTGGCTAGAGGCCCTGGAGTACCCATTCTATCTATCTATCCATCTATCTATCTATCTATCTATCTATCTATCTGTCATCTATCTATCTTTCTTTCTTTCTGTATTTCTTTCTATCTCTCTAGCTCTTTTTCACTCTAATAAATAAATAAAAATAAAATAAAATCATCAACCAAACTCATGAATATTATTAAGCATCATGCCTCATGTAATGGCCTCTAAGCAATTAATTCAGATCATGAGAAAGTATTCAAAAGTCAGGACAACTGTCAATTCAACTTAGCATCAGAAAAGACAATCCATATTGAAAACAACCACTATGATATACTATGTGCAAAAAAAACTTATTTAGCAATATGTTAGAACATTCCAGGCATGGTGGCACATGGCTTTGATCCCAGCACTCAGGAGGCAGAGGTAGGAGGATCACTGTAAGTTTGAGGCCACCCTAGGCTACATAGTGAATTACACGTCATCCTGGGCTACATTGAGACCCTATTTTGAAAAAAATAAAGACTAACTGGGCATCTGTCTTTCAACAGCCATGGGCACAGCAGAGTACATCCCTGATGAACCTCAGGCCAAAGATCAAAGAAGGCAAGACTTCCAAGACATGCTGACAGAAGTGGGATTAAGTGTTGAGTACTGGATACCTAAGCTTCAGGAACATGCAGGTGTGACCTCAGCCTGGGACTTACAGTTCTTAGAAGAAAAAGACCTTCAGAAGCTCAGGTCCCAAGCACAACACCCTTGGGAGAAAAGGGCCCTGGAGAAGCTGCTTGACCTCTCACAGTCAAAGAGCCCTCCAGAGTCCCAGGAGTCTCCAGCGGAGACCATGAAGAAAAGGCAGAAGAAGGCAGAAGAGGCCCTGCAGGAGCTAAGGGAACTGCATTTGGAAGGGAAGCAGAGGCAGCAAGAGGCAGTGAGGAGGAAGGAAGCAGAGCTGAGGCAGGCGATGGACATCCCTGAGCAGTACTGGCCACAGCCTGGAGTGGATCTGAAAGAACTCACTGAAAACATGCAGAGACATCTCAATCACGTGGAGCACGCACTGACCCCCAGGCAAAGCCTCCCAGATAGGGATCTGATTAGGTGGGCATCTGGAGGCCTGGCCCTGCAGGGAATTTACAAGACCAGCCACCAAAAAGACCTGACAGAAAAGCGAGAAGAGCTCCTCAGTATCCCCAAAGAATTCTCACTCGTGGGACCTGAGCAGGGCACAAGGATGGAAACCATAGAATTCACCTCTTCTCAAGCAGAAGCCCAATTCATCCAGACCATAGAGAAGATGGGCTTTGGGGTCACAATGTCAGCCAAGGGTGAAGGGTGGGGATTCAGTTTAGAAGGTGGAATGGATCGAAGCAAGAATTCAGAAACCAAGAAAACCAACAAATCACATTCAGAGAACTTATTTTTCTGCTCATGCAAGTTCACTTATGTCCCCCTGACAACCTGCCACTTTCCCACAGATCAGCTCCAGCTCTCCAAGGCTGCTCTCCAGGAACTGAAGAGCATAGATGACCTCTTGGTCCTTATTACAGGCCCAGATAGATTCTCTTTACTGAGACATAGGACTGAAAACTTCTTCCACAGGTTTGGCTCTCATGCAAACAAAGGCCCTCTTCACCTAGGAGGGATCTACTACTGGAAGGCCATTGCAGAGGGTTTCAAAAGTGAGCAGCTGGCTGATGTGAGACAGCAGGCAGCAGAGGCCCTGGATATTTACATCAGGGGCAGCTACAGCGGCTTTGGAGTGAAAGTGGCTGCAGGTATGACTGTGTCAGACTCACATTCGAAAGCAACTTCTCAGAACACAGCTTTTCAAAACCTCCAAACCCAAGTCCAATTATCTGTGGCCCAAACAGGTGGCCCACCAGAAGCAGATGGAATTGTCCAGTGGAAAGCTGGCCTTGTGGCCAGCAATCAAACCTGGTCTGTCATTGACCGGGGAGTTCAACTCGTGCCCATTTGGGACATCATCCTATCCAGACACAAAAGTGATTTTCAAGACCCCCTGAGGGTGGCTACCTGCCTGAAAGACAACTACACTGCTCTGACGGGCCTCCCTGCACAAATCTTGGATGGAGAGGAATTACTGAGTGCTAGAAAGGAAGCCAGGCTTTTCCTAGAGGAAGTGAAATCCTGGGAGGTTTCTGACCCTGAAAACCAGCTTAAACAATTGATACATTTCATGCAAATGTTGAGTCAAAAACTAAAAAGTTATGACATTTGGACCAATACATGTCTCACAGATTTAGGTCTGCAGAAATTTATAATCCACACTGTCGACTTTTGCAAAAACTCATCCACCCTGAGCACAGAGTTTATCAAATCTCAGTTACGCAGCCTTCTAGACCCTCATGTGCACAAAGTGACAACCTTTCCTCAGGCTCATTCCATCATGCAGTGGATCCACCAGTCAGAGGCAGAGGAAGAGCAAGTCAGTATCACACAATTTGCTGACTTCATTAAAGCCTTGAAAGAAACCCAAAACAACCTCATGGAAGTGAACCTCAAATCAGAGTCCCCAGAGGCAGTGGAAGAAGCTCAAAGAAAGACCACACATGAGGTGACCACAGCTCTCAGCTGCTTCTTGAATCATCTCCAAGAAACAGAGCAGCCAGACATGCAGCTCCTGCTTCTCTCCATTGCAGCTGGGGCAGGATACCAGCTGGACAACAAGATCTTTCAGCATCTCCTGGGCTGTGAGGAGTTAAACTTCCTATTGGATGAGATGCAAAGTGTTCACCATAAATACGAGGAACTCAAAAGTCTTTGTGGCTCCAGGGCACAGGCATTCCTGGTGCTCACAGCTCTGACAACCACAGTCAGAGTCACAGCCATTTCTCCAGAAGAGAAAACACAGCGTTTGGCATTAATGAGACAACATATGGGAGAATCATTGTATGCAGAAGTTGCATGTGTCCTTTCAAAATTTGGAACAAACCATGATTGGGAAAACCTAGAAAAAGACATGAGGTCACTCACTGTTGGGGACTATGAAGCCACCATCTCTACTGTGCAAATGGATGAGGTAAAAAAACAACTTCAAAGCCTCCGCCATGAAAATAATAAGCCCTGCAAACCATGGAAAAATAAAAACAACAAACACGTGGTGATAGAAAGCGGACCTTTCCTGGACTTGCTCCAGCGTTTAGGTCTAGAACATTACTACCCGAAAATGATGAGCAGAGCGGACTTCCATCTGATCTATAAGACTTCTGTGTACAATACACAACCCACATCTGAACAGGAGCTTCCCTTCTATTTTCTACAAAAGCTACTGATGCTGGATTACGGGGTGAGACATCTGGTCTTCAAAGACTCTGGAGACATAGAAAACCAGGTCCACACAGGTTCCTCCCATCAGGAAGATGAGGCTTTGGATCCATATGAAAACGTGCTTGAAGACAGTGATGATCTCACTAGCCCTTCCAGCCCCATGTCCCAGCCCCACATCCACCCAATGGATATTCAGATGGCCATTTTTCACTGTGCAGATCATTTTGCCAGACCATATATTGTGGGTAAGCTTTCCATTTGTCAATATGCCCTCCCTCTTCTGGTGCCAACTCCTGGCACTGCTCAGATTGAATTCTCACTGTGGTCTCTCAGACAAATTCGGAGAAGCTGGCAAGAAGCAAGTAAATCACAACACAAAAAAAGCAGTCACAACAACCAGCACATGTGCCATGTCTCCACCCCCATCGTGTCCTTCATTAGAGTTGGACATGGCCTCTCTGCTTCCAAGTCTCAGATCATGAACGCTCTTCTCAGTAAGCGTAAACATGATGTGTTTTTTCACAGGCACTGTAGGGGAAGCAGCAAGGACTGTCTCTTGATGGGTGGAGTGGTGGAACTCTGCTGGTTCTGTCCTGGTGGGGAAGAAGATGACAGATTTGAGCAGTGTGTGACCTTCACTAACCTTCACGGAGATGCAAAGGAACATAAGCGGCAGCTCACCTTCCTGCAGGAGGTCTCTTCTGTCATTGTGGTCCTCATGTCAGCCACAGATGACAATAAAGACAACCAAAAAATTGTCCGTGACCTGTGGCAGGCATCCCGACCTGTGATCTGCTTGCTTGATGACAAAGAAAAGACCATGCCTAAAAATACCGGAAAGGTGAGAATTGGCATCAAGAATAGAAACGAGGCAGAATTAGCAGAGGAGCTCACATCTGCAATCAAACATCTGCTACAGGAAGCTGACACTGCTCTCAGCTTAGAAGAGTGTTCCCTGATTGCTCACAAACATGGATTCCTTATTGATGAAGACCAGAGTGACTGTCAGGAAGCGAAGGCAAAGGCACAGACCATAATGGCCCTCCTAACAGAGTTGGAGCTCTCTCAGATAAAGGAAAGCTTACTTCCCCTTCAAGGACAACTGTGGCACCTTTGGTGTAAAAAGGACAAAGAATTCTATCACCTGAGAGAAAAAGGGAATCGGAGCATTGAACAACACAAGAGTGAGATTGAGACAGATAAAAGAATAATTAGATCCCAGCAGTTGGAAAAAGCCTTTCCTCTCAATGACTTAATGCGCTCTGTCCTTGAAATCCTTCAAGAAGATTCAGAAACACATGCCAAACTCTACTTCTTGCAATGGTTCAGTGTGTTTTTGGACAACCTGACCACAGCACACTTGGAAAACTTGTATGAGAAGCAACGATCTCTGTGGTCAATGATACACACAGAAGATCAGAAGGCACAAAAGAATGACTTCAGAAAGCTCTGGGAAAATCAGATAGAAGCCATCTCCATAGAGATTTGCAACTGCACTTTGGGAATCCAGCAAATTCTCAGAGAAATTGCCCAGATCTATGAAGCTCTGGAAGAAATTTCCTCTCAAAGAGACCCCCTTTTCCTTTCCCTCCCCGAAATTGCTGCAGACCTGATGATATCTGGTGTCCCCATTGAACTTATGGACGGGGATGCTTCCTATGTGCCTCTGAAGTGGGTGGAAGCTGTTTTTGACAAGGTCTCTGAGAAGCTTGGGGACAAAAGGCTATTTGTTCTCTCTGTACTTGGCCTGCAGAGCTCAGGGAAGTCCACCCTGCTGAACGCCCTTTTTGGCCTGCAGTTCACTGTCAGTGCTGGCAGGTGTACCAGAGGGGCCTACATGCAGCTCCTGAAGGTGGAGGAGACCTTCACAAAGGAGCTTGGCTTTGACTTTGTGCTGGTGGTGGACACAGAAGGACTTCGCGCCCCAGAACTCAACAACAAATCCCAGAATTGGGACAATGAGTTAGCAACCTTTGTCATTGGACTTGGAAACTTGACTCTGATCAATATTTTGGGAGAGAATCCTTCAGAGATGCAAGATATCTTACAAATAGCAGTCCAAGCTTTGTTGAGGATGAAACAAGTGAAAATCTCCCCTAGTTGCCTCTTTGTCCATCAGAATGTGGGAGACGTTACAGCTAAAGACCAAACTATGGAAGGCCGACGGCGGCTAGAGCAGAGACTAGATGAAATGACAGCATTAGCTGCTGAACAGGAGGAGTGCCCAGATGTAACCCGCTTCAGCGATGTCATTAAGTTTGATGTCAATACTCAGGTCTACTACTTTGCTCACCTCTGGGATGGCAATCCCCCAATGGCACCTCCCAATCCTCGTTACAGCCACAATGTCCAAGAACTGAAAAGTAGAATTCTTGTGACTCTCCAACAAGAGTCCAAGAGAAGCATTATGAAGATATCTGATGTAAAATTCCGAGTTAAAGATTTATGGAGAGCCCTGATAAATGAGAACTTTATTTTCAGTTTCAGGAACACCAGAGAGGTTATGGCAATGAACAAACTGGAAACCATGTACAACCAGTGGTCCTGGGAGCTGAGGAGTCACATGCTGGAGTTGCAGAATCAGCTGAACAACCAGATTCAGAATGGAAAAATCCAGGAACTCAAAACAAGCATATTTGAGGCTCCAGTTACAGAAAAATATATAGCAATTAAGCAAGAACTTGAAAAATATTTTACTGAAGATCCAGATAGTGAAATACTAGTTCAGTGGAAATCAAACTTTGAAAATAAACTAATAGTCCTTAAAGAGGCACTTATTTCTGACACCAGAAGGAAAGCCAAAGAACTTATTCGCTTAAAAAAAAATCAAGAAAGGCTGGATAAGAAAAAGACGGGTTATGAAAATGAGTTATTGGGAAGAAGTAGAAAGCTGGCTTTAACAGTAAAAGGTAAAGAACTGAGTGAAGGCAAATTACACGAAAAGTTTAATCAACTTTGGAAAAAATGGGTCTGCGATGTGTCCTCAGATCTCCCTCTAATCATAGAACCTGACATTGACGTGGATTCTGAAAACATCCTTTGGGAGTACTTCCAAAAGGAGATAAACATGGTAGATATATTAAAGAGAAATTCTAGAGAGAAGTTTCAAATCAATTATGATGAACATATAAAAATGAATAAGAAATATAACTTCATGACAAGGACATGTAAGCTTCGTGATAGGGAGTCCATCGATATCACTACTGACCACATTGTTTCAAGATTTAATGAAACTATCAACAGTCTTCATAGGCAACAGTGTGACTACAATGCAAGTTACTTCCATGAAATCCTGAGAATAATAGAAGAAGAAGTCAAATCTGCACACACTGAGGGAAGATATACATTTACAAGCAAATACAGCATTGATCTGTCTTTGTGTTTATTCCACAGAGCATCAAAGAGCTTCAAGGAAATGCACAGAGCATTCAAGAGAGCAAATGATCCTGTGAACTATCTAGAAAGTAAGAAAGATGATTTCTTCATGAGTTTCAAGATCTCCTGCCAAGGTGCCACCTCTGTCACATCATTTGTTGATTTTCTGTGGAACAAGCTCCTTCCTGCTATCTCTGCTAACATAAAGGGGAAAATGATCATTAAAATAGCTGGGGACATGCGAGCTACCTGTCCTGCATTCAATGGAAACAGGGCTAACCTGGAGAAACACATTCTCATTTCTCTGGCAGAAGAAGAAAATTTTGATAATTATTGGCAATACCTTCATTACACAAAATCGTTTTTTAGCAGCTACATTGAAAAATATATTAAGAGATACTGTTCAGATGAAAGAAGTGAAAAAATAAAGACTTTTATAAAAATGAGTCTAGATGACATCAGGCACGCCGTCCTCTCTGCCATTCACGAGTCCATGGCAGTAGCTAAAGATGAAAGCAGCACTGCATCCCGGTGGCTGGATTTGTTCTGTGACAACCTAGGGGGCAATTTGATCTTCCCACGAAGAGACCTGAAAAGCATTGAACACCAGGAGATAAGTGATATGGAGTTTCTCAAAGAAGCCATGAGTGCAGCTTTGGATCCCACAATGCAGAAAGTAGAAGAGAATTGTTCAAGCATGCCTGTAGATGAGATGGTTCCTGAAATTGAGAAGATCCTATCTGAACATCTCTGTGGCTGCTGGAAACAATGTCCCTTATGCAATGCAATTTGTACAAACACAATTCCTGCACATGAAGGTGACCACAGTGTTCCATTCCACCGTCCTCAGGCTGTCAATGGGTGGCATAAGAACAAAACAGAACACTTTGTGATTGACTGCTGCACTAGTTCAGTGGCAAGTGACCGCTTCATGCTTTTGGGAAACAACCAGGAAATCCCATATAAGAACTATCGGCTGGCAGGAGGGGATTACGCCACATGGAACATCACCCCAGATTCATCCACTCAGCCATACTGGAAATGGTTTGTCTCACACTTCAGATCAAAGCTTGAAGAAACATATCAGAAAAAATTTGTAGGAACAGGTAAAATACCAGATGCATGGTCCAAAATCACAAAGGAGGATGTACTTAATGACTTGAAAGAACAATAACATTCAGTGACAACAAAAGAGTCCCAGTACCTGGTAAAATAAGTCACATGGAACCTAGATAATTCTAAAACATCTCCTTACAAAGATAAGAACCTCTAATCATTCCTTTTTTGTTGTTGTTGTTTTGTTTTTCGAGGTAGGGTCTCACTCTAGCCCAAGCTGACCTGGAATTCACTATGGAGACTCAAGGTGGCCTCGAGCTCACGGTGATCCTCCTACCTCTACCTACCAAATGCTGGGATTAAAGGCATGCGCCACCACACCAGGCTAATAATTCCATTTTTAAAATGAAACATGTAAAACTTGGCAGTATCCTGTAAAAGGACTTAAACTCTCTTACTTCCATTTCTTCTGGTTTAAAACTAAGTGACGAAAATATATGAACATATGATAAAATTAAGTAAAATCCACTTAATTTTAGTTAATTTTACTCATTTAAAATCCTTGTTCACAACTTAAACTATTATTCTGAATATTTTTAATATATATAAGGTCTCAAAGAAAGTTGAGACCTTATGTAAAGTTTTTCTGTTTCTTTTTAAGTCAAGATAAAAGTAATGGCTCCATCATGGCATTTTCAGGCATCCTTTATCCAATCTGCTCCTCCTCTACTCTCCTCTCCCATCTCCTGCCCTCCTCTTGCTGGTCCCTTTATTCCTCCCAATAGCCCCACTTCTGTTTCATGGCATTTATCTTTGATTACCCTCTCTTTTTTCTCTTCCCCCCTTCCTCTTCTCTTAAGATCTCTTCTTCCCCTCTCATGATCTCCTTTTTACTTTCATGACATCCATACATATATGCATTCATGCACACACACACGCACACACACTCAAAAAATTTAAAATCAAGGGTCTGAATATGATAGAAAATGTATGTTTTCCTGGCTTACCCTGCTTAACATTATGGTTTCTAGTTCCATCAATTTTCCTATAAATGTCATGATTTCATTTTTCTTCACAACATAATAAAATTCAAGAAAAGACATGTTACCTTTGAAATTACTGTAGGCTGCTACAAATTTTATAGGCTAATTGTATGGACATCTTAATCAATATACAGGTCTTGACTGGAAGCTACAAATTGACATTTTAAGTGGATTTTTTTCAACTTTCCAAAGGAAAATTGATTAACCTCTAAGTGTAAACACATTTATGGAGATAGTACTATTCTAGGAAAAAATAAGCCAAAGATTTGCCCAGGATGGAGCCTTCATTAATTCAGGAAACGTCAAATAGTGTGATATAGAAATCAAGTAACTATTTTTATCATTTACCATTTTCTTTTTCCCTTCTATCTTGAAAGTTATTCATGCTATGAAAAAAAAAAGATGATGATTCACAAAGCTTACTCAAAACCCTGATGATACAAGAACAATTGGCCCTTGCAGCAAAACTAATGATGTCCAGGCATAAGTGATCATTAATCAAGTTTAAGTACAAGGTCAAATCTGACTATTAATGATTATAAGAACAATTCCTTAAAAAGGTATCAAAATCAGCCATTCATAGTGGTGCATGCCTTTAATCCCAGTACTCAGGAGGCAGAGGTAGGAGGACTGCCATATGTTCAAGGCCAGCCTCGGATTACACAGTGAATTCCAGGTCATCCTGGAGACACTACATCAAAAAAAAGTGCCAAAATCAAATATGGGGTGCTGGGAGATGGCTCAGTTGGCATAGTGCCCACCGTATGAGCATTAGAACCTGAGTTCAGATCCTCAGCACCCACATAAAAGCCACGCATGGTGGCACACAGCATTGAGACAGAAGGATCTCCGAGGCCTGCTAATCTAACTAAATGAGTGAGCTCCAGGTTCAGTTACTGTCACTAACAGTAAGGTAGAGAGCAATTGAGAAAGACACCCAATGTCACCCTCCACGTGCACACACAGACACAAAAGCATATACCCTGCCCTATTTTATTTTATTACAAGGTTGCATGTACAGGCCAGTCTTAAACTCATATGAAGCCAAAGATGATCTTAAACTTCTGATCCTCCTGCCTCCACTTCTAAGTGTTGGGATGTAAGATTACAGCCATGTGCCACCATACCTGGCTTATATGATGGTACAGATAAAACACAGGGCCTCATGCATGTTAGGTAAGCACTCTACCAACTGAGCTACATCCTCAACCCGTATACACTTTTCAAAAAATCTCCTAATAGGGCTGGAGGGATGGCTTGGAGGTTAAGGTGCTTGCTTTCAAAGTCAAAGGACCCAGGTTCGATTCCCCAGGACCCACATTAGCCAAATACACAAGGGGGCATACGCATCTGGAGTTTGTTTGCAGTGGCTGGAGGCCCTGGCATGCCTATTGTCTCTCTCTCTCTCCTCCCTCCCCCCTTCTTGGTCAAATAAATAAATAAACAAATAAATAATAAATCTCCTAATAACTAAATATAAGCTGGAAGTATTCACACACATCTGCAGTCCCAGCATTCAGGTGGCTGAGACAAGACTACAAGTTCAAGGCCAACATGGGCTACATAGTGAGACCCACCCCCAATCTCAAAAAAATACAAATAAGAGGCTGAAGAGATGACTCCATGGTTAAAGGTATGTGCTTGTAAAGCCTGGTAGCCTGGGTGTGAATCCCCATACTGACATAAGAGCCAGATGCACAAAGTTATATATGTGCCTAGAATTTGTTTGCTGTGGCAGGAGGTCCTGGCATACCCATTCCTTCTCTCTCTCTCTCTCTGTGGTGGCACATGCCTTTAATCTCAGCACTCTGGAGGCAGAGGTAGGAGAACACATAGTGAATTCCAGGTCAGTCTGGGCTAAAGTGAAACCTTTCCTCGAATAACCAAAACAAATAAAAAATAAAAAAGGATTTATAGTAGACAATAGAATGGTGGCTCCTAGAGGCTGAGGGGAAGAGTCAGGGGAAATGTTGGTCAAAGGGTCTCATATATAGGAGGAATAGTTCTAGTAATTTATTGCAAAGCAAAGAGATTATTATAAACAATGTACATTTTGATACTGTTAAAATAGTGAACTATAATCATTTTTACTCCAAAAAGTGAGAAGTATATGAGATGAGGGGTATGTTGATGAATCTGATTTACTCATTCCATGATGTATACATAAGCATCACATTGGGTTGGAGAGATGGCTTAGTGGTTAAGTGCTTGCCTGTGAAGCCTAAGGACCCCGGTTCAAGGCTCAATTCCCCAGGACCCACGTTAGCCAGATGCACAAGGGGGCACACGCATCTGGAGTTCGTTTACAGAGGCTGGAAGCTCTGGTGCGCCCATTCTCTCTCTCTCTCTCTCTCTCTGCCTCCTTCTCTCTGTCACTATCAAATAAATAAACAAACAAACAAAAAACTTAAAAAAATAAATAAAAAATAAAAAAGCATCACATTGAGTACATCAATATATACAATCCTGTCAATAAAACCATTCAATTTTATAAATAAATACATGAGCCGGACATGGTGGTGCACACCTTTAATCCCAGCACTCAGGAGGCAGAGGTAGGAGGATCACCATGAGTTCAAGGCCAGCCTGAGATTACATAGTGAATTCCAGGTCAGCCTGGGCTAGAGTGAGACCCTACCTCAAAAAATAAATAAATAAATGAATAAGTTTATTTTTTAAATATTTTATGTATTTATTTATTTGAAAGAAAATGAGCATGCCAGGGCCTGCTGCCACTGCAAACAAAGTCCAGATGCATACACCACTTCATGCAACTGGCTTTACATAGATACTGGGTAATTGAACCCAAGGCTTTGTAAGAAAGTACCTTTAACCACAGAGCCATTTCTCCAGAGCAATTTTTTTTTACTTTTTTAAGGTTTAGAAAGGTTTTATTAGAGTAAGAGAAGGAAAGAGGAGAGAGTGTGAAGAGCTCTTGCCCATGAAGGCAGGAGCAGGTAAAGTCTACCTAGAAACTGAAATTGAAATCATTTTACAGATTTTGAATGGGGGCTAAGGCAACTATCCCTGACACCAAGTCTTGGAAGCTGAGCTAACCAACCACAGGGGAACTCCTTCCTAGGGAAAAGCCCAGGTTGTTTATGAGAAAATAGAACTAGGGAACTCCTTTAGGCAGGAAGAGATAAGGAAAAGCTGCATCCTCTGACCTCTAGCAGAGTAGAGACTGCAAGACCAGGCTCAAGGACATTCCTCACCTTAATTTTCAGGGCCTGGTCACCCTAAACTGCTTCAATCCCCACTCTGAAAAAGTGACTCTAACTGTCATTGGGAATTGGGACAATGACTGATCTGGCTTCCTCAGCCTAAGTAGGGTCATCTGGTATGGCAATTGGAAAACTTCTCCAGTGGGTCTATTTAAGGGACCCCAAAAGTGCATGGATAGAGTGCAGGATGGCAATCCTAGAAGAAATGTTGGGAATAATGAATAAAAACAAGGCATTATAGAGAAGTGGGCATTGAGTAAACTGGAGTTCTTCAGGGCTTCCATTCTTGTCTACTTTCATGCCTTAGAATGTGATTGAGGGGACCCAGACAGATAGACTTAGATTGTCATAGGGCCCTCTGAGTGTGGAAGACTCTTGTTCTTAGTGGGAATGTAGGTATAACAAACTCCAGGGATTAGAATGAGGAGATGGCTTAGAGGTACTTGCTCTACAAGCACTTGCTCTGCAAGCCTAATGACTGGAGTCAGAGTCCTAGAACCTGAGGAAAGATGAGCTCAAAAGTGGTACACACATCTAGAATCCCAATGTGCCTACAGCAATGGAAAGAGAGTCAAAAGAGTCTTAAAGTGTTCAGGGACAGCTAGTCTGGCCTTCCCAGAAGCAAGAACAACAAGAGAACCTGTCTCAATGAAGGTGCAAGGAGAGGACCAACACTGAAGCTTTGCTCTGACCTCTACACGCACACCACGGCACACAAGCACCCATCAACATACACATAGTCATCATCACCCACACATACATGCAACACACCCAAAATCACTACAGTCCAGAGATTGAGATGTACCTAAAAACTGGAGTTTTGGGAGTGCTTCCCACTTGGACTATGGAGAGAAACATGTAAAATGTATGATAATTATTTCTCACATCACTCAAAATTATAATTCTCTTTATTCTGACATTTCAGTAAAGTCTGAAAACAACATTCAATATCTTTTTTTTTTTTTTTTTTTTTTTTTTTTGGTTTTGCAAGGTAGGGGTAGGGTCTCGCTCTAGCCCAGGTTGACCTAGAATTCACTATGTAGTCTCAAGATGGCCTCAAACTCACGGTGATCCTCCTACCTCTGCCTCCAAGTGCTGGGATTAAAGGTGTGCACCACCACGCCCGGCTAACATTCAATATCTTGCATCAGTGCTATGTTGTATGTGTGGAGAAGGTAGTAAAAGAAACTGTGACATTCTCTCTGACACTTTCATTACTACTAATACTGACACCATTGTAGTAAGTACCTGTGAGACTATGAATACATAATCTAGTCACTGGCAGGTACCCTCACACTGAAACAGTAGATTTCTCATGTTCTTTTGTAGGGAGGATAAAACTAGCATCTACATATAAAATATTTAGGACAGTGCCACACAGAGAGATTGCAGAGTAAGTACTCTGCAATAAAGTGATTACATTATACTTTTTAAACTTGCTTTCAAAAAAACATGTTATTAGGGCTGGAGGGATGGTTCAGCGGTTAAGGCGCTTGCCTGCAAAGCCAAAAGCCCAGGTTTCATTCCCCATGACCCATGTTAGCCAGATGCACAAGGGGGTGCATGTGTCTGAAGTTCGTTTGCAGTGGCTGGATGCCATGGTGCGCCCATTTTTTTCTCCCTCTTTCTCTGTCAAATAAATAAATAAAATATTTTTAAAAACAGAAAAAAAAACATTTTATTAAAACGCATTTATGGGCTTAATCTCTCCTTGAAAAATCACAATAAAAATAGCAATACAGCTGCTTCTCACTAAATGTGACCAGAACTTAGTAGCTCAAATGCATGTCAGAATATTGGAGTCTTATGGTAATTAATTAGCAGTTACAGCTATTTCAACTATTAACCAAAGACTCACCTAAGTCACTGCTACAATCCCGGTGTGGAAGATACTATCTTAGGTTTCTCAGAAGCGCAGATTTTGTACATAAGTGATTAAAGAACGTATTTTAAAAACCAATGAAGGAAAGAGGAAGCAAGAGGGAAATGGAGGGCTGGAGAGATGGTTTAGCAGTTAAGACACTTGCCTGAGAAGCCTAAGGACCCAGGTTTGATTCCCTAGGACCCATACAAACCAGATGCACAAGGTGGTGCATACATCTGGAGTTCATCTGCAGTGGCTAGAGGCCCTAGCCTACCCATTATCTCTCTATCTGCCTCTTTCTCTATCTCTGTCTCAAATAAATAAATAATGAAAAAAAGAAGGAAAGAGAGCTGGGAGTGGTATGTGCATGCTTGTAATCCCAGCACTCAGGAAACAGAGGCAGGAGGATCAAGAATGTGAGTACAGGGCTGGGGAAATGGCTCAGCAAATAAGATACTTGCCTGAAAAGCCTAACGACCTGGGTTCAATTCCCCAGTACCCACATAAAGCCAGATGCACAAAGAGGTGGATGCATCTGGAGTTTATCTGTAAAGGCTGCAAACCCTGGTGCACCCATTCTCTCTCTCTCTTTCCCTCCCTCCCTCCCTTTCCCTCTCCTCCCTCCCCCCTTGTCTCTCTCTGCTTGCAAATAAATAGAGTTTGAAGCCAGGGCATAGTGGCACACGCCTTTAATCCCAGCACTGGGAGGCAGAGATAGGAGTATTACAGTGAGTTCAAGGACACCCTGAGACTACATAGTGAATTCCAGGTCAGCCTGGGCTAGAGTGAGACCCTATCTCAAAAAAAAAAAGTAGTGGTCACAAGTATGTTTGTCCTATTGTCTTCTGCCCTTTTCTTCATTTTCTCTAAATAGGATTATTTTTAACAAAATAAAACTGTAAAACTCAAAATAGGGGTGAGAGATGGAGGGACAAAAGGCAAAATCAAAGTATTAGATTCCTTTGACAACCAATCTATTGTTAATGTGCAATTGGAGGGATTTACATTTATTCTAAATAAAATTAACAATTTAAATTTATTTAGATGAGGTATGTTTCCTAATATTTCTTTGGTGCTTTCCTTTTGAACACTTATGCTTACCTCATGGTTTATTTTGTGACACCCACCAACTCAGCCATACTAGAACAGAACTGTTTTCCCTAAATCCATCAAGGTGGGATGTGCCACCCAGCTGAGGAGAAGGCAGCTAAGGACCCATTCTTTTTTGAATGTCAGGTCATTCAAAGCAGCCTAGATACACAGGACAACTCCAAGTCGTGCCCTTCCTAGGGCAGTATGCATCCAATAACTGAGTGAGATACAAAGACCCAGACATATACCTAGTGATCTTCACCCACCCCAGACCTTCCCCCAGGTTCAAGGTTTGTGTAGCCTGCATCACAGTTTATTTCTTCCTCTACTAACTCCTCCTTCTGCCCCTATCAGATGTCTCACACACTAGTTCAGCATCTGCCTCTGGAGAAACCAACCTGAGACAGCTTTCAAAGCCATATCCACACAAAGTTAAACAATCAAATCAAAAAAAAAATCAAAAAAGCAAATCAAAGAAATGGCTCAAATACAGGCTACCTAACATTCTCTTCCCAACACCTTCCAAAAGTGACCAGAAGGCAAGAAAGTAATCAATATCCCTGAGAAAATAGCCTAGAAGGAGAAAAGATGTATTTTTGGCTCACATTTTCAGAGGCTTCAGTCCATGGTCACTTGGCTCCAGTGACTAGAGCTTACGGTGAGGCAGAAAGAACATTATGGCAGGGAGGGCATGACAGAACAAAGCTGTTCATCTAATGGTGAACAGGAAGCAGTGAGAGCCAGAAGGGTCCAGGGATAAAATAAATCTATCCTTTAAATGCTGCCCCTAGCAACCTATTTCATCCAAATAAGCCCTACCTCTTAATAAGCCATTCAGCTATGAACTTACCAATGGACTAATCCCTTGATGAGGTTAGCACCCTCATGATCCAATCACCTCTTAAAGGAACCAGCAGATGGGGACCAAGACTGCAATACATGAGTCTTTGAGGACATTTTAGAGGCAAATCATAACAAGCTCATAGCCCCACTGAAAGCAGTAGAAAAGAACAGATATAGCTTCTAGATGGACAACTCATGATTAGTAAGTGATAATTGGTAAACAGTGGATAAAAAGAGATAAAACTGATGAGCAGAGCAAGAATAGATATTTCCTGTACTTTTGGCCTTTAAGGTAAGGGTGAGAGGGGAAAGAGTCAGAGGAAGAAGGCAAGGCCCTACAAATTCATTCTTTAGGAGGAATAAGAAGGAAGGAGTGGTTACTTTGAGCCTAAACTGGGAGCCCTGCCTTGGTCCTCTGGGGTCCACTGTCATTACCCTGTCAGAGCCAGAGCTCTACCATGCTATGTGCTGAGGAGATATCTATGGTGCAATAGAGAGTCTCTCCATCCAGCCAGAAGTTAAATCTATGAACTTTACCCAAAGGCTTTCTTGCCTCAGCAGCTAGTTATTCTTGGTCTCCGGAATCCCAATGAGAATAGAAAATGGAAAGTGTGGTTGAAGCTCTAAAGACAGAATGATAGCCTCAGGATAAATTACTGGCATCACAACTATGAATTTCTGCTGCTCTTTACCCATCTTGTATTCTAGCTGTAGCTATCATTCTAAGGGCCTTCCAACTTATTTCTAAAACCCTTCATCCAGTTTCTGGCTAAAGACACGTGGAAGGTGCATGCCCATATTTTACCACCAAGTGGTGGTCATGAGTTTTGTCAGCATTAAAAAAAAAATTCCAAGATACTTCCAACTCAGCACCATGAATAAGGCCAGATAATTCTGCTGTGTAAGACTGTCCTGTGCATTATAGGATGCTTGGTAGCTGGACTGTACACTCCAGATATTAACAGGTTTCCAGAAGTCATGGCCATCAAAAATGTCTCCAGACATTGCCACATCTCTGAAACATTTGCATTGCTAAGACCAAGAATCAGTATTTGGCCAGATATGGTAGTATAGGTGTGATAGTACAGGCCTGTAGTTCCAGCACTCCAGCAGAATCAAGAGTTTGAGGGCTGGAGAGATTGCTCAGTGGTTAAGGTGCTTACCTGCAAAGCCTAATGACCCAGGTTTAGTTCTCCAATACCCATGTAAAGCCAGAGACACAAAGTGGAACATGCTTCAGGAGTTTGTTTGCAGCAACTGGAGGCCCTAGGGTGCCTTCTGTCTGTCTGCTTCTCTTCTCTATCTCTGCTTGTAAATAAATAAATAAAAATATTTAATTTTAAAACAGAAGCCAGGTGTGGTGGCACATACCTTTAATCCCAGCATTTGGGAAACAGAGGTAGGAGGAGCACTGTGAGTTTGAGGCCAGCATGAAACTACAGAGTGAGTTCCAGGTTTGCCTGGGCTAGAGTGAGATCCTACTTCAAAGAAAAAAAAAAGAGTTTGAAGCCAGCCTGACCTACACAGTGAGGCCCTATCATGAAAGAAAGAGAGACAGCTACAGTGACTAGCAGACAGAGACAAACACCACACAATGAAACCAAAAAATAATTGAATAGGAAAAAGCAAATCAAATATTGATTGAATCTCTGAAAGCAATATTAATTTTGTAAGATAACATATTCATTTGAAAGGAGTTTGCATAACAACATTAAAATGCAAAATTCCTCCTACTGTGAATACTTTAATGACCATCCTTCCTGGAGTATGAACACTAGGCTAAAAACACACAATTTTGGCTGAAGAGATGGCTTAGTGGTTAAGCGCTTGCCTGTGAAGCCTAAGGACCCCAGTTCAAGGCTCGATTCCCCAGGACCCACATTAGCCAGATGCACAAGGGGGTGCACACATCTGGAGTTCGTTTGCAGTGGCTGGAAGCCCTGGCGCACCCATATTCTCTCTCTCTCTCTCTCTCTCTCTCTCTTTCTTTCTCTTTCTCTCTCTGCCTCTTTCTCTGTCGCTCTCAAATAAATAAATAAAAATAAACAAAAATTTTTTTTAAATCCCTATCACTATAAAAAACACAATTTTATACACATGACAATCTAATAGTTCACCTACTCTCCTATAATCTCTTTTCCACTAAAAAAATATATATTATGGACATCTATGGGTCATCAAATGTTGATCTAGTTTAATAATTAGATCTAATGCCTACATCATATTCTAGTAAATAACTGAGCTCCTGAGTTCTCCTAGTATAAACAGAACTTCAGTTAGCATCTTTGAACCCACACTTTTGCACAGCTTGGTACTGACGCTGTCTCACAGTCAACATTGCCTATGTATGGATAATTTGGCCAAGACTCTATAAGAGCAAATTAGACCTAGATCTTCTTCCAGAGATGCCATACCAGTGATGGCAAGAATACACACAGAAGACAGAATAAAATGTGGCTAGGGACATGCACATGTTGCCAAAAGATGAGGATATAACAGATTAAAAGTTAGGGATGCCTTCATAAATATGAGCCTTGAAAAGGGCAATTTGAAAATTATTGTCAGAAACTTTTTCTTCAGTGTTAGTATCCACAACAAACATTTGTTCTAAGTGCTTTTGTCACCTTTGATCTTGTGTGCAGCACATACCTGCTTCTTCTCTTTCTGTGTCCTCTTTTCACAGGTCCTCACAGTTAGTGAGCTTCACGCCTAGTGGGTATTTGCTAGGAGCCCTCATGCCTGGAGAGATTCTTACAACGAGAATCATGTGAAGGGATGAGAGTTACAGTAAAATTCAAATTTCCCCAACTTCCAATACCCAAGGGCAAATCAGTAAACATGGATAAGAAAGAAGAGGGAAAGGCATGTTGGTATGGAATTCTCTGATCCTTCTGAAAACCTATAAAAGGAAAACAATTTTACTGACTTTGAAAAAGGACAATCTGGTATGAATCCTAAATACACTACACAATGGCAATGATGGGCAAAAACATTTTACTCTCTTTACTTCTGTCTATAATCTGATATCCTCCCAAATCCCCATCCACTGGTTAGGAAAAAAATTAATTGTTCAATCTAGTTTACACTGATAGCTTGAATATATATTTTAGGACTAATACCTGACCACTCATAGCTTCTCCTTTCCCTACTCCTCTCTCTAGTAGTAAGTAGAACGTAGAATACACAATCTCCTGGCATCAAGAGGCACAGGCCTTCTCTGGGCTTTTTACACTATTGCGTTGACGCCATCTGCTGGTCACTGGAGCAAGTTCATTGTGCACCCAGTTAAACATTCTGGAGGACACCACTGCGGAGCTGGGTCTAAACCTTTGGCAAAAACAACTCTCCTGAGCTGCTGCCAGTATAGGAAGGATTCTCTTGGCTGCAAAACCCTAACCCTAACTTTACTGTATATCTTCCATCCTGAAAATTTGTCCAGCAGTCTATGCATAACACTTTATACTTGAATCAACTCACTGCTATGATAGGCCAATAGTAGCCCACTGGATTTCAACTTGACATCCACACCACATAAAAAGTTACAGAATCTTTGTAAAATTAAACCCCTGGGCCTCCCTCTACCTGACCATGATGTTTACATTTCTGTAACCAAATCCTAAAGCTGATCCATGACATGATCCATTCTGCATGTCAAAAGACTAATACTTCTTCAGTCTTTTTCCATACTCTCTCTTCTTTTCTACAACTCTTATCTCACTTGGCATGGGGGCTTGTACCTACAATCCTAGCACAGGGCAGGGGGACTGCTGTGAGCTCCAGGCCAGCCTTAACTAGAGTGCAACCCTGCCTTTAAAACAAACAAAGCTAGGTCTGGTAGTGGCACATGCCTGTAATCTCAGCATGTGGAAAGAAGAGGCTAGAGGATTAGGAGTTCAATGTCATCCTCAACAACATCCTGTTTTGCAAGTTGGAAGGTCAGCCTGAACTATAAGCAACTTTGTTTTATGGAAAATAAAATTAAGATTTCAAAATGTCTTATCTCTCTCTAGATGAGTGAATACCTCAGATATACTATGAAGAAACCCTAATCTGTGCTCTATTCAGTTCACCTCCAGGACTTTGGTCTGAGAAGTTCAAGGTTGGAGGATTACAGGGAGAAGCTGGAAGAAAACTCTGCGGTCACCGAATATGGCACTAGTCTTGAATTCTCACAGAAGCACACTTAGTTCCATCACAATTAAGATTCAGACATTCTGCAAGTATGGCTATCCATTCAGAGTGCCTACCATGTGCACTATGCTCTGACACATACCCTGTGTGATTGTAACAGTTTCCTATTCCTGCTCTAACAAATTATTGTCACAGCTTGTTGGAGGGGAAAAAAACATATTATCTTCCAGTTCTTGAAGCCAAAGTTCAAAATTGGGTCTAATGGAGCAAAAACAAAGGTATTGGCAGCAGGCCTCTGCTCCTTTTGGAGACCCCAAGAGAAAATACACTTCCCTGCCTTTTCTACCTTCTAGAACCAGCAGGCACAGGCCTCCTTCCTGTTCCTTCCTATTCCTGTGGCTGACACAGCACATTTCTAACTTTGACCCTGCTGCCTCCCTCTTAGAACAATTGTGATTATACTGCCCCCACCAGGATAGTCCAGGATACTTCCCCCATCTCAAGATCATTAACTTAATGACAACTGCAAAGTCTTTCCCCACATAACATATGGATGGGTCCTGGGGATTAGAATCTTTAGGCACCTTTATTCATCAATACCACACTCAGAATAACCCTTCTTGAGCCAGGGACTGTGAAAGTCGTAGCTAATCTTTTTTTATTATTTTTAACACTGAAATAGAGCCGTTTTAAACTAAAAGTACTATGCAGATTATATCTGTACTGCTAAATTAATGTGTCACAAACATTCCAGGAACCACCATCCAGGTCAAGGTGTATAATATTACCAATGCCCACAAGCTCCTCTCACACACTTCCTTCTAATCACTTTGCCTTCTCTTTACTCCCCAAAGGGAGCTTAACAACAACCACAGATATGGTTTTAAACACAAATTGGAATGATACAGTATTATGTTTTGCATCTGACTTCCCTCACTGGATATTATGAGACTTAACCATGTTACATAGGAGCTTTATTAATTCATTTTCATTGTTGAATACTGTGGTAGTCTGATTCAGGTGTCCCCCATAAACTTAGGTGTTCTGAATGCTAGGTTCCCAGCTGATGGAGAATTGGGAATTAACACCTCCTGGAGGCAGTGTATTGTTGGGGGCAGGCTTATGGGTGTTATAGCCAGTTTCCCCTTGCCAGTGTTTGGCACAGTCTCCTGTTGCTCATTTACCTTACTAATAATGAATTTAAGCATATTTTATTGGATATTTGTTTTTAATAAAGTGCCTCAAGTCTTTTGTTCAATTTAATTTTGTGTTGATTTATAGTTCTCTACATATTTTTCTTGAAATCCCTTTGTTGGTTTTATGTGTCATATACATTGTTTCTCCACCACCAAAATGTATATATATTAAAACTTAAATGTCAAATGATTTCTTGGTTAAGTTATCCAATTTTTGTCAGTACAAATGGAGCAAAACAAAGTATTTTACAAATTATAATTATTAAAAAGGGGCCTTGGAGAGGGTGGGATGAAGCCTAACCTTAAAACATTTGGCTCTGGGGCTGGAGAGATGGCTTAGTGGTTAAGCGCTTGCCTGCGAAGCCTAAGGACCCCAGTTCGAGGCTCGATTCCCCAGGACCCACGTTAGCCAGACGCACAAGGGGGTGTATGCATCTGGAGTTCGTTTGCAGTGGCTGTAGGCACCCATTCTCTCTCTCTCTCTATCTATCTATCTATCTGCCTCTTTTTCTGTCTGTCGCTCTCAAATAAATAAATAAAGTAAACAAAAAAAAACATTTGGCTCTGGCCTGTAATTCCCAATACCAGAAATTGGTTGCTACCCACATTGAGCTATTGATTGGAGAGACCTACAAGTTCCCCAAAACAAGACAGGCTTCTGTCAAAGCATGTGCTAACTCACCTGAAGTAAAAGGTAAGACCCTATTACTGAAGACACCATATGATGCCGACACAGAACACCAAGAGATCAGGCTGGAATCCATAAGGGAGCCAGTTCCCAGATGGTTAGTTGTAAAGTGCTGGAAAGCACTACATGAGCTACTGGAGGAAAGTGGCCAACAATGTTGTGAGCAAGCATGGGGCACTGCTATTCAAAAGCAACCAGCTGACAATACATACACACATGGGCAATGGTGGCACCCAGCCTTGGTAGGTAACCAATGGCTTGTTTTGTTTTGTTTTGTTTTTCAAGGTTGGGTCTCACTCTTCTAGCCCAGGCTGACCTGGAATGGAATTCACTATGTAGTCTCAGGCTGGCTATGATCCTCATACCTCTGCCTCCCAAGTGTTGGGATTAAAGGCACACGCCACCATGCCCGGCTACCAATGGCTTTTTGATTAGCTAAGAGATCCGCTCAGTGGAACCCTTAGCTGAAACTGGGGACCAGGTCAGAATCCTATGAAGACCAAGATTATGATCTCCAATGACAAACTCCCACTAGTCTTTGGCCAAAAAAGGGGCTACATCCATCAATATCTCTCTAAATTAACAATGCTTATCACATCTAACCTATGCTGACTTCATTCTCTGTTGGAGAATCTGTTTTCCTTTTTCAGAAGGTAGCAAGACCAAAGAGACAACCATCCCCACGCCTCACACTTCAGCCAAGGCCTAGGTGAAACAAACCACAAAGGAACTGGTGAGATGAGCAAGTGTGCTGCTTCTTTGGAGAGCCTGACGACCTGCGCCAGGGTGAAGGAGACAGACACTGAGGACACTCAACACATAGCAAAGTAGAAATCCAGAAGCTCCCGAGAGTACAACACTAAGGTAGACTTAAAACACACCCACCATGGTTCAGGGAATTTTGTGGGAGAGGGGGTGGAAAGATTGTAAGAGCCACAGGTTGGGAGGGCATATCCAAAGGCATTTGTCTCCACATACACAATGACTAACTGCTGTTCTCACATCTTGTAACTCACAACCCCATGGAGATGGGGGCAATCCCACTAAGGAGGGCCCTCAGTGGAGTGGGGGCAGGGAGGAGGGAAAGGATGGTACCAACATATGATGTATTCATACAAAGTATATAGTTAATTTAAAAAGATAATTTTTTAAGCCTAGCGTGGTGGTACACGCCTTTAATCCCAGCACTCGGGAGGCAGAGGTAGGATGATCACCAAGAGAGTTTGAGGCCACCCTGAAACTATGCAGTAAATTCCAGGTCAGCCTGAGCTAGCGTGAGAACCTACCTCATAAAACCAGAAGAAAAGATATTTTTTAAATTTTTTTTATTTATTAGAGATAGAGAGAGGGAGGGAAAGAGGAAGAGAGAAGAAGCATGCCAGGGCCTCTAGCCACTGCAAACAAACTCCAAACACATATACCACCTTGTGCATCTGGCTTATATGGGACCTGGAGAATCAAACCTGGGTCCTTAGGCTATACAGGCAAGTGTCTTAACCGGCAAGCCATCTCTCCAGTCCAAAAGAAGATAAATTTTTTCATTGAAAAATACATCTCCTAAAGTCATGGACAGGGCAAGTTTTAAAAAATTTTAATTATTCATTTATTTTTAATTATTTATTTATTTATTTATTTGCAGAGAAAGACAGAGAGAAGACCAAGAGAGAGACTGGGTATACCAGGGCCTCTAGCTACTGCAAACGAACTCCAGATGCATGCATCACTTTGTGCAAATGACTTTACATGGGTATTGGGGAATCTAACTTAGGTCTTTAGGTTTTCCAGGCAAGCATCTTAACAGCTGAGTCATCTCTCCAGCCTGCAGAGCAAGTCTTCTTAAAGTATTTGATTTATCCTTAGATGAATATAACGCCAAAGGGTAAAATGAAGCCAGATTCAGTGTAGGTTAACAGCAAAAGTAAAGTCTGCTTAGAAGTACAAAACTTAAACAATATAACTAAGGGCTGTGAAGATGGCTCAGTCAGTAAAGGTGCTGGGTGTACAAGCATGAGGACTTGAATTTAGATTGCCAGCACTCATGTAAAATAAGTAAGGTGGGGCCTTGTAATCCCAGGGCTGGGAGGTAGAGACAAGAGGATCCCTAAGGCCCACTGACCTGCTAGTCTAATCCAATCAGGTTCACTGAGAAATTCTATCTTAAAATAAGATGAAGAGCAATTGAAGACACACTCAATGTCAACTCTGGCCTACACACACACACACACACACACACACACACACAAGTATACAGAGTAAAAGGATTACATACAGCAGAATTTCTTTTACTTAGAACTTTTCCCCATTTTTTCACTGAGCTAACTCCTAAAAAAATATATCGTCAGCCTCCAGCTAGGACATCACTCCCTCAGAGACTGCCTTCTCTGACCTACTAAACTAATTTAAATTTCCCCATTATGCATTTTCACATAAATCCATAATGTCCCTTTCTAGGCCTGTAAAGCATTCACTGCTGGTTAAAGCTTAACGTCTCATAAGATTATAAACCTTATAAAGGCAGTTGTTTGGTGTGCACCAATGGCACATAGCACATTTCAATATACATTTATTGAGTGAGTGAAAGAAATTGGTGGAAGTGGTAAAGGTATACAGTTGATATGCATTACTGAGCTATATTAGAACTTAAATATAGTTCTTCTCTTTTCAGGAATAGTTTAACTTTTTTCCACAGGGATCTTTCTCAGTTCTCTCACCTGCACATAACTCAGGTGCCTTTAACCAGGAGGCCACAGACACCCAAGGGGTCAATGAATAAAATTCAAGAAGTCCCTGTTAATGACATGTACTATTTTCTTCAATGTGTATATAGACAACAAACAATACTACTACTAGCAATGATTCTTTGCCAGCTGACATCAGTTATTTTTCTATCACATTATAGTTGTGATACATGCTTTAAAATATCACTTATGTTCATAACTACTTTGAAAAATAGTGTGGTGGTTTGATTCAGGTGTCCCCCATAAACTTAGGTGTTCTGAATGCTAGATTAGGGAATTAACACCTCCAGGAGTCAGTGTATTGTTGAGGGTGGGCTTATGGGTATTATAACCAGCTATGCCTTGCTAGTGTTTGGCACACTCTCCTGTTGCTATTGTCCACCTTGTGTTGGCCAAGGGGTGATATCTACCCTCTCTGCTCATGCCATCATTTCCCTGCCATCATGGAGCTTCCCCCTTGAGCCTATAAACCAAAATAAACCATTTTTCTCACAAGCTGCTCTTGGTTGGGTGATTTATACCAGCAATGCGAACCTGACCGCAACAGTAAAGTGGTAATGAGGAGTGGGACTGCTGCTAGACACCTGACTGTGTGGCTTTGGCCTTTTGGAGCTGATTTTCAAGAGGAATGTGGAAGGATTTGAAACCTTGACCTAAGAGATGCCTTGCAGTACTATAATTACAGCTCAATGCACTATTGTAGTTAAACTCAGAGCTGAATGCAGTAAGAACTATGGACTGTGAGGTTTGGCTTATGAGGGTAAGAAAGAGCTTTGCTTGGACTGGGCTAACAATCTGTGTAAGAAGCTTGCTGTTATGCCTGTGTCCTGAGAAGTTATGCAGGGTTGCTTTGCATAGAAATGAACTGGTGTGAGCAGAGGGATATGGCACAGAAAAAATATATTTTTCTGTGTATATATATATATACATATATATATATACATATATATATACATATATATATATATATATATATATATATATATATATATATATATATAATAAATACAGGTGAACTCCTGCCCATTCGACTGCAATTGAGAGATCACAACCTTTGAGATTGGGCCAGCTGACCTGCACTGGGACATCAGGAAGAATGTAGACTCTTTTGAAGGGGCATGAGTGCTCAAGCAGTGTCCTGTTCTTCAAAGTCTGCTTTATCCCCCCCCCCCCCCCGCCCGATTAACAAACTGGCACCCTACCTGGTATTATGGAGTATAAGAAATGCAGAGGGTCACTGAGTTTGCAACACGGTCTTGTGTTTTGGAAATGGCTATGGAAAGTGTGAAGCAAGTTTGATGGATGCCTGCATGGAGACCCCATGGGGCCATGAGGGTGAACTATTCGTTGCAGTGAAGACCCAGGGAAGATGTCCGGACCACGAGATGGCGCCAAGGAGAGCTGCCAGCCCCAATGAAGTTTTCCAGGACTGTGAGTAGTCTAGCTGGTGGGACGGAATTGGAACTCCAGAGATTTGTTGCTGGTTAGAATTACTGGACTTGGAGACTTGTCACTGTCTAGAGTTGTTGGACTTATAGCTACAGGGTTTGATGTGTGCCCTGTTTAAATCTTGTGTTGGTTGAATATTTCTTTGCTATGCCCAATGCCATCTTTTGCAGTGTGTTTATTCTGTGTTATTATGGTTTTTTGGAGGGATTTTTTTGGTTATTATGGCTCAGTTAAAAGACTTTGGATTATGGGGATGTTTGAACATTATTAGGATTGATAAAAAGTACGGGAACTTTTTTTTTTTTTTTTTGAGGTAGGGTCTCACACTAGCCCAGGCTGACCTGGAATTCACTATAGAGTCTCAGGGTGACCTCGAACTCACGGCAATCCTCCTACCTCTGCCTCCCGAGTGCTGGGATTAAAGGTGTGTGCCACCACGCCCGGCTAAACCTATGGGAACTTTTAAAGATGGACTGAATGCATTGCATTTTACATCATGTATGGATATCAGTCTATGGGGGCCAGGGGTGGAATGTGGTGGTTTGATTCAGATGTCCCCCATAAACTTAGGTGTTCTGAATGCTAGGTTCCCAGCTGATAGAGATTTGGGAATTAATGCCTCCTGAAGGGAGTGTATTGTTGGGGGTGGGTTCATGGGTGTTATAACCAGCTCACCCTTGCTAGTGTTTGGCACACTCCCCTGTTGCTATTGTCCACCTTGTGTTAGCCAGGGGGTGATGTCCTCCCTCTGCTCATGCCATAATTTTTCCCTGCCATTGTGGCACTTCCCCCTTGAGCCTGTAAGCCAAAATCAACCTCTTTTTTCCCCACAAGCTGCTCTTGGTTGGGTGCAAACCTCACTGCAACAAATATGTTCAATAAACTGGGCATGGTAGTACACTCCTTTAGTCCCAGCACTCAAGAGGCCGAGATGGGAAGATCACTGAGTTCGGCCACCCTGAGACTACAGAGTGAATTCCAGGTCAGCCTGTGCTAGAGTGAGACCCTACCTCAAAGAAACAATGATAATATAGTATATTCAATAAAAAGATCTACTGGTGGGTTTTTACCTATTGTATTAGTAAAATTGCATTATTGAAATCACCAACTTGAACTATAATTTGTTTCCTTTCTAATTCTTTATATTTTACTTTAGTTTATTACTAAAAAATAAAATTTATATTACTCAAAAAGCACAAAAAATACCCTTGGGACTAGAGTTCATCAGCCACAGTTCTCTGGGCATGGTAGCTCACTCCTGCAATCACAGTATGCAGGAGGCTGAGGCAGGAAAACTACCATCAATTCAAGGGAAGTCTAGCTACATACTGATTTTCAGACAAGCCTGGTCTACAAAGGCAAAACTCACTCAAAAAATATTATAGCTGGGCTGGAGAGATGTCTCAGTGGTTAAGGTACTTGCCTACAATGCCTAAAGACCTAGGTTTGATTCCCCAGGACCCCATAAGGCCAGATGCACAAAGTGGTACATGTATTTGGTGTTCATTTGCAGTAGCTAGAGGTCCTGGCACACCCAATTCATATTCATTTTCTCTCTCTCCCCCTCCTTCTGTCTCCTTGAAAATAAATTATATATATGAAATAAAACATTATAGCTATTCTTTCTTCTTATATATCTATTTTCTAACTTTTATCTGATTCCATGACTTCTCAAATAGGTAAGGTATAAAGGAAAGAACCAACTTCTAGTGATAAAGAAATATGTCAGCTAGCAACCAGCCCCAGGGTGATGGTGAAAGATGCAATAATCAATCAAACCCCACCAAATATAAAACAACCTTTAATTTCTCTCTTTCCTAGCAGTAAAGGCACATGTATGTATGTAGCCCGCCCCTTAGCATAGTGATTAACATGACATTACTTTGAAAACCATCCTGTTACATGTTCACAAGCAAGCTAACTGGACATTTGTGTTCTACAATTTAGTATAAATACTTTAGGCCTCTGTCTTCAAATTCCTGGTGTTTTAAATTTGGTGATGAGTATGAAATTACTACTTGACTTCCAAGTAATTATAACTTAAAATGCTTGTTCCTATTGTAGGAAGACTGGAGTCACCTTTTTCATTTTGTCGGTATTTAAATTTTTGCTACCTATTTAGATAACCTCCAGTAAGAGGAGATGGTATTCATATAATTAAATCAGCAGCTAGTTGGAAGCTTTTGTTTTTTTAATTTTGAAATTTTGTCATTGGGGTCACACTTTGGCCAGGTATTCACTTGCAAGATCAATAGTTGAATAATGAAGAAAAATAGTCTGAAGTGGGGTGTAGGGTGCACCCGCAGGCAGATGAAAAGGCACGCACAGACACTTTACTGTGGGACCTAATACTACTGGACGATTTACAGCAGTGGGTGAAATGCCCCCAAAGTTGTCACTCATGACTTAAATAGCAGCGCTGACTTCCTTATACTTGACAAGTGAATGTATTTGGTGTGGTTACTTTGATTTCAGTGTCTAAATAACGTCTCTAGTTTTCTCTCTTTAGAGTATTTATGATTTATACTACTGATTGGGGGGCAATTCTTAGATTTCAAAGGTTATTGTCAATGTGTGATTTGCATTTCTGTTTTATAGATGATCTAATGTAATATACCACTTTTTATAATGATATTTAGATAATACTAATAACTGTATATTTGACAACCTATTAAAATGTTTTGTATTGGAGTTTCCCCCACCCCCCCAACTGTAACATGCTAACCAACTCATGACCATCTAAAAGTAAGTCACTCAAAAAAAAAAAAAAAAAACACCAAAGCAGAAATCCAAAGGCTACAGAGAACTCAACACTAAATCAGACTACCAACAAGCCTTCCATGGCTCAGGGAACATTGTAGAAGAGGGGGCAGGAAGATTAAGAGCCAGAGAGTGGGTAAAAATATCCTCAGACATGGTGCCCTTCCTTCTCCACCCCCACTATCTCACATGGACTGACTAAGGCCTTCATTACCCCACAGTGAATACCATAACCCCAATTGAACATAACCCCAGGGTAACAGAAGCAGGGTCAAGGGGATAAAAGAGTATGACCTGTATGTGTGTTTAAATTAAATTTTTTAAAATGTCAGCTAAGATGAAAGAATGGACAGAAACCAAAGCAAATCAGATACTATGCAAATCATACAATCAGTGACATCTCTGATTTCAGGCTCACATAGAAAGAGAAATGAGGGCTGGAAATATGGCTTAGTGGTTAAAGTGCTTGCCTGCAAAGCCAAAGAACCCAAGTTCAATTCCCCAGGACCCATGTAAGCCAGATGCACAAGATGGCACATGCATCTGGAGTTCGTTTGCAGTGGCTGAAGGCCCTGGAGCACCCATTCTCTTTTTCTCTATCTGCCTGTTTCTCTCCTCCCCCCCCGCAAATAAATTTAGAAAAAGAAAGAGAGCTGGGCATGGTGGCACACACCCTTAATCCCAGCACTTGGGAGACAAAGGTAGGAGGATGGCATGAGTTCAAAGCCCTGAGACTACAGAGTGAATTCCAAGTCAGTCTGAGCTAGAGCAAGATCCTACCTCAAAAAAAAAAAATTTTAAAAAAGGAAAGAGAAGAACTTCCAGTTAAGATGGTGGTGTAGGAAACACGCCAAAGCAGACTAGAGGAGAAAAAGCAAAAAAAAAAAAAAGCAAAATACACTCTTCTACTAAAAAGTGAGGTGGGGGCTGGAGAGATTGTTTAGTGGTTAAACACTCACCTGTGAAGCCTAAGGATGCCAGTTCGAGGCTCGATTCCCCAGGACCCATGTTAGCCAGATGCACAAGGGGCGCACGCGTCTGGAGTTCGAATTTGCAGTGGCCGGAGGCCCTGGCGTGCCCATTCTCTCTCTCTCTCTCTCTCTCTCTCTCTCTGCCTCTTCCTGTCTGTCTGTCGCTCTCAAATAAATAAAAATAAACAAAAAAATATTTTAAAAAAAGGTGAGGTGTATAAGAAATTAAAATGGCAGCAGAGAAGTAGGAGAGATCCAAAGCATCCAGAGCCCACATAGGCAGGCAGAAGCGGCTCCAGCAGCGGCAGCACCAGGTCCACGGGGCCACAGCTGCCAGTCTCAGCTTGAGCCACAGGAAAAGCCAGGTGAGGGAATTTTCCACTCACACTGGAGCTCTTCCCAAACTCAAGAAATGTGGAGAAATGCAGTGAACAATGGAGGATCAGATCATGAGGTAGAGGATCACGTGGTTCAGCGAGAGAACTAGAGCCACCATCGACAGCCTCCCCTCCCCAACTGCCAGTGCAAGCGCCAGCAAGCACCAGAGACCAGCAGAAGGGAGATCACTGCACCCAGCACTGGTGACAAGAGCAGCAATCCAACATCCCAGCCAGCCTACCTAAACCCAGAGTGCACCAAAGAGGGACCCAAGCAGGAGCACAGCATAACTGAGACCAAAATCATCCCAAAAGGTAACTGGGGTTACACCAGGTCACTATCTGCCAAATAAACCTAGTATATAGGCCTGAACCAGAAATGCTAATTGCACCTTCCATATCAGGATAAATTATATGTTAAATCTGATGGATAGTCAGATTTGCCATTCTTAAATAAGCTATATTTTGGGCTTATTTGTTCCTTCTTGATTTATAGTGGCTTTGTTTCCTCTTCTGTTATACATTAGGGAAGGGTCTCACTTGTTCACAAGCTGACTTGGAACCCTCAACAGACCAGAAGTCTTAACGTACTTGTTGTCAGGATTAAGGGTGTGAGGTACCACACACCCTAAGGAACAGTTAGAGGAACTGGTTGTCATAATACCTACTCTTGCATAAATACTGTGGTGGTTTGAATAGAATAGATGGCCCCCAATATATTCAGTTGTTTATCTGTTTGTAGTTTGCATCTCTAGCCATCTGGCTGGAGGCAATGCCATTGTGTGGACCTTAAGGTGTGGTGGTGGATTTCAGATTACAATCTAAAGATATGCAAAGTGTGCCTAGCTGGAGTTCCTGAAGTGTGCTGTGGCTTTTGACCTTTAGGCTTGTACTGCTCTCTCTCTGCTTGGGCCTGTGAAAGCAGGCCAGTTTCTTCTGCTTTCATAGAACTTCCCCTGGATCTGTAAGCTCCAATAAATCCCTTCCTCCATAACTGTACCTGGCCTGAAAGTTCATCTCAGCGAACCTGAAGCTGACTAATACAAATACTCTGTGATGTTTTTCATTGAAAGTGTACATTGTTTAGTTAAATTTTAGAATCTGCCTGTATTTTGTTCCACTCAGCCTACTTGAATACTCTCATTGCAGGCAAATCCAACACCTAGGGTCACTTTATAGATACTCTGAGAATCTTGAGAGCCACAGCTAGCACCTTAAGCTACTACCCTGAAGATATATAACATCAGATTGATTGATACATCTAATAATACTGGAGCTAACTAGAAAACCCAAGCATTAAATTAGTCCAAGATGCAAATATATATACATTACAACACAAGAAACACTAAAAATCAAGACAACATAAAACCACCAAGAAGTATTAATGCATCAGAAATGACTTCCAGTGAGAATGAGTTAGAGGAAATGCCTGGAAAAGATTTCAAACGAGTGATTATAAATATGCTCAAAGAAGTCAAAGAAGAAATCAAAGGAATGAAAGAGGAAATCAAAGGAACCAAAGAAGACACAGGACACCAATTTAATTAAATAAAGAGGACAATACAAGACATAAATAAGGAAATAGAAATAATAAAAAAAAAACAGTCAGAATTATTAGCAATGAAGAACACAGTTAATGAAATAAAAACCTTTGTAGAAAATCTCACCAGTAGAATGGATGAAGGAGAGAAAAGAATATCTAAGCTAGAAGACCAGGTGGCAGATCTAATACAGTCCAACAAAGAGAAAGACAAAGTAATAGAAAAGTATGACTGGGAATTTCAAGATATTCAGGACACTATGAAAAGATCAAACATAAGAATTCAGGGTATAGTAGAAGGAGAATTTCACTCCAAAGGCATAGTAGGTGTCTTCAACAAAATCATAGAAGAAAACGTCCCCCAAATTGGGATAGAGGTGCCAATGCAGATACAGGAATCCTTAAGAACAACAAACAGAAAAAACCTGGAAAGAACCTCTCCTCGCCATATTATAATCAAACTACCAAACACACAAACCAAAGAAAAAGTATTGAAAGCAGTTAGAGAGAAAAATCAAGTTACCTACAAAGGCTCAACACAAACTTTAAAAGCCAGAAGGGCTTGGAGAGATGTATTCCAAGTTCTAAAAGACAACAACTGTCAACCAAGGTTACTTTATCCTGCAAAGCTATCCATTCAAATAGACAGAGAAATAAGGACATCCCACAACAAAAGCAGGCTAAAGGAGTATTTGAAGACAAAACCAGCTTTACAGAAAATACTTGAAAGAATCCTCCATGATGAAGAGAAAGAAAAGCACACATATAAGGAACCTGCAAAAAAAAATACTCAAATACTAGTTAACACAAGAGAGCAAAGGTAAATCCGGAAGAACTACAAAAAAAATGGCAAAATAAATACTCACCTTTCAATAATATCTCTTAATATCAACAGCCACAATGCCCCAACCAAAAAACATAGGTTTGCAGACTGGGTTAAAAGCAGGATACTTCAATTTGTTGCCTCCAAGAAACCCACCTTTCTACAAAGGATGGACACTCTCTTAGGGTGAAAGGTTGGAAAATGGTGTTTCAAGCAAATGGGCCTAGAAAACAAGCATAGATTGCTATCCTAATATCTGACAAGGTAGACTTCAGTCCAACATTAGTTAAGAAAGATAAGGAAGGTCACTTTATATTGATTAAAGGCACACTCCAACAGGAGGACATGACAATCCTAAACATATATGCACCTAACATGGGGGCTCCCAAATTCATCAAACAAATCCTATTAGAACTAAGGTGACAGATAACACCAAACACAGTGGTAGTGGGTGACTTCAACACCCCACTCTCATCAATTGACAGGTCATCCTGGGAAAAACTTAACAGAGAGGCATCTGGACTAAATGAGGTCATAGAAGAAATGGACCTAACAGATATATACAGGACATTTCATCCAAATGCTGCAGAATATACATTGTTTTCAGCAGCACATGGAACATTCTCTAAAATACGCCATATATTAGGACATAAAGCAAATCTTAACAAATACAGGAAAATTGAAATAATTCCTTGCATTCTGTCTGGCCACAATGGAATCAAACTACAAATCAATAGCAAGAAAAGCTATAGAGCATACACAAAATCATGGAAACTAAACAATACACTACTAAATGATGAATGGGTCAATGAAGAAATCAAGAAGGAAATCAAAAAATTCATAGAGTCAAATGATAATGAGAACACAACATACCAGAACCTTTGGGACATAATGAAGGCAGTCCTAACAGCTTTATAGATTTAAGTGCCTATATTAAGAAATTAGAAAGGTCACAAGTAAACAACTTAATACTTCACCTTAAAGCCTTGGAAAAAGAAGAACAAGGCAAACCAAAAATCAGTAGATGGGAAGAAATAATAAAGATTAGGGCAGAAATTAATGAAATAGAAACCATAAAAACAATCCAAAGAATCAATGAAACAAAGAATTGGTTCTTTGAAAGGATAAACAAGATTCATAAACCCTTAGCAAATCTGACCAAAAGAAAGAGAGAAGAGACACAAATTAATAAAATTAGAGATGAAAAAGGTAACATCACAACAGATATCAGAGAAATTCAAAAAATGATAGGGACAAACTATAAAAACATATACTCCACTAAGTATGAAAATCTGAAAGAAATGGATGATTTCCTTGATTTATATGACCTACCTAAATTAAATCAAGATGAGATTAATCACTTAAATAGAACTATAACAAGTATGGAGATCCAAGCAGTTATCAAAAATCTCCCAACAAAAAAAAAGTCCAGGCCCAGATGGATTCACTGGTGAATTTCACCAGACCTTCAGGGAAGAACTAACCCCATTACTTCTTAAGCTTTTCAATAAAATAGAAAAAGAAGGAATCCTACCAAACTCCTTCTATGAAGCCAGCATCACCCTGATACCAAAACCAGGCAAAGATAGAACAAAAAAAAGAAAATTACAGACCAATCTCCTTCATAGATGCAAAAATTCTCAACAAAATATTGGCAAACAGAATACAAGAATATATCAGAAAGATCATTCACCCAGACCAAGTAGGTTTTATCACAGAGATGCAGGGATGAGCTAGGCGTGGTGGAGCACACCTTTAATCCCAGCACTCAGGAGACAGAGGTAGGAGGATCGCTGAGAGTTCGAGGCCACCCTGAGACTACATAGTGAATTCCAGGTCACCCTGAGCCAGAGTGAGACCCTACCTCAAAAAAACCAAAGAAAAAAAAGAGACGCAGGGATGGTTCAACATACGC
This sequence comes from Dipus sagitta, assembly GCA_036346955.1. Classification (NCBI taxonomy): domain Eukaryota; kingdom Metazoa; phylum Chordata; class Mammalia; order Rodentia; family Dipodidae; genus Dipus; species Dipus sagitta. The sequence continues at coordinate 186,140,766 of CM070772.1, read as the reverse complement.
AAATCAATAAATGTAATACATTATATAAATGGACTGAAGAACAAAAATCACATGATCATCCAGGCATGGTGGTGCATGCCTTTAATCCCAGCACTCAGGAGGTAGAGGTAGGAGGATTGCCATGATTTCGAGGCCACCCTGAAAATCCATAGTGAATTCCAGGTCAGCCTGGGCTAGAGTGAGACCCTACCTTGAAAAACAAAAAGAAAAAAGAAAAAAAGAAAAATCATATGATCATCTCTTTAGACATGGAAAAAATGTTTGACAAAATCCAACATCCCTTCATGATAAAAAGTCATACAGAGACTGGGAATAGAAGGAACATGTCTCAATATAATAAAGGCGATTTATGACAAGCCTATAGCCAACATATTACTAAATGGGGAAAAACTGGAAGCTTTTCCACTAAAATCAGGAACAAGACAAGGGTGTCCACTGTCCCGACTTTTATTTGATATAGTACTAGAAGTCTTAGCCATAGCAATAAGGCAAGATACACACATAAAAGGAATACAAATTGGAAAGGAAGAGATCAAGTTAACATTATTTGCAGATGACATGATTCTATACATAAAGGACACTAAAGACTCTACCAGCAAACTGTTAGAACTGACAAACATCTACAGTCATGTAACAGGATACAAAATAAATACACAGAAATCAGTAGCCTTCTTATATGCTAACAACAAACACACAGAGGATGAAATCAGAGAATCACTCCCATTCACAATTACATCAAAGAAAATAAAGTACCTTGGAATAAACCTAACCAAGGAAGTAAAGGATCTCTACAATGAAAACTTTAAAACACTCAAGAGAGAAAATGCAGAAGACACTAGGAAATGGAAAAACATCCCTTGCTCCTGGATCAGAAGAACCAATATTGTGAAAATGGCAATCTTACCAAACGCAATCTACACATTTAATGCACTCCCCATCAAAATTCCAATGGCATTCTTCACAGAAATAGAAAAAACAATCCAAAAATTCATTTGGAATCACAAAAACCTCGAATACCTAAAATAATACTGAGCAACAAAAATAAGGCTGGTGGTATCACCATACCTGATTTTAACCTACACTACAGAGCCATAGTAACAAAAACAGCATGATACTGGCACAAAAGCAGATATGTAAACCAATGGAACAGAATAGAGGACCCAGATGTAAGTCCGGGTAGCTATAGCCACCTGATTTTTGACAAAAAATGCCAAAAATACTCATTGGAGAAGAGACAGCCTCTTCAGCAAATGGTGCTGGGAAAACTGGATATGTATCTGTAGAAAGATGAAAATAGATTCTTCTCTCTCTCCATGCACAAGAATTAAGTCCAAATGGATTCAAGACCTTAACATCATACCTGAAACTCTGAAACTGCTAGAGGAAAAAGTAGGGGAAACCTTTCAACATATTGGTCTTGGCAAAGACTTTCTGAATATAACCCCAATTGCTCAGGCAATAAAACCACAGATTAACTTCTGGGACCTCATGAAATGACAAAGATTTTGTATGGCAAAGGACACTGTGAATAAAGCAAAGAGGGAACCTACAGAATGGGAAAAAATCTTTGCCAGCTATCCATCTGATAGAGGATTAATATCTAGGATATACAAAGAACACAAAAAATTAAATAATAAGAAATCAAACAACCCAATTAAAAAATGGGCTATGGAACTAAATCAAGAATTCTCAAAAGAAGAAATACGGATGGCATATAAGCATCTACAAAAATGTTCTACAACCTTAATCATCAGGGGAATGCAGATTAAAACTACATTGAGATTCCATCTCACTCCTGTCAGATTGGCTACCATCATGAAAACAAATGACCATAAATGCTGGCGAGGATGTGGAAAAAGATGAACCCTTCTACACTGTTGGTGGGAATGCAATCTGGTCCAGCCATTGTGGAAATCAGTGTGGAGGTTCCTAAGACAGCTAAAATTAGATCTACCATACGACTCAGCTATAGCACTCCTAGGCATATATCTTAAGGACTCATCTCATTACCTTAGAAATACTTGCTCAACCACATTTATTGCTGCTCAATTCATAATAGCTGGGAAATAGGTAGATGTCCCTCAACTGATGAGTGGATAATGAAGATATGGCATATTTATACAATGGAATTCTACTCGGCGGTAAAGAAAAATGAAGTTATGAAATTTACAGGAAAATGGATGGATCTGAAAAGGATTATACTAAATGAGGTAACCCAGGTTCAGAAAGCCAAGTGTCGCATGTTCTCTCTCATATGTGGATCCTAGCTACAGATGATTGGACTTCTGTGTGAGTAGGAAGAAAACTCAGTAGCAAAGGCCAGTAAACTAGAAAAGAAATATAAAGGGAAGAGAAAGGAAGGGAGGAGGGTACTTAATAGGATGGTATTGTATATATGTAAGTAGAAGAATAGATTAATGGGGGTGAAAAGGTCCAAGTGAGGTCAGGGGAAGAGATTGAGTAAAGGAAAGGTGGAGGGAGGGCTAATCACAATCTAAGAGGATATAAATAAATCATATGGAAACCTACTTTTTTGGACAATGGAACACTCAGGAGCCATAGATTGTTGCTAGAAAATTTTCAGTGCCAGGGATGGTATACCTGCCAGTGAGGTTTGGCCAGGGAGGTCCCTGATGCCCCCGAAACATTATAGGCCATTGCCAAGGCCCTTGGTTTCCCACCAGGAATAGATGGTAAGACCCTATTGCTGAAGACTCCACATACTTGGGCTGCAAGGCCACTGAGAAATCCTGTTGGAGCTGAGCTGATAACCTCCTCCACGTAGACCCCCTGACAGACAGCTGGAAGAAGCCATTCTGCATGCAGTTCGATGGGAGAAAGAGAAATCACCAGTGAAGATACTCAGCAGTGGACACTGCAAGTCTTATATTTGGCCAGCCAGGCCAAATGAGCCAACAGGTGCAATAGTGGCACATCTGTCATGGTGGAAACCAACTGCCCTCTAATTGGACTGGAGGCCCGCTCCATGGGAGGGAATACATCCTTGATACTGAAAACCTACAACAGGGGTATTCATGAGCCCTAGGGGTATAACGTCTTATGGTGTCTGGCTAAATGTATATACTATGTTTATCAAACTGCCCAGTAAGCACTTCTCTTAATGTTCATACCCTTATATTAATGCTACTCTCACTTTTGGTAGAGAATCTTCTCTTTTCAGATGGCAGTGACCTTGGGATAACTCAGAAGGTATTATGGTGCTGGAAAGAAGTGATCAAGTGCTCAGTACTATAATATCTCTATTACACCTTCCAAGGCTCAGGGTCTAATGCAGAAGAGGTGGCAAAAAGAATGTAAGAGCCAAAGGAAGGGTAGGACCCCTTACAACGTGCTTCCCCCAGACACAAAATGGTCTGGATATCCATGACCTCACAGTGCCTGACACTACCTAAACAAGACCATCATAATAGGAGGAAAAGATCATGACATCAAAATAAAAGAGAAACTGATTGGGATGGGGAGGGGATACGATGGAGAATAGAGTTTCAAAGGAGAAAGTGGGGTGAGGGAGGGCATTACCATGGGATATTTTTTATAATCATGAAAGTTGTTAATAAAAATTTGAAAATAAAATAAAATAAAATAAAAAGGAAAGAGAAGCCAGGTGCGGTGGTGACCACCTTTAATCCCAGCACTCAAGAGGCAGAGGTAGGAGAATCGCCGTGAGTTCGAGGCCACCCTGAGACTACACAGTTAATTCCAGGACAGCCTGAGCTAGACTGAAACCCTACCTCTAAAACCAAAAAAAAAAAAAAAAAAAAAAAGGAAAGAGAAATGAGCTGAAAAGATCAGGCCCAGTAGTAAAAGATCACAAAGAAAGAAATGTATGACACAAGGCACAATGAATAAGGCAGTTGGTACTGAGGTATGATAAAAGCTCTAAAACTGAGCCTAGCCAAATAGTATATTCTCTTTCAAGTGAAAGAGGAGAGGATAAATAATTATTCTAAGGAAATGTGAAATTATCAAGGGACACAGACAAAAAAAATCAAATATTTTTTTCTACTTTTTTTTTTTTAACAAATTTGTAAGCCAACTTATACACAGAAAAGCAGAGTGCTAGCCTGAGGGTGGAGGCAAGAGGAAGAAGATGAAATGCATGAATCAAAGGCTCTCTCTGACCTTAAAGGACCTTATAATTTCAAACAGGCTGTGCACCTCACTAATAATACAAGGAAATGCAGCAGGGAGGGGAAGTACATCACATGAAGCATAAGCCACATTGAAAATAGCTAGTCACTATTTCCAGAATGAAACATCATCAAAAAGAGTTACACTGATTCTACCAAACTCTGTGCCACTCTAAAGCCCTGGACCACCTCATTGTCATGCTGCCTATGATCAGGAGCTTATTATTATAAACTCAAGCTGCTTATACAAGAACTCCTTTCCATCTTAAATGTGTTTAGATTTGTTGATATGTTCAATATTCTAAGAACTCTAATTGTGAAAACCTCTTTTTATTTTTTTTTTTTTTGAGGTGGGTCTCACTCTAGCCCAGGCTGACCTGGAATTTACTATGTAGTCTCAGAGTGGCCTCGAACTCACGGTGATCCTCCTACCTCTGCCTCCCAAGTGCTGGGATTAAAAGCGTGCGCCACCACACCTGGCTGAAAACCTCTTTTTAAATAAGCCTAAGATACTCATCATTCTGGTAAATACTAGAGATAGGCTGTGTCTTTATCCAATTCCTCCCAGAACACTAGATTCAGAGAAGGGTTAGGAGGTTGTCCTGGATTGGCATATGGAGGAACACACACATACACACACACAGAGAGAGAGAGAGAGAAAGCCAGTCAGGCAGCCCCTATACTACATCTATACAGTCAGGATTCTAGTGCAGCAATAAAATAAGTTGGCTTAGGGTCTAGTCATCAACAAAAGTTTCCATCATCATTAACTCTTTGACAGAAGTGGTGTGGTAGCTCACACCTTCAATCCTAAGAGGAGTGTCATAAGTTTGAGGCCAGCCTGAGCTACAGACTGAGTTCTAATCAGCCTGGGCTAGAGCAAGATCCTGCCTCAAAAACAGAAACAAAAAACAGGGTTGGAGATATGGCTCAGCAATTAAGGCATTTGCCTGCAAAGCCTGACGACCCAAGTTTTATTTCCCAGAAAAGCCAGATGCACAGTGCTACATGCATCTGGAGTTCATCTGCAGTGGCTGGAGGCCCTAGCATGCCCATTCTATCTCTCTGTCTCTTTTCTCCCTATCACACTGTGCTTGCTTATAAATAAAAAATATTTTTTAAAAAATTTCTGATGGAATACTTGCACAGCTCCCTGTACTAACCCCAAAAAAGCTGCTGGGGGAAGCTCCCACATAGGATGTAGGCATTTAGAACTGCTCTTCAGTAGTGTGGACAGATCAAATCCCCTTGTCTAGCATTGGTTACGGACAAAAAAAAATTATTACAAATGCTGGGACCATTTTTCTTCAGCTGATTTCCAAAACTCTGCTTGGGACCACTTTCCTGACTTCTGCCAGACTGACTTAAAGTCACTACCAATACTTCATCAGGGCCTCAGCCTGGCTGAGTTAGTATGGATCAACCAGGATTGCCCACATAATTCTGAGCACCTTCTGTGGTTGTTCAGTTACTTGAACCAATGCATATAGACCAAAGTTTAAGGCAGAAGAGCATTTTTCCTGGACACAGGAAGAAGTAGGTAGAGTCTAAGTAGTAGTAAAACTAAAAGGTCAGTCCAGGGACTGGAGAGATTGCTTAGTGGTTAAGGCACTTGTCTGCGAAGCTAAAGAACCTAGGTTCTATTCCCCAGTACCCATATAAGCCAGATGTACAAGCTGGTGCATGCATTTAGAGTTTGTTTGCAGTGGCTGGAGGACCTGGTGCGCCATTCTCTCCCTCTAATAATAAATGAAAATAAAATGTTTTTTAAATATATTTTATTTATTTATTTGAGAGAGAGAATGGGCACGCCAGAGCCTCCAGCCACTGCAAACAAACTCCAGATGCATGTGCCCCTTATGCATCTGGCTCACATGGGACTCGGAGAATCGAATCAGGATCCTTTGGCTTTGCAGGCATGTGCCTTAACCATTAAGCCATCTCTCCAGCCCAAAAATAAAGTATTTTTTTAAAAGGTCAGTCCATTTTCTATCATCACCTTGTACAGTAATTTAGACAATGTTAGTGATAAAATAAGCTTTGAAAAAAGATACAGGCTTCAAATTATTACTTTTTCAAAATCAGCTAAAAATATTTTATTCCACATGTAAGGTAGTTTGGAGAACTACCAGTTACCAGTCTGCTATACATATTACTTTTAATAGTAAATTCATATGCATTAATCATCTTTTGTTGTTGTTGTTGTTTTTGTTTTTTTAAAGGTAGGATCTCACTCTAGCCTAGGCTATGTAGTCTTACTGTGGCCTCGAATTCACTGCAATCTTTCTACCTCTGCCTCCCAAGTACTGGGATTAAAAAGTAGGCATCACCACACCTGGCCACATTAATCATCTTTTAACTTCACCTCTGGTGTATCTCATGACACCAACAACTGTGGTACACTAGCTCTTTGCTGTAAAACAGTAGATTTAGCACAATCTTCATTCTGTGGTATCTTTCTTTAATAGGTTTTTTTAACTTAACTCAAAACTTGCTGATTAAAGCACTTGCTTGCAAAGCCTATGGGCCCAATTCAATTCTCCAGTACCCACATAGAGCCACAGGCACAAAGCGGTGCATGCATCTGGTGCTTGTTTGCTATAGCAAGAGGCCCTGTCATACCCATTCTTGTCCCTTTCTCTCTATATACACACACACACACATCTGTCTCTTTCCCTTCCCTCCCTCCCTCCCGCTCAAATAAAACTTTTTGAAAATTTGTCTCTTGACTATCAGCCTATACAAACTATGGCAGAAAGCAGTAATTCTAGTAATAAAACCAACATAGGCTGGAGAGATGGCTTAGTGGTTAAGGCGCCTGCCTGCAAAGCCTAAGGATCCATGTTCTATTCTCCAGGTCCCAAATAAGCCAGACGCACAAAGGTGAGGCAAGCACAAGATTGCACATGCCTACTAGGTGGCACAAGCGTCTGGAGTTCAACTGCAGTGGTTGAGGCCATGGCACACCAATTCTCTCTCTCTCTCACTCTCTCTCTCTCTCTCTCTGTCTCTCTCTATATATACATATCTATAACATATATATATATATATATATATATATATCGCCTTGCTCTCTAAAAATAAAATAAAACCAACATAGAAAAAAACTATCAAATTTAGAAGACTGCCAGGAAAAAAAAAAAATATGATGGTATTTGTAAGGAAAGTGTAAAAGAAAAGTAAAATAGAACAACAGACTTGACCTCTACAGTCAGACTGTTTATTTACAGAAAACAGCAAGAGGCAGCAGCAGGATGGAGACTGAAGCACTGAGCCAGGCTAGGATGCAAGTTTATAATGAGGATTCTAAGAAAAACAGACTGGACCAGGTGCAGTTGATAAGAAAATTGTAGCTGTTTGTGTCTTTGTTCAGAATAGGCTTCTTCAACTAGTAATGTCTAAGGGAGGATACTCAGATGGTCTCTGGTCCTTCAAGGCCATCTAGGCTAAGGGGAGTACATCAATCAGGGAAGGTGCCAAACTTAACAAGGCCAAATGTCTCTATTGTTTCTTTTATTTCCCTGTGAGCTTTAGGAATAGTTATTAACTCTTTAGTTCCCTTCAGTTTTCAGAGAAGGCAATTAACCCTTCAGTATTGCTTTGCCATAAAATGTCAAATAAACAGGGCTGGAAAGATGGGTCAGTTGGTCTTAACATGAAGACCTGAGTTTCAATCCTCAGCACTCCTGTAAAAACCAGGTGCGGCAGTATGCACCTGTAATCCTAGCACTGGGGAGGCAGAGCCAGAACTCCTGGGACTTGCTGGCTAGCTCTTCCAGCCAAATCACTGAGCTCTAGGCTCACTGAGAAACCCTTCCTGTCTCAAAAAACAACAGGGAAGAACAATTAAGGAAGACACCTGATGTTCACTTGACCTCCACATGCATTCCCACTGTGGTGGTTTGATTCAGGTGTCCCCCATAAACTTAGGTGTTCTCAATGCTAGGTTCCTAGCTGATGGAGATATGAGAATTAATGCCTCCTGGAAGCGGTGTATTGTTGGGGCAAGCTTATGGGTGTTATAGCTAGTTTTTCCATGTCAGTGTTTGGCACACTCTCCTGTTGCTATTGTCTACCTTATATTGGCCAGGGTGTGCTCTGCTCATGCCATCATTTTCCCCTGCCATTTTGTGGAGCTTCCCATCAAGTCTGTAAGCAAAGTAAACCTTTTTTCCCACAAGCTGCTATTGGTCGGGTGATTTCTGCCAGCAATGTGAACGTGACTGCAACACCCACCCACACACAGGAGCTCACACACAAAACAAACATGCAAATACAACACACACAACACATGCAAAACAAGAAGGAAAAAATAAGCCAAAAGGACACTGTATGATTCTTCAATTGACTTTTACCAAGACATTCCTTATGAAACAGAGCAAAGGGCCAGGAGTGGTGGCACACACCTTTACTCCCAGCACAGAGGTAGGAGGACTGCTGTGAATTCTAGGCTACCCTGAGACTACATAGTGAATTCCAGGTCAGCCTGGACTAGAGTAAGACCCTACCTTGGGGGGGGGGGGGGACACAAAAATCAGTGTCATTGTTCATTTTGCAGAAGAAAATCTTCACACATTTTTCCAACAGAAATTTGTGATGTGTTTTTGGTGACAATACTATAGTAACATTTCCTAGTTGCAGAGACCTTTCAAAGCTGCAAGGATTTGCCAAAGAAACAAGCTATGGATGGTATTGTAAATTGTGGAATTTGCTGTGAAGTGATGGTGATTTGTCTGAGCACCAACATATACATATAACTTTTCTTTTTTATATATCTGTTGCTTCATGTGGAAGAATGTTGTTGAGAATTAAAATTAGTTGTTCAGTAGTTTGAATTTATGTCCCCCAATACACTCAGGAGTTTATTAAAGCTTGTAACTTGGACTTCCAGCTGCCTGGCTGGAGGAAGTGTCACTGTGGGTAGATCCCAGTGTCCATCCTTAAGGTGTTACTGGGGCAGATCTGAATTCCAGCCTAAGGTATGCAGAGAGCTTGAACTCTGCCTGGGGTTCCCGGAGTGTGCTTGCTTGTGGTGCTGGTGGTGGTATTTTCTCTCTGAATGGATTTAGTAAAGGGGGCCAGCTTCTTCTGCCATTATGGAACTTCCCCTGGATCTGTAAGACTGAAATAAATGCCATTCTTCCCATGGACTTTGTCTGGTTTGGAGGTTCATCCCAGCATCATGGAGCTGACTATGACAAACATTTTTCAAAATTAAGGTAAGTTCTTCAGTGAGGTAGACTCTGATAAGCTTGCCCATGCTCAGGTAAATAACTCCCCACACCCATGCTCATGCAAGCAATCCTAATTAAACTCAGAAGGTCACACACACACATTCATGCCCCCCCCCAAAAAAAAATCCACAAAAGTAGAAGAGGCACTAGTTGGGAAGAAGCAGGAATGGGTATGAGAGAAGAAAAGGTAATTGAGGTGAATGAGATCAAAATACTTTGCATAGATATGTAAAATTGTCAAAAAATAATCAAAGTAAATAAACATAAAATTAGCAAGACATAGTCTTTGGTCACTGATAAACACAGACAAAGCTAACTGCATGTGACTGTATGAGAAGACTCTACTGCTATAACAAGTATCATTAATTGTGACACTTAAAACAACAAATATATTGTTTCACAGCTCTGGAGGTTGAAAGTAAGAAATTAATGTGGCTCACACTTCTTAAATAATCTCGGAAAGGGAGCAGGAGAGATGGCTCAGCAGTTAAGGTACTTGCCTGCAAAGCCTAACAACCCGGGTTCTATTCCCTAGTCCCCACAGATGCACAAAGTGGCACATGCAATCTGGAGTTCAACTGCAGCAGCTGGAGGCCCTGACACGCCCATCCTGACTGGCTCTCTCCTCTCTCTGCTTGCAAACAAATAAAAATTTAAAAACTAAAATAAAAAGCTGGGTGTGGTGGCACATGCCTCTAATCCCAGCAATTGCACTCAGGAGGCAGAGGTAGAAGGATCACTGTGAGTTTGAGACCAGCCTGGGACTACACAGTGAATTCGAGACCAGCCTGAGCTAGAGCGAGACCCTACCTTGATTAAGCCTTTCTCAGCTTTCACTGTTCAACTGCTCACTGACTTGCCACTGTGCAATGTGCTCTTTGGTAGTCACAAAGTGTTCTTGCATGTCTCTGTCTTACCTGATCACCTTCACCTTCTGTGTCTTGCTCCATCTCTTTATATGTCTTCTGTTGATAAGGACACTAATCTTTTCAGTTAGCTACCCACCCTACCCCAGGAGGATATCATCTTAATTTTATGTGTAGACACCTTATTTCTAACCATGAGAATTTTCTGAGGTACTGAAAGTTACAATTTATATGGTTGGCTCTGAAACATACAATCACTCCTAACATAATCAACTCATAACAAGGAACATTTCTGACAAGCATTATTGTACAGATCTTAAGACAAACTAGGTTGTTAGCATTCCTTTAACACATAAATGTGGGTGCCTCTTCCTTTAAAAAAAAATTGAGACAGGAGCTGGAGAGATGACTTAGCAATTAAGCGCTTGCCTATGAAGCCTAAGGACCCGGGGTTCAAGGCTCGATTCCCAGGACGCAGGTAAACCACATGCACAAGGGGGGCGCATGCATCTGAGTGTCCTCTGCAGTGGCTGGAGGCCTGGCGCCCATTCTCCTCTCTAACTATCTCCTTCTCTCTCTCTCACTCCCTCATTTCCCTTGCACTCTCGAAGTAATTAAAAAATAAAAAATTGAGACAGGATCCAGTAGCCCAGCGTGTAAACTACTCCAAATGGCTGTGTAACCAAGGGTGACCATGAACTTCTGAGAATTTCATTTAGTGCAGGCTAGAAGCCAAGGCTTCTGCATGCAAGGCAACCTTACCACTAAGCCCATCTCTCCAGCCCAAAAATAAAGTATTTAAAAAAAGACAGCCATTTTTATCATCACCTTGTACATATTTAGACAATGTTAGTTTAATAAGCTTTGAAAAAAGATACAGGCTTCAAATTATTACTTTTTCAAAATCAGCTAAAAATATTTTATTCCACATGTAAGGTAGTTTGGAGAACTACCAGTTACCAGTCTGCTATACATATTACTTTTAATAGTAAATTCATATGCATTAATCATCTTTTGTTGTTGTTGTTGTTTTTGTTTTTTTAAAGGTAGGATCTCACTCTAGCCTAGGCTATGTAGTCTTACTGTGGCCTCGAATTCACTGCAATCTTTCTACCTCTGCCTCCCAAGTACTGGGATTAAAAAGTAGGCATCACCACACCTGGCCACATTAATCATCTTTTAACTTCACCTCTGGTGTATCTCATGACACCAACAACTGTGGTACACTAGCTCTTTGCTGTAAAACAGTAGATTTAGCACAATCTTCATTCTGTGGTATCTTTCTTTAATAGGTTTTTTTAACTTAACTCAAAACTTGCTGATTAAAGCACTTGCTTGCAAAGCCTATGGGCCCAATTCAATTCTCCAGTACCCACATAGAGCCACAGGCACAAAGCGGTGCATGCATCTGGTGCTTGTTTGCTATAGCAAGAGGCCCTGTCATACCCATTCTTGTCCCTTTCTCTCTATATACACACACACACACATCTGTCTCTTTCCCTTCCCTCCCTCCCTCCCGCTCAAATAAAACTTTTTGAAAATTTGTCTCTTGACTATCAGCCTATACAAACTATGCAGAAAGCAGTAATTCTAGTAATAAAACCAACATAGGCTGGAGAGATGGCTTAGTGGTTAAGGCGCCTGCCTGCAAAGCCTAAGGATCCATGTTCTATTCTCCAGGTCCCAAATAAGCCAGACGCACAAAGGTGAGGCAAGCACAAGATTGCACATGCCTACTAGGTGGCACAAGCGTCTGGAGTTCAACTGCAGTGGTTGAGGCCATGGCACACCAATTCTCTCTCTCTCTCACTCTCTCTCTCTCTCTCTCTGTCTCTCTCTATATATACATATCTATAACATATATATATATATATATATATATATATCGCCTTGCTCTCTAAAAATAAAATAAAACCAACATAGAAAAAAACTATCAAATTTAGAAGACTGCCAGGAAAAAAAAAAAATATGATGGTATTTGTAAGGAAAGTGTAAAAGAAAAGTAAAATAGAACAACAGACTTGACCTCTACAGTCAGACTGTTTATTTACAGAAAACAGCAAGAGGCAGCAGCAGGATGGAGACTGAAGCACTGAGCCAGGCTAGGATGCAAGTTTATAATGAGGATTCTAAGAAAAACAGACTGGACCAGGTGCAGTTGATAAGAAAATTGTAGCTGTTTGTGTCTTTGTTCAGAATAGGCTTCTTCAACTAGTAATGTCTAAGGGAGGATACTCAGATGGTCTCTGGTCCTTCAAGGCCATCTAGGCTAAGGGGAGTACATCAATCAGGGAAGGTGCCAAACTTAACAAGGCCAAATGTCTCTATTGTTTCTTTTATTTCCCTGTGAGCTTTAGGAATAGTTATTAACTCTTTAGTTCCCTTCAGTTTTCAGAGAAGGCAATTAACCCTTCAGTATTGCTTTGCCATAAAATGTCAAATAAACAGGGCTGGAAAGATGGGTCAGTTGGTCTTAACATGAAGACCTGAGTTTCAATCCTCAGCACTCCTGTAAAAACCAGGTGCGGCAGTATGCACCTGTAATCCTAGCACTGGGGAGGCAGAGCCAGAACTCCTGGGACTTGCTGGCTAGCTCTTCCAGCCAAATCACTGAGCTCTAGGCTCACTGAGAAACCCTTCCTGTCTCAAAAAACAACAGGGAAGAACAATTAAGGAAGACACCTGATGTTCACTTGACCTCCACATGCATTCCCACTGTGGTGGTTTGATTCAGGTGTCCCCCATAAACTTAGGTGTTCTCAATGCTAGGTTCCTAGCTGATGGAGATATGAGAATTAATGCCTCCTGGAAGCGGTGTATTGTTGGGGCAAGCTTATGGGTGTTATAGCTAGTTTTTCCATGTCAGTGTTTGGCACACTCTCCTGTTGCTATTGTCTACCTTATATTGGCCAGGGTGTGCTCTGCTCATGCCATCATTTTCCCCTGCCATTTTGTGGAGCTTCCCATCAAGTCTGTAAGCAAAGTAAACCTTTTTTCCCACAAGCTGCTATTGGTCGGGTGATTTCTGCCAGCAATGTGAACGTGACTGCAACACCCACCCACACACAGGAGCTCACACACAAAACAAACATGCAAATACAACACACACAACACATGCAAAACAAGAAGGAAAAAATAAGCCAAAAGGACACTGTATGATTCTTCAATTGACTTTTACCAAGACATTCCTTATGAAACAGAGCAAAGGGCCAGGAGTGGTGGCACACACCTTTACTCCCAGCACAGAGGTAGGAGGACTGCTGTGAATTCTAGGCTACCCTGAGACTACATAGTGAATTCCAGGTCAGCCTGGACTAGAGTAAGACCCTACCTTGGGGGGGGGGGGGGACACAAAAATCAGTGTCATTGTTCATTTTGCAGAAGAAAATCTTCACACATTTTTCCAACAGAAATTTGTGATGTGTTTTTGGTGACAATACTATAGTAACATTTCCTAGTTGCAGAGACCTTTCAAAGCTGCAAGGATTTGCCAAAGAAACAAGCTATGGATGGTATTGTAAATTGTGGAATTTGCTGTGAAGTGATGGTGATTTGTCTGAGCACCAACATATACATATAACTTTTCTTTTTTATATATCTGTTGCTTCATGTGGAAGAATGTTGTTGAGAATTAAAATTAGTTGTTCAGTAGTTTGAATTTATGTCCCCCAATACACTCAGGAGTTTATTAAAGCTTGTAACTTGGACTTCCAGCTGCCTGGCTGGAGGAAGTGTCACTGTGGGTAGATCCCAGTGTCCATCCTTAAGGTGTTACTGGGGCAGATCTGAATTCCAGCCTAAGGTATGCAGAGAGCTTGAACTCTGCCTGGGGTTCCCGGAGTGTGCTTGCTTGTGGTGCTGGTGGTGGTATTTTCTCTCTGAATGGATTTAGTAAAGGGGTCCAGCTTCTTCTGCCATTATGGAACTTCCCCTGGATCTGTAAGACTGAAATAAATGCCATTCTTCCCATGGACTTTGTCTGGTTTGGAGGTTCATCCCAGCATCATGGAGCTGACTATGACAAACATTTTTCAAAATTAAGGTAAGTTCTTCAGTGAGGTAGACTCTGATAAGCTTGCCCATGCTCAGGTAAATAACTCCCCACACCCATGCTCATGCAAGCAATCCTAATTAAACTCAGAAGGTCACACACACACATTCATGCCCCCCCCCCAAAAAAAAATCCACAAAAGTAGAAGAGGCACTAGTTGGGAAGAAGCAGGAATGGGTATGAGAGAAGAAAAGGTAATTGAGGTGAATGAGATCAAAATACTTTGCATAGATATGTAAAATTGTCAAAAAATAATCAAAGTAAATAAACATAAAATTAGCAAGACATAGTCTTTGGTCACTGATAAACACAGACAAAGCTAACTGCATGTGACTGTATGAGAAGACTCTACTGCTATAACAAGTATCATTAATTGTGACACTTAAAACAACAAATATATTGTTTCACAGCTCTGGAGGTTGAAAGTAAGAAATTAATGTGGCTCACACTTCTTAAATAATCTCGGAAAGGGAGCAGGAGAGATGGCTCAGCAGTTAAGGTACTTGCCTGCAAAGCCTAACAACCCGGGTTCTATTCCCTAGTCCCCACAGATGCACAAAGTGGCACATGCAATCTGGAGTTCAACTGCAGCAGCTGGAGGCCCTGACACGCCCATCCTGACTGGCTCTCTCCTCTCTCTGCTTGCAAACAAATAAAAATTTAAAAACTAAAATAAAAAGCTGGGTGTGGTGGCACATGCCTCTAATCCCAGCAATTGCACTCAGGAGGCAGAGGTAGAAGGATCACTGTGAGTTTGAGACCAGCCTGGGACTACACAGTGAATTCGAGACCAGCCTGAGCTAGAGCGAGACCCTACCTTGATTAAGCCTTTCTCAGCTTTCACTGTTCAACTGCTCACTGACTTGCCACTGTGCAATGTGCTCTTTGGTAGTCACAAAGTGTTCTTGCATGTCTCTGTCTTACCTGATCACCTTCACCTTCTGTGTCTTGCTCCATCTCTTTATATGTCTTCTGTTGATAAGGACACTAATCTTTTCAGTTAGCTACCCACCCTACCCCAGGAGGATATCATCTTAATTTTATGTGTAGACACCTTATTTCTAACCATGAGAATTTTCTGAGGTACTGAAAGTTACAATTTATATGGTTGGCTCTGAAACATACAATCACTCCTAACATAATCAACTCATAACAAGGAACATTTCTGACAAGCATTATTGTACAGATCTTAAGACAAACTAGGTTGTTAGCATTCCTTTAACACATAAATGTGGGTGCCTCTTCCTTTAAAAAAAAATTGAGACAGGAGCTGGAGAGATGACTTAGCAATTAAGCGCTTGCCTATGAAGCCTAAGGACCCGGGGTTCAAGGCTCGATTCCCCAGGACCAAGGTAAACCACATGCACAAGGGGGCGCATGCATCTGGAGTTCCTCTGCAGTGGCTGGAGGCCCTGGCGGACCCATTCTCTCTCTCTATCTCCTTCTCTCTCTCTCTCTCCCTCTTTCTCTCTCTGTCACTCTCGAAAGTAATAAATAAAAAATAAAAAATTGAGACAGGATCTCATGTAGCCAAGGCTGTGTAACTAGCTGTCAAACTGGCTGTGTAACCAAGGGTGACCATGAACTTCTGATTAATTTCATTTAGTGCTGAGGCTAGAAGCCAAGGCTTCCTGCATGCTAGGCAAGCTCTCTACCAACTAAGCCGCATCTCCAGCCCAGCTTCATCTTTAAAAAAAAAAACAGCAACTTTCATTTGTGTAATTTAAAAGTATTGATACATTACTTTTCCTTTTAGTGCTAAATTTTTGTCCTTTAACTTTTTTCAAATTAACCTATTAACTAATTTTTTGTTGCTCTTGGTTTCTTGTTTGCTTTTTTAAAAATGCTTGCCATTTTTTTTAATATTTCATTTTTATTTATTTATTTGACAGAAAAAGGAGGGAGGGAGAGAAGGAGGGAGACAGAGAATGGGCACGCCAGGGCCTCCAGCCACTGCAGACGAACTCCAGAAGCCCGCGCCCCTTGTGCATCTGGTTTACATGGGCCCTGGGGAATCGAACCAGAGTCCTTTGGCTTTACAGGCAAACGCCTTAAGCGTTCAGCAATCCCTCCAGCCCTTCTTGTTTGCTTTTGGAAGCAGAGTCTCACTCTAGCCCAGGCTGGACTCGAACTCATGACGAACCTCCTGAAGTATCAGCCTCCCGAGAGCATGCGCCGCCGCCACGTCCCTCTCAATTTAAATTTTAAATTTGCGTCAGGAAGAGAAAAATGTATCTTGTCTGCGTCTTTCCCAGCCAATAATTCATGTCACTATGACCACTGAAGATTATGTTCTAAAACGACAATTCAGGTCGTCTGACAGGCCAGCAGCCACGGCCGAGGCCCGCGCGCGGGCTCCTCAGACACTCACTTTCCCGCCGTGCCCCGCGGCTCACCGCCCGCCCGCCCACCACCGACGCGGCGCCCGGGACACCCGAGACTCGCGGACGCCGCGCTAGGGGGCGCTGGCTCCCCCGGCCGCCGCCGAGCACCCACAGTACCTGAGGCCAACCGCCGGCGCGCCGCCTCCGGAAGAGTCGACGCCCCTTCCCCGCCCTCCCTCGTATTGCCAACGAAGCAGGCGCCGACATGCATGCGCAAACACGTCTGCCACGCACCAAGCTACGGCGCATGCGTGCCCTGGAATTGCCTCCACCCGCGATTACCCCCCCCAGGCTGCAGAGCTTCCACTTCCGGCCTCCGAGAGGCTCGGCGGAAGGTGGCGACATGCGGCTGTCGTGGGCCGCCGCCGTGTCCCACGGCCGCGTATTCCGCCGCCTGGGCCTCGGTCCCGAGTCCCGCATCCACCTGCTGCGGAACTTGCTCACGGGACTGGTGCGACACGAGCGCATCGAGGCGTCATGGGCGCGCGTGGACGAGATGAGGGGCTACGCGGAGAAGGTGAGGGCGGCCCCGAGGGAGGGAGCCAGGCGGAAGGAAGGGCGCCCCGAAGTCGGTCCGCAGCTTGTGCGGCGAGCGTGTTAGAAGAGCAGGATGGGGGCTGAAGAGATGGCTTAGCGGGTAAGGCGCTTACCTGTGAAGCCAAACAACCCCGGAGGACCCAGGTTCGATTCTGCAGGTCCCACGTAAGCCAGATGCACAAGGTGGCGCATGCGTCTGGAGTTCTTTTGCAGTGGCTGGAGGCCCTGGTGCGCCCATTCTCTCTCTCTTAAGTAAATCTCATGCTGCATGTATGATGTTTTGTCCTCACAGCTCATCGACTATGGAAAGCTGGGGGACACCAACGAACGAGCCATGCGCGTGGCTGACTTCTGGCTCACGGTGAGTGCTCCTTCTTGGTCTGCTTCCCTCATGGCAGCCTCTGCACGTGGGGGAGGACGGGGGTGGGGGCAGAGCTCTCGTATATGGACCAGTGTTGTCAACGATATGAGAATGGTTAACTTAGCAGAACTGGACGTCAATATGCCCCTGCACAGCTGCTTGTAATTCCTCTGTGTAACTTGTTATCTAATTGATGGGGGGGGGGGGGGTGATCTAAAGTTAAATAAATGCCTCTGCATTGTGTCTAACTACCACACACATCTGGCTAACTCTCCCCATCTAGGAGAAGGACTTGATCCCAAAACTGTTTAAAGTGCTGGCCCCTCGGTTCCAGGGTCAGAACGGGGGCTACACGAGAATGCTGCAGATTCCAAATCGGAGGGAGCAGGATCGAGCCAAAATGGCAGTGATCGAATATAAAGGGAACTGTCTTCCACCCCTGCCTCTTCCTCGCCGAGACAGCAACCTTACACTCCTAAACCAGCTGTTGCAAGGGCTGCGGCAAGACCTCCATCAGAACCCGGAAGCAAGCCTCCACAGCTCCCACACAGTTCAGACACCAAAGACTTAACTGGAGCTGAGGAGTGGATGGCTCTCATTAGTGCCCATGAGCACATGCCTTGGGAGAGCTTTTAATGTATGAGAAAAACTGGAACTAGAATTGTAAAATGAGCATTTGTAATGGGGCCCAGAGCTTTCTGCAAAGGCAGATGACCCTTTCTGTACAATAGATAAAATTTCTTATGTGAATATATGTATGTATAAATGTTCTTCCCCTATGATTTCTGGAACATGAGAGCCATCCAAATGTCCTGTCTGCCTAGGATAGTAAATTCAGAGCACATTTCTGGTTCTTCCATCTGGGTTTCATTTGATCGGCACAGTTTTTGTTGTTTTGTTGTTTTGTTGGGGGCGGGGGCGGGAGCGGATCTTGCTTAGTAGCCCAGGCTTCCCTCAGATATGCGCTAATCCTCATGCCTCTGCCTCCTGGGTGCTTGGATTGCAGGTGTGTACCACCATGCCCCTGACTTTTGCTTTGCTTTTTTTTTTTTTTTTTTTACTTTTATTGGAAACTTCCATAAATATAAAAAATATTCCAGGATCATTCCCTCCCACAACCCTCTCAAATTTCCCCTCCACTAAATCTTTTCTTTCCAACTAGCCTCTCTTTTGTTTGGGTTTTGTGTTTGTTTTTAAGGAGGGCGTTTCAAGGTATGGTCTTGCCCAGGATGATGGAGAACTCCAATCCTCTGCCTTCAGCGTGCTGGAATTAAAGGTGTACACTGCCATGCCCAGCTCTCCTATTTTGATGTCATTTTTTTTTCCCTATTATGCAGGTCTGATATAGGGAGCATCAGCGACTGTGAGGTCATGACTATCAAGGCCACATTGTGTCTGGAAGACTATTGTAAGCACTTTTCACCTTCCTTTGGCTCTTAGATTCTTTTTTGTTTGCTTTTCAAGGTAGGGTCTTAATCCATCTAGCCCAGGCTGCCCTGGAATTCACTGTGTAGTCTCAGGGTGGCCTTGAACTCACTGTGATCCTCCTACCTCTGCCTCTCAAGTGCTGGGATTGAAGGCCTATGCCACCATGCCTGGCGTCAGCTCTTAATTCCACCTGCTACCTCTTCCATAGTGGCCCCTGAACCTTGGGTGTTGTGATAATGATGTCTCATAGTTTTGAACACTACTGTCATTTCTCAGCACTTATAGTGAGTTTTGAGTCACCCCAGTGGTCACCATCTGAAAAGAAGCTTCTCTAACCAAAAGTGACAGTACCTTTTTGCTTTTAATACTAATTTACATGGGGCATGCACCTGTTGATTGATTCCAAACTGGCTTTCTAAGGTGATTGGGTTTTGACATCCATTATAAGGACTGAGCCTCTGGGATTTCCAAGTGGAAAGAAAAAAAAAAAAAAGATCCTGATAAGTAGAGGTATGAATATCTGCAAGTAAAGCTCCCTTAATCTGCTACCCCTGAAACTTTAAAAGAACACTAAAGCATTACTATTTCCAGGCATCTCTCAACCTCTGAAAATGTTTTCGATGAGGACCTTAACCCTGACCAGAAGGGTTGATCGAGATAAACTTTCTCTTTGTGGGGGGAAGGGGGGAGGAGGGCTGAAGAGAGTGGAGCTTTAGAAAGTTTGAGCTGGCTAGGAATTTCCTGGAAGCTTTTATTGTTGTCAAAATTGATCCTCTGTGGGAACTTGAAAAAAGGAAATCCGGTTTCAGAATGAAGGCTTGTGAGAAGCAAGGAGCCCATTTATATCCACTAACAGATAAAACCCAGCCAAGCTGAAGGAAGCTGTCACCCTTGTCCTGAACACTTGATGGCAAGGCCTAATAGTTAAAGCCCTGGAGACTGGGAAGAAGGAATTTTTAACTTAGAGCTGCACTTTCAGGGTATAGTTGTCCTCCTGAGCACACTGATACAGTAAGGAATAAAGTGAGCTTCAGGGACAACTTTTCTGGTGCTATTTCTTTACAGCTGCCCTAGCCAGATTCGTCCCAATACGGCTCTCCTATTTGTCTCCAATTTGTCCTTGGCAGTACTGCTAGAAAACTTATTCTGAATGGTAGGTACTCAAAAAATTTCTTGCCAAACATTCACCCCAGCTAGATAAACCAAGTCACCCCAACACCTAAGAAAAGCCCTTAAAGCATCTTTTTAAGTCTTTGGAACAGGTGAATTGTAGCTGGATTTCCAGAGCTTTCCTTTTAGTCCCCAGAAATAGATCTCCCATTTGGAGCTTTAATGCTTTCCCAAGTGTTTTGCTAAACATCTGTTAGTCCCCAGCATCGTTTTAGACACTGGGGATACCATATTTATCAAGTGTCATAAATCCGGCCCTGGGCCAAATACAAGGAATACCGAGATAAGAAGAAAGCTCTGGCATCAAGGAACTCAGTGAAATGGGACACTGTCACAGTGACCTCAGGGGATCCCATGTCTAATACAGTGGCCCCCAAAAAAGAGTATATGAACCTAGACCATCTACTCAGGGTACAGTAGGGGCAAATATTACCAGGAATTTTACTAATCTGGCCTATATTTATAAATAGCCACCTCTGTGTAGAACATGCCTTCCAGTCTTATCTAGGCACTATTTAAATTCCACACCAGAGAGCCCCCCCTAAGTAAATGCTCTCCCACCATTTTGAACAGTTCTCCAAATTGGACTCCAGTTCTTTACAGTAAGGTTGACAATATAATGCCCCTCCCCCACCTGCCCCAAAACTAACAAATTTACTGTTAACTTTAGCAAATAACAGTGTGCGCCCAAAATAATCTATCATTAGAAAAGCCAGGAGCTGTTTCCTTACATTTGTCTTTAGTGGAATTGTGTTTCAAATCTGCAGTTATTTCTCCCTGATGTGAAATCCCAGACATCTCTATCCAGGATTACTCCAGTAACCCCTTGACTTGCCTCCTACAATGTGGCAGCTGAGCTGATAGAAATCTGGTGATACCCAGTGGCTCATTTCCTATGGGACAGAGTCCAGATTCCTTGCAATGTCTTCCCTCTAAGACCAGCATCTGCTTGCTGCTTCAGCTACATCTTTTGCTTCTGAGTTCAGGCTTCAGAAGCACACAGAGGTCGTTACTGTGGCTGCTTTCCTGTATACTGTACCTTTCATCACTTTGTGTTCATGCATTCGCACCACCCCAAGACTCAACTTTCACCTACCAAACCTAGGCATGTTTGGGGGTGGCTCCTCTGACCATGCCCATGCCTGAATTCATTGTGCTGTCAAACTAGCTGCATCCACAGTGTTTCTGTAATCACACTGAAATTAGCACAGGACATTACAGTTCCCTCCAGTAGACTGTCTCCATAACCTCCACCCAGATTAAGGTAGTTATGTATATGCTTTCATCCCCTGTCCTTAATGTATTCCGGATGGACAGGCCTAAACTAATCTGAGTCATTGAAAATGCCGTCTCTGTCCTGGAGATGAATGAATTGACATGTTTTTCTGAATAACTCAGGGGTACTGGCATTAATCTACAGATGAAGCTGAGAATGGGAGATTAACAACTGAAAGAAATTAAAATAGAGTTCCCAAACTACAGTCTTAGATACATTGAAATAATCTCTTTAGTGGCCATTGCCATTGGGCCTGAGGTTTTTGTTAATTGCTACCAAAGGGAATCTAAAACATCAACTTTTGAACCACTAAACCTTCAGTGTTTCTCAAAGAAATGTTTTACTATGACTCAGATGAAAAGACATTTTTACCTCAGAACACAACAGTCACGTATATAATTGAAACAATTGCATATGCTTCACAAAATATTTTCCTTTACAAATAAGCATACTATTTCTACTATTGTTATTCGCCTTTGTTTTTAATTTTATTTATTTGTTTATTTGAGAGTGACAGACAGAGAGAGACAGAGGCAGATAGAGAGAGAGAGAATGGGCGCGCCAGGGCACTGCAAACGAATTCCAGCCATTGCAAACGAATTCCAGATGCGTGCGCCCCCTTGTGCATCTGGCTAACGTGGGTACTGGGGAGTTGAGCCTCGAACCGGGGTCCTTAGGCTTCGCAGGCAAGCGCTTAACCGCTAAACCATCTCTCCAGCCCAAGCCATCTCTCCAGCCCGTTATTCGCCTTTTAAAAATGCTGGTTCCAATTCACTGAATCGGTTTGCATCCCATTAATGGGTTACAACTTACTCTTACTGGTCTCAGTCAGTACTCCAGTAACTAACCATTGCCTTCATGACATAAAATCCAGATATTCCATGGCACAAAGGCCTGCTGCAGCCTGGCCCTGGCTACTTCTCAACTTCGTCTGCCACACTTAATAGGAAACTTATTCTCTGAATATATCATACTGTTCAAAGCTATTTCCTCTAGTATGATGCTTGCCTCCTTTCAAGTCAGCTCCTGTCATACAAATCTGTTCTGAAAGGTCACTTTTTGGAAGCCTCAGAACTTCCTATGACCACCCAAAAGCAGGGAGGTGCCCTCCTTTGTGTTGATCCCTGCTTTAACCGATAACTGCATTCGACCACACTTCTGAGGCTAAGGGCTCATTCTTGCTTGATAACTACTATAAATCCTGATACACACTAGGTACTCGATTTATGTTTATTCAATAAAGAGTAGGGGGCTGCAGAGATTGCTTAGTGATTAAGGCACTTGCCTGCAAAGCCAAAGGACCCAGCCTTGATTCCCCAGGACCCAACGTAAGCCAGATGCACAAGGGGTCGCATGCGGCTAGAGTTCATGTGCAGTGGCTAAAGGCCCTGGTGCACTATTTCTCTCTCTCTCTCTTTCTCTCTCTCTCTCTCTCTCTCTCTCTCTCTCTCAAATAAGATAAAATAAGTTTTATTAAAAAAAAAAAAAAACAGCATAGGGCTGGAGAGATGGCTTAGTGGTTAAGTGCTTGCCTGTGAAGCCTAAGGACCCTGGCTTGAGGCTCAATTCCCCAGGACCTATGTAAGCCAGATGCACAAGGTGGTACATGCATCTGGAGTTCATTTGCAGTGGCTGGAGGCCCTGGTGCGCCCATTCTCTCTCTCTCTCTCTCCCACTTTCTCTCTCTGTCGCTCTCAAATAAATAAACAACAACAACAAAAAGAAAAAAAAACAGAATAAAGCATAAGCTATGTCCATCAGCTCTGGCTGAGTGCTACAAAACTATAAACAGTACTATGTGCGAGGACAGCTCTAAGCTACACTGTTGAATATCCAAGACAAAAGAAGTGGTTTCCTTCCTCTCCAGGGACTTAAATGCTGATCATGATTGTCAAGAATGTAAGCATGTGTGTAATTAATTTCCCACACATTTCAGATTCCAATTTCCTGGCATGTTTCTAACCAAGCCACAGAGAAAACACCTATACGTTTTCCACACAAGCAAAAGCTGAAATGCTGCCTCTCTTGTGAAGTTCAGTGTTATTAGTATATATCTCACCACCCATGCTGCATTGTATATCCCCAGAACTTCTCCATATTACAACTGAAACTTTGGACACAGGACTGGAGTGTAGCTCAGTGATATGTGTGTGCTTATTCGTGAAGTCCTGGGATAATCCTCAGCACAAAAAAAATAAAAAAAGAAAGAAAGAAAGGAAAGAGGAAAAAAAGACCAGCATCACCCCATTTCCTCTACTCCTTAGGCCCTGGCAGTCACAGCTCTGCTGTTTCTGAGGTATTTTGTTTTGTTTTCTGATTTTTTTTTTTTTAAACAAGACTCGTGATGTAGTCCTGGTTGACCTGAAACTCACTATGTAGACCAGGCTGGCCTTGAACTTACAGCAGTCCTACAGACTCTGCTTCCCAAGTGGTAGAATTACATGAGTATGCTACCAAGCCTGCTGAGTTCAGCATTTGGAGACGCATTTGTCATTCTGTGACAGGCTTACTTCACTTACCATCCATTTTTCCACAAATGGTAGGATTTCCTTATTTATGACTGAGTAAAATCCTATGGTACATATGTATATATACCTTTCTCTGTAGTCATGTGTCAACAGGCAATTTTTTAAGATTTTTAAATTGCTTCTATTTATTTATTATTAGAGACACAGAATGAGAGAGAGAGTGTGTGTGTGTGTGAGGGAGAGAATGGGCATGATAGGGTCTCCAGCCACTGCAAATGAACTCCAGACGCATGCACCGCCATGTGCATCTGGCTTACGTGGGACCTGGAAACTCGAACCCCAGTCCTTAGGCTTCGCAGGTAAGCGCTTTAACCACTAAGCCATCTCTCCAGCCCCCACAACAGGCATTTTTTTCTATCTATTGTGAATAATGCTGCATAAACCTCTTTCAGGCTGAAGAGATAGCTCAGCGGTTTAAAGCACTTCTTTGCAAAGCCTGCCAGCCCAATTTAACTCTCCAGCACTCACATAAAAGCAGAACTAAAGTACCACATTGCATCTGGCATTCATTTGCAGCCGCTAGAGACCATGACATGCCCACACACACACTCACATGCACATGTAAATAAATCTTTACTCATTCTGTTTCCTTTAAATATAGATTCTTAAGTGGAATAGCTAGATCATATAGCAGTTCTATTTTTAATTTTTTAAAAGAAATCCCATACTTATTTTTCATAATAGCTATACCAGTTTATATTCCTAACAAATGTTCTCCTTCCTCCAACACATGTTACCTTTTTTTTTTTTAGTTTTTTGAGGTAGGGTCTCACTCTGTCCCAGGCTGACCTGGAATTAATTTTGTAGTCTCAGGGTGGCCTTGAACTCAGGGCGATCCTCCTACCTCTGCCTCCTGAGTGCTAGGATTAAGGGCATGAGCCACCACGCCCAACTCATTACCTTTATGATGAGAGCCATTCTAACATGGGGGCTATCTCATGGGTTTCATTTTCATTTCTCTGGTGATTAATAATTTTTGTTTTTATTATTACATATTTACTTGCAATGATCTCACTATAGCTGGCTGGCTTAGAACTCAGCATGTAGCCTGGGTTGGCTTGAACTTGAGGTGGTTCTTTGACCTTCTGATTTCTGGGATTGCAGGCATTTGCCCCCACACCTAACTAGGTAAGTGGTGTTTAACAGTTCTCATATGCTTAATGGATATTTTTAATATTTTTATTTATTTGAAAGCAGAGATGATTGGTAGGTAGATGATAGATAGAGAGGTAGATAGACAGACAGATGATAGGAATGAGCACATCAGGGTCTCTTGCCACTTCAAACGAACTCCAGATTCATATGTTACTTTGTGCATCTAGCTTTATGTGGGTACTGGGAAATTGAACCTGGTGCATTGGGCTTTGCAAGCAAGTGCCTTTAACTGCTGAGCCATCTCTCCAGCCTTCACAGCTGTTTTTATGTCTTTGAAAACAAATATCTGTTCTGGTCTTCTGCCCATTTTTTATTTTTTTATTGTTTTAAAAATATTTTATTTATTTATCTAAATCTACTAAGTCTTTATCTACTAAAGCGAGAGAGAGAGAATAAGAATGGGCACACCAAGGTGTCTAGCCACTGCAAACAAACTCCAGACCCATGTACCACCCTGTGCATCTGGATGTTGTGGGTACTAGGGAATGGAACCTGGGTTCTTAGGCTTCACAGGCAAGCTCCTTAACTGCTACATCTCTCCAGCCCTTCTGCCCATTTTTGAGTAAAGTATTTGGGCTTTTTTTTGGGGGGGGGGGTTTCAAGGTAGGATCTCGCTCTAGTCCAGGCTGACCTGGAATTCACTATGTAGCCTCAAGATGGCCTCAAACTCATGAGGATCCTCCTACCTCTGCCTCCCGAGTGCTGGGATTAAAGGTGTGTGCCACACCCGGCTGGGTTATTTTGTTTATTGAGTTGTTTGAGGTCCTCATAAGAAGTTGATGCTTGGGATAACAACTTTTTGTCAGATATATGGTTGGCAAATATCTTCTCTCTTCTGTAGATTGTTTTTATATTTTGTGATTGCCTATTTGATATTTAAAAGCTTTTTGGCTTGATGTAATCCAACTAGCTAATTTTTATTTTTCTCACTATTTTTTGGTGTTATGTCCAAAACTCATTACCAAGGTCAATATCAAAAGAAAAAACATTTTTCAGCCAAGTGTGGTAGCACACGCCTTTAATCCCAGCACTCGGGAGGCAGAGGTAGGAGGATCCTCATGAGTTTAAGGCCATCTTGAGGCTACATAGTGAATTCCAGGTCAGCCTGGACTAGAGTGAGACCCTATCCCGAAAAACCAAAAAAAAAAAAAAAAAAAAAACCAACCCCCATCCCAGAAAAAAATCATTTTTCCCAATGTTTCTTCTAATTTTACTAGTCTTTGGAGCTAAGAGTTCTAGGACTTTGTCTTTAATCCATTTCAAGTTAATTTGGTGTATAGCATAAAATGAGGATTCAGTTTCTTTAGCATGTGAATATTTAATTTTGCCAATGCCATTTATTGAAGAGAATTTTATTTTTTTTTGTCTATTGTGTAGTCTTGGCACATTTATCAAAAAATAGCTGACCATATATGCATGCATTTATTTCTGGGCTCTCTATTTTTATGCCAACACAATAGTGATTTGGTGATTTGGTTGCTATAGCTTTGTGATATAGTTGGAAATCTGGGAAGATGATACCTCTAGTTTGGTTCTTTTTCTTTTCTTTTCTTTCTTTCTTTCTTTCTTTATTCATTTTTTTATTTTTTAGGGTTTTTTTTTTTTTTTTTTTTTTTTTTTTGGTTTTTCAAGGTAGGGTCTCACTCTAGCCCAGGCTGACCTGGAATTCACTATGGAGTCTCAGAGTGGCCTCAAACTCATGACAATCCTCCTACCTCTGCCTCCTGAGTTCTGGAATTAAAGGCATGCGCCACCATGCCCTGCCATGGTTCTTTTAAAAATAATTTTATTTATTTATTTGCAAGCAGAGAGAGAGAGAATGGAGACAGAGAAAGGATGGGTGTGCCAGAACCTCCAACGCCTGCAAGTGAACTGCAGATGTATAAACCACTGTGCATCTGGCTTTACGTGGGTACTAGGAATCAAACCTGGGTCATTAGGCTTTGCAGGCAAGCACCTTAAACCGTTAAGCCATCTCTCCAGCTCTAGCTTGGTTCTTTATAACAGTATTTTGACTATGGAGTCTTTTGTGGTTACAAACTTTATATGATATATGATAATTTTCCCATTTCTGTAAACAATGTCCTTGGTAATTTGATAGGGATTACATGGACTATATAGATCACTTTGGATTGTGTGGAGATTTTAGCAATACTGATTTTCCAATCCATGAACACAAGTGTGTTCCAGCTATCTGTGGCTTCTTCAGTTTGCTTCATCAGGGCCATGGCTGTCCATAGAGTTCTTCCACCTCTTGGTTACATTGATTCCTATGTGTTTTGTGCTTTACGATGCTATTGTAATTGCTTTTCTTACTTCGTGTTTTTGTTTGGTGTCTGTGGTGGTTTGACTCAAGTGCCCCCCATAAACTTAGGTATTCTGAATGCTATGTTCCCAGCTGATGGAGATTTGGGAATTAACACCTTCTGGAAGTGATGTGTTGTTGAGGACAAGCTTATGGGTATTATAGCCAGTTTCCCCTTGCCAGTCTTTGGCACACTGTCCTGTTGCTATGGTCCACCTTATGTTGGCCAGGGGTGATGTCCACCCTCTGCCCATGTCATTGTTTTTCCTGCCATCATGGAGCTTCCCCCTTGAGCCTGCAAGCCAAAATTAACCTCTTTTTCCCAGAAGCTGCTGTTGGTTGGGTGATTTCTACCAGCAACGTGAACCTGACTGCAACAGTAAAGTGGTCCCGAGGAGTGAGATTGCTGCTAGACACCTGACTGTGTGGCTTTGGCCTTTTGGAGCTGATTTTCAAGAGGAATGTGGAAGGATTTGAAACCTTTGCCTAAGAAATGCCTTGTAGTGCTGTAAGTACAGCTTGATGGACTATTCCGGTCAGAGTTGAAGGACCTGAATGCAGTAAGAACTATGGACTGTGAGGGTTGGCTTATGAGGGTGAGAAAGAGCTTTGCTTGGACTGGGCTAGAGGCAGTTTGTGTGAAAAACTTGCTCTTATGCCCATGTTCAGAGAAGCTGTAGAGGGTTGCATTGCATAAAAATGAACCAGTGTGAGCAGAGGGATATGGCACAGAAAAAATGAAATCTTTGGGCCTCAACTGCTGCCCGTTCACCTGCACATTGTTTGAGAGATTACAACCATTGAGATTGGGCCTGCTGACCTGCACAACAGGAAGAATGTAGACTCTTTTGAAGGGGCCTGAGTGCTCAAGGAATGTCCTGTTCTTCAAAGTATGCTTTATTCCCTCCTGGATTAACAAACTGGCACCCTCTCTGGTATGGTGGAGTATAAGAAATGCAGGAAAAAGAGGGTCATTGAACATGGTCTTGTGTTTTGGAAATGGCCATGGGCAGTGTGAAGCAGGTTTGCTGGGTGCCTGCATGGAGACCCTCATGGAGCCATGAGGATGAACCATGGGTTGCAATGGAGACCCCATGGAGATGCCGGGACCATGAGACAGCTGCTAAGGAAAGCTGCCAGCCCTGGATGAAGTTTTCCAGGACTCTGAGTAGCCTAGCTGGAGGGGCGGAATTGGAACTCCATAGACTTGTTGCTGGTTAGAATTATTGGATTTGGAGACTTGTCATTGGCTGGAGTTGTTGGACTTGGAGCTACAGAGTTTGGTGTTTGCCCTGTGTAAATCATGTATTGGTTGAATATTTCTTTGCTATGCCCAGTGCCATCTTCTGCAGTGTGAATGTTTATTCTGTGCCATTATGGGTTTTTTGAGGTTATTTTTTGGTATTATGGCTCAGTTAAAATATCTTGGACTAAGGGGACATATGAACATCATTGGAATTGATTAAAAAATATGGGGACTTTAAAGTTGGATGAATGCACTGCATTTTTACATCATGTATGGATATCAGTTTATGGGGGCCAGAGGGCAGAATGTGGTAGTTTGATTTAGGTGTCCCCCATAAACTTAGGTGTTCTGAATGCTAGGTTCCCAGCTGATTGAAATTTGGGAATTAAAGCCTCCTGGAGGGAGTGTATTGTTGGGGGCGGGCTTATGGGTGTTATAGCCAGCTTCCCCATGCCAGTGTTTGGAACACTGTCCTGTTGCTATGGTCCACCTGATGTTGGCCAGGGGTGATGTCCACCCTCTGCCCATGTCATTGTTTTTCCTGCCATCATGGAGCTTCCCTCTTGAGCCTGTAAGCCAAAATAAACCTCTTTTTTCCCACAAGCTGCTTTTACTTGGGTGATTTCTACCAGCAATGCGAACCTGACTGCAACAGTTGGGTTTGTTTGATTATTGTTCTGTCATGCTAGGGAAGAAACCCAGATCTTTGCACATGCCAAAAAAGGGTGCTACCACTGAATGATGTCCCTATCACTGACGTTATATAACCGGATGATGTAGTGATATAAATGGGATGATTTTCTTTAATTTCTTTTCTAGTGGTCCAGTTTTATAATGTAGATCCTTTATTACTGCAATAGCATAATTATACTGCTTAGCACCCATCACCAAATAGCAAGCTACTTGAAGGCAAAGAACACATCTAATTCATCTCTTCCACCACCCAACAAAGAACAGAGGACAAAGTTGGCACCAGTAAGTGTCTATTGAATGAATCAATGTGTTTTGCAGATTTCAGGGTAGATCCGTAGTTCATACACACTAACTCCTCCCTTCTCCTGTTTCCTCCTACTTCCCCTGAAAAAGACTTCCTGCAGAATTGATTTCCCATTGTCTACCCCGGATAATGTTTGTACCCTGAAGGCTCTCCTCACCATGCTCTTAAATGAATGGGCACAGTATCTTTGACTCTTGAGCATAAGTTTGGTCTAAGCTAAGTCTGAGAAGCTGTAATGTGAAAAGTGGTCAGTGTGCTTACACTTTGAGGAAAGGAGTTAAAATTTCTCTGACATTTTGCATTCTGTTCCACAATGTATCTGTTTAATTTTTTTAAAGTATTTTTAGGGATAGGGAAATGGCTCATTGGGTAAAGTGACACAAAAGCATTAGGACCTGAGTTCAGATTCCTAATACCCACTTTAAAAATGCCAATGGGAGGAGAGGCTAGGGAGATGGTTCAGTGGTTAAAGGCGCTTGCCTGTAAAGCATGCTGGGCCAGGTTCAATTTCCCAGTACCCACATAAAGCCAGATGCACAAAGTGGCACATACATCTGGACTTCATCTGCAGTGACAAGAGGGCCTAGTGTACCCATACCATACGCACATCTCATTCTCTCTCTCTATCTCCTCACAAATACATGAATAAATAAATAAAGTTTTTTAAAGAAAATACAAAAGCTATCCTTGGTTTTGTCACTGGAGAATGTCATTGTCCTGGCTTAATTTTGAACTTTTTTCCCTTAAAAGTTGCTGAAACTCTCCTACAATTTTTTTTTTCTCCTTTTAGCCCATAAAGAATAAAAGAAAGGGAAGATAGTTCAGTTTTGTACGTGCTGAGTTTGAGATGCCTGGGACCATCTGGAGCTTGGGAATGCGGTCTTTGCTGGGAGAACAGATTTGGGAGTTGTCAGCAATTAAAGCTAAGGAAGTGGATGGAGTGACTCAGCACGCATATGCAGAAGTAAAGGAGGCTGAGGTCAGACTTTGGAGGACAAACAGGATGCAGACCTATGCAGGAGACTGAGAAACTGCCTTTAAGGGAAAAAAAAAATGGAAAATAAGAAAATCATCACAGGACCTACCATAATCCCTTGGCACATAGGAGATAACCAAAAAATAATTATCAAAGTTGGCAAATGGAGCCCTTCAAAACACTCTAACAGAGATAATCCTTTCAAAGGCCCAATGAACCCTTGAGGAGATGTAGCATAAACTAATCAGTACAAGGCAGGAACACAGAATGAAAATGGTCATAATTAAGCCGGGCGTTGTGGCGCACGCCTTTAATCCCAGCACTTGGGAGGCAGAGGAAGGAGGATCACCTAGAGTTCGTGGCCACCCTGAGACTACATAGTTAATTCCAGGTCAGCCTGGACCAGAGTGAGACCCTACCTCAAAAAACCTAAAAAAAAAAAAAAAAAAAAAAAAAGGTCATAATGGAACATCACGAAAGGAGGAGGTCAAGTTAGAACTTCTCAGGGGAATCAATGGGAAGACTAGATTTCAAAGAACGAACAGGAATTCATCAAGAATGGAGGAGAGAAACCAATCAGAAGGACATGCCAGGTAGCAAGATCTGCAGGTATAAACGCACTGAATTGTGAAGCAACATAGTGACTGAGAAATTCCAAATAAGTAATTTGGTTCAGCTGGGATTTAGTACTTCAGGAAAAGATGGAGGAAATGAAGCAGGAAAGCCAGGCAAGATCAGGTTACAAAGGATCCTGCAAGACATGATAAACTGTTTGGATAGCGTCCTGAAGACTAGGGGAAGCCACTGGATGGTTTTTAAATGGAGAAAAGAGGGATTTACATTTCATAAAGATCATTCTTGCATCCGACTAGAAGATAGGTTAAAGAGACAAAACTAGAAGCAAAGAAACCAAATAGGAGGCAAGTTAGGAAATCTAAAGGGAGTTGTTAGAACCAGACGAGGCCAGAGATAGGAGGGATAGAAAGAAGTTGATCAGACAGCTATGGAAAACGTAGAATCACCTAGACATTACACGTGATTTCAGTTCAACATGACAACTAGGTTTTTGCTTGAGTAGTTGGCTAGAAAACCCCATTCACAGACAGTGAGGCTAATGGAGTAGGAGCACATCTGGGATAAATGTGATAAACTTTGCAGCCAGCATATTCAGGTTAAGGAACATACTGATAATCATTGCTCTGGAGCTCAGAGATGTAAGTTAGCAATTCAGATTTAAGAGTCATACACATAGAATGGAAATGTAATCTAAATGGACTAAATTAGGTATTTCAAGAATGAAAAATGCAAAGAAAGGAAAAGAAGGCCTAGAACAAAAATCAATATGAAAAGGGCAGACAACAGAGAGGAAGAGCTCTCAGGATGCTTAAAAGAAGGACAGCAAGGAGAACATTGGTATCTCAAAATTGAGAAGAGGGTATTTAAACATGCCAACTTCCATCTCTCTTAGCCAGTAGGATATGCATTCTTGGGAGCAGATACTAATTTTTATATTCTCAGAACTAAAGTTGGCTAGGCTCTAGAATGGTAGCATATTGGGTATCTGCAGCTGTTGGACTTAGAAAATTGGACACTCACTATTAAGCTCTGACAGAGCTGCCTTTGAAAGGGAAACTATAAAGACAATTTAAGAACTCTAGTGAAAATGAAAAGAAAATAATTCAAAGGGAGTCACACTTACAAAGTGAATTTTATTTTTTCATTTATGTTTTTGTGAGCAGAGATAGAAGAGGGAATATAGGCCATGCCAAGGCCCCTTGCCACTGCAAATGAACTCCAGATGCATATGCCACTTTGTGCATCTGGCTTTCTGTAGGTACTACGGAATTGAAGCCAGACTAAAAGGCTTTGCAAGCAAATGCTTTTCACCATAGAGCCATCTTTACAATCCTGAAGAGTGAATTTTAAAGATGAGTATATTTGCTCAAATTAATATTTGTATCAGGCCTGAGTATCTGCAGAGACAGACACTTAAGTCTATATGTATGTTGAGGGAACTGCCCAAAATATTGGGGGAATTGGGACTTCTCATTCTCCATTTTAGTTTCCCATAGCTCTTTCACCTACCTATATGTAAAGTTTATTTTCTTTAGGATTCAAGACACTGTTTATATCACTTCCTTATGACCATAGCATTAGGTGCTAGGGGACTGTGGAGTCTAGAGCTCTGGCTGGAACAACCACCACCTAGGAGGTCAGTTGGAAAGCTTACAGTCAGAACAAGTCTATATTTGAGGAGAAATTACACATAGTATGCAGCCCAGAATTAGGAATAAGATAAATTACTAAACTCAATCAAAGCCCTCACAGGATGGTTTACAACAAAGAGAAAGTAATGGATTCAAACCTGAAAAGCAAGGGGGCTGAGAATATGGCTCAGTGGTTAAAGGCACTTCCTTGCAAAGCCTTCCAGTCCCAGTTCAATTCCCAAGCCACCCATGTAATCCTGACGCACACGTGCGCACACGCACACACACACACACACACACACACACAAATTTTTTTAAAGTGAAAAGTCAACATGGAGTTATGATAGAAAGAAGCAAACACAGGAGAGTTAGGAGCCTCGTTGTAAAAGTTTTGCAAGCACTGGGGAGCAGCTCACCCTTTCTGAGTTCTGTGTTGTGCCATTCCTGTGGGGCCAGGAGAGGTTGGGAGTTGAGGAAGACAGTTCTCATCTCTCAATCAATCAATCATATCTTAGGCCCACAGTCTTGCACGTCACCCATCTGCCTGCTCACCTAATCATAAGACACTGGTCCCACAATTCTATGTTGTCCTCACCTCCAGTAACTCATCAAACGTTTTTTTAAAATTTTATTTATTTACTTGGAAGAGACAGAGAGGGAGAGAGAGAAAGAGGCAGATACAAAGAGAGACAGACAGACTGGGTACACCAGGGCCTTCAGCCACTGCAAACGAACTCCAGACACATGTGCCACCTTGTGCATCTGGCTTACATGAGGACTGGGGAATCAAACCTGAGTCCTTTGGCTTTGCAGGCAAATGCTTTAACTGTTAAGCCATCTCTCCAGCCCATCTCATCAAACGTTTTATGAGGGCCTCTGTCCTTTTCCTGAGCAGATCTGCTTTACTCCTGACATTTTACTCAAAAAATCTCATTCTACAAACCCAGCTTCTTGTCTCTGACTCCTTTGTCTCCATGCATAGATACCCAACTTTCAAGCTCTTGCAACTTTAGTTCTTTAAACTGTTTTTCTCCCTTATATACTGGACCCTCTATTCTTTTCCATCCAGCCAGTATGTCATGTCAGTTTACCATTCTCATGTCAGGCCCAGTTCAATCACTTGTCTTTCTCTCTCACCCACTAATCACCAGGTTTCTTTATTTCTGTGTCCTCATAGCTGAGCACTCATAGAAACAAAGCAAACATCAGGCAAGCACTGGATGTTGTACCAACAGAGTCCTGAATACAAGTCCTGAATACAAGCCATTCTCCTGCATTCATTCTTTCTGTTTTCCCCACCCTTGGTGTGAACTGGACCTAGGTCCTTGCACATCCTAGGCAAACCCTCTACCCCTGAGCTGGGAATATGCCCAGTCTTCTAAGCTTCTCAAAAACTCCCTATATCATGTCATCCTTAATCCTTGCAGGCAAGAGCTTTAACTGCTGAGCCATCTCTCCAGCCCCATCTTTAATTCTTTTTTGTTGTTGTTGTTTATTTGTTGTTGTTGTTGTTTTTTCGAGGTAGGGTCTCACTCTAGCCCAGGCTGACCCAGAATTCACTCTGTCGTCTCAGGATGGCCTCAAACTCACAATGATCCTTCTACCTCTGCCTCCCGAGTGCTGGGATTAAAGGCGTGCGCCACCATTAATTCTTATGACACAGTTTCACTGAGTATGTTTCAGGAAACTAATTAAGGCTATAGGCAAAATCTTTTTTTTATATTTTGAGGCAAAAATTTCACTGTGTTTCTCAGACTGGTCTCAAACTGATATGGTATCCCAAGGTAACTCAGAACTTATGATCCTTCTGCCTCAACCTCCTCAGTGCTGGGGTTTCTGGCATCTGCCCAATATTTTTTATTTATTTATTTGCAAGAAGAGAGAGAAAAAGAAAGAACAGACACCCCAGGGTCTCTTGCCACTACAAACAAACTCCAGATGCTTGCACCACTTTGTGCATTTGGCTTTATGTGAGCACTGGGGAATGAAACCTGGTCCATCAGGCTTTGCAAGCAAACACTTTAACCACTGAGCCATCTCTCCAGCCTGTGAAGATGTTTTTATTGAAGACATTTCATACAATGATCTAGTTACCTAAGTGCCAATTTATCAAATTTTGCAAAAATTAGCAACTTTGAAAATTTTAGTTTGGCCACTGTTGCAGTCAGGTTCGCATTGCTGGTAGAAATCACCCAACCAAGAGCAGCTTGTGGGAAAAAAGAGGTTTATTTTAGCTTACAGGCTCAAGGGGAAGCTCCATGATGGCAGGGAAATGATGGCAGGAACAGAGGGTGGACATCACCCCTGACCAACATCAGGTAAACAAAAGGAACAGGAGAGTGTGCCAAACACTGACATGGGGAAACTGGCTATAACACCCATAAGCCTGACCCCAACAATACACTCCATCCAGGAGGCTTTAATTCCCAAATCTCAATCAGCTCAGAACCTAGCATACAGAACACCTAAGTTTATGGGGGACACCTAAATCAAACCACCACATTCCACCCCTGGCCCCCATAAACTGATATCCATACATGATGTAAAATGCAATGGATTCATCCAACTTTAAAAGACCCCATAATTTTTATCAATTCCAATGATATTCATACATCCCCATAGTCCAAGATTTTTTAACTGAACCATAATACCAAAAACTAACCTCAAAAAAAAAAAAACCCACAATGGCACAGAATAAACATTCACACTACAAAAGATGGCATTGGGCATAGCAAAGAAACACTCAAGCAATACATGATTTAAACAGGGCAAATACCAAACTCTGTAACTCCAAGTCCAACAACTCTAACTAGTGATAAGTCTCCATGTCCAATAATTCTGTCCAGCAGTAAGTCTCTGGAGTTTCAATTCTGCCCCTCCAGCTAAGCTATTCACAGTCCTGGGAAACTTCATGGGGCCGGCAGCTTTCCTTAGCAGTCATCTCCTGGTCCCAGCATCCCCACTGGGTCTCTACTGCAACCCATGGTTCATCGTCATGGCTCCATGAGGGTCTCCATGCAGGCACCCAGCAAACCTGCTTCACACTGCCCATGGCCATTTCCAAAACACAAGACCATGTTGCAAACTCAATGACCCTCTCTTTCCTGCATTTCTTATACTCCACAATACCAGATAGGGTACCAATTTGTTAATCCAGGAGGGAATAAAGCAGACTTTGAAGAACAGGACATTCCTTGAGCACTCAGGCCCCTTCAAAAGAGTCTACATTCTTCCTGTTGTACAGGTCGGCAGCCCAATCTCAATGGTTGTAATCTCTCAAACAATGTGCAGGTGAACGGGCAGCAGTTGAGGCCCAAAGATTTCATTTTTTCTGTGCCATATCCCTCTGCTCACACTGGTTCATTTTTATGCAATGCAACCCTCTACAGCTTCTCTGAACATGGGCATAAGAGCAAGTTTTTCACACAAACTGCCTCTAGCCCAGTCCAAGCAAAGCTCTTTCTCACCCTCATAAGCCAACCCTCACAGTCCATAGTTCTTACTGCATTCAGGTCCTTCAACTCTGATCATAATAGTCCATCAAGCTGTACTTACAGCACTACAAGGCATCTCTTAGGCAAAGGTTTCAAACCCTTCCACATTCCTCTTGAAAATCAGCCCCAAAAGGCCAAAGCCACACAGTCAAGGGTCTAGCAGCAACCCCATTCCTCGGTACCACTTTACTGTTGCAGTCAGGTTCACATTGCTGGTAGAAATCACCCAACCAAGAGCAGCTTTTTTGGGGGAAAAAAGAGGTTAATTTTGGCTTACAAGCTTGAGGGGGAAGCTCCATGACGGCAGGGAAAATGATGGCATGAGCAGAAGGTGAACATCACCCCCTGGCCAGCATTAGGTGGATAAAAGCAACAGGAGAGTGTGCCAAACACTGGCATGGGGAAACTGGCTATAACACTCATAAGCCCATCCCCAACAATACACTGCCTCCTGGAGGTGTTAATTTCCAAATCTCTACCAGCTGAGAACCTAGCATTCAGAATGCCTAAGTTTATGGGGGACACCTGAATCAAACCACCATAGACACCAAGTTCTAATTTTCTGAGACTCAATTTACCAAAAAAAGTGTTTTAGTCAATGATTTTTAAAGCTCATAACAACTGAATTGCATGGAACGGTTTGCTAGCTTTGGATTGTCTTATTCAAGATTTTCAAAAAGCTTCAACTTAAATTGTTTTTAGGTTTACTAGTTTTAGATTTAATGAAAAGATTTTGGTCTTTTCACCAGATATGTTTTGTAACATATTTAAGTCAAATTCCATTTGAAGCCAGTTTTGTGTATGTTACATATTTCAGATACTCTGATGCCTGATAGAAACAGAAATGCTCATTTGATTAAGCTGATACATATATCTATGAATTAAAATCAAACACTTTCCAACTTACTCGATGAAGTAATTATTACCCCCTAACAAAACCAGACACATGAAAACAAAAATATTGCTTAGGAAAATTGGAAAAACTATTTAGCAAAATATTAACAAATCCTACAAATATAGAAAAAAATATGCACTATGTAAAGTGGGATTTTCCCTAAGAATGCAAAGTTGGTTTGCTACCTAAAATAAACTCACTTGTTCCTTATCATATTAAAAGAATAAAAAATGGGGCTGGGGGCTGGTGAGATGGCTTAGTGGTTAAGGTGCTTGCCTGCAAAGGTTAACGACCCAGGTTCAATTCCCTAGTGCCCATGTAAGCCAGATGCACAAGGTAGCACATTCATCTGGAGTTCATTTGCAGTGGCTAGAGGACCTGGTGCACACATTTATTCTCTCTTTCTCTCTCTCTCTATCTATCTACCTATAAAATAAAAAAGAGGCTGAGGCAGGCTGGAAAGATTGCTTAACAGTTAAGTGCTTGCCTGTGAAGCTTAAGGACTCTGGTTCGATGCTTGATTCCCCAGTACCCATGTAAGCCAGATGTACAAGGTGGCACATGCATCCGGAGTTTGTTTGCAGTGGCTGGAGACCCTGGCGTGCCCATTCTCTCTCTCTCTCTCTCTCTCTCTCTCTCTCTGCCTCTTTCTCTCTCTGTCTGTCGCTCTCA
The DNA here is from genome assembly GCA_036346955.1 of Dipus sagitta. NCBI lineage: Eukaryota > Metazoa > Chordata > Mammalia > Rodentia > Dipodidae > Dipus > Dipus sagitta. The sequence continues at coordinate 186,102,833 of CM070772.1, read as the reverse complement.
AATAAATAAATAAAAATAAACAAAAAAATTAATTAAAAAAGGGGCTGAGAAGATGGCTCAGAGATTAAAAGCATTTGCTTACAAAGACTACTGTCCTGGGGTGGTCTGGGTTTGATTCCCCAGCATCCACATAAATCTAGATTATGTCTGGATTTCATTGCAGTGACAGGAGGCTCTGACATGTCTATTCATTCATGATTCTCTCCCTCTTTCCCTTTCTCCCTCTCTCTATCTCTCTTTCCTTACAAATAAATAAATAAAAGATGTAAAAAAGGAATCAAGGATGAAACTATATGATTAGAGCAGTACAGAAAGAGAAAGCATTTTATGAAACCTAACACTTTTTCAAACTAGGAATAAAGGTAAATTTTCTAACTTATTAAGAGACATGTTTGCAATGAAAGCTGGCTCTGACATCATGATTAATATTAAAAGACTGGACACTGTCCCTTACAATCATGAACAAAACAAGGAGGTTCATTATTGCCACTTCTACCTAATACTGTACTAGAGATTCCATTAGAGCAATTTAGAAAAAAATGATATCTTTTTTTTTTTTTTTAAAGATTGAGCTGGGCATGGTGGCTCGTGCCTTTAAATTTTTTTAAATTTATTTATTTGAGAGCAACAGACAGAGAGAGAAAGAGGGAGAGGGAGAGAGAGAGAGAATGGGTGCACCAGGGCCTCCAGCCACTGCAAATGAACTCCAGATGTGTGCGCCCCCTTGTGCATCTGGCTACCATGGGTCCTGGAGAATCAAGCCTCGAACCAGGGTCCTTAGGCTTCACAGGCAAGCACTTAACCGCTAAGCCATCTCTCCAGCCCGAACAAAAGATATCTATACTGAAAATGAAGAAACAAATTATTTCTGATCACACATGATCTTATAAATAGAAAATCCTGAGTAATCACAAAAGACAAACATAATCAAGATATAAGACTGGTATACAAAAGCTTTCTGAATATAAAAGTCAATTTTATTTCTTCAGAGTAGCAAGGAACAACTCAGAAAGGAAATTAAACAATTCTACTTGCAATAGCACCAAACAATAAACTAATGAATCAGCTTAATTAAAAAGTACAAAATTTATTCACTGAAAACTACAAAGCATTTTGGAGAGAAAACTTAAAAGGACTAAATAAATGGGACTCACCACCTGTCTGTGGATAGCACACTTATTATGAAGATCTCATTACTTCTCAAACTGATTTGCACATATAGCATAGTCTTCTGGTCAAAACCACAGCTGTTTTTTATTTATTATTTTTTTTACAAAAATTGTCTAACTAACATGAAGGTCCTGTGGTAATTCAAGGGACTAGAAATAGACAAAATGTTCCTGGGAAAAAGTAAAGTTGGAAAACTCACACTTCCCAATTTCAAATTTACTACAAAGCAATCAAGACTGTGTGATACTACCATATGGACAGAAATACATATCAATGGAACACAACTAAGGGTAGAAAAATAGACTCTTACATTTATAGTCAACTAATTTTTGATAAATATGACAAGAAAATTAGATAGAGGGAAGTTTGTCAATAAATAATGTTGGGGCACTTACATATCCACATGCAAAAGAATAAAGCTGGACTTTGTATAAGTCAGCTTCACATTATTGCAATGAAATTCTTGAGAAATTTTGTTTTGCTTTGTTTTGTTTTTCGAGGTAGGGTCTCTCTGGTCCAGGCTGACCTGGAATTCACTATGTAGTCTCAGGGTGACCTCAAATTCATGGCAATCCTCCTACCTCTGCCTCCTGAGTTCTGGGATTAAAAGCGCGCACCACCATGCCTGACCTGAGAAAATTTTTACATGAGAAAATTTTTACTTAACCCGTACTTTGGGAGATCTGAAGTTCATGCTGCATATTACAGGCTTGGTGATTTTCACCCCCAACTGCATCACCTCATAGCATGGATGGAAATAGTGGGAAGCACATGTTGGTGCAAAATGTTCACATCTTCAAGTAAAGCAAGGGGGTGATGAGGGTCCCACAGTCTCCTTCAAGAGCATGCACTCAATGAATTAAGGACCTCCCACTAGACCGTCACATCTTTCAGGTCCACAACACCTTCCAGCATCACTGTCATAAGAATTACACCTTTCCATATGGATCTGTGGAAGACCTCACCCAAACCATGAGCAGATCCTTACCTAACACTACACAGACCTAAATATGAGTTGAAATTATTAAATCTTAGGGAAAAAATTACAAAGAATAAATCATCATGATCTTGGATTACAGAATAGTTTTTTAGGTATGATATAAAAAGCACAAACAAAAGAAAAATCAGACATGTTAAATTTTATCAAATTAAAAAATTTTGGGCTTCAATAAATACCATAAATGAAAAGATAATTCACAGAACTGGAGAAAATATTTTCAAAGCACATATCCGATAAGGAAGTTGTATCATGAATATAAGAATCCTTGGGCTAGGGGTATAGCTCAGTTATCTACTGCATGCCCACCATGCATAAAGCCTTGGGTTTGACCCTCAACCCCATATAAACTGGGCATGGGGATTGTCTGAGATGTCTGTAATCTCAGCACTTGGGTGGTGGAGCAGGAGGATCAGAACTTTAGGGTCATCTTCAACTATATAGGAGTCAAAGGCCAGTGTGGGTGGGATACATGAGACCCTGCCTCAAAAAAGAACAGAAAGACTCCTTACAACTCAACAATAAGAAAAAACAATCCAATTTTTAAATGAGGAAGAGATTCGAATAGATAGTTCTCAAAAGAAGACATACAGCTAATTTCTAGTCTAATAAGAACCAGGAGGCCCCATGGGGTTATGAAGACCACAGGGAAAATTCCCTCCTGCTTCCAGCAGGGGGACAGAAAAAGTAATGAATCTGAAATATGCCTGGACCTCTCTGTTCTCCTTAAAAAGGACCTGCCGACAAGGGAAACTATTTGACCAAAGGTTAGAAACAAAACAAAACAAAGTCCCAGACCTATTTTACTAGAAGTTGTATTGAATCCTAACCAATATGGAGGATGAGAAATACCCAACTTCAGTCTCATTTAGCCTTTCTCTCTAAGATGTAGAGGGTATGAATGGAGCTGAGAAGCAATGGTGAGGGTCATTGCTCAGAAACATAGGCTCCCCTAAAAGACCAAGAACAATAGAACTTGCCTTATGCTTCATACATTATCATCATATTAATAGGGCTCTTGTTCAACAAGAGGTTAAAATTAAAAGAACTGCAAGCTTCGGGTGCTATTTAAGGAATCTCTAGGAAAACCCAGACAACAGAGAAGACAAAACAAGAAAAAATTTAATCTAATCACCACAGCTACAGTAAACAGCCACCCAAATAGACATAAAACTAAGGTCATTAAAGGTCTGTATGCCTCAGTTCTGATACATCATGCCCAGTTTCAACAAAATATTATAAGGCACACTAAAAGATTAAAAAAAAAAAGCACCCACACCCCCCCCACACACACACTATCGTCTGAAAGACAAAAGAACCAGACATAAATATAACACAGATCTTATAACTGTCAAACTGGGAATCTAAAATAACTATAATCCTGTGCTAAGGGTTCATATGAAAACGTAGACAGAGGTTAGAGAGATAGCTCAGCAGTTAAGGCACTTACCTGCAAAGCCTAAAGACCCAGGTTTGATTCCCCAGTGCCCACATAAAGCCAGATGCACAAAGTGGCACAGGCATCTGGAGTTCATTTTCTGTGGCTGGAGACCCTGGCACACCCATTCTCTTTGTCTCTCTTTTCTCTATCTCTCTCTGCTTAGCAAATAAAAAAAAAATTAAAGTAGACAGCATAGAAGATGGATAATGTAAACAGAAAAAAAAACTTAAGAGACAATCAAAAGGAAATGTTAGAAATTAAACATGTTTGTTTTGAGACAAACTCTTACTATGTAGCCCAGGATGACCTCAAATACAACCCAACCATGAGAGCGTCCTATCTCCACCTCCTCAGTGCTATAACTACAGGTCTGTGCCACCAGTTACTTTACTTTAGAAATTCAAAATATTGCAATGGAAACAAAAAATGTCTTTCATAGGTTTATCAGTAAGTGGGCATGGCCTAGGAAATAAGGAGTAGGCTCAAAGATAGGAAAAGAGAATGGAAAAAAATGAAGCAAGAATATCCGAGAACTGTGAAGCAACAACAAAAGTTAACATACATGTAATAGGAATATCAGAGAAGAGGAGAAAAGGAACAGAAGAAATATTTGAAGTAATGATGGTGGAGAGTTGTCTGAAATGAGTAAGATATCAAACCATAAATCCTAAAAGCTCAGAGAATACCGAGAAGTGTACAGCTAAGCTCAGTGGCTGGGTAACTTAGTGATGGAGTGTTTACCTAGCATTTGTTAGGCTCTGGGTTTGATACAAGAACTTTGAGGTGTCTTTGAGCATGTTAGAGACTTTTGTGGCTCTTGGGTGAGCAATAACTTCTATAAATAACCCCTCCCCCATGCTACCATAACTCCTCACCCACATTCCTATAAGTAACCCCTCACTCATGCTCTGTAAGTAACCCTAATAAACTCATTAGTTTTGGTGTAATTGTGCTATGGTCTGGCTGTTCCCTATCTGGAATGAACAGATGCCTATCCATGTCACTTCAGGGAAAAAGTTTCAAATGATAACTTCTAATTACATACCCAAGGGAAATGAAAAGATTCACAAAGGAAGAGATTGAGTAAAGGAAAGGTGGAGGGCTAATCAAAATCTAAGAGGATATAAATAAGTCATATGGAAACCTACTTTTTTGGACAATGGAACACACAGGAGAATAATTTCAGTGCCAGGGATGGAATACCTTCCAGTGAATTGTTGGCCAGGGAGGTCCCTGATGCCCCTAAAACATTACAGGCCATTGCCAAGGCCCTTGGTTTCCCACTAGGAATAGATGGTAAGACCCTATTGCTGAAGACTCCACATATTTGGGCTGCAAGGTCATTGAGAAATCTGGCTGGAGCTGAGCTGAAAACCTCCTCCATGTAGACCAGCTGACAGAAAGCTGGAAAAAGCCACACTGTTCAATGGGAGAGAGAGAAATTACCAGTGAAGATACACAACAGTAGACAATGCAAGCCTTATATTTGGCCAGTCAGGCCAAATGAGCCAACGGGTGCAATAGTGGCACATCTGTTATGGGGGAAATCAGCTCCCCTCTAATTTGACTGGAGGCCTGCTCCATGGGAGGGAATACATACCTGATACTGAAAACCTACAACAGGGGGAGTCATGAGCCCTAGGGGTGTAACATCTGCTGCTCTTTGGCTAAATATATATACTATGCTAACCAAACTGCCCAGTAAGCACTTCTCTTAATGTTCATACCCTTATATTAATGCTACTCTCAGTTTTGGTTAGAGAACCTTCTCTTTTCAGATGGCAGTGACATTGGGATGACTAAGAAGGCACCATGGTGCGGAGAAGAACTGACAGAGGTGTGCTCAGCACTGAAATATCTCAATCACACCTTCCATGTCTCAGGGTCCTTTGAGAAAGAGGTGGCGGAAAGAACGTAAGAGCCAAAAGAAGGGTAGGACTCCTTACAACGTGCTCCTCCAGACACAAAGTGGCCTGGATATCCATGACCTCACAGTGCCTGACACTAGCTACACAAGACCATCATAATAGGAAGGAAAGATCATGACATCAAAATAAAAGAGAGACTGATTGAGAGGGGGAGGGGATATGATGGAGAGTGGAGTTTCAACGGGAAAAGTGGGGGAAGGGAGGGCATTACCATGGGATATTGTTTACAATTATGGAAGTTGCCAATAACAAATAAATTTAAAAAATAACCTCAAAGTAAAATGACTTCAAATGTCCATAAACTAGTAACAAAAAGTTGTAGAGCTACAAAAAGAACTGACACACTGATACATGTTACAACATGGATTAAGACTAGAAGCATTAATCTACTGAAAGAATTTGAATGTAAAAGGCCACATACTATTTAACTGAATTTATATAAAATGTCTCTAGAAGGCAAATCCATAGAGACAGAAAGTGGATTACTGGTTACCAGAGAGATGGAAGGAGAGAATGAAGTAACTCCTAATGGCAATATTGGGTATGGGGGCATGGGGTTTCTTTTGGGGCAGCAAGTAGATTCTGGAAATTGATTATGGTAATAGATGCATAATGCTATGAATATACTAAAATCCATTGCAAATTATACATTTTAGAAAGAGTGAACTTTATGGTATGTATTTATGAAAGAGTGAAATATATGGTAAGTGATATCTCAATAAAACCGCCAGTTAAAAAAGTAAAGCCAGCCAGGTGTGACGGTGCATGTCCTTAGTCCCAGCACTCAGGAGGCAAAGGTAGGAGGATCACCATGAATTCAAGGCCACCCCGATACTACATAGTGAATTCCAGGTCAGGCTGGGCTAGAGCGAGACCCTATCTCCAAAAAAAAAAAGTAAAGCCAAAGTGAAAATTTAATTATTTAGAAGTAGTACGACTACATAATGACCAGTGCAATAAGGATAAGCAGGGTGAACGTCCTGCAGTCAAATCTTCCCATTGTGTTTGAAAGGAACGGGAAAGAATGCACAGATGTTTGTCAGCTGCCGTGGTGGCAGAAGATCCACCTATCAATGGAAAAGTTGTTTTGAACTAATAATTTTACAGTAGAATTTATATTCTATTCCATACTACAGTAGATATTTTTAAGAACATGTAATTTATTTATTTGAAACAGAAAGAGAAAGGGGGGAATGGGGCCACCAGGGCCTCTTGCCACTGCAAACTCCAGACACATGCACCACTCTGTGCATCTGGTTTTACACATGACTGGGGAATTGAACCTGGGCCACCATGCTTTGTAAGAAAGTACCTTTACCCACTGAGCAATCTCTTCAGCCCTGTAGTGACTATTTTACTGTTTACCAAACAGCATAAAAATAGAATGGGACTATTTTTCATCTACCAATCTATTAAAATTGTATATGCATTGGCCACGATGGCACATACCTGTAATTCCAGCACTCAGGAAGCCAAGGCAGGAGGATCATGAGTTCAAGTCCAACTAGGCTACATACTTTATCTCAAAAATAAAATAAAATAAAGTAGGGCTGGGGAGATGACTCAGCAGCTAAAGGTGCTCTCTTGTAAAGCCTGCTGGCCAAGGTTTGATTCACAGTATCCATGTAAAGCCAAATGCACAAGGTGGTACATGTCTGGAATTTGTTTGGCTGCCCATTCTTATTCTCTGCCTCTCTCTCTTTCTTTGCCATTCTCTCCTACTGTCTCTCTTTCTCTTTCTTAAATAAACAAATAAATATTTAAAAACAAAACAATCTTTCTACACACAAAGAAAGTGGTGAAGAAAAAGGTAAATAATTATACTGAAAATATTTTTTGAAGAACCCCTGCCCCAGTTGTTTATAAAATTTTGTACACTTGAGTCATTGCACAATTGTAGAGAAAAATACACAAGAAAATCCCATTCCCAAAAGTCATAATTTCAAAGTAAGGAAAAACTTAGAATACACTGAAATTTGGCGAGCCATGGCAAAATGACCTCAGTAAAACAGCTGCAAATAAATTAAAATGAAAACTAAGTTAAACTAAACTTTTAAATTGGCCAACTGATGCCAACTGGAAATCTTCAAAATCAATTTAAATGATCCCAAACATGCAAATTGTTGTGAATTTGACACATCATTAAGGGGAATAAAACTTCAGTAAATTAACAAAATTGTTAATTTCTAACAAATTGACCAGTCTGTGAACTAAAATTCAGAGCTCTGGTCTTCCTTCCTTCCCATCCCAGAGGACTGGAGTCCTTCCTCTTCTCCACATTTAATCCCTCCACCTGTGTTCTAGATTCCATCTCCTGCTTTCTCTGGCTGATGCTCTGTGGGAGAGAATCAGAAGCTTCCTTTTTTCTTTCGAAGAGTCTCTACAGGGAGTTGAAGCCCTTCATTGCCTGGAAAACATTCATACTCTTGAAAGATCCCAACTTAAGCAGCGCTGGGCTCGGGCCATTTTCCAAAACTCTGCTCACTTCCTCCAGGCCTGGGCTCTGCTGAGGCTCTCTAATGACTTGAGTACTTTGAGCAAGTCTGTCTTAGAGCAGTTTGCTTCCTCCAAACCCTGATGCTACCTAGTGTCTTCTTCTCACAAAGAAGGAACTAATGAATGAGGGAGGCAGTGATAATTGTCTGTCTGATATTCTGTCATTGAAGCTCCTTGTTTACAAGTCAGGCCTTTTTGTCATCTTTCTCTCCCAGTTGGTCACCCCAGTCTAATCCTCCCATGTTTTGCCCTGTCTTCCCCCCCACACCCACCCCACTACTTCCCAGACATTCAGCCATTCCCAACAGGGACTCCCCTGAAACACTCCCTATTCTAAAACATCTGTTTCATGACGGCAGAGCCTCAAGTTTGCAGCCCATTTGTACAACCCTGAACCTCCACTTCCGGGGTCAGTTTTGCTCAAGTACTTGACTTCTGCACCTTCTTCCATTATGTCTGAGGATGAGAAGGAAGGAGCCACCACCCTGAGCTCTCCTAGTCCCAAATAACAATAACAATAACAATAACAAACAACTGTCCTCACGCCCCAAACTTTGCAAATCTTGTCATTCTTCTACACAAGTCTCTACCCTCCTTGGCGTGAGCTTGAAATGACCTCATGTCTTAGTCACGGGGCTTCGTGCTGATGTTCTCTCATTAGTAGCATCAGCTACTGGATCCTACTGGCCTTCTATAAGGTCGTCATTCCCCTCAAAAACATCTTCAAACATCCTCAAAATTTAGAACATATTGCCTACCTTATATCCCTGCTCCACAAAATCTGAATTCCTTTCTAAAATGGGAGATTATCAGCTACAAAGATCTCCAATTCCTGCTCCATTCCCACCTTCCTCCCTCATTGCCACACACCCTCACCATGCAGGTCATGTGTCTTCTCTTTCTCTTTCAGTCCTAAAGGAACAGGGACTCCTTTTCGTTGTTGTTTGTTTTTGTTGTTGTTGTTGTTTTGAGGCAGGGTCTTGCTCTAGCTCAGCATGACCTGGAATTCCCCATGTAGTCTCAGGCTGGCCTAGAATTCACAGGAGTCCTCCTACCTCAGCCTCCCAAGTGCTGGGATTAAAGGTGTGCCCCACCACGCCCAACCATAGGTGATTCTTTAGCCACGATTTTTAAGTCACTTTTTCCTGAGACTTAACAAATACAACCTCAACCCCATGACCAAGGTGAACATCAGCAGCGAAAAACCAATGGAGTAGCATGTACCCACTGATATGATACAGTAAGCCCAGAACTTCTCCTCTGCGGTATCCCCCCCATCCCATAAAATCAGAAGAAAAACATCAGAGAAATCTTAATTGAAGGAAATTCTACAAAAATACAGGCTCTATACTCTTCAAAACTTAAGAACCTTCAAGGTCATAAAAAAATAGAAAAGATGGGAGAAACTGTCCCAGACCAGAGAAAACTAACTAAACATGATGACTAAATGCAATGTGGTATTCTAAATTGAATCTTGGGATAGAAAAAGGTCATTAGTGGAAAAACTGGTGAAATCAGAACAAAGTCTGGAGCTCAGTTAATAATGATGTACCAATGTCAGCCAGTGTTAATTAGAGGAAGTTGGGTGAAGAGCACATGAGACTCTCAGTAGTATGCTTACAATTTCTCTGTAAATCTAAAATTATTCCAAAATTTAAAAGTTCACATAAAAAATCAGCAGGAGAAAATGAAGCTGACAAGTAAAATGAAATGAAAAACATGAACTAGAGACACAAAGTCTTGATAGCATTTCAGTTTCTGGTTTCATCTAGATGTGGTCACCTTCTTCCCTAAGCTAATTCACATTGGGTTTCTTTAACATGCAATGATTTCTGTGCATGTGTGAGTGCATGTGTATGTGCATGATTCTGGGGATTGAACCAAAGGCCTTGCTAGACATGCACTGTCGCTGAGCTACATCCCACATCCCAAGCCCTTGGGTTTTTTCAGTCTCACTATATAGCTCAGGATGGCTTCAAATTCATGAGCCTTAGCCTCTTCCCTGAGTGCTGGGATAATAGGACTATGCAGCCACATCCAGCTAACGTTTCACTCTTTTTTTGTTGTTTGTTTATTTTTATTTATTTGAGAGTGACACGCAGAGAGAGAAAGAGGCAGAGAGAGAGAGAGAGAGAATGGGTGCGCCAGGGCCTCCAGCCACTGCAAACGAACTCCAGATGCATGCGCCCCCTTGTGCATCTGGCTAACATGGGTCCTGGGGAATTGAGCCTCGAACCGGGGTCCTTAGGCTTCACAGGCAAGCACTTAACCGCTAAGCCATCTCTCCAGCCCATGTTTCACTCTTGCATAGTCACTGAAGTTTTATCTCCCCTTCATCCTTAAGTGACTGTTACCGGTAACGTTCCCCTCTTCTCTGATCACTAAGATCCATCAGCTAAACCAGAAGCCCCTTACTGTGGCATTTTAACTGTGTTGACAGCGCTCGTTCTGGTAGTCGTTTCTTTCCTTGGCTTTCAGTGTGACGTACTGGACACTACTCTCAACCGCTCCCTACTCTGCTGACCCTTCTCAGTCTCCTTCATATCTCTTCTTCTGTTCTCACGCTTTAAAGACTCAGGACACTCATCCCACTAGCCACTCTGTGAGTGAGCACTCTGGTCTCGCGGCTCCACTAACCACCTACATCTTGATGATTTGACAACATCTGCCCTCATATAAGACCCTTTCTGAGGTCCAAATTTTATACACAGCCATCTTTTAGACATCTTCAGCTAGATATTTCACATGCATCTTTGTTTTTAGTTTTTTTATTCATTTATTTGAGAGACAGGGAGAGAGAGAATAGGCGTGCCAGGGCCTCCAGCCACTGCAAAGGAAGTCCAGATGCATGCGCCACCTTGTGCATCTGGCTTACGTGGGTCCTGGGGAATCGAACCGGGGGCCTTTGGCTTTGCTGGCAAATGCCTTAACCGCTCAGCCATGTCTCCAGCCCTCACGTGCGTCTTAAACTTCTATCTACAACCAAGTTCATCACCTTACCTCTTCCCATAACCCTGATCCTCCTTTGTTTCCCCAATTTACTAAATCACTTCCCTCATGTGTAACTCAGGGACAAGGAAACTAGCTTCATATCTCTCCATGACATGCGTCTTACTTCTAGTCAGCCACAGTCTCACAGTAACATCTGGGATACTCTTTTCTTATTCTCTTTTCTATTATAAGATGGATAGATGAAACAGTCCCATTTGGATTCCTTTCATCCTCAGCTTTGCAACCAAAATGATGTTGATGTCTTTATGATTTTTTTGAGGCAAGCCCAACAGACTGCCTTTTTTTTTTTTAAGAGACAGAGGGAGAGAATTGGTGCAGCAGGGCCTTCAGCCACTGTAGTCGAACTGCAGTTGTGTGCGCCCCCTTGTGCACATGTGCAACCTTGTGCACTTGTGTCACTGTACATCTGCCTTATGTGGGACCTGGAGAGTTGACCATGAGTCCTTAGGCTTCGCAGGCAAGTGCCTTAACTGCTAAGCCATCTTACCATCCTGTCTTTATGATTTTTAAACATACAGTTGTTATTTCCTCCTGAATCTTCTTTCTACAACCCCTCCCACTGCTATGCTTCCACTCATCCTTTAAGGTACAGTTCTACCATAATCTCTGTGATGCTATGGGACTCAGCCTTGGTGAGGATTTGAAATATTCTCTATGCCCCTACCCTATGCTTTCCTCTACCATTAGACTTTCTGATGGCAACTTGCAAGTCTGTCTCCAGCGATTATCTATCATGAGCTGCTTAGTTGTGCCTTCATTAGCTGTGTGTCTTGTGCATAAAGCAGTACAGCAGACACTTACCAGCGTTCTCAAAAAATGAAAGCAAAATAGTAAATAAACATAGGTTCACCTATTTGAAAAATAATCTTGTCTTGCTAAAACTCCTATTTCTCCACCCTCTCTGGCCCCTAGGTCTCTCTCTTTCTTTTCTCCATAGTCAAGTCCTTAAAAAACAAGTTCTAGAGAGCTGCTGACCATGACGGAGCTTGGTGAAGCTGAGGAGGCAGAGTAGCAGCTCCTAGTGGCTGCCGAGCAGCAGAGGGTGCACTTCACAGCTCAGGTGCATGGCTTCACGGAATTGTGTTGGGAGAAGTGAGGAGAAGCCAGGACATCTTCTAGATTCTCGCACTGGAAACCATCTCTCTCGTTGTGTGGACTGCCTCGTTGATACCACCCTGGCCATCACCAGTTGGTTTGCCCAGATTGTACAGAAAGGAAAGTAGGCCATCCCTCCAGAGAATGACAGAAGAAGGACTTATTATTAAGCAGGGAAAAGTTGCTCACCCATTGTAAAGTTAATGTCAGGTGGTAGATTGTACAGAAAGGAAAGTAGGCCATCCCTCCAGAGAATGACAGAAGAAGTACTTATTATTAAGCAGGGAAAAGTTGCTCACCCATTGTAAAGTTAATGTCAGGTGGTTACCAAAAGTGTTGGTGCTAAAAAGCAACAGATCAAATGGCAAACAGGTGAAATTCATTTATTTGGAATTCAGTAATTCCAGTTTGTATCATACCAGTTACTCAATAAATGTGAAGTCTCCACTTCTTTCTTTAAAAAAAAAATAACAAAAGCATGGTAGCTCACGCCTTTAATCTCAGCACTCGGGATGCAGAGGTAGGAGGATCACTATGAGTTTGAAGCCACCCTGAGACTACATAGTGAATTTCAGGTCAGCCTGGGCTAGAGTGAGACCCTACCTCGAAAAACCAAAACAATAAAATAAATAAATAAATAAAAATAACAAGCTCTAGGAGCTGGAAAGATGGCTTAGCGGTTAAGCGCTTGCCTGTGAAGCCTAAGGACCCCGGTTCGAGGCTCACTTCCCCAGGACCCATGTAAGCCAGATGTACAAGGTGGCGCATGCATCTGGAGTTCATTTGCAGTGGCTGGAGGCCCTGGAGCGCCCATTCTCTCTCTCTTTCTGTCTTGCTCTCTCACTTTCTCTGCTTCTTTCTCTGTTGTCTGTCCCTCTCAGATAAATAAATAAAAATAAACAAAAAATTAAAAAATAACAAGCTCTACTACCTTTTACAATGATAAGGAAACAACCAGCAGTCTATGTTTAATATTTAATGGGCTTAATTATGCATATATTTAAATTCATGTGTTAAATTAATATGTTGATTTGTAAATATTGCTTTTTCCATTCTCTCTCTTTTGCATGGGTGGTGAGTTGTCATTCTCTGATTTCGTCTCCCCATAGGACTGGGGTTACAAGTATGCACAGCCATAGCCAGCTGTTTACAAGGGTGCTGGGGAATCAAACTTAGGGCAAATCAGTCCTTCATACTTAGACAGCAAGTGCTCATGCCCACTGAGCCATCTCCCCAGTCCCTATTCTCATAAGATATATATATATATATATATATATATATATATATATATATATATATATATATGCCTCACCATTAGGGCCACTTTTTCAGTTATCTTTCATGTTTTTTTTAAAAAAATTGATGACCTCTTCAGTCTAAATGAAAGGTTTAGGGGAAAACACAGAACAGTTTGAATTCATAGATGATAAAGTCATTGAAAACTTTATTTTAGGTCACAACTCCCATGTGCATCACCCTAGGGAAGTTGGGTTGGGGTGTACATCCTACAAGAGTATATTCATGGAGTCACTTGATGTATTGCATTGTAAAATCATTTTTTAAATTGTTAAAATTTTTAAATATGTATGTATGTATGTATGTATTAGAGACAGAGATAGAGTGAGTGAGAGACAGAATGGGCACGCCAGGGCATCTAAGCAGTGCAAACAAACTCCAGGCCCATGTGCCACCATTGTGCATCGGGCTTATGTGGGACCTGAAGAATCAAACCTGGGTCAAATCGAACCTGGGTCCTTAGGCTTCACAGGCATGCACATTAACCACTAAGCCATCTCTCCAGCCCCCAAGTTGTTAAATTTTTAACTGAAGGATAGCATTCATGCAGAAAAGGGCAAAATTCATAAGTGTTTGGCACAATGGACTGACATAAAGTGAAACACCCATTGAACATCACTTCTGTCAAAAAATAAAACATTTTGAGCATCCCAGAAGCCCCTCCCAAGTACTACTCTATGGCTTTTTAAAGCAATCTTTAAAAAGTATATTTAGAGTCATCCAACACATGCAGTTGTGAGGTCATAGCACCAGGAATAGTTATCAAAGCTGTGTTAAATTTCGTTGGCTAGGGATTCTGTGACAAATGACCTCTACAGGAATCCAAAATACCATTGTTGAGGACATGTCAGGTTAATAGGTTTTGTCCTAATAGCAAAATTGCATTATTAATGGCATTATTTGGGCACTTCCTATCTATTAGTTACATAGTGCTTTACCTATTGTAAACAATTTAATCCTTAGACCCTGTTTATAGATGAGAAAACCAAGGCAGAAACAGGTTAAACAACTCTTTTGAAGACACAGCTTGAAAAATGGCAGAGTCTGGACCCCGAGCCAGGCAGTCTGGCTCCAGAGTCCACAAGCTTAGTCACCATACCATACTGCCCTATCCAGTGGTTTGTTGTTCAAAATAAAGTAAATGAGAGCAAACCCTGTAATATGAGAGACTCTGTAAGGACTCAAATATAAGGTTACTCCCTCTTTCCTGAGGGATGATTTTGGAAAAACAAAAAAGCAAAACCTCACCCTATATTCAAACTTATACGGTATTTGCAGATGACTCCCAAATATTTATGCCCATCCCAGACCACTCCTCCAGACTGCAGACCCACCTACCCAACAGGCACTTCAAAGACAGCAGCCCCAAATCACAAGTCATCATCTTTGCAGACCAACCCCCTTCCACCTTCCTGCTCCTTTTGTCTAGCACAAAAAACACCACACCACCCAGCCAGCTGCCAAGTCAGAAACACAAATGTCATGATCCCAGACGCTCCTTCCACTCTTCCAAAATCTCACGTTCTCCTTCTGCTTAAGGGAAATTTGTTCTATCTCCTCAGAAGCTCCCAATTTCTCTGTGCCATGTCTCAAGTCTAGGATGCCCATCAGCGTCTACTAAGTCCTAAGGACACAGTCTGCGAGTCGAAACACTGCTTACTCTCCACTTCTGACGGATTTTATGTCTCCACTGTTGGGTCCCCCCCCCCACCTCCAAAATTGGCCCCTCAGGACCCTTTCCGCCTCCCTGCTCAGTTTTCTTCTCACTTTATTTTTCTGGAGCATATACTCTCAAGTAGACCACCATCCCCTAAACTCTGTGGTTCCAATACCTCCCAGTCTCTACACTTAAATTTGGGATAGAGGAAGGTAAGGGAAAGAGAACCGGAGGGTTGAATAAAAAGGGATAAAGATCATGGGGCAGTAAGTGGCTAACAGGAAAGCAAAGGTCAGTTAAGATGGAAGGATGGGAAGAGGAAGAGGGAGGGTGAAAGGGAAGCGAAGAGAAAGGTGTGAAGAAAACGCAGTGATGAGAAAGACCCAGGGGAAAAGAGGTGAGAAGAACGATGAGGAAGAGAGAGAGGGAGAGGGCTGGAAGGAGATGGGGAGAATGGATGGGAAGAGGGTGTGGAGATAAAAGGAACTGAGCAGAAGACAAGGGGAGAAGAGGGAAGAAGAGAGGTGAGACGGGGGGGGAGAGAGAACGGACAGCGGGGCAGTCAGAAGGGGGTGACGGGGGACTCTGGATGGAGAAGGGGGCTGCAGGCCAGGACTGGGGACGGGCAAGCGCCGAGGACCAGGGGGCCGGACAGGAGGAGAGGACCTGGAGAAGGGACGAGAAGCAGGACTGGATCGGGCCGGGCCGGGGCCTGGGGCCGGGAAGCGGAGGGGCGGGCGGCCGGGGCCGGGGGCGGGGGCTCGGGCGGAGGGGCGGGGGCTCGGGTTACCGCGCGGGGCGGGCGGGCGGGGGAGGGGCGGGGAGGGGGCTCGGGGCCGCGGCGGCGCATCTCGCATCCTCCGCGGGGCGGCTGTGGAGGAGGAGGAGGAGGCGGCGCCCCTGCGGCGGCGGGCAGACGGACGGACGGACGGACCGACCGACCGACCGACCGACCGACCGATCGACGGAGCGCAGACCGACCGGCGGCCGGCCGCGCCGAGGGGACCGCGGGCCCGAGACCGCGGCGGCGGGCGGACGATGCGCGGCCCCAGGGCCCTCGCGGGCGAGCGCTGCCCCGGGGGCTGACCGCGGGGCCCGACGGCGCCCCGGCGGCACCGGGCTAGGGAGTCCGCGCCGTGCCCAGGTCAGTGCCCGGCCGCCCGGCCGCGGGCTCCGTGGGCCTCCCGGGCGGCGGCGGCGGAGCCGGGGGCTTTGTTCTGCGCCGAGACAATGGGGGAGGGGGAGGGGAGCGAGGGGAGGGGGCCGCGGCCTGCGGGAGGCGGCGGGCGCGGGCCGGGGTCTTTGTGTGTGTGTGTCACCCTGCCGGGGTGTGCCGCCGCCCGCGAGCGTGCCCGGGGCAGTGGGCGAGGGCGAGGGTAGGGCTGTGCGTGTGCCCCAGCGCGAGCGCATCGTCCGAGTGTGAGTCAGTGCGTGTCCCCGCGGCTGCGTGTGCATGTGCGTGCCGCCCCGAGGGGGTGTGTGGGGCGACCGTAGCCCGTGCCCTAGCGAGCCGTCTCGGTGCAGAGTCTGTGTGTGTGTGTGAGTGTGTGTGTGTGTGTGCCATCTACCTGGCTCCGTGCGAACCATGTGTCACAAAGCGGGGATGGGTGTGTGTGTCTGTGTGACAGAGACACAGTGACACAGACAAAGAAACCGGGGGGGGGGGGGGGGGGCAGAAGCAGAGAGAGGCAGGGACAGCCTCAAATGGATTGTGGGTCACACAGACTGGCTCTGAGTGAGATCTGGAGCCAGAGTCACCGGGACTTTGGATGCCCAGTTCAGGAGCCTGTGCTGGGGGGACAGAGGGAGGTCACTGCAGGCCCGGGTCCCATGTGGAGGGGGTGGGGAGATGGAACTCTACAGGCACAATGAACTCAGTGTGGCATGGGCTGGGCCGGCAGCCACAAGGTCATAGGGCAGAAAAATATTGTCACTTAATGTCAACTCTTCAAATACCCTCAGGGGACACGATCATAGCCCTACTCGACCCACAAGGACACAGTCCCAGGCAACACAAATCCTCAAGAGATAACCTCACAGCCACCTAACACCCCAAGAAACACTGTCAGAATCAACGCACACCCACTGTAAACTTCTCTGAAGCCAACACACACCTAGGCAAGATGTTCTCAGTACATCACACACACACAACAGAAGTGCAACCAAGATTGCACTGAACAACCAATACCACTGTCAACACACACCATGAGCCACACTGACAATGCCGACAGCTCTCAAGAAACATTGCCAGAGTAATACATACCCATTGGAAACACTGTCACCCGCTGCACACCTCGCAGGTCAGATATACTTCTCAGCCTCTTCAAACATCACAGGGGTCCCAGAACCCTAGCCCTAACAGGCCGTTGTGTTGCAAACTGCCCTTACCCCACAGCACGTCCCCTTGTACAACCTCTAGGAGAGCCATGGTTTGATTACCCACTGCACAGAACTGTATTTTCCCTTCTGCTAAATAAACCTCTCGTAATGCTCACACCATGGCTCTTCATCCATAGACTTCCCAAGCTCACTTTGTCCCTGAACACTTTGAGACTTGGATCAGTCTTTTCCGCACCCTATGCCCTGGATGTCTCTTCAAATGCCAGCTTCAGTTTTGTCACCTCTTTAGCTCCTCTTTCTTTATTTCCTCCCATAGACCATTCTACAGCTATTTGACCTCTAAAATTCTAAACTCTTAGATCCCACTCTGTACAACAGCTTTCAGATGCCCTCACTCCTGTTATACTCAATAACCTAATAATGACCTTCTGACCTTGACCTCTTGGTTTGTTCCTACCTGCTTTTGTACCCCTTTCCATTTCATATGCCAAAAGCTGTGCTTTCAGCCACTCTTTAACTACTTTCTTCCATTATCTTTGAGCCTTGCCACCTCACAAATTCTCAGCCCTATCTAAAGTGATTTCTTAGCCACATTGACACTTGTAAAAACCTTCTTTTCTGTAATCCCCTCTTTAACTGGGACTCCCATAAATACATTAATAAATAAATAGACATTCTTTGTCTATTTTCTTGACACGCTAGTTCTCTACCATTGTTTCCAGCAGCTTAACCCACTGATTCATTTAGCACATACCAAACACCTACTCTGCCTGGCATTGTGGTAGGGTGGGCATTTCAAGAGTAAACAAAATGGGTATATGACCCTCAGGGAGCTTACACTGTGGGCTGAGCTGTAACACATTTGCACACAGCAAGGAACAGAAGTCCAGGTAGCAGGGTCAGAAGGGGCTTTCTGAAGTAGGTGGCTTTTAAACTTGGTGAATAATCAGGAATTGATCAAGTAAAGGAGAGATGGAGGTGAGATGGGGATGGGTAGAGAAGATCCCAAGCCAAGAGAGCAGCTCTTGTCAAGGGCAAGAAAGCCTCTTGCTTTCGGGGCTAGAGTAGTTCACTGACTGTGGCACTTATAGCATGAGGTGGGGAGAAGTGGGAGTGTCATGGGGAGGAGGAAAGGGGCTTAGATCACCCAGGGTCTTTTAGACCACAGGAAGTTCATTTGACCCTAGAATAATGGACAGTCATCAGATCTTTCAGAGCTGTAGAAGACAGATTTGTTTTAGGAATAGCACTCCGGCAGGCTGGAGGAGGTGCCTGAGGAGGATGTCGGTGGGCTGTTGCAGGGACACAGGCAGGGGTAATGCTGGTCTGCAGTGGAGGAGTGGCAGGAGACAGGAGCAGCAATTTAAACAGTGGGGTCATCAGATTGACAAAATTTATGTGGCTGTTGAGGAAAGGGAGGAACTGGGTCTGCTCCCTCACTGAAGAAACTGAAGCCATCCGGTCTGAGTTCTCCAGCAGTCTACCTCCTCTCTCAAATCTTACCTGCATCCAATCCTTTCTCCTTCCTTCCCATAATAATGAATAGGTGTCTCTTCTACTGAAGACTGGTCCTCCATCTGCATTTTGGATTCCATCCCCTTTCTCCTCCACAGAGACTTCCATGCCCTTTCTCATGTCCCCAGTTTCATGCTTTCTCCCATTCCTCTCTGGAATATATCAAGAGTCTCCATTCTCTCTAGCCTTTCTTAACCTTGTAATACCCTGTAGCTACAAGGCTTTCTCTCCTCTACTTGATCAACTCCTGTTTATTCATCAAGTTTAAAAGCCACCTACTTCAGAAAGCCCCTTCTGACCCTGCTACCTGGACTTCTGTTCCTTGCTGTGTGCAAATGTGTTACAATGCTCAGCCCACACTGTAAGCTCCCTGAGGGTCATATACCCATTTTGTTTACTCTTGAAATGCCCACCCTACCACAATGCCAGGCACAGTAGGTGTTTCACTATCACTTTGTGAGAAAGATTATTCTCTAGCTGCTCCCACTTACCTCCTATTTATTCCTGCCCCCCCCCTCATGTAACTGTTGTCCCTAAGAGAAGGTGACCTCTCTCCAACCAATTCAGGGGGATTTTTTTCCCCAAAAAGTCCCAGCTGCTTGATCTCTTGGCAGGCGCTGACATAGTTGAGCTTTCTTTCCTCTGAGTTGTTCTCATTTGGGCTTCAGAGTCACCATTTTATTCTATTAACACGTAAAGGAGCACTGATGTGCCAGCCGTGCCTCTATGTGATGGGAATACAATGATGAATGTCACCGTGCTTACCTCAGGAAGCTGACACTTCAGTGGAGTCAAAAAGCAGATGACTGTGGTATGGCTGCATCTATGTCTCTACCCGACCTCCTTCTGGCTCTCCTCAGTTGTCTTAGAGGAATCCTACGCACAGCCCTTAAGTGTTGTCGCTCTTATGATTCTGGCTTGGATCTTTTTTATCTCAGTGTGCACACATACCTCTGATGATCCATCTCATTCATTTCCAGATTTTTTTTAAAGATCATCCTTTTAAAATAATATTTTTAGTTACTCATTTATTTGCATGTATGTGTATGTATGTTCGGGAGGAGGGTTCAGAGTCTCTTGTTGCTGTCAATGAACACCAGATGCTTGTGCCACTTAAATATTTTATTTATTTATTTGAGAGGCAGATAGTGAGGGAGAGAATGGGCACTCCAGGGCCTCCAGCCACCGCAAATGAACTCTAGATGCATACGCCAACTTGTGCATCTGGTTTATGTGATTACTAGGGAATTGAACCTTGGTCCTTAGACTTCACAAGCAAGCACCTTAACCACTAAGCAATCTCTCCAGCCCATTGCATCAATTATTTTGACTGGCTTTATGTGGGTACTAGGGAACTAAATCCAGGTTGGAAGGCTTTGCAAGCAAGTGTCTTTAACCACTAAGCCATGTCTGCAGTCCCATTTCCAGGGTTTTAAAAAGTATTTATTTATTTACTTATTTGAGAAAGAGAAACCGGCAGGTAGAGGGAGAGGAGAGAATGGGTGTGCCAAGGCCTTCAGCCACTAGAAATGAATTCCAGATGTATGCCCCACTTAGGTGGGTCCTGGGGAATTGAACCTGGGTCCTTTGACTTTGCAGGCAAGAGCCTTAGCCACTGCCATCTCTCCAGCCCCCATTTCCAGGGTTTTTTACTTGACAATTCTAGACTCACGACTCCCAAATGTCTCCTGCTGTCTGCCTGATCTTTCCTGTATAGCTAAAAGGCCCCTTAAATGGACAAATTTGAACTTGTTTTTCCTTCCCCAAATCACTGTCCCCACTCAGTTTTCAAGCTAAAAACCCAGAAACTACTTGTAACCACTGTCGTCTCTACATGTCCTATAATCCAGAAGGTACTGGGACCCTGCTGATTGGTCCTCCCCTCCAGCACTGTGTGAAGTCTCAGCCTCCTTTCCCCATTCCCTCTGTGGTCGTCCTTGTCTCGCCATCTGAATTTTTTTAATTTTTTGCTTTATTTATTTATTTATTTATTTATTTATTTATTTATTTATGAGAGGGAAAGAGGCAGAGTGAGAGAGAGACAGAGAGAGAGAGAGACAGAATGGGTGCACCAGGGCTTCCAGCCACTGCAAACGAACTCCAGATGCATGCACCATCTTGTGCATCTGTCTTTATGTGGGTCCTGGAGAATTGAACCTGGGTCCTTTGGCTTTGCAGGCAAGTGCCTTAACCACTAAGCCATCTCTCCAGCCCACCATCTGAATTTTTGCAGGAGCCTCCTAGTTCTTCCTACACTTCCACTCCTCCTTTTTCTGGTCCCTGCTTCTCACTGCAACCAGGAAGATTTTCATAAAGTGCAAATCCAGCCAGATTCCTGTGCTTCAGTGTTTGTTTTATTTCTGTGAAATCTCTACTTTCTTTTTTGTTATTTTTATTTATTTATTTTGAGAGCGACAGAGAGAGAAAGAGGCAGATAGAGAGAGGGAGACAGAATGGGCACGTCAGGGCCTCCAGCCACTGCAAAGGAACTCCAGATGCGTGCGCACATCTGGCTGACGTGGGTCCTGGGGAATTGAGCCTCGAACCTGGGTCCTTAGGCTTCACAGGCAAGCGCTTAACCACTAAGCCATCTCTCTAGCTCAGAAATCTCTACTTTTGAATAAGGCTTATGACTCATAATTTGGCCCCCAACCTCTCAGCCTGCCCCATTTCCCTAAGTCCCTCACATGTCAAGCTCAAGTCATTAAATCCTTGTAATTACCCCAGTAACAGTTCTTCCATGCTGCTGTCATCTTCCATGTCGCTGGCCCTTTGCACGTACTGCTCTGTCACCTCAAAGCCCCTTCATTCCCTTCTCCTGACTAATCCCTTCTCATTTTCCGCTCCAGCTCCAAATCCTCTCTGACTCCATCAGGAGAACTCCTTGTTTCACCGCCTTCATTACCTCGTCCTTACTCTGTCTCCCAACAAAGCGGAACCCTCTTGATGTCAAGACTGCACACTGCTCATCTCCCTGACTTAGGGTCCCACCCACATGCGTGGCAGTGAATGAACACCTGAGTACATCCCTCACCCTCATTCACTCTGAAAAAGACGTCTCAGCTGCCCACATAATCAAGACATTTTCACACAGTCCTCTCCCTACTGGAGACCTTTCCCCTTTCCCTAAAGCCATCCTTCCTCCCCTCCCCCATCCTCAATGGTCTCACTCTTCCCCTCTTTCTTACCACCCTGGGCTTCTCTTTTCCTAGATTCTTTTCCTCATTCCTCTCTGTACTTTATTTCTCTTCCATTTGGCCAGCAGGTATTTTGAAAGCACAAAGTGTTTATCGAGCCATGTCCACAGGGCCTGGTAACTTGAGGTTCTCAGAAGATATAAAGGACATGAATTCTGTGGACCTACTGTAGTAGTCACTTTTCTCATTTCTGTGATAAGCTATCCAACAAAAGCAACTGAAGGAAGGAAGGGTTTCTACTGGTTCACCATGGAAGAAGGGACAGGTGGCTGCTAACATTGCACTCACAACCAGGAAGCAGAGAGAGGAATGTTGGTGTTCCTTTCACAGTCTCCTTTTTATTCAGCCTGTAGATAGATGTACACACACACACAGGGTGTATCTAATCACCTTCCTTACACCTCTTTGAAAATACCCTCCCAGACCCTCTCAGAGGCTTGTCTCCTAGATGATTCTAAATCCAGTCATGTTGACAATGGAGATGAACCACCACACCTTTTATCAGGCCACAAGGCAGTACAGTGCCTCACCAGCTCCTCCACCCTTCCAAACCCCTTCTCTGAGGTGCCACTCTTCTTTCCAGTTGCCCACACACTCACCCTGAGCCGAACTTTTGGCCCTTGCTCATTCCCATCTTAGGTTCCCTTATTCTGGAGCCCTCCTCCTTGTCCCATTCTTTCACGTCCATGGTAACAGAAACCAGTCTGGGCTCTCTACACTCTTATGCACTGGTACTTGTTAGCAAAAATTCCTTGTTAGCACAAGTTCCTGCTGCTTGATTCCAGCTTCTTGTTTTCTGCAGTCTGCCCCTTCCTTCTGATCCAGTGTCCATGGTCCCCTATGTGTTCCTCTGAGACCATGGCCATTTGGGAGGAACTTCCAGTTATCCGTGTCCCCCAAACAGCTAGCACCTCCTCTGGGTGGTCCACAGGGAGCCCCTCTAGTCTGAGTCAGGATGTGCTTTCCGCGCACTTAGCACACTGCATGCCCTTATTTATGTTTCTTTCTCTAATTTCTTTTTTAATGAGAGAAAGAGAAAATTGGTGCATCAGGGCCTTGAGTCACTGCATTCGAACTCCAGATGTGTGAGCCACCTTGTCCGCATGTGTCACCTTGTGTGCTTGTGTTACCTTGTGCATCTGGCATATGTGGGACCTGGAGAGTCGAACGTGGGTCCTTAGGCTTTACAGGCAAGTGCTGTAACTGCTAAGCCATCTCTCCGGCTCTATGTTTCTTTCTCTAAGCCATTCAATAAAAGGAGCTTAGTATCTCCGCCAGTGAGAGCCAAGAACCTGGAAGACAAGAAGGAGGAAAAGAAAGAAAAAAAGTAGCTACATCTCAGACCTTCTAGCCACTAGCGTTCATGACCTGGGTGACTGGAGCTTCTCTGAGCTTCCTTTCGGCAGTGAAAATGGGGGTAATGGTATCTCCTTAGAAGGTTGTTTTGAAGATTCAGAAAAAAATTAAATATTGAATTACTAACCTAGTTGATTTTACCTTTTCTTGGTACTGCAGCTTCAAGCCAGGGCCTCATATTTTATTGTAACTTTAACTATTCCATCCTGTGGTGTGCTTTCCTGCTTTTCAACCTACTTCTTGTCTATGCTTGTTCTTTTTTCCCTCGATATCTTGGAGTTGCCGCCTTTCCGGACCATCCTATCTTCACTGGTCTCTTCTATAGCCTGGACTCTGTCAGGATCCAGCTTTGGAGTCGCTCTCTTGCCCTGTGCTGCCCACGCCTCCCTACCTGTGATTACCATGAAAGCAGAGCCTTGCCTGAGTTCTTGTCCTGTCTGTCTCTAGGGTTAGCGTGCTTGGCACATGGCAGAGCTTAAATACTTGCTGACTGCATGGATCCATGATTCAGTTCATATGTGCGCATGGATCCACTCCTTCCGTCTCCACTGTCTCCTTTCATTCCTAGGGGGCTCTGGGCGCCCCCCGGGTTCCCTCCCCTCTCTCATTATGTAATTCTGTGCTCATGTGTCCCTGTACCTGGAGAATCAGTTGCCTCATTACTGATCCCCTTCTAACCTGCCTTGTGCACCGTGCCAGATTTAATCCCCTAAAGCAAGACTTTGGTTGTTCTTCTTCGTTTTGTTCCAGCCAGCCAGCTGCTTAAGCTTTTATCTGTGCATACCAAGTCTTCCACCAGAGAACTATGGGGCCTAACAACAAACTAGTTTTGGTGACTGTAGGAAAGAATTGCATTCTGGATGTCTCCATGTTCCCATCCCTTGGTGTCAGATTCCTCACCCATGGAATAGCACTTATCCCAGGGTTACAGTGTCTGTGTCACAATAGCAACGGCTAGCATTCATTGAGCCTTTTTTGCTAGGCATTTTGTGAGCCTTACTTCATTTGACTCTTCTATCAGCCATTTAAGGTAGGCACTTCAATTCACATATTACAGAAGAAGAAATGAAGGCTTACAGAGATTATCCAGGCATAGTGGCTTACACTTGTAATACCAGTACTCAGGAGGATCAGGAGTTCATGACCTACCCGAGCTACATAGTGAGTTCAAGGCCAGCCCTGGGCTACAAGAGACCCTGTCTCAAGCAGTGGAAAGAGGAAGGAAGGTAGGTACTCCTCTTATCACTCCTCCAGTATTTCCTTGAAACCAAGTCTCTCAACTAAACCTGGAGCTGCTTTTTTTTTTTTTTTTTTTTTTTTTTTTTGCCAGATTCTCAGGCATCTGTCCCCCATAGGACAGGGGTTACAGGTGTGTATGGCCATATCAAACTTTTTATATAGGTGTTTGGGGTCGAACTCAGGCCCTTATGCTTATGCAAGAAGCACTCTTACCCACCACACTATTTCCCCAAGCCCTGGAAGCCATATCCTAACCAGAAATGGAATTCCCTCATGCCTCCCCATGCTATATTGCCTCTCTGTTATAGAGATACAGTAAGCACGGATTGATGAGGAGTCAATGCCAAGTCTGACCTGGTTTGTGCCCCGTTGTGAGTCAGTGCATTCTCTTTTCTTTCCCTTGGCAGCAGCTTTGCCCCTTTACCACTTTCCAGACCACCAGGGACTTCTCACTGCTACATTCACTGGCCAGTTCTCAGCCTATCTCTACCCTGCTTGAACTCTCAACAGCATTGTACACTGTTATCTTTCCCTCCTTTTTAAAAATTTTTACTTTTTATTTTATTTATTTGAGAGAGAGAGAGAGAGAGAATGGGCTTGCCAGGGCCTTCAGCCGCTACAAATGAACTCTCCAGATGCATGCGCCACCTTGTGCATCTGGCTTGCATGGGTCCTAGGTAATTGAACCTGGATCCTTTGGCTTTGCAGGCAAGCGTCTTAACCGCTAAGCCATCTCCCCAGTCCCCTTTCCATCCTTTAAAAAAATACTTTATTTATGTATTTTTTTAATGAGGGAGAGAGTGAGAGCAAGAGTGAAAGAGAGTATGGGTGCACCAGGGCATCTAGCCACTGTAAACGAATTCTAGATGCTGCACCACTTTGTGCATCTGATTTTACATGGGTACTGGGGAATTGAACCTGGGTCATTAGGCATTGCAGTCAAACGCCTTAACCACTGAGCCTTCTCCCCAGCCCTTTCCCTCCTGTTTGAAATGTTTTCTTCTTCACTTCTTTGATGCTGCCTCTGGAAAGAAGAAAGGTCTGCTCAGCTCCCCCTTCTATGTGACTTCCCCGGAGTTCTGGCCTAGACTCTGTTCTCGGCAAAACCTGTCTGATTATGGGGTCTCCACACTCATGGCTTTCAGTTACTCTATGATCCATGTCTCCAAGCCAAGTCTCTCTCCTAAAGCCCAGGCCTGAAAATTCAATGATGCCTGGGACATCTCCATGTGGAACCCCCAACCGGTACCCACCAAATGCTTCTCTTTAGTATCTTAATGGCACCACTGAGATGCACAGGCCAGAACCCCCCCGGGGGGGGGGTAGTCTGGAGTGTTGAGTCTGTCCATTCCCTCATCTCTCCTGTACAGTCCTTGGCCACGTCCTGCCCTCCTCACCTCTTCACATCCTTCCTACTGCTAACCTGGAGCATTACAGATGGTCTCCCTCCTCCAAGTTCTGTTTCTTTGGGCTTTCATCATCCTGCTGGGACCCTCCCCTCAGCTTCCCTGTCACCTTTTTCTATCTTCCCCCCTTCTCTGTAAGTCTCGGGCAACATGGAGTGCATAGTCCTGAGATCAGATTAAGGCAGCATTAACTCAGGAAAACTGTTTCACTCTGAGCCTCCATTTCCTCATTGGGAACTAGAAGCTGGGATTCCTTCCTCACGGGGTTGTTACGATGATTAAATGAGATATTGTCTGTAAACGGCCTGGCACTGAGCCCAGCGCACGGTAAGAGCTCAGAAAATAGAGCCTCTTCTGCTCATGTTTGTTCTCAGGCTTTCCCTGGAGTGCCTCCTGGAACATAGAGCCAGGCCCTGGCACTGCCCTGGCCACTGACTGCCCCAGGCTCTGGGGGAGGGTAGCATTGGTGTCTAGGGACATCCAGAAAGCTAGTTTGTCAGCCTTCTCCTCCTCCCACCACCTCCGCTCCCTCGTCCCTTCCTCAGGCACTGTTCCTGCCCCTTCCCAACACCTCGAGTCTCCACTCTTTCCTCTGCTGATCGCACTAGCCCTCCCTCAGCCTTGCTTCCTGTCAGCCCTCCACCCAGGACTCTCACCTCTCCTCGGTGTCCCTTTTCTCTGTGCCCTGTATCCACATCCTTTCCCTCTCCCAGACTACCCCTTTCCTCTACTTCTAGCCCCTCTGCTGTTTGTAGTCCCCCTCCCCTCACCCCTGTTGTCTTTCTGGTCCTGCCTCTCACTGGCCCTGGAACAGGAAGTTGAGGGAGGAGGCCTAGGCGTTGCCAGCTCCCCTAGCCTGCTTCCCCTTTTGTACCTCGGGCCACTCCTATACTTCCTCCTGGAGAACTCCCCTTTCCCTTGTGGTCCCCCTGGTTCCCTCCCCCAGCTCACCTCTCTTTCCTCTCCCATGTTCCCAGTTGCTCCCAGGTCCTATAGACACACAGGCTGGGGATGGGAGGGGGCCTCTGTTAGCTAGGGAGGGAGAACTGACATCACGTTTCAGGCCCCAATGAACAGTCTTGCCCCTCCCCCTCCTAATGAGAACCAGCTGTGGTTCCAGAGGCCCAGATGTGGGGATTGAGGGGGAGCGGGATGGAGTCAGGACCAACAGGGCTCGGGGCAGAGCAAGGGCATGTGGCAAGGAAAAACTGGTTCCGAGAAGAGATGTGACAGGCTGAGCAGCAGGACACAGGACAGTGTGGGGCACAAGAGGAGATGGCAGGGAAGGCCAGCCCTGGGAGGAGAGGGACAGACCTTGGGAGGAAAGAAACAAGAACTAGGAGGAGGAGCAAGTGTTAGGAAAGCGGCTGCAAGGCACACAGGACAGATGGGAGAGGTGGTGCTCAGAAGAGGATGGAGAGGGGATGAGACAGTCTCAAGAGAGAGTCTGGAGTTCGAATTTGGAACTGGAAGCTGTGGAGCAGGAAGTGATGAGGCATAGTCCAGACAGAGGCCCCAGGGACTTGGAGGTCACAGCTGCAGCCGCAGAGCTGACCACGAGTGCCCCGGCAGCGTGTGTGAGAGCACGCCTGTGTGTGGGTGGGTCTACAAGTGTGTGTACGCGTGCCTCCCTTGTCAGTCTGCGCTATGTATGTGTAACACTGGGCTTGCCTGGGCATGGAAGCATATGTGTGCCAGTGTTCCTGTGTGTGTGTGCATGTTTGAGAGTGGGGAGTCCGAGAGTGTGCCTTTCTGTGAGGTCCATGAGAAATTCTTTCTCTGCGTCTGTGTGCCTCAATGAATATGTCATCTGTGTGTGGGAATGGGCTTTTGAGTATGGGAAGAGGAGTGTCTGTATGTGCACTGGTTATGTTGTGTGTGTAATAATAAGTCTTTCAGTGTGTGTTGAATATACTTGGGTACATGTGAGTCTGACTGTGACAATACATCTGTGTGACTCTGTGTGTTAGTGTGCCAGGCTGTGTGGGGGCCTGTGACTTTATGGGTGTGAGCCTTTGTGTGTCCAGTGTGAGAGAGACCTGGGGGCATTAGCAGTGGACAGAGGTTCAGGTCAGGTAATGAGAGGAACCAAAAGGTTCACCGTTGGGAGAAGGAGCTGCTCTCATACAGGGCATTTCCCTGACCCTGAGTCCTTCCTCTGCAAGGCTGATCATATACCTGAGCTTTTATCTCATACTGATACATGGGTTCATTCAGAAAAAGGACTGATCAGATGGCTCAGTGGCTAGAGGTGATTGCTTGCAAAACCTACTGGTCTGGGTTCAATTCCCCAGTACCCATGTAAAGCCAGGTGCATATAGAGTTCATTTAGAGACAAGAGGTCTTGGTACAACCATTCTCTTTGCTTCTCTTTCTCTCTCTCAAATAAATAAAAATTTTAAAAATATTGATCTTGGGTTGGAGAGATGGTTTAGTGGTTAAGGCGCTTGCCTGCAAAGCCAAAAGGCCCAGGTTCAATTCCCCAGGACCCATGTAAGCCAGATGCACAAAGTGACACATGCGTCTGAAGTTTGTTTGCAGTGGTTGAAGGCCCTGGTGTGCCCATTCTCTCTCTCTCTCTCTCAAATAAGTATATATAAAAATATTGATCTTGTGCAATATATCAATGCCCACACTGTACATAAAAGTGAATGAGATAAGTCTTGAGACCTTTACACAAATAATTGTCTGGATTGGGAGAAAGATAATTATAGCACGTTGACCTCACAGTCCATTACCTTCTTCCCCCACAATCCACTAGTGCTTTCTTTCCACTGACAGATATGACTAGGGCTAACCTTTGACCCTTCACTCCTAACCTAATCCCTAGCTTTGGTCCAACCATTTCACAGATCAGGCAAATAAAACTAAGAGTGGATTCAAAGCCACTACTTTGTTTTATTATTTTTTTAAAATATTTTATTTATTTATTTATTTGCAAGGAAAGTGAGAGAAAGATTGGACACCCCAGACCTTCGTTTCTGCAAATACACTCCACATGCATGAGCCACTTTGTGCATCTGGCTTTATGTGGGTACCGGGGATTTGAATGTGGGCCAAACCTGAGCCAGCAGGCTTTGCAAGCAAGTACCTTTAATGTCTGAGCCATTTCCCCAGCCCCACTACTTTTTAAAAAAATTATTTATTTATTTAAAAAAGAAAGAGTGAGGGGGGATGGGCTTGCCAGGGCCTCCAGTCCCTTCAAACAAACTCCAGATGCATGCATCCCTTTGTGCATCTGGTTTACGTGGGTCCTGGAGAATCGAACCAGGATTCTTTGGCTTTGCAGGCAAATACCTTAACCGCTAAGCCATCTCTCCAGCCCCCCACGATGGGACTTGGGAATCTAGGTGAGGAGGGAGTCAGTAACCCACGTCCCTTTAGAGGACAGTAAATCCTAGAGCAGAGCAAACACTCCAAGACCAGAGGACAAATGTCTATGGTCATAGCACTGACCATGTTATCCAAGGATCATGGACTCACATGTTCAGTCTATCATCAGAGTTGACATAACGTAGAGATTTCTCTGAGTGTGCTAAGGTGAGACTGTGGTGATGTGGAAGCACGAGGCTCTGGTCATTCATCAACAATGACTGTCTGCTTATGCTGGGCCTCTACTGAACCTGGAAAATGAGAGGCCCAGGCCTGCCCCACCCTGAACGAGCTTCCAACCCAGTGCAGGATTGAACACATGAACACATCAGGACTACTGGGCAATTCAGAGTCTGTGTAGCAAAGGTAGTGGGAGTCTGGTATAGAACACACCACTGCAAGGGTCAGGACTGGGTGTGTCAGAGAGGAATCCACAGAAGATAAGTTAAACTGCAAGAAAACAAAAAAAAAGAGGATTGTTTAAAAGAAGCCGGGAATGGTGACACACACCTTTAATCCCATCACTTGGGAGGCTGAGGTAGGAGGATTGCCATAAGTTTGAGGCCACCCTGAAACTACATAGTGAATTCTAGGTCAGCCTGGTTAGAGCAAGACCCTACCTTGAAAAACAAAACAAACAAACAAACAAAATCTGAATATTGAAATTCAAATAGCAGATAACCCCATGGACAGGATTTTTAGAACATGTAGCAGGTTGAGAGTACCACATACAAAACAAGGCACTGAGAAGGAACGTGTAACATTTAGTTTCAGAATGCAAAGTATGGTGAAGGAAACTGAAGGTAGGATCACTAGAGAATTTGGCAGGGCTCAGTCTACAAAGGCATTAATGAAGCTGGACTTGTTTGATGTAGGTCAGAAGTTCTGTGTCTAGTATCCATGAACCCTTGAAAAGCTGCAGGCACAAACCTGTGTATGTGTGTGTATCTGCATTTCTTTTTTGTAAAAGGACAGCAGTTTCTGCTATCAGTAAATGGGAACCAGTGAGAACCCATTACCAGAAGTGGTCTGGTGAGAGGTGTGCACATCTCTATGGTCAGATGGAGGTGGATCATAGTCTAGGTTAAGAACAGGGAGAGGGGTCAGGAACGGAAAGGGGAGGGCTGGAAAGATGGCTTAGTGGTTAAGATGCTTGCCTGCAAAGCCGAAGGACCCAGGTTCGATTCCCCAGTACCCATGTAAGCCAGCTGCACAAGGTGGCACATATGTCTGGAGTTCATTTTCAGTGGCTGGAGGCCCTAGTGCACCCATTCTCTCTCCTGTTTGCCTCTTTCTCTCCACCCCCTGTCTCTCAAGTAAATAAATAAAATATTTTTTAAAACATAGGAAGGGCTGGGGAAATAGTTCAGCAGTTAAAGGTGCTTGCTTGCAGAGCCTGATGGCCCAGGTTTGATTCTCTAGTAGCCACATAAGCTAGATGTACAAAGTGGCACATGCATCTGGAGTTCATTTGCAGCAGGAAAAGACCCTGACATACCTATTCTAAATAAGTAAATAAATAAATTTATTACTTTTTTAAAAGCATGGGGGCCAGACTTCCCAGGAAGTTTGGAGACTACGAAAAGATATGGCCCAGGACAGAACCCCAGAGGACATTGCTTGTGAGGGGGAGGACTGAGGAGAGCTTGTGAAGGACGAGGAGTAGACAGGGGAGAGTATGGGCAAAGAAGGTGGTGAAGCCAAGAGGAGTAGGCTTTCTGGAGCCAACACTCAATGCTCTAGCATTACGGAGCGACTGAGCAGGAGGAAGGTTTACAAGTGCCCACTGCATGTGGAATATGGACGGGGACGGACACTGCTTGGCGAGAGCGCTGGCACAGGTTAGAAACCCGGTGCGCAGAGGGAGAAGTGAGGCCGTGCGGGGAATGAAGCAGCCTTTCCGAGAGGGAGGTAGCTTCTGAATGCCCTCTCCTCTGCGGCCACCTCCCTTCAGCTTCTGCTCCACCCTGCCACTGACTCTTCTTGCTGGTCACCAAAGGCTTCCTTCTCCCGAAACTTTAGCAGCATTTGAAACTGCCGCTCCCTTAGAGGCTTCTCCGAGGCACCTCCCTCTCTGGTTTTCTTTCTCTGCCCCTGGCAGTTGTGAACACTGGTGGTTCAGGTCAGAAATATGTTCATCATCTTCCTCTTCCTCTGCCCACAGCCATCAAGCCTTGCCCATTCTGCTTCCTTAGCCCTTCAAAGTCCTGCCCACCTCTCCCCTCCAACACTCATCCTAAAGCCGGGGGTGGTAGCTCATCCCTTTAATCCCAGTACTTGGGAGGAGGTTGAGGCAGGAGGATAACCATGAGTTCGATGTCAGCCTGGGCTACACAGTGAGTTCTCAATGCCTCACTGCCTATACAGTGAGACCCTCAAAAGAAAACAAAAATTAAAAGCAACACTCATCCAAGTCACCATCAAAATCATGTCATTCTCTGGACTACCACAAGTGCCTGCCCTGTCTGTTCCTGCTTGACGTGGCAGTCATACTGTGACCGTGGCTTCCGTTTGTGCTGAGGATGATGTCAGAGACTTCCGTAACCTACGAGTTCCCGCCTCATATCGTTGGCTCTGCCTCAGCACTACATCTCATAAGCACTGCTTGCCAGCCACCCCCAGGCTCTCTCAGCCCTGCTTCTAGTGTGGACTCTGAACCCTTCCAAGTTTTGTTCACTCTTCAGAATGTGGTCTTCTCCTCCCGTGTCCCCCTTCTCTTCTCACCCCTGCCTCACTAACCACTGCTTGTCCGGAAAGCTTTCCTGGACCCCCTGAGTTTGTTAAGCCCCTTAGTATGCTTTCCCGCTTCCCACACGTCTTCACACCCCTTTCATCCTGGTAAGGACTTGTCCAACTCCTGCCCTTTCTTCCTCTGGTGCCTCTAGTAAGGTGCTCAGTCTCTTGTTAAATGGACTGTGATATGGGATTTCAGTATATTTACACGGTGGTAGAAGCAGAAAAGAAAAGATTGCCGATTCATGGTAGAGAACCATGTACCACATACATGGTCATTGAGGCTAGAAGGGGTATTAGTCCAGGACGTGAAGAAAATAAAGGATTTTTTTTTTTTTACAAATTCCAGATGTATATAGCACTTTTTAAATTTAATTTAATTCAATTTATTTATTTATTTATTTGAGAGAAAGAGAGACAGAGGCAGATAGAGGTTGACAATGGGCATGCCAGGGCCTCCAGCCACTGCAGACAAACTGCAGACACATGTGCCACCTCGTCCATTTGGCTTATGTGGGTACTAGGGAATCAAACCTGGGTCCTTAGGCTTTGCAGGCAAGCACCTTAACTGCTAAGCCATCTCTCCAGCCCTGTTTTTGTTGTTGTTACTTCTTTTTTCAAGATGGGGTCCTGCTATGTAGCCTAGACTGACCTAGAATGCACTATGTAGTCTCAGGGTGACCACAAACCAAAAGCAATCCTCCTACCTCTGTCTCACAAGTGCTGGGATTAAAAGCATCTGCCACCATACCTGGTAGCATTGGTAATTGTTAAGTTGAGGGATAGAAAGAAAGCAGTTTGTGGGCATTTGGGCCTGGAAAATAGGAGGCAGAGTATCTGCTGAGAGAGGGGACTCAGGGTGGAATGGGGACTTGCCAGCAGACAGGCTGGAGGAGATCTAGGGAATCCTGATGTACTGATCTCCTGGGGCCAGAGACAGGTGTGCAGCAGCACGGGACCCCTGCTGGCACTGGGCAAGTCTGAGTTTTGGTATGACCTGCGTCTCGGTCTCTCTGGACTGCTGTTAGTCTCTCTTCTGTAATGACCTTTCCCCCTCTGTTGTGCTCGTAGGTCACGGAACCTGAGCTGCAGCCAGGACCCAAGTTGGACTTGACTGAAAGCCTGAACTCAATCTGGGCCTGGAGTCTGGCCTGGAGCTGGAGCCCCGGGCCCAGCTGGACTGCCCGTGTCATGCAGAAGAAGCTGGGCATTGTGCCCTCCTGCCCTGGCATGAAGAGCCCCAGGCCCCTCCTCCTGCTACCACTTTTGCTGCTGTTGGTGACTGGGGTGCCAGGAGCCTGGGGTCAGGCGGGGAGCCTGGACCTGCAGATAGATGAGGAGCAGCCAGCGGGCACACTGATCGGGGACATCAGTGCGGGGCTTCCAGCAGGCACAGCACCTCCTCCCATGTACTTCATCTCTGCCCAGGAGGGCAGTGGCGTGGGGACAGACCTGGCCATTGATGAACACAGCGGGGTCGTCCGTACAGCCCGTGTCCTGGACCGTGAGCGGCGGGACCGCTACCGCTTTACTGCAGTCACTCCTGATGGTGCCACCGTGGAAGTCACAGTGCGAGTGGCTGACATCAATGACCATGCACCAGCTTTCCCACAAGCTCGGGCTGCCCTACAGATACCTGAGCATACAGCTCTTGGCACCCGCTACCCGCTGGAGCCTGCTCGTGATGCAGATGCTGGGCGTCTGGGAACCCAAGGCTATGCACTGTCCGGTGACGGGGCTGGAGAGACCTTCCGGCTGGAAATGCGTCCTGGTCCTAATGGGGCCCCAGTGCCTGAGCTGATAGTTACTGGGGAACTGGACCGGGAAAACCGCTCACACTACATGTTGCAGCTGGAGGCCTACGATGGCGGTTCACCACCCAGGAGAGCTCAGGCCTTGCTGGATGTGACGCTCCTGGACATCAATGACCATGCCCCAGCTTTCAACCAGAGCAGATACCATGCCGTAGTGTCTGAGAGCCTGGCCCCTGGCAGTCCTGTCTTGCAGGTCTTTGCATCGGATGCTGATGCTGGTGCCAACGGGGCCGTGACGTACGAGATCAACCGGAGGCAAAGTGAGGGTGACGGACCTTTCTCTATTGACGCGCACACAGGCCTTCTGCGGCTGGAGCGGCCGCTGGATTTTGAGCAACGACGGGTTCATGAATTGGTAGTGCAGGCACGGGATGGTGGGGCTCACCCAGAACTGGGCTCGGCCTTTGTGACTGTGCATGTGCGAGATGCCAATGACAATCAACCCTCCATGACTGTCATCTTCCTGAGCGCTGATGGCTCCCCTCGCGTGTCTGAGGCCGCCCCACCTGGACAGCTCGTTGCTCGCATCTCTGTGTCAGATCCAGATGATGGTGACTTTGCCCATGTCAATGTGTCCCTAGAAGGTGGGGAAGGCCACTTTGCCTTAAGCACCCAAGACAGCGTCATCTACCTGGTGTGTGTGGCTCGGAGGCTGGATCGAGAGGAGAAGGATGCTTACAACTTGCGAGTTACAGCCACAGACTCGGGCACACCCCCACTGCGGGCCGAAGCTGCCTTTGTGCTGCACGTCACTGACGTCAACGACAACGCACCTGTCTTTGACCGCCAGCTGTACCGGCCTGAGCCTCTGCCCGAGGTTGCGCTGCCTGGCAGCTTCGTAGTGAGGGTGACAGCCCGGGATCCTGACCAAGGCACCAATGGTCAAGTCACCTACAGCCTGGCCCCCGGCACTCATGCTCGCTGGTTCTCCATCGATCCCACCTCAGGCATCGTCACCACTGCTGCCTCACTGGACTATGAGCTTGAACCTCAGCCGGAGCTGATCGTGGTAGCCACAGATGGGGGCCTGCCCCCTTTAGCATCCTCCGCCACTGTTAGTGTGGCCCTACAAGATGTGAATGACAATGAGCCCCAGTTCCAGAGGACTTTCTACAATGCCTCGCTGCCTGAGGGTACCCAGCCTGGAACCTGTTTTCTGCAGGTGGGTAGGCCCTGCACGCAGTGCTGTGGGCAAGGGTGGGTCCGAGGGCCACAGGGCACCTCGGAGCAGGAGTCTAGCTTTGCAGGTGTATCTCTCCATGGTGATTTATGCCATTCTTATCCCAGCAAGATCCAAAGTCTGTGTAGAGAGTGAGGTGGGACGGGGACCAGAAGATGGAGGAGTAGAATGTGAGAGTGGAGGTCTGTAATCTGGGTAGTTGAGGGAGTTAGGACTGGATGTGCAGGGAAGTGTCTTGCAGTGTCAGGAAGTGAAAAAAAAAAAAAAAAAAAAAAAAAAAAAAAAAAAAAAAAAAAAAAACAACTGTAAAGTCTCAAAGCTAAAGAGATAGAGACTTTTTTTTTCTTACAACCCTTGGCTCCTGTTTATCAGTGGAAAGGCCAGGATTTATGGAATCCTCTATGCTAGTCCACTATTAGGCTCTGCTGGAAGAAGTCTCTGTCCTTTGTCACTTGATCCGAACCTTTACGTGACTCTTGGCCTCAAGCACAAGGCTGAGAGAGAACAAGTACTATACAGTGAGATTCTGATGTCCAGATCAGGAAGGCCTCCCAAGGGAGCCTGAGGCAAGCGCTGTGGACAGACTCAGGGTGGCACACACTGGCTTCATGTCAGGCCTGGATGAGGTGGAGGCAGCATAAACCTGGGGTTTGGTCTGAGGCCATACTGCAGACATGTTTGGACACCTTGCTGTGAGCCATTAGGAATTTCTTGGAAAACAAAGAACAGTGAACTTCTTTAAATATTTTCATTTGTTTTAAAGTAGCTCACTGGCTTTAAGGGTGAAAGATAGATGGATCAATGGGTGTGTAACAGATCATCCCTTAGTGCTATAAATCAAGCAAGGTGCTGGGACTAGAGAACAAAGTAATGAAACATTCCTTTTCCCAGGCAGGCCCCAGTCTATGTAGAGTGATAAACCAGTAGCTGTAGCTACTGTAGCAGGTGGAATATGAGGTGCTCTGGAAGTCCAGAGGTGGGGTCTGGAAGAACTAATGCAACTTTGCCAAGTGGAGTGTACGCAGACACTTGGCCTACCGAAACAGTTGCTAAGGAAATGCCACGATGTGTTAAGGAGGGTGTCTTGTTCAGGTTGACCCCCATGTACATATGAGAAAGAGCTGGGGAGAGAGAAGACACAGTAATGAACAGGGGCTGGATGACAGGATTTGGCTTCTTAAAAATCATAGGAAGGCCAGTGCGGGGTTCAAAGCAAACCCGTCTTTTGTTGCACCAGGAACTGTAGCTGCAGGAGAGAGCGCTGGAGGGCTCTTCTGAGACTGCTGCTTAAAGTCGGCCAGACCCCTGAGAATCTCCTCAGGGGCTTCTTGTTGGCCTAGACTTCCAGGCCAGTGCCGGGGCCTGGCTGACCTCTTGTCTTCTGGCCAGACTGGATGTTTGCCTGCCTGCTGCTGTCTGGCTCCCCACCGCCCACTTTCCCATGTGTTTACTCTCCCTTGGCCAGGACCAATGGGTTATTGCTTCCAAAGCTGCTTCTCTCCTCATTTGTTCCTGAAGCAAGAGGTCAACTCTCCAGGTGGTTTCCCAGGGCTTTTACTATTAGAAGCCATGGAAGAAGGATACAGATGACCACTGGGAGTTCATAACTGTCACAAGTTCTTAATATTTGATTTATTCAGTGTATCTACCATGCACCAATCACTCTTTTAGGGATACAGAATACAATAAATTAGTCAATTTCCAGCCCTCAACTCAAGTCATTTGTAGACTAGAGAGGAGATTAATTTGCAAAGAAACAGCTTATTGCAATAAAAACTCCCATGATGGGAATATAAGCAGTGTGAGTGTTTTCCCAAAAGACAAAAGGCAGAAGGGTTCCAAGGTAGGGCAGAGGAATGGCAGTCTGGCTCATTTAAGGGGACACAGATCAGCTCTGTCAGAGCTTGAGATGAAAGAGTGGAAAGTGGGACTGCAGACAGGCTAGACAGTAAGGAGCCACATCAACCCAAAGAGTTATGTTATTTTTATTTTATTTTTTGTTTTCCATAAGGAACATTGGAGATTTTGGGGTATAGGATTAAAATCAGATTTGCTCTCTCAAATGGTAGTCAGTGATCAGTGGCTTACAACTGGGAGCAATTTTATCCTTCAAAAGAGACGGTTAGCAAAGGTGAGACATCTTTGATAATAGTGAGATGCCACAGGCATCTAGTAGGAACAGGCAAAGGATGAATGAAGTGAACCATTCTGTAATGCACACACACACACACAAACATACCCTACAATAAAAAATTTATGTTTCAAAGCTGCGTGTGGTGGTGAACACCTCAGCACTCAGGAGGCAGAGGTAGGAGGATCACTGTGAGTTCGAGGCCACCCTGAGACTTCCTAGTGAATTCCAGGTCAGTCTGGGTTAGAGTGAGACCATACCTTGAAAAAACAAACAAAAAAAATATCTGATTCAAACATAAAAAGTGGGCTGGAGAGATGACTTAGCAGTTAAGGCACTTGCCTACAAAGCCTAAGGACCCGTGTTTGACTCCCCAGATCCCACATAAGGCAGACGCACAAGGTGACACATGTGCAAGGTTGCACACACATCTGGAGTTCAATTGTAGTGGCTGGAGACACTGGTGAACCAATGTCCCTCCTTCCCTCTGCCTGTCTCTCTCTGTCTTTCTTGCTCGCTCTCTCTCTCTCATAAAAAATAAATAAATAAAACAAAACATCAAAAGTACCAAGGTTGAGAACCCTGATGTAGAGTATAGATTGGAGGGTCAGACACCTATGAGAAGGGGGAAATTATAATAATCCAAAGGAAAGATTGCTTGGGCTGAAGTCAGGACGTTCACATTGACAGTGGAGAGACATAGTCCAACACAAGAGATACCGAGGACTTACTGAGTGCCTGGTCGGTTGATGTGCCAGTTAAGGGAAAGGGAAGAACGCCTCTGGCTTGAGCAACTGAGTGGACCAAAGTCATTAAAACCAGTTTGGGAAGATCGTGGGTTTAGTTTGGGAAGGCTGGATTTAAAGTGACTGTGGGATGAGCTGCAGAGGAGGCATCTGGAGATAAAAGTTTGCAGCCTATACATATGCTTGGAGGGCAAAAGTATAGTTAGAGCAGAAGCAAGGTGTATCAGACAGATTCAGGTTCACTGAGATGAACTTCCAGACCAGGCACAGTTATGGAGGAAGGGATTTATTGAAGCTTACAGATCCAGGGGAAGTTCCATAATAGCAGAAGAAACTTGTCTGCTTTCACAGGCCCAAGCAGAGAGAGAGAGCAGTACAAGCCTAAAGCCAAAAGCCAGAGCACACTTCAGGAACTCCTGCTAGGCACACTTTGCATATCTTTAGATTGAAACCTGAAACCCATCACCACACTTTAAGATCCACCCAGACATTGCCTCCAGCCAGATGGCTAGAGATGCAAACTACAAATAAGCAACTGAATATATTGGGGGCCATCTATTCTATTCAAACCACCACATTCCGCCCCTGGCCCCCAATAGATTTATAACCATCACACATTATAAATTGTACTCAGTTCAATTTCAAAGGTCCCCACAGTCTTGACCAATTTAAGATATGAAGACCTGTAAAATCAAACAAGTTAAACACTTCTAACATATAAAGGCACAGAGTAAACATTTTCAACTGGTATAAGGCACAGCAAGGAGAGACTAAAATAATGCAAACTCAACCACCATCAAACAAACATCAAACTTCTGCAGTTCAAGTTCAATATACCCAGAGACTAACAGTCTCCAGACTTTCCAATTCTGCCCCTCCAGCTGGGCAGAGTACCCGGGGAACACTTCCATCCCAGGCCAACAGTGTGCTCTATGGTAGCCCTTGCACAGTCCTGGTATATACAAAACATCTTCAGGTCTTCATGCAAACCATGGTCCATCTTCCAAAGGCTCTTTCAGACTATCAGGGCATCATGCCCTGCCTCATGCCACATCTCAGCAGCAGCTCCTGGAACCATGTGCAATTCATGACCACTCTTCACATTTTCCAAAGGCTCTTTCAGCCTATCAGGGCACCAGGCCCTACCTCATGTTGCATCTCAGCAGCGGCTCCTGGAAGCGTGTGCAATTCACGGCCACTCCATGCATTTTTCATGTTTCTGAAATCAATACCAGGTATGCAGGACACAGCCATATTCTTAATTCAGGGATGAAACAAATCATAGCCTTGAAAAGCAGGTTCCTTCTCCAGTCAACTCTTTCCAAAAGTGTTTGCATTTCTATGATAGTCTTTCCTCAGGCATCCTTTCCATTGTTTTAATGTAAAGCAGTTGGACCATCTTCCTTAAGATTGCTAACGTGTTTGACAATAGCAGGTTCAGTAACCTAAAACCAGTCTCAGTGCCTGTAATTTTAACTTGCTTGAGGTTTTCCAGCTTAAAATCTTAAATCTCTCAGTCCAATATCTTCAGCCAAGCACATCAGTCCATTACAAATTTAACCTTGATCAAACTCTCTGGGCTTGGGCAGCAGGACGCAGCCAGCCCTTATGCCAGTAGCCCAGTTCCAACAAAGTCCTCTGCAGTCTTTCCTTCCCCTTAGAAAGCCCATAAGCCAAGCCTCGAAGTTCAATGCTGTCTGCACTTAGCATTCTCAGACTCTCATCAGAATAGTCCATAAAACTTGGCTTACCACTCCAGAAGACATCTTCAGTTGCAAGCACCAAGTCCATGCCTATTCCTCCAAAACAAAGGTTCCAAAACATCAACATCCACATAGTCAGGTTCATCTCACCCCACTCCTGGTACCAAATTCTGTATCAGACAGATTCAGGTTCACTGAGATGAACTTCCAGACCAGGCACAGTTATGGAGGAAGGGATTTATTGAAGCTTACAGATCCAGGGGAAGTTCCATAATAGCAGAAGAAACTTGTCTGCTTTCACAGGCCCAAGCAGAGAGAGAGAGCAGTACAAGCCTAAAGCCAAAAGCCAGAGCACACTTCAGGAACTCCTGCTAGGCACACTTTGCATATCTTTAGATTGAAACCTGAAACCCATCACCACACTTTAAGATCCACCCAGACATTGCCTCCAGCCAGATGGCTAGAGATGCAAACTACAAATAAGCAACTGAATATATTGGGGGCCATCTATTCTATTCAAACCACCACACAAGGAAAGTCAAAGACAAGGCCCTGAGAGACTGTGTAGGGACAGAAAAGCTCAAGGCCAGATTTCAGGGAACAACAATGCATGGCATGTGGTGTAGGGACAGTTGTGCTGTAGGGTGACCCAGCATAAGAGAAGCCGGCATGGCAAGAAGGCAAAACAAGAAGCACACACGGGAAGGAGGCTGGGATGGGCAGATGCAATAATTAGCTTTGGCATCTTGCAAGAATGTTAGAGAATTTACACAAGAAAGCTGTTTTTCTTCTTCTTGAAATGGTGCATCTGGTGAGAACCAGGAATCGAGTGCCAGTCAAGGGACAGGCTCAACTTCTGCAGTAGTTTTGGAGTCACCAGGGCAAGAGCTGACCAAGGTTGGAAGGAGACGGAGCTGAGAACCCAATGTGAATGGAGACTGTGTATTTGCAGCGAAACCTCTGAGCAAGAGGTCAGGAAATTCACTTCTGCCGTGGTCGTTTCCAGTCAATGGCCCCTGCACCTTTTGGGGTCACTTCCTGACAACTTCCCCGACCACTGTTTATTGCTGCCTTCCTGTAGCAGAGTCGGAGGGCAAAGGTCTTCCACAGCTCCTGGAGAGGCTCGCAGCTGTGCTGCTGCCCGCAGGGACTGATGTAAGGGGAGGACAGCCCGTCTCCCGGGACATCCGGGCCCACAGCCACAGTAAAGAGCTGGGGCAGGGGCTGTTTCCAAGGTTCAGCCATGGCAGGGTCTTAATGTCTCTGAGGAGGGTAAACAATGACACAGATCACTCCTGTCAAGGGCCTGAGCAACAATCAGAACTCCTTGGCCAGTTTTCTCTCTGAGCACATTTTCTGGCCGAGAAAGGGAGTGCTGCAGCTTCCTCTTGCAGCATATCATGACCCTGGGGTCCTTCTGTCCACAAAGAGTACTTTGTCATGGCCTGCAGCAGTCAGCCACCAGCTAGCTCACTATTGAGTGCCTAATGTGCACGCAATGTGTAAAACGTAGTATGAAAGAGAGTTTTGTTAGAAAGCAGGGTGATCATGACACCCATTTACTTAGTGAGTGAATGTGCCTAATCACACACTGTGCCTGGCCCTGTCCTCGGCTTAAAGGTGCATAAGCCGTGTCCATAAGTCCATACAGGAGACCTAGAGAAATCATTCAGCTATGTAATGGACAGTCTCCATAAGGATTAGACTTGTAAACTGGCACTGGTGGCATGCCTGTAATCCCAGCACTCAGGAGGCTGAGGCAAGAGGATCATGAGTTCGAGGCCAGCCTGGGATACATAGCGTCCAAAAACAAACTAACCACAAGATTAACTTGTGACATCAACCTCAATTATTCTCTTGCTCAATCAGTTCTTTGCCTGAGGTGATTAAGGCTGGGTGAGGGTACTGGCCTCCTAGGTCCCAGCAGAATTTGAGGCTGAAGCCCTCAGCACTCTTCCTAGTATATGTGGTTCTTGTTGTACACACATTCACTACTCTCTACATAAACTTTATTTGTAACCCCAAATCAGTATTTGAAGCATCTTTTCAATCATTCCCAGACATGTCAGGGGTAGAAGACTTGGAGCCGCCCAATGTGTACATTCCCAGCAGAAGCTGAAAAGGAGATGCTTCACTTACTGTTTCAGCTCTTACTCTGTGAACAAGTGTTTTTTTTTTTTTTTTTGCTTGTTTATTTTGTTTTGTTTTGGGGGGCGGTTCAAGTGTCCTTTTAAAAACAATATTTTATGTATTTATTTGCAAATAGAGAGAGAATGGGAGTGGGCACCGCCAGGGCATCTTGCCACAGCAAATGAAATCCAGATGCATGCGCCACTTTGTGCATCTGGCTCTACGTAGTCTGGGTTGTCAGGCTTTGCAAGCAAGCATCTTTAACTGCTAAGGCATCTCCCCAGCCCCAAGCATCCTTTTTGAAGTCTGTTTAATGCCACTTTTGGTTGCATTTTTGTGCTTTTTGTTGCTGATTTTGCTGTTTCAAACTGCCCTCAAGTGTAATGCTAGAGTGCTGTCAAGTACACTACAAGCTTGTGATATATCGCTCAGAAAAAAAAAAAAAAGTGTTAGATAAGATTCATTCAGGCACGAGCTACAGTATATTAAATAGTGTCTTTAAACACAATTACATACCAAACAAGGTTATGCATGAAACATCTAACAAAGAAAGAAAAGGCGCCAGGCGTGGTGGCGCACACCTTTAATGCCAGCACTTGGGAGGCAGAGGTAGGAGGGTCGCCATGAGTTCGAGGCCACGCTGAGACTCCATAGTAAACTCCAGGTCAGCCTGGGCTAGAGCGAGACCCTACTTGGAAAAATA
Source organism: Dipus sagitta (assembly GCA_036346955.1). Taxonomy (NCBI): domain Eukaryota; kingdom Metazoa; phylum Chordata; class Mammalia; order Rodentia; family Dipodidae; genus Dipus; species Dipus sagitta. The sequence continues at coordinate 186,060,176 of CM070772.1, read as the reverse complement.
ACAAAAAAATGTTGTGACCAAAGCCTCCCAGGAACCTAACCGAGTGGTGGGGTCTGGGCTGGGGTTGACTTGCTCATCCCTATCTTTGTCCACCATCCAGGGACTCTGGGCATCAGCCGTTCTTTTGTACATCCCAGGTGGCAATCATACCCCTAGACCAATGGAGTCACTCTACCAGCAGCTCTTTCTAACTGCCACGTAGCTCTGACTTTTCTGACCAACGTGAGGGGCATCACTCACCCCAGCCTTTCCCCAGGTCACAGCCACAGATGCTGACAGTGGCCCGTTTGGCCTCCTCTCCTACTCTTTGGGTGCTGGACTTGGAGCTTCTGGATCCCCCCCATTTCGCATTGATGCCCACAGTGGTGATGTGTGCACAACACGGACCCTAGACCGTGACCAGGGGCCCTCAAGCTTTGACTTCACCGTGACAGCTGTAGATGGGGTGAGTAGACAGACCTTGGGCAGGGTCATGAGGTAGAGGTCTCACCAGAATCTGAAAGGGATTGCCTAACCTACGGCTACTTATCTCATCAGGGAGGCCTCAAGTCCATGGTGTATGTGAAGGTATTTGTGGCTGATGAGAATGACAACCCACCTCAGTTTTACCCGCGGGAGTATGCTACCAGTGTGAGTGCTCAAAGTTCACCAGGCACAGCTGTGCTGAGGGTACGTGCCCATGACCCTGACCAGGGACCCCACGGACGACTCTCCTACCACATCCTGGCTGGAAATAGTCCCCCACTCTTTGGCTTGGATGAGCACTCAGGTGAGGATCCTTCCATCACCAGGACCTTTTCTCGGGTCTTTCTCCCTATCTGCCCAAAATGATGTACTGCCTCCCACTTCCCTAACCTTTCCCTGTCTGTCTCTGCTTCTGCACTCTCCAGGACTGCTAACAGTAGCCTGGCCCTTGACCAGACGGGCTAATTCTGTGGTGCAGCTGGAGATCGGGGCTCAAGATGGAGGTGGCCTGAAGGCAGAGCCCAGTGCCCGAGTCAACATCAGCATTGTGTCTGGAACGCCCACACCACCTATATTTGAGCAACTACAGTATGTTTTTTCAGTGCCAGAAGATGTGGCACCAGGCACCAGTGTGGGCATAGTCCAGGCACACAACCCACCAGGTATCAGATACCCCAGTGTAGTCATCCAGCACCACCCTTAGGGTGCCCTGGAGCATCATACTCCAGGAAGCTATAATACAAAACACTGGCACATGAATGCCACCTTAGTACCAACCAACTTCCCTGCCAACATCTGCCCCCTTTCTAATACTTTGAAAGGCACAGATATTAGCCAGGTGGGGTGACTCACACCAATAATCCCAGCACTGGAGAGGCTACGGTTGGAAGATCATTGTGAATTTGAGGCCAGCCCAGGCTAAAGTGAGACCCTGCTTCAAAAAGGGAGGGGGGACATACATGTGGACAGTGCCCAACCCTTTTGGGGATCAAAGCCAGGTCCCCAACTCAACTGATATAGCTGTGTCTTTTTCCTGATGTTTCTCTCATTCTTTCTAGGTCGCTTGGGTCCTGTAACTCTCACCCTATCAGGTGGGGATCCCCGGGGACTCTTTTCTCTAGATTCACCCTCAGGGCTGTTGCAAACATTTCGCCCTCTGGACCGGGAGCTTCTGGGGCCAGTTCTGGAGCTGGAAGTACGAGCAGGCAGTGGAGTGCCCCCAGCTTTCGCTGTGGCTCGAGTGCGCATACTGCTCGATGATGTGAACGACAACTCCCCTGCCTTCCCTGCATCTGAGGACACTGTGCTGTTGCCACCAAACACTGCCCCAGGAACTCCCATCTATACCCTGCGGGCTCTGGACCCTGACTCCGGTGCTAACAGTCGAGTCACCTTTACACTACTTAATGGAGGCGATGGGGCATTCACTGTGGACCCCACCACAGGCCACATCCGGCTTATGGGACCTCTAGGACCTCCAGGGGGCCCAGCTCATGAGCTAGAGCTGGAGGCCAGGGATGGAGGCTCCCCACCACGCACCAGCCACTTTCGACTTCGAGTGGTGGTACAGGACCTTGGGACTCGTGGGCTGGCTCCGCGATTTAGCAACCCTACTTACCGTGTGGACCTTCCCTCAGGCTCCAGCCCTGGAACTCAGGTCTTGCAAGTGCAGGCCCAGGCACCAGATGGGAGTCCTGTCACTTACCACCTTGCAGCAGATGGACCGAATAGCCCCTTTGGTTTGGATCCACAGAGTGGGTGGCTGTGGGTACGGACAGCACTGGACCGTGAGTCCCAGGAGTTATATACACTGAGGGTAATGGCAGTATCTGGGTCCAAAGCTGAACTGGGGCAACAAACAAGCACAGCCACTGTGAGGGTCAGCATACTCAACCAGAATGACCACAGTCCGCGCTTGTCTGAAGAGCCCACTTTCCTGGCCGTGGCAGAGAACCAACCCCCAGGGACCAGTGTAGGGCGGGTCTTTGCCACTGACCGAGACTCAGGACCTAATGGACGTCTGACCTACAGCCTGCAACAGTTGTCAGAGGACAGCAAGGCCTTCCGCATCCACCCCCAGACTGGTAAGCGATGGTAACCAAATTCTGAGGACGCACAGCCTCATGTGCAGACTAGCAAACACCCAGACAGGATCTCCAGCCTAGATCTGGGCTATGAAGATCGGGATAGCCTGGAGTTTAGCTTTGGCCCCCCTCCTATACTCCCCAGCCTCAGCCTTTTTTCCTGTAGTCTTTAGGCTCTGCATTCCTAAATATCCCATCACAATCTCCATCCTGCACTCTCAGGAGAAGTGACCACACTGCAAACCCTGGACCGAGAGAAGCAGAGCAGCTACCAGCTCCTGGTGCAGGTGCAAGATGGGGGAAGCCCACCCCGCAGCGCCACGGGCACAGTGCATGTTGCGGTGCTTGACCTCAATGACAACAGCCCCATGTTCCTGCAGACTTCAGGAGCTGCTGGCGGGGGCCTCCCTATACAGGTATGTGATGTGGCAGGACCCTGTCCTGAAGAAGTGAGAGGGGGGAGGAGGTTCTCCCTATACAGCTGAGGCTTGGGGAAGAGACTGTTTCTCAGACCAGGTGTAATAGCAAAAAGAAAGGGGGGGTGGTGCTCCACCTACACAGAGATGTGAGGAGAATTTCCATTCACTGTTGTTTTAAGCTCAGGAAGGAGATAACTGTAGGCGAGTTGTGTCCCCATAGGTCCCAGACCGGGTGCCTCCAGGAACATTGGTGACAACTCTGCAAGCCAAGGATCCGGATGAGGGAGAGAACGGCACCATTCTGTACACCCTAACTGGTATGGGGCAGGGGCAGGAAGAAAAGACTCTATATGATCACATGATCGCACGGCTTGCCTGGTTCTGAACACCAAACCCCTCTCCTTTCTCTGCCTGATTCCCAGGTCCCGGCTCCGAGCTCTTCTCTCTGCGCCCTCACTCAGGGGAGCTGCTCACCGCAGCATCTCTGATCCGGTCAGAGAGGCCCCACTATGTGCTAACCCTAAGTGCCCACGATCAAGGCAGCCCCCCTCGAAGTGCCAGCCTCCAGCTGCTGGTGCAGGTACGGCTGCTCTTCCTACAGTCTTGCCAGTCTCCTTCCTTGTGCTGTCACGGGAGGTGGGGGGACATGGGGTGAAGGGAGGTCCTGTTGCTCCAGCTTCTTGCGGTTCTTGGGCCCTCGCCTTAACTGCCCAAGAAGCCAGCACAGACTCACGTTTCCATGGCTCTTCGCGATCCACGACAGGTGCTTCCCTCCGCTCGCATGGCCCAGCCGCCCGATCACACCGATCCTGACCCGGCAGCGCCAGTGCCCGTCGTTCTTACGGTGACCGCGGCGGAAGGACTTCGCCCTGGCTCGCTGTTGGGCTCGGTGGCCCCCATGGAGCCGCCGGCCGCCGCCGGGGTGGGCTCGCTCACCTACACCCTGGTGGGCGGTGCGGATCCCGAGGGCACGTTCGCACTGGACGCCGCTTCGGGCCGCCTGTATCTGGCTCGGCCCTTGGACTTCGAGGCGGGCCCGGCGTGGCGCGCGCTCACGGTGCGCGCCGAGGGCCCCGGCGGCGCGGGCGCGCGGCTGCTGAGGGTGCAGGTGCGCGTGCAGGACGAGAACGAGCACGCGCCCGCCTTCGCACGCGACCCGCTGGCGCTGGCGCTGCCGGAGAACCCGGATCCCGGCGCGGCGCTGTACACGTTCCGCGCGTCCGACGCCGACGGCCCGGGGCCCAACAGCGACGTGCGCTACCGCCTGCTGCGCCAGGAGCCGCCCGCGCCCGCGCTGCGCCTGGACGCGCGCACCGGGGCGCTCAGCGCCCCGCACGGCCTGGACCGGGAGGCCACCCCCGCGCTGCTGCTGCTCGTGGAAGCCGCCGACCGGCCCGCCAACGCCAGTCGCCGGCGGGCGGCGCGCGTTTCCGCTCGGGTCTTCGTCACCGACGAGAACGACAACGCGCCGGTGTTCGCGTCGCCATCGCGCGTGCGCCTGCCCGAGGACCAGCCGCCGGGGCCCGCCGCGCTGCACGTGGTGGCCAGGGACCCCGACCTGGGCGAGGCCGCGCGCGTGACCTACCGGCTGGCCGCCGGGGGCGACGGCCACTTCCGGCTGCACGCCGCCACGGGTGAGGGGCGGGGCGGGGCGGGGCGGGACGGGCCCCGGAGCGAGGGGCGCGGCGGCGGGCGTCACCCGGCCCTTCTGCCACTCCAGGAGCGCTGTCGGTGGTGCGGCCGCTGGACCGCGAGCAGCGAGCCGAGCACGTGCTGACCGTGGTGGCCTCGGACCACGGCTCGCCGCCGCGCTCGTCCACTCAGCTCCTGACCGTCAGCGTGGTGGACGTCAACGACGAGGCGCCCGATTTCCAGCAGCACGAGTACAGCGTCCTCTTGCGTGAGAACAGCCCGCCCGGCACGTCTCTGCTCACTCTGCGGGCGACTGACCCCGACCTGGGTAGGGCACGCACGCACTTACATACGTCTTGCATGCGCTGTGTGAGTGCGTGTCTGAATGAATGAATGACTGATAGATTTATCCTTGGCTAACCGTCCATGCTGCCTCTCTCCCCAGGGGCCAATGGGCAAGTGACTTACGGCGGTGTTTCTGGCGAGAGCTTCTCTCTGGACCCAAACACTGGCATTCTCACGACTCTGCGGGCCCTGGATCGGGAGGAGCAGGAGGAGATCAACTTGACCGGTATGCTTTCACGGAACTCCCAAGAGTCACACAGAGAGATGCTGTAAATATGAACAGAACTCCCAAAGAAATTTTCCAAAGTTTCCATGTACTACAGCACAGCTCCTGTGAGTCAGGAATTTCGTAGGATGTAAGGTGAACTGTTGTAACCATGCCCTTACAAGTTTTCAAGCGTGTATTGCCACAGCTATGCCCTCTAGGCTTCCTTAGGATTATACCGCAGCCACTCAGCAGGTCAAATGGCAGGGCTGGGCGCTGAGTCCAGATCTTTCGATACCTCAATTAGTGTCTCTTGTGTCATACCATCGCTGAATGAAAATACATCTTGCACATATCAAGCATGGGAAGTGGAAAGGAAAAGAACATCTTCTGACATGTGTGCTATATATGTCCACATGTGTGCCTGGAGCATTCTGTGAGATAAACATTTTCTGGTTCAAATGTGTGCCTGGTCAACATGTGTGGAAGTTCTATGGTTTGGGTTTCTCCACTGATTTTGTTTTCTCGTAGTATATGCCCGGGACAAGGGCTCGCCACCCCTGTTGACGCACGTCATAGTGCGAGTGACTGTGGAGGATGAGAATGACCATGCTCCAACCTTTGGGAATACCCATCTCTCCCTGGAAGTGCCTGAAGGCCAGGACCCCCAGACCCTTACCACACTACGGGCCTCTGATCCAGATGGGGGTGTCAATGGACAGCTGCAGTACCGCATCCTGGGTGAGCCTCATCTCTTGCCTACTGACCGAGAGCACTTGCTTATCTGGTTCTTGTTGCTTGTCGGCCCTGGATGTTTCAATGTGTCTGAGTCTCTTTCCTCTCGTTTTGTGCCATCTACTTTTCTTTAATTGCAAATCAATATCTATACTTCTCCAGTTCTTTATCTCCCTCTACCTCAGACGTTATTTTCCTATTCATTTTCTTATCCATTTCTCCATATAAAACCAATAGTTCCCAAACCTTTTGGTTTCAGAAACCCTTAGACTTTTTCTTTTCTTTTTTAAGATAGGGTCTCACCATATTTCCTAGACTAATCTTACAGACCCCCCACCTCAGCCTCCAGAGTAGGTGGGATTACATCACTTCACCCAGCTTACTTTTTGAGAGGGTTACTGTGTAGATTTTTTAAAATCAGCATTTACATTTGAACACTAAGGGGGGAAAAATGAACTATCATTGAGAAATAATGAAGCATACAGCTTACTGTTTCTCCACCGGTGCAAGGACATGTTAGGCTCTCTAACAGTTTGTTGGATGCCATTGAGGTTGCAGAGCTCATAGGTATAACTGAAGGCGGCCAGTGCAAATGAATCTCTGAAAGTATGTATCTTCTTTCTGACTAGAACAGTTTCTGGAAAACACAAGAATACGTAAGTACACGTTTCATTAGTCAAATCATAATGCCATCACACATCATGTGGCATCCACAAGCCTCACTTTACATGTGCGAGATAATGAAAATGGAAAGGTATATGATGCTTAGGATACTGGTTTGACCATGTGTATATGAAAGGGTCTTGGGGAACTCCTCGGACCACACATGCTCTTTCTTTATCTTTGGTATTTCTGTTTTCCCCTGTATTTCTTTCTTTTCCTTTCTGTCAGTTCCTTCCCACTGCTTCTCTGTATCTCTGCCTCTGTGCTGTTGTCACCCCAGGGCTGACGCATACATGCTTATGTGCACATGTACTTCTTTGCAGATGGGGACCCGTCAGGAGCCTTTGCCCTAGATCTTGCCTCCGGGCAGTTTGGCACCATGAGGCCACTAGACCGGGAGGTGGAACCAGCATTTCAGCTGCGGATAGAGGCCAGGGATGGAGGCCAGCCAGCCCTCAGTGCCACCCTACTTGTGACCGTGACAGTGCTGGATGCTAATGACCACGCCCCAGCCTTTCCTGTACCTTCCTACTCTCTGGAGGTTCCTGAGGACGCACCTGCAGGGACCCTGCTGCTGCAACTTCAGGCTCATGACCCTGATGCTGGGGCCAATGGCCGCGTGACATACTACCTGGGTGCGGGTACAGGCAGGAGCCTTCTTCTGGAGCCTGCCTCTGGAGAACTGCGCACAGCTACAGCCCTGGACCGAGAACACTGTGCCAGCTATGCCTTTACTGTGAGCGCAGTAGATGGCGCAGCTGCTGGGCCCCTGAGCACCACGGTACCTGTCACCATCACAGTGCGTGATGTCAATGACCATGCACCCACTTTCCCCACCAGTCCTCTGCGCCTCCGACTACCTCGCCCAGGCCCCAGCCTCAATACTCCAACCTTGGCCCTGGCCACACTGAGAGCTGAAGATCGTGATGCTGGTGCCAATGCCTCCATTCTGTACCGGCTGGCAGGCACACCTCCTCCTGGCACCACTGTTGACTCTTACACTGGTGAAATTCGTGTGGCCCGCTCCCCTGTAGCCCTGGGGCTCCGGGACCGTGTCCTCTTCATCGTGGCTACTGACCTTGGCCGTCCAGCTCGTTCTGCCACTGGTGTGGTCATTGTTGGACTACAAGGGGAGCCTGAGCGTGGACCCCGCTTTCCCCGGGCTAGTAGCGAGGCTGTACTCCGTGAGAATGCACCCCCAGGTGGGTCCCTGGTCATGTGTCCCAGGTTTGAATTCCTGAATGGGCTGGAATTAGTCATTAAGGGGCCCCAAGTTCTTTTAAGTGCTTACAGTCCAACCAGTACTGAATTTCCTGTCACCCTCTCTGCAGGGACTCCGATCAGCTCCCCTAAGGCTGTCCATGCAGGGGGTTCACATGGACCAATCACCTATAGCATTCTCAGTGGGAACGAGAAGGGGATATTCTCCATTCATCCCAGTACAGGTAAGGAACAGGAGCAGAGACTTTGTGAGGGGATAGGCTCCTGGGGAAACCAGTTCTTTGGGCCACAGGAGGCTGTGGTGGGGTAGAGGTCTGAGGTAAGGAAAAGACCTATCCCTGACACAATCTGTCCCCCCACAGGAGCCATCACAGTTCGTTCAGCAGAGGGGCTGGACTTTGAGACGAACCCACGGCTGCGACTGGTGCTGCAGGCAGAGAGTGGAGGGGCCTTTGCTTTCTCTGTGCTGACCCTGACCCTGCAAGATGCCAATGATAATGCCCCTCGTTTCCTAAGGCCCCACTATGTAGCTTTCCTGCCAGAGTCCCGGCCCTTGGAGGGGCCCCTGCTTCAGGTGTGGCATGTGATGGGAACACAGGGGACAAGGGTTGGTCAGGCTTGTTTATGGCCCAGCCAGTGCCAGCAATGTCTTACACTCACCAGGTGGAGGCAGATGACCTGGATCAAGGCTCTGCAGGACAGATCTCCTACAGTCTGGCTGCGTCCCAGCCAGCACGGGGCTTATTCCATGTCGACCCAGCTTCAGGCACCATCACTACCTCAGCCATCCTGGACCGGGAGATCTGGGCTGAAACTCGGTGAGACCTGGCCCTTGGAAGCCAAAGACCAGATTTTGGGTCTGTATAGTTTCAAGCACTGCTTTACATTCCCCTCAGCTCCATAGGCCACATCTAAAATCCTGAGAGCCAACCTGTCTTGATTACTCTTTACCTTTCCCAGGGTTCACTTCTATCCTCAGGCCCTGTCCGCTGACTGTGTTCTGTGTCTAGGCTGGTACTGATGGCCACAGACAGAGGAAGCCCAGCCCTAGTGGGCTCAGCTACCCTGACGGTGATGGTCATCGACACTAATGACAACCGGCCCACCATCCCCCAGCCCTGGGAGCTCCGAGTGTCAGAAGGTGAGACTCTGGTGAAACAGGAGAGGTCTGTAAGGCCCAGTGATGCATGGACCACTGCAAACACCCTTGTTTCATGTTTGGCAGATGCACTGCTGGGCTCAGAGATTGCACAGGTAACTGGGAATGATGTAGACTCTGGACCAGTCCTGTGGTATGTGCTGAGCCCATCTGGGCCTCAAGATCCCTTCAGTATTGGCCGTTATGGAGGGCGTGTCTCCCTCACGGGCCCTCTGGACTTCGAACAGCATGATCACTACCATCTGCAGCTGCTGGCACGTGACGGTCCTCACGAGGGCCGTGCAAACCTCACTGTGCTTGTGGAGGATGTTAATGATAATGCACCTACCTTCTCACAGAGCCTCTACCAGGTACTAACTCTCCTGGTGATCCCTATACCTGGGTCTGGGATTGTTCCTGTGGGAGGGATGTGACAGAAGTGGCTGGGGTGGCCTTGACATTTAGAATAACCTTCCAGTTCCCATGAACTATGTTCATGGTCTGCATCTTGTGGTCAGAAAGGGGAGACAGCAGGCAGTTCTCATTCCAGGGCTAAGGAGGATAGCACTAAGCAGGAATAGATGGCAAGCAGGGCTCATGGGGCCAAACTACAGCTCATGAGTTGAGGGGGCAGCAGGACAGCTGGAAATCTTAGCCATGAACACTTTGCTTCACACCTTAGGTCATGCTGCTTGAACACACACCCCCAGGCAGTGCCATTATCTCCGTCTCTGCCACTGACCGGGACTCAGGTGCCAACGGTCACATCTCTTACCATCTGGCTTCCGCTGCTGAGGGCTTCAGTGTGGACCCCAACAATGGTGCGTCTTCCCCAGAATCTGACCCACTTACCTTTGATTGTGTTGGACTGTATTTGAAATTCATTTCTAGAATTTGTTACCAAGTATCTTGGCTCCTAGATCTCTGACACAGGGAGGACATTCTCTCCCTCTTCTCTATATTAGAAGCCCTTCCTGACTGCATGACTAGAAGCTTCCTGAGCATTGAATCCTTGACATTACACAGTGTTCCAGCACGTGGGTTCTTCCTAGGACTCCCAAGCTATTGCCTAGACCCCAAAGGATCACCCTTTTGCTAATGCACAGCCACCACTGAATGTATGTTTCTTTTGCTTCCCTTCTCATCTCAGGAACTTTGTTCACAACAGTAGGAGCACTGGCCTTGGGCCAGGAGGGGTTGGGAGTAGTGGATGTGGTTCTAGAAGCGCGAGACCATGGAGCTCCAGGCCGGGTAGCTCGAGCCACAGTACATGTGCAGCTGCAGGACCAGAATGACCATGCCCCAAGCTTCACACTGCCACACTACCGTGTGGCCGTGACCGAAGATCTGCCTCCTGGTTCTACCTTGCTCACTCTGGAGGCCACAGATGCTGACGGAAGCCGCACCCATGCCACTGTGGACTACAGCATCATCAGTGGCAATCGGGGCCGAATCTTCCAGCTGGAAGCCCGGCTGGCTGAGGCTGGAGAAAGTGTCGGACCAGGTCCACAGGCAATGGGCTGTCTAGTATTGCTTGAACCTCTGGATTTTGAAAGCCTGACACAGTACAATCTAACTGTAGTCGCTGCTGATCGGGGACAACCACCTCGCAGTTCTGCTGTGCCAGTCACCGTGACGGTACTGGATGTCAATGACAACCCCCCTGTCTTTACCCAGGCAGCCTACCGTGTGGCAGTACCTGAGGACATGCCTGTCGGAGCTGAGCTCCTGCATGTGGAGGCCTCTGATGCTGACCCTGGCCCTCATGGCCTCGTGCGTTTCACCCTCAGCTCGGGTGACCCTCTGGGGCTCTTTGAGCTGGATGAGAGCTCAGGTGCCTTGAGACTAGCTCACCCTCTGGACTGTGAGACCCAGGCTCGACATCAGCTTGTAGTGCAGGCGGCCGACCCTGCTGGGGCACACTTTTCTTTGGCACCAGTGACAGTTGAAGTCCAGGATGTGAATGACCATGGCCCAGCCTTCCCACTGAATTTGCTCAGCACCAGCCTAGCAGAGAACCAGCCTCCGGGCACTCTTGTGACCACTCTGCATGCAATTGATGGGGATGCTGGGGCTTTTGGTAGGCTCCGCTATAGCCTGTTGGAGGCAGGGCCAGGGCCTGAGGGTCGTGAGGCATTTTCATTGAACAGCTCAACAGGGGAGTTACGGGCACGAGTGCCCTTTGACTATGAGCACACTGGAAGCTTCCGGCTGCTAGTTGGTGCTGCTGATGCTGGGAATCTCTCAGCCTCTGTCACTGTGTCAGTGCTGGTGACAGGAGAAGACGAGTATGACCCCGTATTCTTGGCTCCATCTTTCCACTTCCAGGTGCCTGAAGGTGCCCAGCGTGGCCATAGCCTGGGTCATGTGCAGGCCACAGATGAGGATGGTGGTGCTGATGGCCTGGTGCTCTATTCCCTGGCCTCCTCCTCCCCCTATTTTGGTATCAACCAGACTACAGGTGCTTTGTACCTACAAGTGGACAGCCGGGCTCCAGGCAGTGCAACAGCGGTCTCTGGGGGTGGGGGCCGGACCCGGCGTGAAGCCCCACGGGAGCTCCGGCTGGAGGTGGTAGCCCGGGGGCCTCTGCCTGGATCCCGGAGTGCCACAGTACCTGTGACTGTGGACATCACCCACACTGCATTGGGCCTGGCTCCTGACCTCAACTTGCTATTGGTGGGGGCTGTGGCAGCCTCCTTGGGTGTTGTGGTGGTGCTTGCTCTGGCAGCTCTGGTCCTAGGGCTAGTTCGAGCCCGTAGCCGCAAGGCGGAGGCAGCCCCTGGCCCAATGTCACAGGCAGCACCCCTAGCCAGTGGCTCCCTGCAGAAGCTGGGCCGAGAACCACCCAGTCCACCGCCCTCTGAACATCTTTATCACCAGACTCTCCCCAGCTATGGTGGGCCAGGAGCTGGAGGACCCTACCCCCGTGGCGGCTCCCTGGACCCATCACACTCAAGTGGCCGAGGCTCAGCAGAAGCTGCAGAAGACGATGAGATACGTATGATCAATGAGTTCCCCCGTGTGGCCAGTGTGGCCTCCTCCCTGGCTGCCCGTGGCCCTGACTCGGGCATCCAGCAGGATGCAGACGGACTGAGTGACACATCCTGTGAGCCACCTGCCCCTGACACCTGGTATAAGGGCCGCAAGGCAGGGCTGCTGCTGCCAGGTGCAGGCGCCACACTGTACCGAGAGGAGGGCCCCCCAGCTACCGCCACAGCCTTCCTGGGGGGCTGTGGCCTGAGCCCTGCGCCCACTGGGGACTATGGCTTCCCAGCTGATGGCAAGCCATGTGTGGCAGGTGCGCTGACAGCCATTGTGGCTGGCGAGGAGGAGCTCCGCGGCAGTTATAACTGGGACTACCTGCTGAGCTGGTGCCCTCAGTTCCAGCCTCTGGCCAGTGTCTTCACAGAGATTGCTCGGCTCAAGGATGAAGCTCGGCCATGCCCCCCTGCTCCCCGTATTGACCCACCACCCCTCATTACTGCTGTGGCCCACCCGGGAGCCAAGTCTGTGCCCCCCAAGCCCGCCAGCACAGCAGCAGCCCGCGCCATCTTCCCAGCAGCCTCTCACCGCTCTCCCATCAGCCATGAAGGCTCCCTGTCCTCGGCTGCCATGTCTCCCAGCTTCTCGCCCTCCCTGTCTCCTTTGGCTGCTCGTTCACCGGTTGTCTCACCATTTGGGGTGGCCCAGGGCCCCTCAGCTTCAGCACTCAGCGCAGAGTCCGGCCTGGAGCCGCCTGATGACACGGAGCTGCACATCTAGCTGTGGCCCAGGCTGGGCCCCGACCTGGGACACACACAGTGTCCCCAATGCAGGCCCCAACTCTGAGCCTGCCCTGGGCAGCCTCGGACCTTGACTGGCCAAGGGGAGGCCAACACCAAGCCCCAAATCTCCACCCCAGACTTCCCGTGGGGGCAGGTCCCACATTTCACCCCAGTCCATTCAGAGCACTTGGACCACAGAGGGTCTTCTGGTCACTGACCTGAGGCCAGGTCCAATATGGGGAGAAATAAGGAAGCGGCAGCCCTGGATTCTCTTCAGTGAGGACTTCCTACCCTGCATCAGCACCCTGCGATGGAGCTGAGACTTTATTTATTGGGGGTAGGGGGTGGGGGCGGTCCCTCCAACCTGTTTGGGCCCAGGTCTTTGGGTTCCGCTAACACCCCTACCCCTGCCCAGAACAAGTGCCAATTCTCACTCTGGAGCCTTAATAAACTGCAATTTGTATCTTGCCTCAAGCTCTGTTCTGTGGGGATAATCAGAAGGGGTAGGCACCCTAGGAGGCACAGGGTGATAGCTGGCATACAGTGGTACTGAGAGCCTAGGAGCTTAGCTGGAGGCTGTTTCAGCCATTTCTTCCCTCTAACATGGTCAGCAAGAGTGCAATGTAGTGGTATTCTGGAGAAAGGAGCTACTTGGGAAGAAAGTGATCCTGGGCTCTAGGCCTGAGGGCCTGAAAGAAGTGAGGGTGATTACAAGAGCTGCCAAGCTAAGACAGTCTCCCCACCAAATATGAAAACACCTTGGGGGCCACAAAAAGGCCACACTATGCTAAGAGCTCAGGTTTTTTGAGTTGGCCAAATCAGGCTCTGCTAAGGAATTTGCTTGCTTGGTGTATTCACAACCCCATGAAGCAGATCACTTTTACATAATAGTTTTTGATTATTTTTTTAAGTTTCTGATTTTTAAATGAAGAAATCTAGGCTCTATGAGATTATCTTTCTAATATCATATGGCCAAGAATAGCCTATCTATGAATTTTCAGAGCCCACTGGCTTGGGATTTCTGGAAAGCCAGACTCAGGCAGCAGGTGGAGAGCCTTAAGTTTAAGATATGTACTGGGGGAAATCGTTAATTCTAGTAGCAACACCACCTTTTCTGTGGCGTCCAGGATCGCCCACTTGAGAGGGAAGAACCAGCAGCGTCACTAGTTACTAGGCAGTGAGGTGGAAGACAGGGCTCACGTGACTTGTCACATGACAGCAGGTCGGATGAAAGGCGGAATGGGACTCAGAGCCTGGTGAGAAATTGGTGTGGGAAGGGTGGGAGAGGGGATTACATAGGAGGGACATGTTGGAAGTGAGAACACAATGGCAGCTCAGCTGAAACCCACCCGCCGTCCCTGCAGCCTCCTAGGGCTTCTTGCCCTCATCACCGCTGTCAAATGCAGTTACAGCCCGGAGCCGGACCAGCGGCGGACGTGAGTTGACTTAGCATTGTCCCCTTCTCCGTGCTCATTGGTGCACCCACTGCCCTGGTCCCAGCTTCTCTCACTCTCTGCGCGACCCGCTCCATGACCTTGACCCCCAGTTCCTAGGCTTGGTCCCTGTCATTCCACTCTTGTGATCCAGATCTGCTGGTGGGAGCCTACGCAAAGGCTCAGCTCCTAATCCAGAACATTCCACGACCTATATTTCCCATCCGCACCCTAAACAAGGCACATCCCTGACCCCGCAGGCTGCCCCAAGGCTGGGTGACTCTTGGCCGTGTGGATCCCGAGGAAGAGCTGAGTCTCACTTTTGCCCTGAAACAGCAGAACCTGGGAAGACTCTCGGAGCTGGTGCAGGCTGTGTCGGATCCCAGCTCTCCTCGCTACGGTGCCTGTTGGGACTGGGGGCAGGATGTGGGATGCGGTGGTAGGATACTGGGCTGGGCCTCATAAACTGTCGCGGATCATGTGCAGTTATGTTTCAGATGGGGCAAATGAATGACAGTAACTGCCACTAAGAAGTTCTGAGTTAAAAATTAAACACTAAAACCAGAACTTAACTCACCACATTCTTGCATTCCCATCCCTCCCCCAAATTTTCCACCTGAGTTACAAGCCTAAAAACCAGGACTAGCCGTGCAGGCCTATAATCCCAAAAATACTCAGGCAGCTGAGGCAGTAGGATTTTAAGTGAAAGGCTTGCCTGGGGTAACTAGCAAAACTCTGTCTCAAAAAATTTCTTTTTAATTTTTTCAAGGCTTGGGCTATGGCTCTGTTGTACAGTACTTACCTAAGTGTGTGAAAAACCCTAAATCCAATCCCTATTAGATGGAGGGAGGGTGGTTAGATGTGGTTACGAACACCACCTTTATTATAATCAAATCTAGATAAAAAATTTGACTATGACCTCACAGCTTCCAACAGGGAAATCATATTTAGCATCTGTATGTAAGTGCTCTTATTCAAGTTCCTTCCCACACCATCAAATCTACTGTTGCTTCTCTGCTCACACTGAGGCTGCTAGTTCAACTCCCATGAAATTGTTTTGGGATCAGTCCACTCTGGCCATCACTCATTGCCACCAACTCAGTTGTTTATTCTCTCTCCTGGACTACAGCCAAGCCTCCTGACTGGTCTGCAGTTTCACTCTCCAGTGCACTCCTCATTCTATTCTAACACACAGTCTCTCCAACAGACAGGCTGGCCAGATCCTTTCCTTACTGCAAGTCCTTCATGGCAGAGAGAGAGTGTGTGTGGAGGGAGGTAGAAGGACACTCAGATCACCCAAGAAATTCATGCATGCAGTAAACAGTGATCCACCATCGTGTTTACCTTAAAATCAACAAGTGTTATTAAGATTTGAGCTAAATTAGCTGTTACTATTTAATTGGATCCAAAAGTTTGGAAAACTTTTTTTTTTTTTTTTTTGGTTTTTCGAGGTAGGGTCTCACTCTAGCTCAGGCTGACCTGGAATTCACTATGGAGTCCCAGGGTGGCCTCAAACTCATGGCAATCCTCCTACCTCTGCCTCCCAAGTGCTGGGATTAAAGGCATGCATCACCTCACCTGGCTGGAAAACTTTTTTTGGAGATAAGCTTAAAATGGAAAATTTTAAATTTATTTCCCTTTGTTTTTCATGGCCACGGTAGTGCATGCTGTGGCAGTAGTTGCAAAACTGGCTGCAAAGCAAATGACATTTCTTTAAAAAAAACAACTTTTTATTTATTTATTTTAGAGAGAGAAAGAGGCAGATAGAGAGACAGAAAATGGGCATGTCAGGGCCTTCAGCCACTGCAAACCAGCTCCAGAAGCATCCACCACCATGTGCATCTGGCTTACATGGGTCCTGGGGAATTGAACCTGGGTCCTTTGACTTTGCAGGCAAGTGCCTTAACCACTAAGCCATCCCTCCAGCCCCAAATGATATTTCTTAGCCATGACATTTCAGGTCTACTCAAACTTTTCTTCCCTTAGCCTCCTATATTCAGCATCTGCACATCCCTCTTTGGATAGTCCTGATGTCCCCTCATTAAGGTCCAAACAGATAACTTGGGGAAAGCAATAAGTAAAATAAATAAAGTCAAGAGCTTCTTCTGAATCCTTGCAGGAAAATACCTCACTTTAGAGGATGTAGCTGAGCTGGTCCGGCCACCACCGCTGACCCTCCATACTGTCCAAAAATGGCTGTTAGCAGCTGGAGCCCGGGACTGCCATTCAGTGACCACACAGGACTTTCTGACTTGCTGGCTGACTGTACGGTGAGACGGGATGGTGGCCCCATGAAAGGCATCAATTGTCCCATCAGGGAAACTAGTATCTTCAAACGAAGGGAGCTAAGAATGTGCTGAGAACTTTTGGGTAGTAGGTAATGCATGAGATGACTGACTGCCTTGTCATTGAACCTGGGGAACCTCAAACCACCTGCTGTGCTCCATGTTTTCTAACTTGTTTTCTGACCTGCAGACAGGCAGAGCTGCTGCTTCCTGGAGCTGAGTTTCATCGCTATGTGGGGGGACCTGAAGAGACCCATGTTGTAAGGTCCCCACATCCTTACCAGCTCCCTGAGGCTTTGGCCCCTCATGTGGATTTTGGTAAACCTAGTGGGGCTGGTGGGGGATGGGGAAGGTAGCTCCAGTGGCTGAAGAAATATAGATTCCACTGGGGGCATGGGATATTGGCACTGATAAGGTGGATATTTTAGTCCTTAAAGATTTCTTCCTTCCACTTGACCCCTTTCCGCAGTGGGAGGACTGCATCGCTTTCCCCAGATCTCATCCCTGAGGCAACGCCCTGTGCCACAAGAGGCAGGAACCGTTGGCCTGCACTTGGGAGTAACTCCATCTGTCATCCGTCAGCGGTACAACTTGACAGCACAAGATGTAGGATCTGGCACCACCAACAACAGCCAGGCCTGTGCCCAGGTGAGCTCCAGGGTCAGCCTCTTTGAGGTATTTTCAGTGCCTTGTTACCCCAAGGCTTACCCTCTGACTGGTGATCCCTACTTTGACTCCCTCCATAGTTTCTGGAGCAGTACTTCCATAACTCAGACCTGGCTGAATTCATGCGCCTATTTGGTAGCAAATTTGCACACCAAGCATCAGTAGCCCGTGTGGTTGGAAAACAGGGCCGGGGCCGGGCCGGGATCGAGGCCAGTCTAGACGTGGAATACCTGATGAGTGCTGGTGCCAACATCTCCACCTGGGTGTACAGTAGCCCTGGTACTACTAAGGGAACTAGCTCGGGGGTGAAGTGGGGTTGGAGGTAGCTATTGATCCTTGCTCCATTCAGGGAGCGCTATGAACTGGAGCAGGATCCTGGCAACCCTTCAATGACTACGTATATTCCTACCTTCTTAAAAAAAAATATCCAGGCCGGCATGAGGCACAGGAGCCCTTCCTGCAGTGGCTCCTGCTTCTCAGTAACGAGTCGGCCCTGCCCCATGTGCACACTGTGAGCTATGGAGATGACGAAGACTCCCTCAGCAGCACCTACATCCAGAGGGTCAACACTGAGCTCATGAAAGCGGCCGCTCGGGGCCTCACCCTGCTCTTCGCCTCAGGTGACCACCCACCCTAAATTGAGACCACCCATCTACCCACCTTGAAAGCTTTAACCCCACTGATTAGTGGAGCCTCTGAGCTCTGACCTTCTGCAGTAAGAGCTGACACCCACATCTCTCTCTGGCACACTTACACCAAACTCCAGCCAACTAATCTGGATGCTGGACTTGTGTTTCTCCCAGGGGACACTGGAGCTGGGTGTTGGTCTGTTTCTGGAAGACACAAATTCCGTCCTAGCTTCCCTGCCTCCAGGTAAGCATATAACTTACCAGTTAACTAGGCCCACATCTGTGGTGAAGTGTTCTAGAACCTTGTCCCGAACCCTGCCAGGTGCTCACCTCCAGCTGTACCTGTCCTGGTTGCTGCATTCTCCTCTCTTCTTCCTGTAGGTCCCAGGCCCTCCCATCTCCTGAGTGGAACCAAGCTCCCATTGTTCTCCTTCCTCAGTCCCTATGCACTTATAGCAGTCTCTTTATTTTTTCCTCCACCACTAAAGTATGTGTAGTCATTTCAGGTCATGCCTTAGAGCTCCAAGCCTCTCACTGCAGGCATGCTTCCCCATGTCTGGACCCTCCAGAAAGACCTAGACTATATTCCCCCATCTACACACATCTTGGAGGTCCCCTTGGGTCTCATACTATCTGAATACTGTCTTTTTCCTCAGCCCCTACGTCACCACAGTGGGAGGCACCTCCTTCCAGAATCCTTTCCTTGTCACAAATGAGATAGTTGATTATATCAGTGGTGGTGGCTTCAGCAATGTGTTCCCACGGCCTTCATACCAGGTACAAGCATGCTCATGTGGATATAGGAGGTTGGGGGGGGGGTTCAGTTCAGCAGATTGCTGAGCAGAATACAAGCCAATACTCACTCAGAACCGTCTTTCAGGAAGAAGCCGTGGCCCAATTCTTGAAGTCCAGCCCTCACCTACCACCATCCAGTTACTTCAATGCCAGTGGTCGTGCCTACCCAGATGTTGCTGCACTTTCTGATGGCTACTGGGTGGTTAGCAACAGTGTGCCCATTCCGTGGGTATCTGGAACCTCAGTAAGAATCAGCCTGGTTCTCAGGAACTACTCTCTACCCACAAGACCTTGCACCCAGAACCCCTGACTCCTTAGAGGCCTCTGATCTTTTTAAGTATTCCTCCCTCAAAGTCCACTCTGAAACCCTGATCTATGCTTGCACCTTCAGGCTTCTACTCCAGTATTCGGTGGAATCTTATCCTTGATAAATGAGCACAGAATCCTCAATGGCCGCCCACCTCTTGGGTTTCTCAATCCAAGGCTCTACCAGCAGCATGGGACAGGACTCTTTGATGTAAGTGTGGAAGGGAAGAGTAAGGATGCTTTCATAGGGAATGAGAAGAGCTAGAGAACTGGGGATGGGGGCTGTTCTGGTATGGTAGTGCAGCCTCTGGGGTGTGAATACAGAATGAATACGTTAGTTCTAATACCATCAGGCCTAGATTTGATGCCCACCTTCTTTCCAGGTAACCCATGGCTGCCATGAGTCCTGTTTAAATGAAGAAGTGGAGGGTCAGGGTTTCTGTTCTGGTCCTGGCTGGGATCCTGTAACAGGCTGGGGAACACCCAACTTCCCAGCTCTGCTGAAGACACTACTCAACCCTTGACCCTCTCCTGCCAAGAAGGCTGAACTGTCCCCTCTGCTACAGGTGGTGGCTCAGTCCTTTATTCTGCCTTGTTGGAAGCCCTGCTGAACTAACTCTCAACAGTTGACTGTTGCAGACAGCTGTTCCCTAACCCTAACCCTGAACGCTATGAGCTGGACTTGTCTCCCAAACCTACTGTGCTCCATTACACTCAGGTCTCCCAAATGCCTCAAGTTCCTCAAGGTACTAAAACCAGCATAATTTGTCTCACCCTCCCCTCCCAACTGCCCCATCTCTTCCTCCTATTTCAACCAGAGGTACAAATATAGGGTAAGGAGGTATGTTTGCCGTTACTGGTCCTAGCAAGCCAAGAGCTGACACCTACCTGCTCTCTGCACAGAACATACAGCTGTTTCACTTCCTTTGCTCAATTCACTGCACTGAGACCCCCTACTCTCATCTTTTAGGCTTTCCTCCTATGACACTGAAGAATAATGGCCTCCTTGCTGCTTTGATGTAAGGGCACACTTCTTAATCTTTGCTTTGTGGTGTAAAGGTTTTTTTTGTTTTGTTTTTTAAAGATAAGTTTCTTTTTGAAGAACAAGTTTATGGACAATAGTCTCAAATGTTTAAAATGTGTTCTCATTGGCAAAATTTCCTCAGCAAAATAAATAGGTCACTTCAAATGAATATCACATTGAAAATCTGCTTCAGCATTTTTGCAAAATTTATATTTGGTATTCCCCTTTGGGGGCTGGAGAGATTGCTCAATGGTTAGAGCTTGCTTGCAAAACCTGCCAGCTCAGGTTTGTTTCCCCAGTACCCACATAAGGGCAGATGCACAAAGTGGTATTCCCTCCTGTTGGTATGGTAAATCAACATTCAATTTTATTTCAATTATTAGACATAGCAGGGCTTATTCTCTAACCACTCCTGCCTTCCTCCTCCTTTGCTTCCTCATGGAGTGCTGGTGTCTTCATTGCTCCATCCTTATTCTTTTGCTCTTATCACCTTATTCATTGTCCTTGGAACAAATCACTGACATTGACAGCCATCACTGTTTCACTAAATCAGACTTTCTATCCAACAGTGACTGTGATATCTGAAATGTAAGATAACATAATATTCAACACTCCCTCTCCCTTTGGCCCAACCCCAAACTGTTCCATCTCTTGGTAAATATGCTTCTTCCAAACAAGGCAGAAGACTGTGAACCTTGGCTCTCGCTGTCTTCACATCCAAGCTTCGATCAACAAGTACTCACTGACCTTATCCCCTAAGTATCTTTCTCAATCCCAATCTTCCAATTATATTTCCCAGGCACAAGTAGAACATATCCACCTCTCCATCCCCATTGCTACTGCGTTAATTTTGAGCCATGTTCTTTGCTGAATTGCAGAAAAACAAAACAAAAACCAGTATCCTTGACTAAATCCTCTTCCAGAGTACAAAGGGAAACCCCATCAAGCTACCTACTTGATGAAAACCCTTCAAAGGTTACTGGATAAAGTTCAGGTTTCTTACAATGTCTCACAACCTCCCCTGCTGTTCTTCATAGCAAATCATTTTTCTTCTTCCCTTCATGAACGCCAAGAAATTGTCACCCTAGTTGATATCACTTCTCACAGAATTGCCTGATTCAGAATTATGTTAAGATTTAGCTCAAAAGTCAACTTCTCTTTTCGAAACCAAACCTACTTGAATCTTGGTTCTGACACAGACTGAGAGCCTTGGCCAGTAAAGTTTACTTCCTCATTTGCTAAGTAAGGGCAGCAACACCTGTCTTTCACAATCAGGGACAATATATTTATAATGCGGTAGGAGACTCGTGCCTTCCTCCCTCGTACTGCCCACCCTGCGCCTACCTCTAGCTGCTTAAGGACCGCACAGTATTGAAAACATCAGTTTGCTTCCCTTTCCGACATCATTGGTGCCTAGAGGACCAGAACCCCGTCCTCCTTTGTATACCGACCCTAGCCCAGGAGTTGCGAGGTCGGAATTAAATGTTTGTTAAATTGAAAACCTCTGGCTTTTACGCGCAGTGATTTTGGTGTGTTGTTGCTTCGGGACGAAACACCCCGTCTCTGTCTACCACATGCGCCTCTCGGAGTGGGGGATGCGGGCGATGAGAGGCGGGGGGACACATGCCAACCCCACTAAGACCCTTCCAAGGATGAATAAGGGAGCCACAAAGAACAGATGTCAGAGACTTGCAATGGAGAAGTGATGAGCTCCACACAGATGTCTGTGCGTTCATATGAAGTGTGCCAGAGGCGCAGCAGAGTCCGGGTCGCACAGCGGTCCCATGCCGGCGGAACCGCCCTCGGGAGCACCACGAGGGTCCCATGCCGGCGGAACCGCCCTCGGGAGCACCACGGGGACCCCATGCCGGCGGAACCGCCCTCGGGAGCATCGCGGAGTGGGTGGAAGGCGGAATGGCGGCTTCCGCCCTTCGGTCTACCTCACCTAACCCAACGCAGGAGACTAAGGGCCGCGAGACGCGCAGCAGAACTGAGCTCAATGGTGGGCGGGGCATGACGTCACCCCGGGCTGTGCGCGACTCCGGCGGAAGCGGAAGTGGCTCTGTTCGCCGCCTCTCCCACCGGCCCGATGAGCTGCAGCGGCTCCGGCGCGGACCCCGAGGCGGCGCCGGCGTCCGCCGCCTCGGCCCCGGGCCCGGCGCCCCCGGTCTCGGCTCCCGCCGCGCTGCCCAGCAGCACCGCGGCGGAGAACAAGGCCAGCCCCGCCGGGACGGCGGGGGGCCCTGGGGCTGGAGCCGCGCCTGCGGCCACGGGCCCCGTGGCGGCGCGAGCCGGGGAGCCCGCCGAGCGGCGCGGGGCGGGTGAGAACCGGGACGGGAGCGGGTGAGGGCAGCGGCCGGGGCTGGGCCCGCGGCGGGTGAGGCCCAGGGCGCCCTGCGCCTCCCAATTCCGCTTTGATTCTCCTCTAGCTCCGGTGGCGGCGGGCGGCGCGGCTCCCCCGGAGGGAGCGATGTCTAACGGGGTTTACGTCCTGCCGAGCGCGGCCAACGGGGACGTGAAACCGGTGGTGTCCAGCACGCCTCTGGTGGATTTCTTGATGCAGCTGGAGGATTACACGCCTACGGTGGGCTTCCCGCCTGAACAAGGCCATGAGGCTCGCTGTCATGCCAGCATTCAGGCACTTCGTGATTCCCACAGTCCTCTCAGCTTTGTTTCCTACTGTCCACGAACAGCCCTTCCTGATAGGCAGGCTTACGTTGCCCTCACCTTCCCACTCAGTTTAGCAGGGCAAGGGGTTGACATTGACTGACAGTTGTCTGATTGATTTCTCAGATCCCAGATGCAGTGACTGGTTACTACCTGAATCGTGCTGGCTTTGAGGCCTCAGATCCACGCATGTGAGTAAACCTAGAGCAATTTAGAGCTTTGGGTGGGGCGCTTGTGCAGTTTGTCGTCTATCTCATACTGACTTTTTTCCCCTCTAGAATTCGGCTCATCTCCCTAGCTGCCCAGAAATTCATCTCAGATATTGCCAATGATGCGCTACAGCACTGCAAAATGAAGGGCACAGCCTCTGGCAGCTCCCGGAGCAAGAGCAAGGTGTGAAGGGATGCTCACTGAATCAGTCACTACTGCCCTCCACAGTAGAGACTTGACTTGTTCTGAAACCCCTTTGGGGAAACCACAGCCTAGGGGAGGTGTAAGGCCTACTCAGGGTCATCCACCTGGGATTGGAATCTGGGATTGCTATGCTCAGCTGGTGCTCTTCCCTCTTCCCTCAGGACCGCAAATACACTCTAACCATGGAGGACTTGACCCCTGCTCTCAGCGAGTATGGCATCAATGTGAAGAAGCCGCACTACTTCACCTGAGCCACACGACCCAGTTGTACCTGTTTGTCCCATGTCCCCACACCAGCCTGTTTTCATAATAAACTTTATTGTGACAGGCGGGGCTGATCCCTCCCATGCTGGGAGACACCATGTGGCAAGTGACAAAGCTCTGAGCTCAGCCCCTTTTGGGGCCACAGTGGTAGGGATAGGGGCAAGGGATGGGCCCCATAGCTGGGGTAGTACCATGACTGGAGGCAGGGGAGGCCACCAGAGGCCTGTGGCTTTGGGGAAGTACACTCCCCAACCATGTGTTGACACCTCTGAGGTTTAAGCAAGGACTTTAATCCAGCAAGGGCCTTCCAAAGTCCTACTTGTCCTGCATCTTCTCCAGGATAGGCACAATCATGTCAAATTTGGGTCGCTTAGCAGGGTCTTCATTCATGCAGATCTTCATGAGTTTACACACGTGGGGAGAAATACCTGGTGGGATGGTAGGCCGAAGGCCTTCCAGTGCCACCTGCAAGTACAAAGAAAAACAAGGTGAGCTTTCAGAATTGAGTTTATGAGGGCAGAAATGTCTAGCACTTGAACAGGATTACTCTATATATGAAGAAATTGTGGGAAGATGCTAGGCTTACTACAATGACTGTCATCACCATGCTTCTCTGATACATGGATATACAGTTCTGTGCTCACCTTCATTCCTATCTCCATGTTGGAGAGGTCAGCAAAGGGTACCTCTCGAGTCACCAGTTCCCACAGAAGCACTGCAAAGCTCCACATGTCTGCTGAGCGTCTGTTTGTATCTTCAGGCTTCTTCTGCAGAGCTGGAGGAATAGGGCTTACATGCTCCAGCTGCCTAGCCTTTCCTGTCTCTGCCCCTTCCACTATTGCTGAGCTGGTCCTCACCTTCCCAACATGATGCTCTCACCTACCTTCGGGGGCCACCCATGCAGGTGCATACATACGCCCAGGGCATTGGAAAGAAAACTTGACATCAGCCATGCTGATTCGGGCAGTCATGTCCTCATCGATCTGAGCAAGAGAAGATACATGGAAGGACGTGAGTTTATTCTAGACAGGTAAAGGGCTTTTGGGACCTGGGCCAGAAATGAACCTGTGTTCTCACCATTACGCTCCGGCTATTGAGTGCATGTCGAGGAATGAGAGGCTCTAGTGTGTGCAGGAAAGCCATTCCTCTGGCCATGTCCAAAGCAAACTTCACAGCTTGGCTCTGATCCACAACGAAATCTAAGGAGGCAAGAGCCAGTAGTTTAAGAGATTTCCACCCTAATTCTAGCCCTTCCCCAGGGAGAATAGCTTTCCTACTCACTGGTGCCTTCATGCAGCACATTGTAGAGAGATCCGTAGGGCATCCAGTGTGTGATGAGAGTAGGGTGAGGAGCAGGCGGAGACTGGCAGGCACCTAGCACTGGGAGCACGTTCGGATGGGAGAAAATCCTGGGAGAGGGAAAAAATGCCCCCCGCTGAGGCCCAGAATAAAGGCTCTCCCATTTCACCTACGGCTCCTTGGAAGTAACAGCTTTGAGTTTAGTCTTGTCCCACCTGAGCCGGGGACACTCCTCATTGAAGTCCCTGCTTTTCCTTGTACTCCAGTCTCGAACCTTCAGCACCTTCATGACAATGTCATTGCCCTGCCAGCGGCCTTTCCATAGCTGAAGGATAGGCAGAGGTTAGGACACATTAACTAAGGCCACCATTTCATTGTCCACTGGAAGAAAAACCTTAAGAGGTACAAAGTTGGTAGTTTGGGGGTTAGGAGGAAGGGCAAGAAGGGCAGGGATCACCTCTCCAGAATGATTCTCGTTGAGCTTTGCCAGAAAGTTGAGCTGTTTGAAGTCAATACCGGAGTGTTTGTTCAGGGTGCCATTTCCTGAGAATGTGGGCAGATCAGGAACCCAGCTTTGCCCGGACCCTGCCCCCAGAGCCCAGAATTATTCTTTTACAATCCCTCCCCGACTACAGTGACTCACGGGGACGAGTGCGGGTGGTCCCCTTCCAGAACGTGTCCTTGTATGGAATTCGGTTGAGGTTCTGGCCCATCTTCTCTGCCCGTTCTGGGGGGGGGGGGAAACACTCTTATCCTGAGTTGTGGTATGGAGGGAAGAGATAGGCAAGAAGAGAAAAGCCAGGGGTGGGGATGGACCTCGGAGAAGCTCTCTCAGTGGCGCCTTAGCTTTGTCCACAGGCATCTCTCCGTACTTGTTACAGATGCTGACAAGAGCCCCGTTAGCCACCAGGTCCTGACAAGGAAAAACCATTGTGATGAAGGTTGCAACCTTCCTGTCAGCGGTCCCAACCAGCCACGAGCACACTGACATAGTGCATAACTGTCACATAGTAGGGCTGACAGGATAGACTGAAGGTTCCATGATCATTTGGTTTCCCCCCTTCTGAACTTGAAGCCTGAGTACTTACCTCTGCAACTTGGTCTTGGCCCCAAAAACAAGCATAGTGCAGGGGCACATTCCCGTGTTCATTCACTGCATTGATGTCAGCCTTGTACTGCAACAGCTGGGCCCAGTGACCAACAAAAAGAAGCAGAGGGCACAGTCAGGCCCGAGATGAGGTGCTGGTGTGCAGGCACAGGAAAGCAGGGAACGGCTCACATTCCCCAGTACACACTCCACACTGCCTGTGGCCGACCTCACAGCTGTTGGTGCTGCGGGGAGAGGTCTGCATACCTTCTGCACAATATCACGATGACCGTGGCTGGCTGCCAGGTGCAGGGGGGTATCATCCCCACGGTTCATCACGTTGATCCGTGCTCCCCGCATGATGAGCATCTCAACCACAGCAGAGCGGCCCTCTCGGCAGGCCCAGTGCAAAGGCGAGAAGCCATGATCGTCCCTTTAGGGAAAGAGGCAGCGCTCACTGAGCTGAAGCCAGGAGGAACAAAGGTTCTTTGATGGAAAAAAAAAAATGATTCTGTACACTTCCTGGGGAGGTTTACCACTCTAGTATTTCAATAATTTCTTCTTCCCAGCAATTTCTAAAGTTCAGACAGTCAAGTCATGTAGACATCCTCACAGCTTATCGCCACCTCCTACAACTCTTCCCTGGCAGGTTCTGTTTAAGTGATAGCACTTGTCTCACATTACTCCCTGTATCCCCCCCCCTCTTTTCTGGCAGTGCTAGGACTTGAACCCAGGACCTTGTACATGCTAAACATGTGCTCTATTACTGGAGCTATATCCTCCGCCCTCTCAGAGCCCTTTTGCAACACCTGTTGTCTCTTTGCACTGGTTTTTGTACATCAACCTGTCAATGTCAACATTGCCCGTTAGACCATATAGCCCTCGAGGATCTGGACTGACAGCAGGTGTTCAGTACATGTTAATGGAGGAGAGAAGGCAGGCCATGACTCTTGAGAGACCAAGCCTATTGTTTGGCTCTGGTACCAAAAGTGACATCTAAAAGTGGAATGAAATCAAGATGTTTTGAAGGGGTTTATAATGAAAAGGAGATATGATTTTGATTACTGCTGAGGCAGATAACCACACAAAATAGGATTCTGCTGACCAACCGGGGACACACAAAACAGATGAAGATGAATGGCAGTTTTAGAGTAAAAAGTACAGTGATTTTTTTTGTCCCAAGGACATGTGTTTTAAGAAGAAATGTACAAACAAAACAATTGAGGGGGCTGGGTTATACTGACAGCCTGGAGCCATAAAAGGAAATTCCCTCCAGCCAAGGGATGCAGATCTGAGGGGTGGAGCAGGGGGCTGGCTGTGGTCTAGGCTGACAGCCTCCAGATGCCTAAGTGTTGTGGTCACTTCCCGTGAGGAGATGGAGGAGGGGCCTCAGGCTAATCCAGAGTTTGGCCACTCACTCCCCCAACAGAGGAAGGGGGTGTGTAGCTTTTAATAATTTCTAGTTTTCCCTCATCTACACAAATAGGCAAAAGCTTTCTCAGGATGTGGATTCCCTCCAGAAGTAATGACACCCCTTGTTATAGGTCGTGCCTCCCAGACCTTTACTGTCCTCTGACCCATCAGCCTCCAGCAGCTGGGACCTCAGAGCAGGCCCCAGCCAGAAGACAAAAGTATGGGTACTGGGTTTTGCCCAATGTCAAACTGCCTGTCACTTCAGAGCCTAGTCTCATCTCAAGAAAAGCTACACAGGGAATTAACCACCTCATATCTAGCATATAGACAGCTTAAGTTCCCACACCTTGTCTCCTCAAACCACTAAAACCTTTCAAGTTCTCCAATGCTATCCCTTCAACTTTTGGCAGTGAAAAGTTTTCCAAGATGCCCCTCCCACTGGACAACTGCCTAAGCCTCTTATTTCCTCACTAAATAGTGAATAAAGACCAATACATTAGCACATTTTATAAATTACAGGAAAAAAATGAAACAAGCTTTGCATATTATTAAGGAGAAATTGAGCCTAATGGGAACCAGTGAAGCTGGGACTAATATGACATGATCCTGACCTCTCAAACGTAAAAACAAAACTTTGGTGGCACATGCTGAAATCCCAGCACTCAGAGGGCTGGAGCAGTAGGACACAGCTGGAGGCCAGCCTGAGCTACATAATGAGACCCTACCTTCAAAAATTCACCACCAACAAAAACCTATTAAAACTCTCTCAATCTTAAAAATAAATTAAAAGCCCTCTACCCTGTGTCACCAACATGATACTTTTACTTTCCTATCTCAGCCAACATTTAAAAACTTGTACACACTTTCTCTTTCCTCACTACCCATTCACTTTTCATCCTGCCAAAACTGCCACCTTGAGGGTACAACTTGTGTCTGACTCTAGGACTTCAGGTGTTCAGCATAGTTCCTTAATTGAAGGAATCCAGAGTAATTCTGTTTCCTTACCTGTTTTTCTTTTGAAACAACTCTCAAATATCAAACAGATCCTAATTGTAAGTTCACTGGTAACTTAAGATGTTCATTCCTGTTCTTTGACCTCTCAGTAGACAATATTGTTGACTACTCCCCCTCTATTAAAACAGTTGTTCTCTAAGCTTAATGCACATCTTTAGTATTTCTCCTAATTCTGGTGGCTTGTTTTCAATCAGCCAGCCTGCTCCTCCCTTGTCCTCATCTTCTACTCTTCTGAGGCACTATTCTTCACATGCATGTCTTCACGTACCATATATGCTAATATGAAATAATTTTCCCAGTCAGGTCTCTTACTCTGCATACCCAACATTTCAATCTTCAAATCTGCATACCCAACATTTCAAAGTTGTACTGTCGCCATAACCCTATATTCAGAATAGAACGCCTCATCCTTTTTTTTTTTTCACCATCTCAGTAAAAGCATCACGGATCCAAGTTCCCAAGCCTGAACCCTGATCACCTTGGACCTCTCTCTCACTTCCTACATCAAACCAATTCTTCAGCCTTATAATTTCTGGAATCTTAGGGCTTTCTCATTTTTTCCCCTGTCCCAGTTCTAGTCCAGAACATTACTTTTGAAGTGGACTAGGCAATCACCTGCTCTTTACAAAGCATCCAGGATCACACTTCACAATCTCATTAGTGAACAGTTTCAAAACTTTGCTTGCAGGCCTTTTGCCTCTTTCCACTTGTAACCCAATACTCTACAGAGATCTATCCTCCAACCACATGAACTCCAATTTTCTAGCACTCGGCTCTCTTTGCCATTAAGTTCACCGAGGCTATGAGGCTCCCTGCAACCCCAGATGGTGAAACTTCAATCAGCAAAAACCCTAGCACGACTTCCTCTGTGGAGACCCTTTCCCCAGCTGTGCTTAACTCATCCCAAGGATGGCAAAGTCGACCGCTCCCACCCGACATGTGCACCCCAAGTAGCGGACGGAAGACGTCCAGCCTTTCCGATTGAGCTCACCCCTGATTGAGGTCGTTCTCGGTGTTGTCCAGCCACAAGCGCACAGCCACGGCGTTGCCCTCCCGGCACTGGGTGAAAATGTCGTCCATAGCCGCGTCCCGGCGCTGAGAGCCCGAGACTGGGGAAGCCTGGGGGCTGGGAATCCAGAGACGGGTGGGGGGGTGAGCCCTAGCTTTGTCCCGTGCAGGACAGAAGGGTCGGGTTCAGTGGGGGAGGTGGGCGCTGCGTGCGGGGTAGCGGTGGTCCGTGAAGTTCGGGCAGCGGGACGATCGCCCGCGCGCGGGGTACAGGCGGGAGATCCTGAGGCGTATCTCCCTCCGGCCCACGTCGGAGCGCAGGCACCGGGTGTCGATGCACTAGAGCGCTGGGGAGGGCGAGGAGGCCCTCGGGCTCCGAACGCCCCCGAGGAGCGCACAGGGGTCCTTCCTGGGGGCGGCGCCGGTTCCCTAGTCGGGACTCTGGCGGGGCGGAGACTGACGGGTTGGCAGATCCGCGGGCTCGGGCAGGGGCGCGGGTCCTCCCGCACTCACCGGGACTCGGGCTGCAGGCGCCTTCTCGGGGAACTCCCGTCCGGCCGCGCCCGCCGCCCGGCCCCGCCCAGCCCCAGGCCGTCTTCGGCCAGCCGGGGCCGCCTTCCCTCAGTCGCGGTCTCGGTCCTGCCCCTCTAGCCCGCGAGCGTCTGCACTCGCTAGTTTTCCGGCTCCGCGCCGGCCGCTCTAGCCTCGGCGGACGGGAACTCTCTGGTTTCCGGCTCCCGCGGGCGGCCTGGGCGCTGGGACTGGCAAGGCGCGCGCTGCACGCACGTGGGTTTTGCGATCCTTCCTCGCGACCCGCATGTTCGAGGAGCCCGAGTGGGCCGAGGCGGCCCCAGCAGCCGTGGGCCTCCGGCCCGTGACCGTACGGCCTCGGCCTGCGCCAGCCCGGCAAGTCAAGGTGAGTGGCCGGGAGCTGGCCGTGGGAGCGGCTTCAGGCCGCGAATCCGACGGACTCTGGAGGATCCCAGCGCTTGGAGGACTGTGTGTGTGCGGGAGCAAAGGGGGAACTTAATCTAGAACACAGTGACTTTGAAACAAAGGGTGAGAAGTTGGTGCTGAGGGTTTCTTACACGAGCAAAACGTGCGGAAACCCAGGGCAACAACGCACACCCCGATAGCCACGGTGCGCACGCACTGTGCACAAACGGTGATAGGGGAGCACAGAGTAGATGAAAGAGATAGGTTGAAGTAGAGTTAACGTTTTCAGTATATTGAAGATACAAGTCAATGAAGTGGATTTTAAAATTTTTTATTTATTTATTCGAAAAGAAAGTGGATGGGCGTGCCCGGTCCTCCAGCCATTGCAAACTGAACTCTAGATGTATGCGCCACCTTGTGCATCTGGCTTACGTGGCTAATGAGGAATCGAACCTGGGTCCTTTGGCTTTGGAGACAAGCGCCTGAATCACTAAGCCATTTCTCCAGCCCCAATGAAGTGCTTTTAGCAGTGGAGTAAGTTTGTTAGGCTCTGCCCCCTCCCCCTGCACTCTCCCTGTACCGGGAATCAAATCCAGAGTTCAACACGCTAGACAGTCACCATCCGGCTACACCCCTAGCCTTGAAAAGGTTGCAGTTTGGAAAATATGTAGGGCAGGGAATCGTTGTCAGTATCGTTAAGGGAGACTAAGGAAAACAGAGATTCTCCAAGGAAAGTGACTTGAAACCCCAAGTTAATCTTCCAGACAGTGTGGACCTGTTCCTTTCGGGCCTCAGCAGATGCGAGGACCACTGTACCTCCTCAGGGTGTTCCTGCCCTTCAGTCAGCCTCCAAGGTGGTGTCTGGTGGCCTTGTTAGCTCCTTTTCATCCCTGTAGCCAATTTTACTCCAAGCCACTGGCCTACCTGTGTGCTCCTAGAGGCCAAAGCTGAGATGCAGGGCAGGAACTCTAGGCCTTGCCTTGGCCCTGTGGCTTGTGGCCTTAGCACATTCCTCTGGGGAACTACAATGACCAATCCTTTACACATTGGGCAGGTTTTCTGACTTGTAGCCTCCCAATGGTGAAAGTTAGCTGGCAACATGAAAATATTTCTGGGTTGGCAGTTTTCACAACAAATTAAAAGTTCACTGGGAAGAATTGCCAGTATCTGAACTAGATCCCCGCCTCTCTTTTCTTATTCTCCAGGTCTCATTCATTCTTTTGACACCTGCTCTCGTGCCTTGTTTTCCTCCAGGGCCGCAAGCGCCATCAGCTCTTGGCCACCTTACAAGCCCTGGAAGCAGCATCTCTTTCCCAGCAACCTCCCAGCCTACCTGGCAGTGACTCTGAGGAGGAGCAGGAGGAAGGAAGGAAGAAGAAAAGGCCCCCAAAGGCCTCATTTGCCAGTGCCTCTGATGAAATAGGGAAGAAAAGAAAAAAGAAATGCCAAAAGCAGCGTCCATCTCTCAGTAACTCTGAGGACAAGGAAGAAGTGGAAAGGAAGAGATGCCATAAACAGGCTCTTCCTGGTGCCAACTGTGCTGAAGAAGAGAAAAGAAAGAGGAAATGCCAGAAATGTGCCCCTTCAAACACAACCCAGCCCCTGGGCAAGGCTGACCGCACAGGTAGCACTGGATATGTATGTGGTGGGATGAGGGGCTGTCAGCTGATTGTGCATGCAGCAGGGGATCCTCAAAACTATTAGGACTGGGGTTAGGCAAGAAGAGGCACTTTTGCCGGGTGTGGTGGCACATGCCTTTAGTCCCAGTACTCAGGATGCAGAGGTAGGAGGATCACTGTGAGTTCAAGGCCAACCTGGTGTTACAGAGTAAGTTCCAGGTCAACATGGGCTACAGTGAGATACTACCTTCAAAAAAGAGAGAGAGAAGAGGCCCCTTTATCCAGGCCATAATCTGTCTCAAGGACAAGCATATGGCCAGGATAACTTTTCATGCCTCTGAATATAAGGGATCTAGCCTCAAAATAATGCCTTCCTACCCTTTCCCTGTAGCTCATGAAGCCTGGAAGAGTAGTTCTACAAATGGCCCACCCAAGCCAAGCCCGGAGTCCACTTCCTCTAACCCTCCACATCTCTTGAGCCGTAAACAGTGGCGGAACCGGCAGAAAAATAAACGGAGACACAAGAACAAATTCCGGCCACCTCAAACACCAGAACATGTTCCTGCTAAAGCTTCCACAGAGGAGACAGAGGTGCCTCCTGCTCCAAAGTCAGATAGCCAAGAGACTAGAGCTGAGGCTCTTAGAGCACGCATGACACAACGGCTAGATGGGGCCCGATTTCGTTACCTCAATGAACAGCTATACTCAGGGCCCAGCAGTGCTGCACAGCGCCTCTTCCAGGAAGACCCCGAGGCTTTTCTCCTCTACCATCGTGGCTTTCAGAGTCAAGTGAAGAAGTGGCCACTGCATCCAGTAGACCGCATTGCCAAGGATCTCCGCCAGCGGTGAATGGGGGGGTCGGGCAATGAGAAGTGATGTGGGGTCACTCAGCAGCTCAGACCAGACCAATATGTGATGCCTCCCTTCCACTGCCAGGCCTGCATCCTTGGTGGTGGCTGACTTCGGCTGCGGAGATTGCCGCCTGGCTTCAAGTGTGCGGAACCCCATGCACTGCTTTGACCTGGTCTCTCTGGACCCCAGAGTCACTGTATGTGAC
This sequence comes from Dipus sagitta, assembly GCA_036346955.1. Classification (NCBI taxonomy): domain Eukaryota; kingdom Metazoa; phylum Chordata; class Mammalia; order Rodentia; family Dipodidae; genus Dipus; species Dipus sagitta. The sequence goes on along the minus strand of CM070772.1, from coordinate 186,027,589 downwards.
ATGGCCCAGGTAACGCTCTGTGTATCTGGTTTTTCCTGTCTAAGCCTGTCCCCCATCCTGGACTTCAGTCCCAGCCCTCAGTGCTGATTTCTCCTTCGGACACTGACTCTGCGCTCTACTCAGTACTCCCACTCTCCTCAGGTGCCTCTGGAGGATGAGTCTGTGGATGTGGCTGTGTTTTGCCTTTCGCTGATGGGAACCAACATCAGGGACTTCCTAGAGGAGGCAAATCGAGTGCTGAAGCCAGGGTGAGAACCCCTAAAACACGATGCATGCTTGCTCATGTGCATGCCTGTGTGCGCGTGCGTGTGTGTTTACTCAGAACCTCTTTCTTCTCACAGGGGTGTCCTGAAGGTAGCCGAAGTCAGCAGTCGCTTTGAGGATGTCCGAACCTTTTTGGGAGCTGTGACCAAGCTGGGCTTCAAGGTCATCTCCAAGGTGAGGGTCTCAAGAACTATCCTTGTTTTTTTTCCTAGTGCCACAGGAATACACCTTTTGCTCTGCAGAGGCACAACTGTAGGTAGAGTCATGAAAAGCTTTCTGAGCCAGAGCAGGATGTGGGGGGAGGTGTTCTGGGTTGCAGAGGTGAGAATTTGGAAGTCACCAGTGTTTTCTGCTCCTAGGACCTGAGCAACAGTCACTTCTTCTTGTTTGATTTTGAAAAGACTGGGCCACCTCGAGTAGGTCCTAAGGCTCAGCTCTCAGGCCTGAAACTTCAGCCGTGCCTCTACAAGCGCAGGTGACCTCTGGATATCCCTTGAAAGGGCGGCGGGGCTCAAACTCGAAGCTCAGAGCTCTGAAGACTGGACCTCCTCGTACTACCTTCTATGCCAAGAGCAATGTGACAAAGCCCTGCCTGGCTCAGCTCTACTTTAATGAAACATGATGTCACTCAGGCAAGCTAAAGAATGAGTTCTGTGTGAGAACTGGCTCACCTGAGGTGTCATGAAAACTAGATGGTTTGCACTGGAAGGATCTCTGGGTTTAGTTCCTCTTTTAATCTCTCAGGAGGCACGTAGGCACTTTGTCCTCACCTTTGCACTCCGCTGTCTTCTCTTCACCATCCAGCCTCTGCTCACCATGGGTTCTATTCCTTCCACTCCAAGACTGAAGACAGGCAGCTTTTTCTGATTCCAATCCTGGCTTGGCACTTGAAGCTGGGAGTCACTCAATTTCTGAATATTCTACTCCTCATTTGAAAAATAAGGAAAATGATAAATTTCTTGTCATATAGCATTGTGTGGGATCACTGGGGAAATCTATATATAAACTAGCTATGGCTATTACATATTGTGAATGTTATTGTTCTTTGATGATCATCTCTATACAAGGGTAGAGATTGAAAGGGAAAAAAATAATTTTTGACTGAGGAAGACTCTGGGAGAGTTCAGGGTAGACTTATTTTGTGAGATATTTAGAGCCTTTTAAGGGAGTCAGCACTCCTTAGAAGAAATGAAGGGGCTGAGTCTCTATCCATAAGCAACAACTGGTTGTTGCCATGCTCAGGGTGCAAGATTGGATTGTTCATTGGCAGAAGGGTCTGTCTACTGGGTCTGCCTTGCCTGAGTGAGGATGGGTCAAAATGGCCCAGGAAAGCTACAGGCAAGGACAACTAGCACTAAGGGAAGATGAACACGGATGACAGATGCTAGACCTTGCCCAGAAGGTATCTGCCATGAATCCAGGTGTAAGATCCCAACTGTTCTACCTATTCCCAAGAATAAGAACCGAGAGTACCCTCTGGGGAGCATGAGCTTCTGTGAGCCAGTTGGGTGCCTCCAGCAAGGGGGTGATGGTTTCAAAACAGGCTTCAGTCCCAGGAACCATGTTTGTTTGGAGGCTGGTTTTTGAAGCAAACTTTAGCAGACACCATACATGCACTGTTGTCATTGAATACTCATTTGACTAACAAACTTTCTTCGTCTTCCAAACAGTCCACTTGTTTCATAATCCTTCACTCCCAAAGCAGAATTGATTGCTTATCAGTATTCTCAAATTACTGTATGGGGAATGCTCCTTCAGTATGCAAGCATAGTGCTGTGGTTTGTTTATGCATTTCACTGCACCCTTCTCAAGCCATACTTATCTTTGTATTTCCAGAGCTTCTCATCTCAGGTAAAGCTATTGCATGTATTTTATCTACTGTTTGAGGGTTGAGGGGATGAGAGGAAGGGATGACAAGGTCCAGTTGACTGCAGAAGTACTGCGGAAACGCAAGCTTGGGTGTCAAGTAAGGGTGCTGTGGACTAGTGATGGGAGCAGCAGGCAGAGCTTCATAAGGTAGACTTGGGTGCTGAGGCTATTTGAAAGGAAGTAATCTAGTAAGTCCCAGGTTTCTGGCTCCATAAACTGGATGGGCTGGTGATGCTATACAAAGTGTTGGATTTTATATACGTGTTAAATGTTCAGTGACAGTAGAATAAGTGTGGGGGTGGAGGGAAAGACAGTGGCACGTGCCTGTGGTCCCAGCTGTACAGGAGACTGAGGCCAGAGGATTGCTTGAGCCCAGGAACAGAAAATAGTTTATGATAGAACTCTGAGCACCAATTTACTGGATGAGCAAAGGAAAATAAGCCACTATAGGTGACGAGAAGGCTGGGCCATAGAGAAGTAAAAACAGGAGAGTGGGTGTTATTTATGGGAGAAGTGGGGACATTACTAACTTCCAGATGCCATTGTGAGGACTACTAAAATGAAAGAGAAAGCTTGCAGTGGGGTGGGGATTGCTGAGAGTGTGGAGGGCGTGTTTGCATTCATAGTGTCATAGCCAACAGCGTGGTCGAGCCTGCTTGGAAGGCTCTAGGAAGAGATAAGTGCTGAGGGATCATCCAAACTTTGTTTTATGTAGATGACATGAAAGGGCAGTAAGAGTTTGGGGTTACTCATGTGTATGGGATGGCCATGCTGGATCATGAGGTTTCATGGACCAGGCAGGAGGTTGCGCAGGAGTCACTGAACATGCACTGAGAGGATAGGATGCTGTAGTCAAGTCAGAATGGGTGAATTCAATTCTGGAAGCAGAGCAGCTCCAGGAGACGGGAGAGTGTAGGATATGGGACTGAGTGACTGACGTTTAGAGGAGGTTGCCTGGAATTTGGCCAGTTGTGTAGGAGAGTTGTCTGCATGGGTTTTGAAGTTCACCAGGATAATGATAGAAGTAATTAAGATGCCTGTCAAACAGGTGCCAGCTTCTTGAAGGCGAGTGAGGTTCCAGATGATCTATATATAGACAAATGGCACGAGTTTCAAAAGAGCAGAGCCATGCGAAGTGGTTTAATCCCAGCACTCAGGAGGCAGAAGTAAGAGGATCTCTGAATTTGAGGCCAGCCTGGGACTACAGAGGGAGTACCTGGGCTAGAGTGAGACCCTACCTGGGGAAAAAACAAACAAAAAAAAAAAAACAGAGAGTTTACGTAGCCTACAAGAAAAGTATCCCTGTTACAAGTGATTGGAGATTGGTGAGTGGAGCAGGCAGCCAGGTGGCCAATAAGATGCCCTGACGGTCCAGCTGGTCAGTTTCATGGGAGACTGTTCTAGCAGCACTGTGAGGCAGAAACTTTCTGGAATAACCAAGTGGAAGGCAAGCCATGGTCCAGTGACTATGCTTGAGTAGGAATGTTTCCTACTGTAAGATACATATTGCCTCTTTTTGCTCCACATTTCTGTTTTTGTTTGTTTTTTGAGGCAAGCCCAACAGGCTGAACTTTTTTGGTTTTTCTTTCTCCCCCTTCCCCCAAGGTAGGGTTTCACTCTAGCACAGGCTGACCTGGAATTTACTATGTAGTCTCAGGGTGGCTTCGAACTCACGGTGATCCTCCTACCTCTGACTCTCAAGTGCTGGGATTAAAGCCCTGCTCTCTCTCTCTCTTTTTTTTTAATGCAAGAGAAAGAGAATTGGCATGCCAGAGCCTCCAGCCACTGCAATCAAACTCCTGACGCTTGCACCCCCTTGTGTGCACGTGTGCTTTGCATGCTTGCATCACTTTGTGTGTCTGGTTTATGTGGAACCTGGAGAGTCAAACATGAGTCCTTAGCTTTTCAGGCAAGTGCCTGAACAACTAAGCCATCTCTCCAGCCCCCATATTTCTCTCTTTCTCAGCCATTATTTATATGCCCACATTAATGTTCAGCAGGACAGCCTGCCTTCCTCCCTCCCTCCCTTCTTTACTATGTGGATTCTCCCTTTGTCTGTTCTGGCTCCAGCCACCTGAATAAAGGCCTCACCCCAGCCCCCATCAGCCATCTGATTCCAAAAGCAAGATCAGGGCTGGAGAGGTGGCTTAGCTGTTAAGGGTGTTTACTTGCAGAAGCAGCGCTCTTCTTGAGCTTGGTGTGAGTCCTCCCCGCTCTGTCATCAGCTTCATAACAAAGTCTTGTTCAAGGCCATGCCTGGTCTTCTATGTATAGCATTAAGAGCCTAGTCTGATAAAACTGTGTGTACTTTCTTCAAAACAACTACAAAAAAAATAGCACACCCACTGTTTTAAGGAACAGGCTCCTGCAACCAGAACACATCACACGTCGAAGGAGGGAAATGAGTAGTAGGAGGTAAATAGGGGTTGATGGTGAAAGGTTGTCACTCTCCATCTTGAGGGTGCGAGGTTCACTGTAATGCCAATTTCCAAGCCTTCTACAGTTTCTGGCTCGGTAAGTCAGGATCAGGCTCCAGAAGGTCTTTTCTGGTTGCTGAACTATTCTCATTGAAGGAGGCAGTAAATTATCTGTTGAGTGAGAATGGGGAGGGGTTTGAGGTTTTGAGGAGAGGAGAGTGACGGGAAATGAATTAACTAAGGAAATACAGCATGAGCACTGGCGGCGTTGATGGCCTGGCCATCAAAGGATGGGATGGAGGAGCATGATAGCACACTTGTGTAGAAAGCTTTTTGCTCTCGATTATTGTTCTGTCAGGTCTTCTACTACTGTTTTGCCCAAGGAGGAAAGGGTCAGGCTTCTGCCCTCATACTTGAAATCTACACTTGATCCAAGCCAAAAGGCTGAGAAATGATCTTACCTCAAGTCTAGCTGGAGACTCCACCAGAAGCATGAGATAATGCTGAGGAATGATGAGCCCAGGAGTCTTTTTCCTGCCCTGGAAGCATGCAGGCAAAGAAAGGCCATTACCTGGCGGGGGGGGGGGGGGGGGGGGGGGCGCTGCTGCGGTTTTCCTGCAGGTCCAGGATGCATTCTAGAACAGTGCCTGAGTGTCTTCTGTGCACACTGGGAAGTGGGTGGCTTTGGGTACTATCCTGTAGGACCATTTTTGAAGAGGTGAAGAGACAGTACAAAGAAGCCTGAAGTGTGCTATTTGGGCTGAGGAGGCCACCTGGAATAATAAATGCAGTCTCCATTCCTATAATCCCAGCACTGGGGAAGCTGAGATAGGATCATCATAAATTCTACATCAGTATGGGCTATGGTGAGTCCCTCAAAATAAATACAGTATCAGCCAGGCCTCCCAGTTAAGGTAGATTGCTGTATCGCCTTGCCTCTTTCCTCCCAACACTTGGTTCTGGAATAACTAACAGTAGCTGGCGAGGTTGTATGGAGAGGAGAGGGCTATCCCATTCCCCAAAGATGGCCCCTTGACTTAAGTAAGGGAGAGCTGGGGTGGGGATGGGGATTCAAAACCACTACAGGGGCCAGTTAGTTATTGTTAAACAGAATTAAACATTCTAATGACTTGACATTGAGATTATGCTTGTCCCTTAAACTGATCATAACACTCAGTTAAGGCTGGGAGATGGCTGAGCGGTTAAAAGGGCTTGCATGCAAAACCTGATGCCTCAGGTTCGAGTACCCAGTGCCCTTGTAAAGTCAAATGTCCAAAGAGGCACATGTTTCTGGAGTTCATCAGCAGCAAGAGGTCCTTGCTGTGCCCATTCTTCTCCCTCCTCTTTTCTCTCTTTCTCAATCTCTCTCCTTGCAAACAAATTAAATTATATATCATTTACATTACAGGTTTGCTGCAGGTTTTCTCCTCAGCAAGGAAAAAGTATCTCCTTCTCCCCCTCCCCCGAATAGAGTTTGCAGGGCTGTAAGAAACAAGAATAAACTTGGATTTGGTCATCAATCTCTGCCTGCCTCGGGCTTGTTCAGCATCCCTTTGGAGCTCTCCAAGTAGAAAGCTCTTGCTTCCGCAGTTATTAGCGTACTCCTGATTTTGTTCCCGTAACATGGTCCTGAGAGAACCCAGCTCCAAAAGAAACAGCATGATCTTGGCACACGCTGCTCCGCTCCAAACACTCGCCAGTTATGTAATGGCTCAAAGCCCTCTGCAGCTTTCTCCAGACAGAGACTAGTAACTGGAGCCTTTCATTTCCAGGTCATCCTTCCCAGGTGACTTCTCTGACTAGCCACCTGGTTGGTTCTAAAACATTTGACTGCGGCAGTAGTTGCCATAGTGACCAAATTGCTTTTGCTCCCTAAAGCAATTCATTTTCCACACAGCCAAGTGATCTTTTTTTTAAAATGTAAATCAGATCATGTCACCTCTCTACATAAAATCCTTCAATGGATTCTCATTGCCTGAGAACAAAAGACAAGACTCCTTCCCAGGCCCTGTGTGCTCTTACCCCGGCCTCGCTCTCCAACTGCATTTTAACCACTCTCCTAGGGCTTCAGTTACACAGCCCTGCTTTTCAACTTCTCACACACTTGGGCCACTTCGGCTTCAGGTTTTACACAGAGCACTCTTTCCACACCAGTGTCACCATTTTTCTCTCCCTGTGGAAGAAATTCCCCAAATGTCCTCTTGCTGGATGCAGGGAAATACCTCCAGCTGCATGCATGTAGGCAGGGCAGTGTGAGTAGTTCCCACTCATGAAGGCTTCATTACCAGACACAGCTAAAAAGGTAGACGAGCTGGGTGTGATGGCACACACCTTTAATCCCAGCACCTGAAGGCTGAGATAGGAGGATTGCTCTAAGTTCGATGCCAACCTGAGACTACATAGTGAATTCCAGGTCAGCCTGGACTATAGCGAGACCCTACCTCAAAAAAAAAAAAAAAAAAAAGGAGGTGAGCCGTTTCTGCATTCTACTCCCTTCCCTACCTGCCAAGGTAACCTTGAAGCACTGTTTTGTTTTGTTTTGTTTTTAATTTATTATGTTGTTTTGGAAGCAGGGTGTCACTGTAGCCCGGACTGACCTGGAACTATCTAAGTCAGACTGGCTTCCCAAGTACCGGGCTGAAAGGTACAAGCAACTGAAACAGGTTTGAAAGGTGATGGACTCACAGCGACCAGAAGTTTGGAGACCTGAGTCTGTTTGGAGAGGAGTTGCTTGACCAAGGATATCCACATTAGACTTTGAACAAAACCTCCACTGTGCTAAGCTAATGAGCTTGGTGGTGTTAAAGCAGTTGTCATTATACACCCTGGATCTGTCTTCTATGGACATCCTATCCACCATACAACAAAACCCTCTTTGTTTCCTTTAGGGTCATTTCAGCATTTAATTATCTTACCAGATGCCAGTCTATACTTTCTACTTGTCCTACTTTAAAAATGAAGAAATAAGCCAGGTGTGGTGGTTCACACCTTTAATCCCAGCATTTGGGAGGCAGAGGTAGGAGGATGGCTGTGAGTTTGAGGTCATCCTAAGACTACATAGTGAATTTCAGGTCAGCCTGGGCTAGGGTGAAACCCTACCTAAAAGAAGAAGAAGAAATCTAATGATCACATCAGAAAAACAGATACTTATTATGATGGTTTGAATGTAAAATGACCCCTATAGGCTGATGTATTTGAATACTTAATCCGCAGCTGGTGGCACCCTTCTGGATCATGTAGGAGGTGGAGCCTTCCTGGAGGAAATTTGTCACTGGGTGCCAGCCTTGAGGTGTTCTTTTTTGTTGTTGTTTGTTTGTTTATTTATTTTTGTAAGGAGAAAAAATGAGTGCAGAGAGCAGTTTGAGCACTGGCGGTTTTTTGGTGTTGGCTGTTGGTTTTTTTCTCTCTGCTATGCTGATGTATGACGGGGGAGCCAGCTTCTGCCATGGATGGAACTTCCCCTGGATCTGTAAGCCTGAAAGAAACCCTCCCATAAGCGGCGTATGGTCAGATGTTTGCCTCAGCGACATGGAACTGACTGCAACACCAGCTCTCTCCTTTTTATATAGTCTAGGACTCCAGCGCGTGGAATGGTGCCACCTACTGTTAACATAGGTCTTCCCACCTTAATTAACTTAATCAAAATAATCCCTCACCAACATCCACACAGGCTAACCTGATCTAGAAAGTCCCTCCCAGGTGATTCTAGGTCCTGAGTCCATCCAAACCATCACCAATACCAGACTAAGGCATCATCACTATTTTACCAAGACACACATTTGAATGTTGACTTTCATGTGGGATGCTGAGATTCCTGGAGATTGCATGGTGACCTATGCACTAACTGACTTTGGTTCCCTCCTGTTATACACAACCCACAATCCTTAGCTCCTGACAGTGTAGCCACAGCTACATAGTGCTGAAGTGCCTTATTTGACAGGTAGCCTTCCTGGGGAAGGTCCCAACACACCCTCAAGACTGGCTGTCACCTGTCAAGAAGCCCATGAGAAACTCGTGCACATTTACTTTGATAAGCAGTGGAGTACAATCTATCCAACAGCTGGCCCTGCTCGCCTTGGACTGATGAGAAGTTCCAGTTGCTATTTTCATATGGCTCCAGATCAGTGCCTCCTGTTCCCCTCTCATTGCACTTGTTAAATGTCCCAAAATTCTTATGTATTTAGCAAAATATATAGTGATTTTGGTATATGCATGTTACAGCAGAGAGTTACCAGTGTTCCACACACCCATTTTCTTTCTGGGAGATTATGTGTGTATATTTGGGGCTGGAGAGATAACTCAGCAGTTAAGGCACTTGTCTGAAAAGCTTAAGAACCTGGGTTTGATTCCCCAGTACCCACGTAAAGCCAGATGCCACCTGAGTGCATTTGCAGTGGCTAGAAACCCTGACATACCCATTCTCTCTCTCAAATAAGTATATTTTTTAAATATTTTATTTATAATTTTGAAAGACGGAGAGTGAGCATGGGCACGCCAGGGCCTCTTGCCACTGCAAACAAACTCCAGACACGTGTGCCATTTTGTGCCTCTGGCTTTTATGTGGGTACAGGGGAATTGAACCTGGGCCATTAGACTTTATAAGCAAGTGCCTCTAACTACTGAGCAATCTCTCCAGCCCAGTACATCATTTTTATTACTGTATAATTTCCAATCTGGGAATAAATTGCAATTTATTGATAGCTTCAGATGTTAATGTACATATGAGTTGTTTATCAGTTGGAATGGGCTGGGTCATCTTGAAGGAAGTAGACGCCCAACATATTCATGGTGTAAGCTTTGAGTTTAACAGTGTTAGCACTTCCTCTCATCCTTAGATCTAAACAATGGACCTCATAAACCCAACTTACAATTTAATTTAGGGAAGGAAATCCGTAAGTAAATAGCTTATATACTGCTATTATAAAGGCACACCTCTCTCAAGAAGCCTGCAATGGATATGTACTGTACTTGTATTTCTTAAATGCCTTTCCTACACATTCACACAAATGCTCACATCTAAAGCAGGTCTTTTTTTTTTTTTTTTTTTGTTCATTTATTTATTTGAGAGCAACAGACACAGAGAGAAAGAGGCAGATACACAGAGAGAGAGAATGGGCGCACCAGGGCCTCCAGCCACTGCAAATGAACTCCAGATGTGTGCGCCCCCTTGTGCATCTGGCTAACGTGGGTCCTGAGGAATCGAGCCTCAAACCGGGGTCCTTAGGCTTCACAGGCAAGTGCTTAACCGCTAAGCCATCTCTCCAGCCCCTAAAGCAGGTCTTTTAAAGGAGAACTCCTAGCCTGTCTGCGGCAGAGCCTGGCTGTGTCTCCCTTCTGCCACTGGTGAAATGACCAAGGAAATTATTCGTAAACCAGTCTGACCAAGGACTAGTATCTAAAAATATACAAGAACTTTCAAAGCTGTATGGTCCAAGACAAACCCAAATAGAGCACAGGCAAGCCACAGAGCTGTTACCTCAGAAAAGACAGACACATGGCAAAGAAGCGCATGAAGTATGTTTAACAACATTAGCAAATAAGAAACACAGCGCGATACCATTACATACCTATTAAACAGTGAAAAGTCAGCATAGTGACATCTGGTCACTCATGCATTGCTGGTAGGGACGTAGAAATGATGTAGTCACTCTGGGAAATCTTAAGCAATTTCTGTAACATTCTAAGCATGCAACTACTGTACAACCCAGCAATTGCAGCTCCAGGTATTTATCCCATATACATAAAAGATGTATGTTCACTCAAAAACCCAGACAACAACATTGACAGGAGCATTGTTTTCTGTCTGGTATGTGATATGTGTGGGTGCACGTGTGTCAGCCAGAGATTGAAGTCAGGCGTCTTCCTCAGTTGTCCTCTGTTTTTTGTTTTTGGAGGTAGGGTTTCATTCTAGCCCAGGCTGACCTGGAATTCACTATGTAGTCTCAGAGTGGCCTCGAACTCACAGTGATCCTCCTACCTCTGCCTCCCGAGTGAGTGCTGGGATTAAAGGCATGCGCCACCATGCCCTGCTGATTTCTAGTCTTTTATGCTAAGTGAGAAAAGTCAGTCCAAAAAGGTTTCACAGTTTATGGTAGTCACTCTGGAAAATATCTCTCTTTCTCAAATAAATCCATAAAATTTAAAAAGCTATAACAATGAAAAATGTAATTTAATAGCTTCACAATATACTAAATAAAACCTGACAATATTTTCTTGAACAGCGTCTCACTCTATCTAGCCTAGGCTCAGATCAGGTTGATTATTCCATCATCCACCCTCTCTGGGCTTCCTTTAATCTGCCCTGACCATCAGGATAGGAGGAGAAACATTTCTTCTTGCGAAGTGTCTTACTTCCTGTTTGGTGCTTTGCTGGGATTTTATCTAATGGGACTTAATGTCAAATTGTCAATCTGGAACATTTTTAACATGGCTGTCATGTGGTACTTTTTGTTGTTGTTTTTTGTTTTTGAGAAAGAGGCAGAGAATGAGGCAGAGAGAGAGAATGGGTGCACCAGGGCCTTCAGCTGCTGCAAATGAACTCCAGATGTATATGCCCCTTGTGGCACATGTGCAACATTGTGCACTTGTGTCCCTGTGCGTCTGTCTAAGTGGGACCTGGAGACTGGAATGTGACTGGAAGTCCTTAGGCTTCACAGGCAAGTGCCCTAACCGCTAAGCCATCTCTCCAGGCCTGGGCTCAGTTTTCAAAAGGTTGTGTTGGTTTGTTTGGTTTTGAGAGACAGTTTTGCTATATGACTCAAGCTGGCTTCAAACTCATGCTCCTCCTGCTTCAGCTTCCTGAGTGCTGGATGGTACTCATTTCATAATCTCTTACACAGTTTATTATGTTTATAGAGTTTATTGTACTTGTCTGGGCATAACTCAAGAATGAATTTTCATTCTAGAGAATGGTGTGGATTTATAGGAAATAGTCTATACTAATCTGGTCCAGATGGCTTTATAGGTTTGCTACTCTTGCTGGATGATAAAGAGTAGTGATGAAGCCAGGTGTGGTGGCGCACACCTTTAATCCCAGCACTCGGGAGGCACTGGTAGGAGGATTGCCATGAGTTGAAGGCTACCCTGAGACTACATAATGAATTCCAGGTCAGACTCTACTTCGAAAAACCACAAAACAAACAAACAAGCAAGCAAAAAAGAGTAGTGATGGTACACATGGATAGGGGCTCATTTATCCAAAAAGTCTATTATTATTTTTTTTTAATTTTTTTTCATTTTTTATTTATTTGAGAGTGACAGACACAGAGAAAGAGGCCGATAGAGAGAGAGAGGGAATGGGCGCGCCAGGGCTTCCAGCCACTGCAAACGGAACTCCAGATGGGTGCCCACCCCCTTGTGCATCTGGCTAACGTGGGTCCTGGAGAATAGAGCCTTGAACCAGGGTTCTTAGGCTTCACAGGCAAGCGCTTAACCGCTAAGCCATCTCTCCAGCCCAAGTCTATTATTTTTAGTACTCTGCTAATTTGTCTTCTGAAGGTACAGCTTACTCACCTGACCACAGAAAGGAAATTAGTTTCTGAGGAACGTGGAGATTTTGCTTATTGCGTGCTGCCCTATCTCATCAGTGCCTGGGAAATATCACATGTGGAAGAGTGCTTGCTTAGTTCTTAATTGTTGGATGAACTATGAGCCTTGTATAATCTTGGGGTTTTGTTTTAAAGGTGTATAATTTATTCAGAGGCTCTACTATGGGAGATATCGTGTGTGTGTGTGTGTGTGTGTGTGTGTGTGTGTGTGTGTTTTGAGTGGTCATTAGGATTGGAGCATTCCCAATAATTCTGCTAAATGCATTCAGCCTTTTCTTCCTTCAACAACAATACCTGTTGGGGGCTGGAGAGATGTTGGCTGGGAAATTAAGAGTGCTTGCATGAGGTACTCTCTGTTCCAGACCACCAAGTTCGAGTCCCCAGAAGAACCCACCCATGTATAAAGCTGGGTGTGGCCATGCATATCTCAGTGGAGGAGCACAGAGACAGGGGAATCCTTGGGGCCCGCTGATGGTCAGCTGCTCTTGAGGGAGAGACCCCAGCTCAAGGACATATGTGCATGAACAATAAGAGGACAATTCCGCATGCACATGCTTGTGGTGCACCCACTGGCACTCACATATGCATGTACCACACATCACCCATACTGTACGCAACACACATACTCAAATACGCATGCAAAAAAAAAAAAAAAAACTATTGAAGATTTAGCACTACTAAGCAAAAATTTGTGATTCCCTGTGTTAGCCATTGCCAGTTCTGCCTAACCCTTGGGAAACACGACTCACACCGGGCCTCTGTGCCCAAAGTGTGCCACACGCTCCTCTTGGCAGTTGCCTGGACCATGCCCCCTTCCGCCTCAGTGTGAATGCACCTCCTCTTCGCTTGCGCTCTCTACACTTTCCTAAGTGACCGCACTTTGCGTTCTGTCCAGGCTCCATCCATCTTCCAACTCCCAGAGACCATTCATTTCGTCAATCCAGCTTTATTTTGGTAGAGGGCTCAGGACAAGGGTGGGCTGCACACGTGGACCCTCCGTTGGACGCAGGTGGCAGCGCTGAGCTTTGTGGGCAGGGGCAGGTGCATCAGGATGTTCCTGCTGTGCAGCTTGGTGGTTCCAAGGGCCCCCGCCATGTACACAGGACAGGAGTACACGTCCAGGCCAGCCACGGCTGGCTTCTCATTGGTGCTCTGGGCCTGCGTGCTGACGCTGACTGGAGGCAGAGGGCAGGGTTCGCTAGAGTGAGTGTCCTGCAGGGCCCCATCTATCGGGTCCCACTCGGCGTGAAGGAGCTGGAGCCCAACGAGCAGCAGCCCGGTCTCTGGAACTGTGGGATTTCGGGCCATCCTCCACCTGTGGGGGGTGGGGGTGCCAGAAAGCAGTTAGCCACAGTTAGGTAAGATGGGACCGGGGTGGGGAGTCAAGGTAGAGAGAGTCAGACCAAGGGCAACTGGGCTTAGCGGGGTAAGATCACCAATGGGGTGTCATAGGGGACGCCGAGGAGCCTAATGGGGAACAGAAGAGATGAAGCCAAGATACCCGGAGATGCAGAGGGCTGTTGCTCAGCTCCAGGCGTTTGGGTGCAAGCTGGGTGGAGCCGGAGCCTCGGTGGTCCGGGGAGCGGGGGCTGGACGGAGCGCCCTCCAGGGCGGCCTCCCAGCGCAGCGCCAGCAGCAGGCGGCGCGGCTTGCGGAAGGCCGACAGGTGAAACACGCGCTGCGGCCGCGCCTCCTGCGAACTCTCGCGCCCGTAGCCGCGCAGGTAGCGAACCAACAGGTTCCCACGGCGGGACAGCTGCCGCAGCCAGTGCCAGGGCACCAGCGGCCCCGCCGGCGCGTGAGGTCTCCAAGCAGGAGGCAGGCGCCCGGCCCAGAGAGCCTGAGCCACGTCCACACAGCGTTGCAGAGAGCACGGGGGTTGGCCCTTCAGCCGCTGTAACAGGCAGTCGAGGTCACGCTGCAGGGCGCACACGAGCTGCCTCAGTTCCAGCACCTCTGTCTCTAGGAAGCCCTCCAGAGGCCGCCGAGCACTGGGGCCCAGCACCACCCAGGGCATGTTCGACTGGCCTGGGCTACAAGAGTTGGTCAGTGTGGCCTTCAGGGTCTCCAGCCTCCGACTGGCGACCACCAGGCGTTGCCGCAGCCGGCGTTCCAGGCGCTGCTGGGTGCTTCTGCAAGCTGCAGGAACCCACGCGTGGCAACTCCGCTGCAGTGCGTTCAGGAGAGCTCGACTCTGGCGCCGCAGCAGCCAGGCCTTGGGCCCCTCGTTCAGTGCGCAGATCCGTGGTTCGATTGATGTGGGCAGAAGGTGCATCTGGGCCTTGCACTCTATCATAGCATCCAGCAACCCTAGCTCTTGGGGGAGCAGGACTGAAAGTGAGGAGTGAAGAACAAGATGGATTCGATCCACCCAAGATCCTAGGGAGGAGGCCTTCTTCTGACCGGTTAGGCCATCCCCTCCCCCGCCCATAACTGTCAACATGATCCTCTCCTACCTCTATTGGCGCTGCTATCCACGTTCCTGTGGGGCTGGCCTTGCAGTGCACTATCCCCTACCCCAACGTAGACACTTGCCTGCTCCTTACCTGGGCTGGGCATCAGAGTGGCCAGCAGATGCTGGGGGCTGTGTGCTTGGACCCGGGTCCTTCTGCTGGGATGCAGGCAGGTTTGTGTCAGGCTAATCAGGGCTTCTCTGTCCTCCAAATCCCCCACGGGACCTCCATAGAAAACTGAAGCTGAGGGTGAGGTCAGAGCCCCTCAGTTCCAGCCCTTCCATTTCCCACTACCCTTTGAATCAAAGTTGGGAATCTGTGAATGGATTTGCTGGGGGCTGGATGACTGCATGGGGGGTGGGAGGGCAGGGACGGGCGTGGGGAGGTTATCTCACCAGCCAACTCCAGCATGGCAGTGCTGGGATTAGTAAACTGGGCCCATAACCAATTTTGGGTCTGAAGGACCTTGGCCAGGGTCACTTGACTCCTGTGGGGCACAGAAAGTAGGATGCTTAGTAACATTAATATGCTGAGGACTCTCCACTCTTTTCTTCTGCCTACACCTTTCTTCCGAGTTTTAGGTGAATGAGGACTCACTCATCCCCACTTGGCATCTTGAATATGACTTGCTTTCATTTTCTGCAATCAAATCTGCCCCATCTCTGAGCCTGAGGACACCCAGTTGTCTAAGTTGAAGTCTGGGAGTCATTCTTCACTCCTCCCTCTTCATCCCTTATTTATGCTTGACCACTGTGATTACCAGTGTAGTCCCCACCACCTGTATTATGATCTCCTCCTTAGAGACTGCTAGAACCCCCCAAAACTGTTCTGGCTGCCTCCAGGCCCACCCTCTCTGGTCCATCCCCCACACTGAAGCCCATGTGCTCCTTTCAGTAGATAAATAGTGTCGAGTTTCCTCTCCTATTTCATTGGCTTCCCACTGTCCTCAGAATAACTTGAAGGCCCTTACCACAGGCCTACAGGCCCTTTTCAATGAGCCTCACCCTTCCCTTCTCTGTCTCCAGCAGGTCCCCCTCAGCCACACTGAATTCTCCCCTCTGCTGAGGTTAGTTCCCTCTGCTCAGAAAGGCCCTGTTTCTACTTGCTTTGCTTATGCTTTTAAATTTTTATTTATGAGAAAGAGAGAAAAAGAGAGAGAGAATTGGCGATCCAGGGCCTCTAGCTAGTGCAATTGAACTCCAGATGGGTGTGCCATCTTGTGTGCATGCGTGACCTTGTATGCATGTGCCACCTTGTGCATCTGGCTTATGTGGGTCCTGGGGAGTTAAACATGGGTCCTTGGGCTTTGCAGGCAAGCACCTTAACTGCTAAGCCATCTCTGTAGCCTCTGCCTCTGCTTTTAAGACTCAGTTCAAAGTAGGATCCCAACCAAAGTCCTATGAGAAGATTTCCACGACTCCTCCTTGTCTCCACTCTTTGGATTGCCCAATGATAAATCAGTTTTCCTCATCCCAGCATGTGGAAGATACGCAGAGTGCTGGGGGATGGAGTGGGTCGGGTGGCTCCCTTACCAACGCCCCCGGTGTGCTTGTAGCTTCATCCCATAAAGCTGCCGGTGTAGCAGGAGGCCGTGCAGGAAGAGCACAGGCAACGTCTGGGTCAGAGGCTGCACACAGAGTCCTTGCTGGGTTAGCTCTATGTTATCTATCAAGATGCGCCCCAGCTCCAGGGACTGGTCCCAGAAAACAGGCATAGAGTGCTGGGTCAGCACAGCTGTGGCGGAAGCAGAGTGTTAAGTCAGCACAACCCGGTTGCCTCCATTCCCTTTGGTCTGACAGCCCGGAGGCAGTTCTCCTCACCCGGCAAAGAAGCACTGGCCTCGGTAGACACAATAAGCCAAAGACGGAAGTCTCTGTGGACAGTGGCTGCCTTCTTGTTTTCAGTTTGGGATAACAGTAGTTCCGATTCCAGATCCGAGACCACTAAAGTTAGACAAGGGGCTGAGATCAGTCCTTAGTTAATAGACCGACCCACAAGTCCAGGGATTATACTTGAAACTGGGGCAACAGGAGTCAGACACAAGGCCAAGGGGACAGGCTTTGAGCTGGTGTGGGCATGAGGCCGGAGAGGTCAGGCTCAGGCCTCAAGTGTAGGGTAGGGTTCTGAAAGCCATCCCCAGGCAGCAAGCCCACCTTGGGCTCCATCCAGCAGCCCCAGCAAGGGCTGTACCAACTCTCTCGGCCAATAGGGCATCAGATTACAGTTATCCAGCACCAGCCAGTGCCCCTTGAGCATAGCCTGGCATAGACTGTTGACCACAGATGAGACCGGATCCCAGGCTTCAGAGCCCAGTGCTATCACCTGCAGATGCTTCTGCCCCTAGAAACCAATATAAAGATGGCAGAGTGACTCAAAGTGTCCCTGGAGTGACCCAAGGGACTCAGAGTAATGCCACAATGAGCCCACACCCTAGCCCAACCCATGGAAGCCCACTCACTCTGGGCCAAGTGAACTCGTTCAAACCTGCTCATGGTTGGCAGCCAGTTTCCTAATGACTGTCACAGGATGCAGAGTGGCTGTAGGATGACCAGGTGGTGGCAGCAAGATCAGTATGGGCTGAGTAGCTTGACTGTGTTCAAAGGCCATAGTGGGGGGACCCAAGTTTTCATCGAGGGGTCGACCCAGCAGGCTGGTGGTGAGGTCTGCCAGGGCACATGCCAGGCGGTCAGGTCGCAGTACCCGCCACAGGATCAGCTTCTGGAGGAGGCTGAGTGGCTCTGAAGTGAGACTAGGTGCAGGACCCAACACAGTGGATGCCAGAGACAAATAATCCTGCCAAACACTGGGGTGGCCTGCCAGGGATGCACGCAGCCCAACAAACGGGGGCAGCCGCTCTAACATTCCACACTCTTGCCAGGCTCTTTGCCCCAACCAGGCTGGCCGAACTATACCTGGCACTGGCTTGCTGTGGCTTGTGCTGGGAGAGGCTGCTAGTCCGGGCCACAGTGCCAACATCTCTAGCTTTGGTGCCCTCTTTGTCACTTGCAGCAGTGCCAAAGCGCCCAAGGCACCCACCAAAGGTACCTGGCTCAAACCAAGTGCAGCCACGGTGCTGCCCAGCAGCTGGTGGGTCAGGTGTATTTTCAGCTGCAGCAGATGGCTGGCCAGATCCTCCCCGTGCTGATGGTCGTGTGGCTTCATGCTGTCTAGAGCCCGCCTGGTGGTTGCCAGCCAGTTCTCTGGGCTCATATAGAAAAATGGCAGCAGGTTCTGTAATGGACTCAGGGCCTCTATCATGGCCATCCCATGCCAAGCCACACGCCGGTAGGGTGCCCACAGTGCCATCTCCTGCAGCTTCTGCTCTTCCAGATCCTCACCGTAAGCACGCAGCTGGCATACCTTGGCCTGGGTCGTCACCATGATCCTCATAAACTTGGATGGCTTCTGATGCTTCTGGGTCTGCATCAGCAGGGTCGACAGCAACAGTTCCTGCATACGGCCATCTGTCAGATGGATCTGGGCCCTTGTCACTGTCCTCAGACGTCTATCTACACTCACTCTAGCTCCATGCTTTCAATGTCTATCCCATCCCATAGACTGGACCCCCAAGCACCTCAGCAGCCTCTATGGCTTCATAGGTGTCCAGGGTCCTGACATGGAGGTCCTGCCAGTGGCTCTCAACCTCAGGATGTTCTCTGCACAGGATTTCATGCAGCATCTGTTCTTCTAGTATTTCCATGTTCAGACCGAGATCCAGTACATTCAGCCCCTTCAGTAGTCCACAGCCTAGCACTTGGAGTTACATGGAAGCAAAATGCTTACCCTTGGCAGTCGGGGGGGGGGGAGGGGGTGGACAGGGAATAGATCTCTCCCTTTTGTAGTTCTGAGCCTGCCCTGGGCCAGGTTGAGCAAAACCCTCTTAGGGATAGTCCCAGGGGCCTAGTATGGCCACCAAGCTGTGCTTATAACTCACTCTCTGGTCTCACCTTTTTCCAAGGCATGGAGGGGAAGGATAGTGCTCAGATAGAGACAGAAGCCAGGCTGCACCTCGGGTGGACTCAGATGCTCCCGCTTCAGCAGCCATTGCAGTTCTTGGCACCCTAGGCCCAGCTCCATGTTGGTCACCAGCACAAGCAAGCCTGTGAAGGGAAATAGGAACCACCTACACACAATGCCAGCACCCATGCTGCCCAGTGCCTGCGTGAGCTCTGCTTCTGAGTAGCCCTCTCCTGACTGACACAGAGCTCCTTTAAGACTCTTCAACACAGTGGGATGAAGAATGGGAACTAAGGTCAGATTGAGGTATGAAAGAATCACAGAACTAGAAGACAAAAAAAGGGGGGGATCACGGTGAGTTCTCACCACTGGCAGCTGCCTCTCGGAGCTGAGGACCCAACTCTGGGTCAGTTCCCGAAAGCACACGAAGGCAGAGCTGAGGCGAAGACCGAGTCTCAGAGGCTAGATTCGACCTCTGACTCTCCGTCTTCTGCACCTGCCCCTCTTTTTCCTCTTGCTTTTTCTCCTCATTTTTCTGTTCTTCTGCCTTTGGCGCATTTGTTTGGTCTTTGGCTTTATTTCCCTCTTCACTGGCATCAGTATAGTTGTCCATGTTCTCTTCCACTTTATTCTTTCTGTTTTGATGTATGAGACCCTTCACTGGGACAGAGAGAGGTACAGAAGTGCTTCTTAGAGGAGGAAATGGACTCCTGGGGAGAACTCTTTACCCAGGAGCTCCATTTCATGATGGGAGGTCTGTGGGCCCCAGGAAAGCCGCTTACTCAAAATCCTCATCTGCAAAGTAGAGTTGATATTAGTGATGACCTCAGAAAAGTTACTATGAAAAATTAAGTGCAATGCCTCATAGAAATCACTTAGGTCTACAGCCGTACCACCCTGAACGCGCCTCATCTCTTCTCATCTCGGAAGCTAAGCAGGGTCGGGCCTGGTTAGTACTTGGATGGGAGAAATCACTTAGATTAACATATGATAAGTGCTTATTTATTGTTAATCATTATTATTCTAAACTTCCAAGGAAGAGGCTGGCCATCTCTGGAATTGGGTCCATTTCTGCCCTTTTTATAAGTTCAATTGTCAATGCCTTTCCATTTTTTTTTAACATAAGGCATTCTGGCAGTAACAACTAAAAGAGCTCTCGCTGATAAGGAAACCAGTGTCTAGAGGAGGGAATGTATAAGTGAAAAGTGGTGAACTGTGGCATTACAGGTGGTGTGGTGGACACAGATGATTGACTAACTAGCAGCCTTTCCCAGCCTCTTGCCTCCTTTGCTGCCACAGTGGAAATTACAAGGGTAGGCTGCCAGGCCCACAGTTTGGCGCACTCGTTTTCTATTGCTGACAAGTTATCAGAACACCATCTATTGTTGCTACACTTCTCATGGCTAATTCTCTGCTCGGCATTACATTGAACTTACATCAAGGTCTCGTGTGGGGTTTGAGCTTTGTCCTTTATCAGGTTGCTGGCTGCTGGTTTTATGAGATAGGATCTCGCTGTTTTCCAGACTCAGGCTCTGGGGCTCTAGTGGGTCTTGTGTCTCTGCTTCTTGGGTGGGTGGGACAGTGGGCCCATGCCACTGTGCCTGGCTTTTACTGATTCCGCTGGTTGGTTGGTTTGTTTGTTTTGAGGCAAGGTCTCACTCTAACCCAAGCTGACTTGGAACTCACTCTGTAGCCCAAGATGGCCTCAAACTCATGACAGTTCTCCTATCTCAGCCTCCCTAGTGGTGGGATTTAAAGCTTGAGCCACTATGCCCAGCATCTCAGTTTTTTTTTTTTTTTTGACATAACTTATTTCCTTCTAATACTTGCTCTGTAAGCTCCATCCATCTTTAAGCCATCAACAGTTCACTGAATCCTTCCTGTGTTTCAAATCTGTGTTCTTTCCTCTTTTCTGCATTAAGGGTTTATTTGATTACATTAAGCTCACCTAGATAATCCAGGATAATAATCTACCTTTAAGTCAATTGACTAGTAACCTTAATCACATCTGCAGTCTTTCCTATGATGTAATATTATCATGGGATAAACACCAGAATGCAAAGATAAAGAGCTGGGATGTAGCACATTGGCAACATATGCAATTCCCAGCACTGGAAAAAAAAAATCACAGTGGCTGAAATTCTGCCTATCCAGATTTCTGGAGGATCTTTTGCTTTCCCGTTAAAGGGACATAAGTGGCCAGCAGAACCTTTGACAAGATGCTTGGGTGGCAGACACCTTACAACTATGATGTATGCATAGTTTCCACAATGGACATAACAACTTCCACAAATTCAGTGGCTTAAAACTACAGAAGCTGATTTTCTCACTGTTGTGAAGGTCAGAAGTCTGATATCAAGTTGTCAGCAGAGCCACATTCCCTCCAAAAGCTCTAAAGAAGAGCATTCTTCGCCTCTCCCATTCTCTGGCGAATAGAATTCTCAGTGTTTATTGGCTTCGGGCTGCATTACTCTCACATCTGCCTCCCTCTTCATGTGGCCTTCATTTCCGTGTGCCTGTGTCCGCTCCTATGTCTCCTAAAAGGCATCTGTCATGGGATTCAGGGCTTGCTCGTGTCCTGAGCAGGGTGATCTCACTTCAAGGTCCTGAAACTTACTGTGTTAATAAAGACACAGTTCAAATAAGGCTACATCCCCCCACCCCCGCAAATCTATTCAATTTTCCATCCCTTTCTTTTAGGAAATAGACACCCTTACTTCCTTCTCCTGGCAAACGATCCTTCCAACACCATTCAGTCAGGCCCCTCACCCAAACAGATCCAACAAAAAATATTCCCCTAGAATTTCTAACTGTTAAATAAATTTAAGTCAGAGCGCTCTGGGTATGGGCAACATTTCCAATAGTTTTGAGTAGAAGACTGTGGACTGGTCAGCCATGTAGATTCAGGAATATTGGAATATATACCCAAAACACACAGACAGCTGGGCATGGTGGCGCACGCCTTTAATCCCAGCACTTGGGAGGCAGAAGTAGGAGGATCACTGTGAGTTCGTGGCCAGCCTGAGAGTACATAGTGAATTCCAGGTCAGCCTGGACCAGAGTGAGACCCTACCTCAAAAAAGAAAAAAAGAAAACAAAAACACACAGACAGAAACAGTAAATATGACCAAATTTATTAATGTAGTATAGGTTGGTCAAAACTGTGATATACTAGCCACACAGATTCCCGCCATGAAAGGGGAGACCACACAAAGCTGAGAGTACTGGGCATTTGGGATACTCCAGAAACGTTATGCCATTACCCTGCCTTACCTGAGTCAGTGAGGACTGACAGCAGCCTTCTGTTCTCTTCCTGAGGCAGTGGGTTCAGCCAGAGGAGGGCCTGGTTGCTGGGGTCGAGCAGCAGAGGCCAGCGGCAGCTGTAGGAGTGCATATGGCTGCGCAGCAGCAGGCCTGCCAGGCGGGCTGACCTCGCCTGAGGCTTCAGGTCTCGATCCCACTGGTGCTGCTCAGATCCATAGCTCAGCAAGTCCAGAATCCTGAAGGGAGAGCGTGTGAGCAGCAGAGGGTTCTGCGGCGGCCGGCCGACAGATGACTGCTGCAGCGCCCGCGCTATGTCATCCGGGCCCAGGTCCTCCTGAAAGCCTCGGCACACGGCCAGCCACCTGTGCAGCAGCTCCTGGCGCCGAGGTGGTGGGAAGGGACCCAAGTAGACGATGGCGGCCGAACACAGGAGGGCATCTCCAAACACAGTCATGCACTGTTCCCTCAACTTCTGGTGTGGAGGGAAAAGCAGAGGGTGAGTGGGCCAGCGGGGGTGGGTGGCACAAGGTCCACAGAAAAGAGCAAGGCAGTGCATGGTGGAAAACCCAGTAAGGAGGGTGTGTTAAGACAGAGAAAGCAGAAAGGGTGTAAGATGGGGGTATAAGGATACTAGGACAGAGGCATCTGGGAGAGGGGTGCACTACCTGGAGCCGTGCAGTCCAGGTGTGCATGGGTGTGAGCAGGGCAGACTTTATAGGCCACTTGTGACACTGTCCACTCTGTGCCTGATTGAGGCTCTCCAGCATAAGGTTGTGAGATGCTTGGGCTTCTTCGAGCTTCTTTGTCAGACACAAAATTTGCTCCATCATGTCTTGGGCCTGAAACTGGTAATGGGACAGACGGACCTGTTCCCGAGCCAGCGTGGCCTCCACCTGCCGCAGCAGCAAGCCCGTGGGCAGTCCCCGGCGCTGTGCCAGCCCATAGCGCAGCACGGCCCAGAGCCAGAGGGCCAGATTTGCTGCCGGTGTGCTTACGACCCGCAGGGCTTCGTCACGCATTCCCGGAGCCCTCAGAGCTTGGTTTAACTTGATCAGCTCTGAGTCTGTCAGCTTCTCCTTGGGGAAGAAAACCAGCTCCTGCGAGAATGTGAATTACAGAGGGGAAGACATGGATGCTCCGGACCTTGGCCCCGCAGGCTAGCCATACTCAATCTCTCCTCGGTGACTCTCCTCTCTCCTCTAAGGTGCCCCATCTTCCCTACCTGGTAAAAATCCTCGGTACATAAGAGTTGCTTGGCACTGGCCCAGCCTGTTTCATAGTGGAACAATTCACACAGCGCATCAGTCACCTGGACCACGGATTCTGGTGGTGCTCGATAGCTCCGTATCTCCTCAAAGTCGGCCACCTGCAACTGGCTCAGAGGGCCTAGAAATGCTTTGCCCATCTGAACGAGAAGAGACGTACGCTGCTGAGAGCTCGTGAAATGTTCTGCTCTTTCTTTAAGGTGGTTTTTGTTGTTGTTACTGTTGTTTATTTGTTTTGTTTTGTTTTGGTTTGGTTTTTTTGAGGTAGGATATCACTCTAGCCCAGGCTGACCTGGAATTCATTATGTAGTCTCAGGGTGGCCTTGAACTCTTGGCCATCCTCCTACCTCTGCCTCCTGAGTGCTGGGATTAAAGGCATGCGCCATCACACCCTTCACTTCAAGGTGTTCTCAAGAGGGCTCGTCTCCTCAGAGTCCTTATGAGGGGCCATCTCTGAGCCATCCTATAACCTTCCCCATCATGAGTCATCGCATCTTGTCCTCTAGGCACGCTACAAGGGATTGTCAGGGGTCACTCAGAGAGGAGCAGTGCTGGGAAGGTGACAGGAGGAGCCCACCTGGTCCAAGAAAGCCTCCTGCTGAGCCTGTAGGGCATCCTTCTGTTTGGCCAGATTCTCAATGATGCTCTCCTGGTTCCAACACTCTGCCAACTGCTGCTTGTAGAGGAACTTGCTATGTTCCAGCTGCTCCTGATACATGTCAAGGTTCTGTGAACAGAGGGCCAGGTAGGGACAGCTCCAGAACTGGGGTAGTGTGCAAACACCCAAGGGAAACCATGGACTTGATTGGGTGACCACGTTGAATTCCAGGTAGGCCACAGATGCAGCTCCAAAGGGGCAATTGCTTTTCCTGCAAGTCACTTCACCATACAGGCCTAGGAGAGCTGACTCCAACATTTGTAACTGTTATGTTTCCCCTTATGTTACCTGAATTCTTAGCAGCAGCTGTCCAGAAGACAGACACCTCCCTCTGGAAGCCTTCTCCTCCCTTGGCCTTTATGATACTATGGTCTCCTTGGGCTGTTTCCTGCTTCTCAAGCTGCTTTTTCTCAGCCTCTTCCTTTGTCTCCCCAAGTAATCCTTAATAGACATTTCCAAAGCCCCTTCTCGTCTCATCCAACACTTCTGCACACCCACCCTGTCCCAATGACTGTGGCTATACTGTACTTTGTGTTGTCCTATCCGGGGCTAGATTATATTATTACTCAAAAACTGGTGGAATTTCTAGCAATATTCCTCTCCCAGCTCTACACTATGCATCTGTTTAATGGCAAACTCAACTCTGATGTTTCATAAGCCCCTCAGACCCTATTTGCACCCCCCAATTAATATACTGTTTCTGCCTCAGTAGCTGCCCTGCAGTTTCACTGCTTTCCTCATGTCCTTTCCCCCAAAGAATGGTGACAAAATATGCTCAGGTTTTCCAAGGGAAAAGGGTGTTGCTACCCATGGCTTCGTTTCCTTTATTTTTCCATGCCCAGTTCATCTTAATATCTTTCCATTACACTTTCTAGATGCTTCCCGTCTCCATTCTGAGGCTGAGGGCAAAGCTCAGGAGTACAGAGCATGTGTAGCATGCAAGAGGCCCTGGGATCAATCTCTACACCACAAGCAAAACAACCAACCAATTTCCATGTTCATCCCCAGTACCCATCCCTCACATTCAGGATGTCTCTCCTGTTCTGCACTAGCTTTCCAACTGTGTCTCACTTCCTGCTCTCATTCTCTTCTCTAATCAGCCACCATGTCACATGACTGGCTTTCTAAAAACTGAATCTCATCTTCACTGTGAACCTGAACACTTGCCTCCTTGGCCATTCCCCACTCACCGTTTCAGCCGCATCTTTTTCTGCCTCCCAGCATTGTACAGACATTCCTAACTTTCACTCCTTCCAGTACGGTGTGGATTTTTTGTTTGTTTGTTTCTGTGCCTTTACACATGCTGTTACTTCAGACCGGAACATTCTTTGTGTATCTGGCTTTACATGGGTATTAGGGAATTGAACCTGGACCAGCAGGCTTTGCAAGTAAGCACCTTCCTACCAATGAGCAATCTCCCCAGCCCCTCCCTGCTCAAAAAGTTTTTCTTTTTTGAGGGGAGGGGTGTTGTTTCGAGGCAGGGTCTCACTCCAGCTCAGGCTGACCTGGAACTCACTCTGTAGCTCTAGGCTGGCTTTGAACACCTGGCAATCCTCCTACCTAAGTGTTCTGAGTGCTGGGGTTGAAGGCGTGCACCACCACACCTGGATGAGTTTTTCTTGATACCTTTGAGCGCTATGGACGTTCTCTGTTATATTAGCACTTTGTTTTTCTCACTGTATCACATTTTGAAAAAGGTTCAGGGCTAACTACAGAGAACTGAACTCTTTGGATTTATCTTTTTCAAGGTAGGGTCTCACTCTAGCTCAGGCTGACCTGGAATTCACTATGTAGTCTCAGGGTGGCCTTGAACTCATGGCGATCCTTCTACCTCTGCCTCCTGAGTGCCAGGATTAAAGACGTATGCCACCACACCAGGCTCTCTTTGGATCTTGTTTTCACATCATTGAATGTGATATCTGCCTCAGAAAGTTGTGGTAAGGAATCTACCAATCAATCAATCTATCTATCTATCTATCCTCATCGATATCTATCATCTTTCTATAATTGTACATATAAAATAAGCATAGATATAAATATTGTCTGGGCAACAAAAATACAGAATTCAATTAATTTTGTTGAGTCTGATAATGAATCAATGAGCTAATTGGGCATGAAAGAGAAAAGATACGGAGGGACCCAGGATGAGTCCTGGGATTTGGCTTAGATGATTACATGGATGGTGGTGTCATTTCGGGGGGGGGGCAAGGAATATTGGAAGGAGGAGGTACTATTAGAACTGTTGAGTGAATAACCAAGGGATCCAACTCTGAATGATCCCTGGGATTATGAGTGCCTCTTAATCATACTTGGGTCTTACTGGGCCATAGTGGGATATAGCTGATCAAAGAAGAGCAGCGATCCTCAGCCAGATCAGTAATTCCTGGTACTAATGATCTTGGAAAAAAGTAGGACACAAGACAAGAAACTAGAATTTAGGAAGCAGGAAAAAGGATGCCCCTGTCTCCTATGAATTATCTTTTTGCAATTTTCTTCCTTTTGTAACTTAACTGAATCTTGAGGACTAAGCAGGTCATCTTAGGTGGTGGGTAGGGGGGCCTCAGTGCTTTGAAAATTCTAGCACAGTTTACATAGAAACCTCGTCTCTGGATATGAAGAGGCCACGTAGGTATTAGAGGTTGCAGGGCCTGAAGGCAGCTTACCTAGTTGAGAGCAGGACAATAGTTCGCTTTTCTATAGTTAGTCCTGAAGCTTTTTCAAAGTTTTATGCAGTGGGAAGAAATGAAAAGTAGTATTCTAAAATCTCTCAGATTCAAAACAAAACTTCTCTTTAGCATGAGAAAATACCTATAATGAATATTTGACTGGAGAGGGTGTTATGACTCTCACCCTACAAGTTTTGGCCAGACATGAGAGGTTTATCTATTTAAAGATGATTGCTCTGCACAGCAAAGCAAAAGGAACTTGGGATATGGACCCTAAAAATAATCTTATTGCATGAGAATGGTATTGGGGGAACACTAAAGAAAAAAAAATAGGATGGCTGAGGCCAGGCATGGTGGTGCACGCCTTTAATCCCAGCACTTGGGAGGCAGAGGTAGGAGGATCGCCATTAGTTTGAGGCCACCCTGAGACTACATAGTGAATTCCAGGTCAGCCTGGGCCAGAGTGAGACCCTACCTTGAAAAACAAACAAACAAACAAAAAAATAAGATGGCTGAATAACATTATGAGCATGTGTTGGGAGAAGTGAGGGAAAGAGAGAAGTTGGTCACTTGGAAATGCCCAGTAGAGGAGGGTAACAAGAAATACAGGACTCACTGATGTCTAGCATACCATTAAATATGTTTCTGCTTCCTTGCTTTGGTGCATATTTTGCCCCACACCATCATTCATCCACACTCTCTCATTGCACGTAACAGCCTTTTTAGAAGAGGAGTAGAATAAAGCATTATGGGGGTAGAAAGCGGCTACAAGGGAGAGGCAACTAATAGCTTTAGGGAATTCAAGGGAAGAAGGTAAGCGTGAGAAGTGGCAGAGGATCTTGAGATAACAGAAGCATACCAAACTGCACACAGCCAAAGTACCAGGGGCAATCAGAGGCAGACACTCAAGATCCATGAGTTATGAAGATTCAACCTACTCTTAGCTGTGACATGGAAAACTTTGGGCCCTGAACTACAAAGGAAGAGGCAATTAGAGATTAAAGAGATTTCCTAGGGCAAAAGGAACTCTAACAAAATATGAGCTGGGGGCTAGAGAGATGGCTCAGCAGTTAAGGTGCTTGTCTGCAAAGCCTAAGCACCCCGGTTACATTCCCTAGTACCCGTGTAAACCCAGATACACAGGGTGGCGCATGTGTCTGGAGTTCATTTGCATTGGCTAGAGTCCCTGGCATGCCCATTATTTCTCTCTCTATCTGCCTCTCACCCTTTCTCTTTCATAAATAAATATGAACTGAAATTCACTCTGGTTCCCTCCTCCCAAGTCTCCTTTGGCTCTCCTATTTTTTTTTGGGGGGGGGGAAGGGGGTTCAAGGTAGGGTCTCACTCTAGCCCAGGCTGACCTGAAATTCACTATGTAGTCTCGGTGGCCTTGAACTCATGGTGATCCTCCTACCTCTACCTCCCTAATGCTGGGATTAAATGCATGCACCACCACACTCGGCATTGGTTCTCCTACTTTGACACAACTGTGTACACCTCACAGCCACCTCCCTCTTACTTTGTGGGCTCCTAGTAGCTGATGTTCCAAGTCAACCACCAGGCTGGTTTGGGTGCTGTGTCGCTCAACCAGTAGTGTCAGAGTCTTCAGGGCGGTGTGGAGGCTGGAAATACAATGTATCAGTGCATGGACTGAAGGGAGTGCAAGGAGGTGGGGGAACGGGGACCACTCACCGCTGGGCCTTAGTCCTCATCTGCAAGATCATCTGGCCTTGCAGCACCAGGAAGGTATCCAGGAAGTCTAGGAAGGTCTTGGGGGTAACAAGTGGCAAAGCAGGGCACAGATGCTCATGGTAATAAGCAGACGAAAGGTGGATGAGAGTCATGGCCTTGGCCAAACTGGGAACTGAGGCCTGGATATCTGGGCACTTCAAGGAGCCTGCAATGGACATGGTTTTCATCTGGCCTGGTGGGCTTGTAGGGGAACGGGAAGGGGAAGGCTCCTCTTCTAGATCAGGGAGGGCAGAACTCAACACACCAAGGAGTTCAGAAAGCAAGTAAGAGTGAGAGGAAAAGGACAAGAGAGTGAAAGAGACTGGCCTGGGGAGTAACTCTCTTTAGGACTGGGTTGGAAAGAGTGGGGAGGACAGGTGGAAAGGGCTCACCATCATCCAGGGGTATACTTGGAGCACCCTGCAGGTGGGATTGGGCAACCTTGAGCAGGGAAGCTTGGTCCCAGGGTTCATAGTGGTCAACACTGGCGGTGGCCAGTTGAAGGAGCCTCAGGAGCAGGGAAGGGGGAAGCTGCTTTTGGATCTGGTCATCTCCAAGCAAGAAAAACATGTGCAGGTTGCTACACACTTGCTGGTAGAACCTGTGGATCAAAGACTCATTCGCCATCTTTCCTGACCCATTTACCCACCCAGACTCCAGACCCAACCTTGATCCCTTAAGCCCTCATCATGTATATATATATATATATATATATATATATATATATATATATATATATGCATATATATACTTGAGAGAGAGAGAATGGACATGCCAGTGCCTCCAGCCACTGCAAACGAACTCCAGACGCGTACTTCCCCTTGTGCATCTGGCTAACATGGGTCCTGGGGAATCGAACCGGGGTCCTTTGGCTTTGCAAGCAAACGCCTTAACCGCTAAGCCGTCTCTCCAGCCCAAGCCCTTATCTTTAGAGCTCTTACAATAGTCTATAGATTTTTCTGTTTAGGCCGAGACAGAGTAAGAGCAGAGCACATTTGGATATGGGGTTCTGGGGCTTACCTGTGCAATAAAATTTCCTTCTTAATGGTATGCTTGACAACAGTGTTCTCCTTGGAGAAATGTTCTTCAATGCTATCCAGATCTGCCTCTGTGTACTGGTCAGGGAAACTCCCTGAGGTTGCTAGGGCCACCAGGCGATGAAGGGTAATGACATCCACACTTTCAGACACAAGGAGGGCAACTGGCAGGTTTAATGCTCCAGCATGCCAGCTGGCATCTCGTAGACACTGGAGAATGGCATCCTTTGACTCAGACGGCAAATGGAAGAGGTGTGCCTGACAGATGCCAGAGGCCAGGATGACAGCAGTACGACGCCCAGTGCCTCGAGCCTCCGAGAGCAGTAGGCCATGCTGCCTAGGCCTAGCCAGCACCCGGACCAGGCGGGCCACGTGTTGGGCCATGGTGTGGCACTGGGCAAGGTGAGGGCTCAGCCCTAGCTGAGCAGCTGAGGTGGCCAGCTGCCTTTCCAGGTTGTCCCACTGCCGTTCCAGGTATAAGTTGGGGCTCTCCAAGTTGGAGCCTAGGACAAGTTCCTGGCTGAAGACCATGTCCGAGGGTTTTTCCTGTGGACAGAGCAATAGCACCGGTGGCAGCAAGGGTGAGGCCAAGTCCGTATGGGGTGCCCTCTGCCACCTACTCTTGCACGTCTCTGACCGAAGCTCACAGCTGAGAGTCCTTGTGTCTTCCCCCTCGTCCGTCACGAAACTTAGGCTTCCTGTCTCCCTGCTTGCTGACGTCTTGGTCGGGACTACATTCGGGTCATAGAGACATGAGCCTATGGTGGTCTTAAGGCCATAAGGGTCTTCTTCCTCTTCTGTCCCACTGTCACTGTTACTTAAGTCCTCCCATTGGGCCAATTCCCCGTCGGATTCCACTTCTGGCACCTTTTCCTCTTCCGCCTCCTCTTCGTGGTCCTTGTCCGATTGCTGGGACCCAGACCCACTGCAGAAGACATTCTGAGCCACTTCGAGGAGCAGCTTACCGCAGTAGGAACGGTCCCTGGGGCTGTCCAGCCGGTCACAAAACGTTCTCTGGGCCTCGTGCAGCCAGAGGCGCAGCATGTTGCGCATGGACGTCATGACGTTCAGGCGGGTGCCGCGCAAGCCGGACACGCGGCGCAAGTGCTCCTGGTGGTAGGCGGTGTCCGCCAGAGCTCGCGAGGTCGTTCGCGTCGGTAACAGCTGCATGCTTCCCAGAAGCTGGCTCACCGAGTGCAGCGAGAAGCGGTAGTGTGGACGTAGGGGCGAAGGCACGAACCAGTTGCTCACAGCCTCCCAGGCTTCCACTGAGGCCTGGACCAGGGCTCTTGCGAGAGCGAACTCCCGCTCCACGGAGGGGAAGCGCTCCAGCCAGGCCTGGATGCTAGGCGCGTGCCTGCTCAGCAAGGTGTCCAAGGTCATGCTGCTTAGGGCCAGCACCGTGAAGTGTCGAAAGAGGCGTGGGCACAGTGGCCGTTCGCAGAAGCCTGGCACTGTGACGGTGGCCAGGAAGTTCACTGTGGGATGCAGTGTCTGCAGTTCCAAAGTGTTGTGGGCGTACACCGTTCCTTCCATGGCCTGGCGCAGAGTCTCCACCACCGGCTGGCAGCTCTTCTCTGGGTCTATGGGACACGAAGGACGACAGGGAGGACATGAGCAAGTTAACATGAAACTGTCCTCCTCTTCCTCCTAGCTCTGCTTGCAGAGCAGAGTTGTGAAGGCATTTGGTTCATGTGATGTGTTGGGTCTTGGTGACATCTAAGTCATGCTACTGATTGCTTCTCTCGTCTCCCCTAGATCCTGCCTCTATGGTCAATTACTGATTCATTGACTGAAGGAAAATGAATATTGTAGTAATATTTGGCGGCTGCGGTGGTTGGAAACTGGATCAGATTACAATTAGGGCCAGAGTAGATTCATTTCCATTGCAGAGAACACAGTTACATCATATGCACACTTATAACTCTGCCTTAAAATTTGGTTATGTAAAACAAAATATAAGCACGCATAGTTCAATGATGTTGGACAATGTATGCATCTCTGCAAACATTTCAGTGATAAATCTGGAATATTTTCTTCACCCCAGAACATTGCCTCATGCCCCTGGGCAGTCAACTTCCTACTACCATAGTCCAGACATTGTGATCTGATCTGACTCAGTTAATGCTGCCTGTTCTAGAACTTTACATAAATAGAATCATACAGTAGGTACTGTCATGTTTTATATATGTATATATGTCATGATCCTGACACCCGACGCAAGGGCTCAGATATATATTCTTTTTATGTATTTGAGTAAAGTTTATATATAAATAAACTGGCATAGTTTTTATTGTGATCGTCCCATTTTATGTTCTCAGCAACAAAGTTCAAGAATACCAGCTGCTCCACATCTTCAAAAGCACTTGTTAGTATCAGTTTTTCCAAATTTTCTAGTGGATAGAATGTGTTATCCCACTGTAGTTATATATACATACATATGCATATATCTAAAGTATTTTTTCTTTTTTTCTGAATTCTTTGTTATTATTATTATTATTTTGGTTTTTCAAGGTAAGGTCTCACTCTAGCCTAGGCTGCCCTGGAATTCACTATGTAGTCTCAGGGTGGTCTTGAACTCACAGCAATCCTCCTACCTCTGCCTCCCAAGTGGTGGGATTAAAGGTGTGCACCACCACACCTGGCTTTGATTTATTTCTTATTTATTTATTAGAGACACAGAGAGAGAGACTGAGAATGGGTGCGCCAGGGCCTCTAGCCACTGCAAACACACTCTAAATGCATGCACCACCATGTACATCTGGCTTACATGGGACCTGGAGAATCGAACCTGGGTCCTTAGGCTTCACAGGCAAGTGCCTTAACTGATAAGCCATCCCTCCAGCCCATATACATATACATATATTTATGTATGTATGGCTCACGTTTGTGTATGTGATGCTTGCATCAACCTCAGGGCCTTGCATGAATTAGGCAAGTACTCTACTACTGAGCTATATTCCCAACCCAACTCATATAGTAGGGTTTATTTTATTTTTTAGAGTTTGTTTTGTTTTCGCATGTGTGTGTGTGCGTGTGCACTAAGACAAGATCTTGCTCTGTAGTCTTGACTGCTCTGAATCTCACTGTATAGATCAGGTTGGCCTTGAATTTGTGGCAATTTCCAAAGTTCTGGGACCATAGGTAGGTGTCACCATACCCCTCTTAGTATGATGGCTTTAATATGAACTTCAGCGATGCATAATAATCACACATCTTGTCATGTGTCACTGGCCACTCACACTTCTTTTGTGGAGTGTCTCTTCAAGTCTTTTTTCCACATGAAAAGAGTGAGATGTCTTGTTTTTAATGAGTTGTGAGCTCTTTTATGTATTCTGAGTACAAGTGCTTTGTCAGATGGAGGTATTGTAGGGTTTCTGTCTGTGTACATCTTATGTTTTCATTTTTTTTAACTGATATTTGAAGAGAACAGATTTTAAATTTTTGGGAGCCAGGCATGGTGGCACACACCTTTAATCTCAGCACTTGGGAGGCTAACTTAGGAAGATCACTGTGAGTTCAAGCCTAGTCTGGGCACAGAGTGAGTCCCAGGTCAGCCTGGACTAGAGTAAGATCCTGCCTCAAAAGAAAATCTAAATGAGTGGATAACAAAGATATGGCACATGTATACAATGGAGTTCTATTCAGCAGTAAAGAAAAATGAAGTTATGAAATTTACAGGAAAATGGATGGATCTGAAAAGGATTATACTAAGTGAGGTAACCCAGGTTCAGAAAGCCAATGTTCTCTCTCATATGTGGATCCTAGCTACAGATGATTGGACTTCTGTGTGAGTAGGAAGAAAACTCAGTAGCAAAGGCCAGTAAGACAGAAAAGAGATATAAAGTGAAGAGAAAGGAAGGGAGGGGGGTACTTAATAGGATGATATTGTATATATGTAAGTAGAAGAAGAGATTTAATGGGGTTGAAAAGGCCCAAATGAGGTCAAGTGAAGAGATTGAGTAAAGGAAAGGTGGAGGGAGGGCTGATCAAAATCTAAGAGGATATAAATAAAGCATATGGAAACCTACTTTTTTGGACAATGGAACACTCAGGAGCCATAAATTGTTACTAGAAAATTTTCAGTGCAAGGGATGGGATACCTTCCAGTGAGTTGCTGGCCAGGGAGGTCCCTGATGCCCTCGAAACATTACAGGCCATTGCCAACGCCCTTGGTTTCCCACCAGGAATAGATGGTAAGACCCTATTGCTGAAGACTCCACATACTTGGGCTGCAAGGCCACTGAAAAATCCTGCTGGAACTGAGCTGATAACCTCCTCCATGTAGACCCCCTGACAGACAGCTGGAAGAAGCCATTCTGCATGCAGTTCGATGGGAGAAAGAGAAATCACCAGTGAAGATACTCAACAGTGGACACTACAAGCCTTATATTTGGCCAGCCAGGCCAAATGAGTCAAGTGGTGCAATAGTGACATGTCTGTCATGGTGTAAACCAACTGACCTTTAATTGGACTTGAGGCCCACTCCACGGGAGGGAATACATCCCTGATACTGAAAACCTAAAACAGGGGTAGTCATGAACCCTAGGGGTATAACGTCTGTTGCTATCTGGCTAAATGTATATACTATGCTCATCCAACTGCCCTGTAAGCACTTCTCTTAATGTTCATACCCTTATATTAATGCTACTCTCACTTTTGGTAGAGAATCTTCTCTTTTAAGATGGCAGTGACCTTGGGATGACTCAGAAGGCATTATGGTGCTGGGAAGAAGTGACAGGAGTGCTCAGCACTGAAATATCTCAATCACACCTTCCAAGGCTCAGGGTCTATTGTGGAAAAGGTGGCAGAAAGAATGTAAGAGCCAAAGGAAGGGTAGGACTCCTTACAACATGCTCCTCCAGACAAAAAATGGCCTGGATATCCATGACCTCACAGTGCCTGACACTACCTATACAAAACCATCATAATAGGAGGAAAAGATCATGATATCAAAATAAAAGAGAGACTGATTGAGAAGAGGAGGGTATATGATGGAGAATGGAATTTTGAAGGGGAAAGTGGGGGAAGGGTGGGCATTACCATGGGATATTGTTTATAATCATGGAATTTGTTAATAAAAATTTAAAAAACAGAGTCTCATGTTAAAAAAAATCTAATTTTATGCCCTATCTAAGAAAGCACTGACTAATTGAGATCACATAGGTTTTCTCCAACCTTTTCAACTAGAAGCTTTATAGTTTTTGTGCTCATATTTAGGTCTGTAATCCATTTACACAACTAATTTTTATGTACCTTGTGAGGTTGGATTCAAGTTTCATTTTGTCCCCACAGAGCTATGCTGTTGTTTTGCTGCCACTCTTTTTTTTTTTTAATTTTTTTTTTGTTCATTTTTATTTATTTGAGAGTGACAGACAGAGAGAGAAAGAGGAAGATAGATAGAGAGAGAGAGATTGAGAGAGAGAGAATGGGTGTGCCAGGGCCTCCAGCCACTGCAAACAAACTCCAGATGCATGTGCCCCCTTGTGCATCTGGCTTACGTGGGTGCTGGGGAATTGAGCCTCGAACCAGGGTCCTTAGGCTTCACAGGCAAGCACTTAACCACTAAGCCATCTCTCCAGCCCCTGCTGCCACTCTTTGAAGAGACTACCTGTACTACTTTTCTCACTGCAGTGACTGAATGCCTGATAAGAAGCAACTTGAGGAAGGACGGGTTTGTTATGGCTTACAGTTTGAGGGGCGACAGTCCATCATGGCCAGAAAAGCATGGTCACAGGAAATGAGACAGCTGGTCACATTGCATGTGCACTCAGGAAGCAGTGAACAGACAGGAAGTGGGGCCACACTATAAAACCTCAAGGCTTGCCCCCAGTGACCCACTGCTTCCAATGAAGCACTAAGTCCTAAGGGTTCCACCAGCTTGCAAAACAACCCCACCAGCTTGGAATCAAACGTTCAAACACATGAGCCTACAGGAGCATTTCACATTCAAGCCACAGTACTATCCTTTCCCCCACGGAATTGCCCCGGCACTAGTGGTTAAAATCAATGGACCATATATATGATCATGCATGAGATTCTCTGTTCTAGTCCATTAGTTGGCATCTATGTCTTTATTCCAGTATCACACTTGCTTGATTACTATAGCTGCATGGTGAGTTTTGAAATTACTCATGTTTCAACTTTGTTCTTTATTAAAGTTGTTTTGGCTCATCTAGGCCTTTTCTACCAAAAAAAACAAAAAAAAAAGTCTGTTCAGATTTAGATTTATAGTGCATTGAATCTAAATGTCAACTTGAGGTAAATAGACATCTTAATGAAATGGACTCTTTAATAATTTTCAGTTTATAGATCATATATATATATATATACACATACATACTTATATATATATATATAATTAAAAAAAATAAGCCTGTTCAGCAAATGGTGCTGGGAAAACTGGATATGTATCTGTAGAAGGATGAAAATAGATTCTTCTCTCTTTCCATGCACAAGAATTAGGTCCAACTGGATTAAAGACCTTAACATCAGACCTGAAACTCTTAAGCTGCTAGAGGAAAAAGTAGGGGAAACCCTTCAACATATTGGTCTTGGCAAAGACTTTCTGAATATAACCCCAATTGCTCAGGCAATAAAACCACAGATTAACCGCCAGGACCTCATGAAATGACAAAGATTTTGTATGGCAAAGGACACTGAATAAAGCAAAGAGGGAACCTACAGAATGGGAAAAAATCTTTGCCAGCTATACATCTGATAGAGGATTAATATCTAGGATATACAAAGAACACAAAAAATTAAATAATAAGAAATCAAACAAGCCAATTAAAAAACGGGCTATGGAACTAAATAGAGAGTTCTCAAAAGAAGAAATACAGATGGCATATAAGCATCTACAAAAATGTTCTACATCCCTAGTCATCAGGGAAATGCAGATTAAAACTAAGGCAAATGCCTTAACAGCTGAGCCATCTCTCCAGCCCAGATCTTGTTTATATTTTCATGAAGTTTATTTCGAACCATTTTAAGCTTATTAGATATTGTGTTATTTGAATATGTTAAAATTTCAACTTCTGGGCTAGAGATATGGCTCATAAATAATCACCCAACTCTGAGGACCAAGGTTCAGATTCCTAACACCCACCTAGATGCCTATAATCTTAGTGCTCACTTGGAGGCAAAGTCAGGGGATCCTGGGACAAGCTGGACAGTGAGATTAGCCAAATTGTAGAGCCCTGCATTCAATCAAGAGGTACTGTCTCAGTAAAATGGATAGCAGTTGAGTAAGGTACCTGGCATCAGCCTCTGGCCTCCACATGCACGCTTGCACAATGCTCTCACAGCACATAAGCATTCATAGACCCATGCATGGATACCACATAAAGGAAATCAAGTTTAATTTCCAATCGCTTGTTACTAGGTTATAGAAGTGCAAATGCCATCAGAGAAATGCCGATTAAAACTATGTTGAGATTCCATCTCACTCCTGTCAGAATGGCTACCATCATGAAAACAAATGACAATAAATGTGGAAAAAGAGGAGGAACTCTTCTACACTGTTGGTGGGAATGCAGTCTGGTCCAGCCATTGTGGAAATAAGTGTGGAGGTTCCTAAGACAGCTAAAAATAGACTTACCATAAGACCCAGCTATAGCATTCCTAGGTGTATACCCTAAGGACTCGTCTCATTACCTTAGAGATACTTGATCAATCATGTTTATTGCTGCTCAATTCACAATAGCTGGGAAATGGAACCAGCCTAGATGTCCCTCAACTGATGAGTGGATAATGAAGATATGGCACATTTACACAGTGGAGTTCTACTTAGCAGTAAAGAAAAATGAAAATTGCAGGAAAATGGATGGATCTGGAAAGGATTATCCTTAGTGAGGTAACCCAGGCCCCAAAAGCCAAACATCACATGTTCTTTCTCATATATGGATCCTAGTTATAAATGGTTGGACTTCTATGTGAGTTGGAATAAAACTCAGTAACAGAGGCCAGTAAGCTAAAAAGGGGATATAAAGGGAATAAAAAGGGAGGGAGGGGGACTTAGTAAGATGATATTGTATATCTGTAAGTAGAAGAACAGATCAATGGGGGTGGAAAAGCTTAAGTGAGGTCAGGGGAAGAGATTGAGTAAAGGAAAGGTGGGGGAGGGCTAATCAAAATTTAAGAGGTTATGAATAAGTCATATGGAAACCTACTCTTTTGGACAATGGAACACCCAGAAACTACAGATTGTTACTAGAAAATTTTCAGTGCCAGGGATGGGATACCTTTCAGTGAGTGGAGGTCCCTGGTACCCCAAAAACATTATAGGCCATTGCCAAGGCTCTTGGTTTCCCACCAGGGATAGTAAGACCCTATTGCTGAAGACTCTACATACTTGGGCTGCAAGCTCACTGAGAAATCCTGCTGGAACTGAGCTGAAAACCTCCTCCATGTAGACCAGCTGACAGAAAGCTGGAAAAAGCTACATTGCATGCAGATCAAGAGGAAAGAGAGAAATCACCAATGGAGAGACTCAACAGTGGACACTGCAAGCCTTAAATTTAGCCAGCCAGACCAAATGAGCCCATGGGTGCAATAGTGACATGTCTGTTATGGGGGAAACCAAATGCTCTCTAATTGGACTGGAGAGCCCACTCCATAGGAGGGAAGACATGCCTTATACTGAAAACCTATGACAGGGGAAGTCATGAACCCTAGGGGTGTAATGTCTGCTGCTCTCTGGCTAAATGTATATAGTATGCTCACTAAACTGCCCAGTAATCACTTCTTTCATTGTTCACACTCATATATCAATGCTACTCTCGCTTTTGGTAGAGAACCTTCTCTTTTCAGATGGTGGTGACCTTGTGATGACTAAGAAGGCACCATGGTGCTGAGAGAAAGTGATAGAGGAGTGCTCAGCACTGAAATATCTCTATCACACCTTCCAAGGCTCAGGGTCCATTGCAGAAGAGGTGGCAGAAAGAAGGTAAGAGCCGAAGGAAGGGTAGGACTCCTTACAACGTGCTCCTCCAGACACAAAATGGCCTGGATATCCATGACCTCACAGTGCCTGACACTACCTACACAAGACCATCAGAATAGGAGGAAAAGATGATGACATCAAAATAAAAGACTGATTGAGAGGGGATGAGGGTATGAGGAAGAGTGGCGTTTCAAAAGGGAGAGTGGGGGGAGGGAGGGAATGACCATGGGTTATTGTCTATAAGTATGGAAGTTGTCAAAAAAGGAAATTTAATAAAAAATAAATAAACAGGGGCTAGAGGGATGGCTTAGTGGTTAAGGCATTTGCCTGCAAAGCCAAAGGATCCTGGTTCGATTCCCCAGGATCCATATTAGCCAGATGCACAAGGGGGTGCACGCATCTGGAGTTTGTTTGCAGGGGATGGAGGCTGTGGTACACCCATTCTCTCTCTCTCTCTCTCTCTCCCTCTCTCTCTCTCTCTCCCCTTTCTCTGTCAAATAAATAAATAAAAATAAAATAAATAAAAGAGAAAAAAAAGAAGTACAAATGACTTCAGTTAATTGCCTCTTTTGTGACTTGATAGACTAAATTATTTATCCTAGCCATATAGGGCTTTTTGGTAAATCTCTCAGGATTCCTGGTGTAGACATATGTGTTATATGACAACACAGACAACTTTATTTTGTCCTTCCAATTTTAGAGGCCTTTATTTATTTTTGTATATCATCTTGAATTGATGTAGGTCTCAAGTTCTTGAAATGTCTTTGTGAAAGCTTAACATGAGGGTTATGGCAACCTCATAACAATGAGTGAGCAAGTATTTATTCTTCCACTTTATGGAAAAGTATGCATCAGTTTTTCTTCAGTATTGGACATAACATAAATGGGAGACCACTGAGGACAAGGAACAGTTACTATTATTAATTCAAAATTTTAATAGATGCAATGCTACTTATTTTCTGTTGTATTTCTACTTGTCAGGCTTTGACAAGCTGTATTTTGCAAAGCGTCTATCTAGTTCATTTAAGTTATTAAAACTTATTAGCAAAAAAGTTTTTCACAATATTCTGTTATCTTATTTCAGTATCTTTAATAACATTCCTTCCTTCTTTTTAAGAATAATTTTATTTGCTTACTTATTTGCAAGCAGAAAGTGATAAGAGACAGATAGAGAGAATGGGCATGCAGGGTCTCTAGCCACTGCAAATGGACTCCAAATGAGTGTGCCACTTTGTGCATCTGGCTGTACGTGGGTACTGGGAAATCAAACACAGGTTGTTGGGCTTTGCAGGCAAGCACTGTAACCACTGAGAAATCTTTCGAGCTCTTTCATTCTTACTCTTTCTTTCATTCTTATTGACATTCTTTCATTCTTATTGAAAAAAAAAATTTTTTTTTTTGGCTTTTTGAGATAGGGTCTCACTCCAGCCCAGGCTGACATAGAATTTACTATATAGTCTCAGGGTGGCCTTGAACTCACAGCAATCCTCCTACCTCTGCCTCCTGAATGCTGGGATTAAAGGCATGTGCCACCATGCCCAGCTTATTGAAAATTTATATTTTCACTTTTATTTATTGACTAGTTTGCTAGGGAATTATCTTTTTTAAATTTTTTATTTGTTTATTGGAGAGAGAGAATGAGAGAAAAAGAGGCAAATAGAATGAGAATGCCAGGGCTTCCAGCCATTACAAACCCCAGACGCATGTGCCACCTTATGCATCTGGCTTAAGTGGCTCCTGGGGAACTGAATCTGGGTCATGAGGCTTTGCAGGCAAGTGCCTTAACTGCTAAGCCATCTCCCCAGCCCTGGAAATTGTCTCAAAAAAAAAAAACAAACAAACATTTTTTTTTTTTAGCCTGGCATGATAATGAGTGCCTTTAATCCCCAGTAGGGAGGCCAAGATAGGAGGATCACTGTTGAGTGAGGCCAACCTGAAACTACATAATGAATTCCAGGTCAGCCTGGGTTAGAGCAAGACCCTACCTTGAAACAAACAAACAAACAAACAAAAATACCTTTTGTCCAGACAACCACTTTATTTATTTTCTATATTATATATATATGTATGTATATATATATATATATATAATTTCTATTTATTTTGGGTTTAACTTGTCTTTCTTTTCTATATTCTTAACTTGAAAATTTACATCACCAATTCCAACCTTTCTTACTTTCTGATATTTAAAACTATCTGAGCCCTGATTCAGATATAGTCCACACATTTTGATGATTTATTTTAATTGTTCATCAATTAAAATATTTTCTAATTCCTCTTAATGGCTATTTTCTGATGCATGAGTTCTTTAGAAGTGTGTTAATTTAAAATAATTTAGAACTTTTCTGGGTATCTCACTGATGTTTATTGTTGTAGTCAGAGATAGTACCCTAAAATTAATCCTTTCAAATTTGTTGACACTCATTTTTAAATTTTTTAAATTAATTTTTTTATTAATTAGTTTTGTACTCAGTGAATACAGTTAAGTTGGTACCATTGTTAGGTTCGTCCATGTCCTACCCCCCCCCCCCGCAGCCCCTCCTTGTTGAAGTATATGGGTCATGCATTGTGGAGTTAGCCCACAGTTATGGGTAGGAGAATTGTCTCTGTGTATCATGACCCAGTGTGTGGCTCTGACATTCTTTCCGCCCCTCTTCTGCAAAATTTCCCTGAGCCATGTTGGGTTCATTTTGGGTCTGCTTCAGTGATGAGGTGTTGGGAGCATCTGTGTTGACACTCACTTTATAACCCAGCATATGGACCATCTACCTTGGTGACTGTCCCATGTGTACTTGAGAAGAAAGTGCTTCTGTTGCAGGTGCGTGTGATGTTCTGTAAATGTCAGTATGACTACTGAAGTTGTTCACATATATTTCAAAATTCCAGACTTTCATTCTATTTTTCTCCTTTCTTTTGTTATATTTTCTTCTATGAATGTTTTCTAAGCACTGAGTCCCTATTGGGTCTTCAAAGTCAATGAGACAGACCGCTGTTCTCGTGAGGCTTCTGAATGAGGACAAAGGCCAGTGAGCACGTGGCCACAAAGTCCTGGTGTTACAGGCTCCCGAGCATAGTAGCACCGTGGATAGCTAACCTGGAATGGAGCTCAGGCTTCCTGAAGTGGGACTACATTTGATTATTTGGAAGGAATCACTAGGATTATTTTTTTCCAAAAAAATAGAGAAGGCCGAGGATACCATTCCCAGTGACTATAGGAAACCTGACTTCCTGAGTCCAGGGAGAGCACAGGGTGTCAGAAGCAAGAGGAAGCTGTATGACAGAGAGCTTTGTAAGACTGAAAGGTAATGATCATCCAAACCAGAAATGCACACAAGGATTCAAGCGATGTGTAGGAAGGAGCATTGATAGACACAGGGATGGACACTGGTAAGAGAAGAGGTCAAGTCAGCAAGAGTTCTGGCTTAAGCCACTGGCTGGACAGTGGTAACAGCTACTCATGGACACACTGGAGCAGAGGATTTTGTTGGAAGAGGGTGTGATGAGCACAGGGTTAGATCTGAGGTGCCAGTGGGGCAGCAAGGCAGAGCTGGACAGTAGTTAGTTGGGTAAATAGGTCTATGTTGAAGAGATGCCTGGGCTGGAGAGAGAGATTTTCCAGTCAAAGCAATGAGATTGCCGGGCATGGTGGTGCGCGCCTTTAATCCCAGCACTCAGGAGGCACGGGTAGAAGGATCACAGTGAGTTCGAGGCTACCCTGAGATTACAGAGTGAATTCAAGGTCAGCCTGGGTTAGAGTGAAACCCTACCTTGAAAAACCAAAAAAAAAAAAAAAAAAAAAAGAAAGAAAGAAAGAAAGGAAAAGCAAGGAGATTGTGGGTGAGCTCTTGAGAATTGATGGGGCTGCTCAGGGAACTGATGTAGAATGAGAAGCTACGCACAAGGAATGCTGAAGTTTGAGCTGTAGACATATATGTGAGAGTCCACGAATACTGCTATGGATTTTACAGTCCTGTGAGATGGCAGTAGCTGCTCCCTCCCTTCATTCCATCCTCCCCGCTCCTCACCAGAAGCAGCCAGGTGCAGATCTTCTAGCATGAAAAGGAGGAAGCCTTTAGAATCCAGATGATGCCCAGGGTATGGGATGGCTTGTGTTTGGCCTTGGACCCCTCTGCTCAACAGGAGGCGAAAGTGGGTAGAGCTGAAGGCAGAGTGGATGGGGCTGTATATGTAAGGGTGGTTGGGCTCCACGAGCACCTCCACAAAAGCTGACTTCCCCGACGCCGCCTCTCCAGCCAGCAGCACTGGCTGTCCCCTAGACAGAAGCAGGTCCACCACATACAACAGCCGTTCAGTCTGTAGGGCAGAAGGAACACTTACTGTGGCAGCTCCAGGACAGGACAGTAATTCAGCTGAAAGTATAGGTCTAAGGAACTTGCCTGAAAGCTATACTTAGAGAACACACCATGTAGCAAAGAACGTGAGCAGGAAGACCACAGATATGAGCTACTCCCCCGCCCAGCATATTTCCTTAAGTCCCAACCCAAGCTCTTTCCCCAGTGTCCTCACACCTGGATGGAAGGGTAGAAGGTGCCCAAAGTTCCTTTGACACGGCTGTTCAGGTATTGACCAGTGAAGGGCACCAGTTTCCCATCTTCAATGTTTACACGTAGCTCAAACACCAAAACTGAGGGTGGTAGCTCAGGGTAGTTGGAAAGGCAACCGAGAGAACGCCTCACGAAGGCATCAAAGTGGGGCCAGAGCCTGCTCACACGGATACATGATCGAAAGGCAGACAGTTATATAAATTCCATCTGTGACACAAACACATTCTACCATATCCCTAACATGTCACATGAGCTTTAAACTCCCAGAGACTAGTCTACCTCAGTCCTCTGTAACCTCCACTTGCTGTCCTTATACATACCTGGAAGGAAGATGGGCCCCAAAGCCCCAGATTGTGGCAAAAAGAAAGCTGCTGATAGCCAGCAAATGTTCCCTGTGTCTATTCTGAGCATCCTTGCTGTCAAGCTGGGGCCTGTTTGGAGGGCTGATTTTTAAAGACTTGAAGCTTTGGACCACAGGGCCGCTGATACTGAGGTCCTCTGCAATGGTCCCCATGGCCAGAATAGCAACCCAAGCAGAAAAAAAGCAGAGGGTGCAGGGAGGACCCGAGGTCAGTGATCTCATTTTTTGGTTCCCTGGCCCAATTCCACCAAGAATCTATGCTGGCTCCAGGTTGCCCTCAAAATCCCACCTCCCCAAAGCCAGCCCTTCCACTTTCCCACCTGAGCCACGCGCTTTCTCTTCCTCGTACAGGTGCAGGTGGGGGTCAAGCAGAGCTCGCAAGATGCGGGCCAGGCTGGTGATTTCAGTGACACCTGGGCAAACAACCTGCTGCCCATGTACCTGCAGCACGGAACTGGAACTCTTGCGGCCAAGGAATCGGAACACTGCTGGCACCAGAACTTCAGCTAGGTGGCTGAGCTCAGTGACTGTCTGGGGCTGCAGGTGGTACTCACGGGGCAGGGATGCCATAAGGGTGTTAAGCATACATTGCCAAGTCTGCTCCCCACCGCACCAGACTAGAGCACACTGACCCACAACTGTGGGGGACATGCCTGCTGCATCTGCCACTTCCATCAAAAGAAAGGTGTTTGGAGGTCGTGCTATCTGTTGGCCATTA
Organism: Dipus sagitta; assembly: GCA_036346955.1. Lineage (NCBI taxonomy): Eukaryota > Metazoa > Chordata > Mammalia > Rodentia > Dipodidae > Dipus > Dipus sagitta. Next base: position 185,983,873 of record CM070772.1, on the reverse strand, counting down.
GGGAGGCTCAGCTGGGGAGGGTCACTCAGGAGGCAAGTGATGGAGTCCAACCAGGCAACACTAGAGGCTCCATCACATACTACCCAGTGCTGGATCCCCATCGTTTCCCCTGTCTGCTCTTTTGGGTTCCTGCTCTTGCACTGGGGAGCAGCACGGAGTAGTTTGGAAAAGATGCCGTAATGCCAGTAGGGACCCTCCAGCCATCCGAGGAACTCCTGAGAGCTGAGCACACTGGGATATAGGTGAGTAATCTCCACCGACTGGAAGCCCTGGGTTGAGGTGTTTTCCATGGCTGCCAGCCGATTCTGGATCTTAAATAAGCTGTTCCAACAAGTAGTCTTGCCACTGCCTGCAGGGCCCAGCAGCAGAACGCCTGAGGCCCGGCTCAGGGCCTGACTGAGCTGCTCCAGATACCCTAGCATATCAGGGCTGGGAAACAGGCCTACCTGCTGCAGTTCCTCCACCACCAGTGACTTGGTCAACCTATGGGCCATAGGCTCTGCCAGCACTTGGCTAGCACTAGGGAAAATCCCACAAAGCAGCTCCTGGAGGCTTTGCAGGCGGAGCCCATTAAGAGTGCTGAAGAGTGGTGACTGCAGCAGGGCACGGAGTAGGGCAGCCTCTTCAATGGCAGCCAAGCTGCGGGACTGCTCGGCCTTGTCTTCCTCGTTGGTCACGCTTAATGTCTGTATTGTGTCTTCCAATATCTGCTTGAGCAGTGGCAGGCGGCAGGGCAGAGTCCCAGACACCAGCTCACACTCTAGGGAGAACAATTTGCACAGGCGGGTAGCCATGCGGGAGGCATCCCGCACCCCTGCACCCAGCAGAGTCAGCTCTACCACTCGCTGCAGGTCAGGCTGCATCAGTGCCACAGGCCGCAGTAGCAGGTGCAGATTGGCAGGCACGCTAGGGCTCAGGGCGTGCAGTGTCAGAAAACAGCCGTAGCCAATGCACACAGACACGTGACGTTTCTCGAAGAAACCACTGCCAAGGACCTGGGGCTTAGTAGGGTCTATGGTGCTGAGACTTTTGGAAGCCTCATGGTACAGTGGGGCATAGAGGTTTTGCACTTCAGCCAGACGCTGGCCCAGGGCAGAGAGTAGGCCAAAAGGCAGGCGGTGAACTGCCTCCAACAGCAGCCAGGCACCACTCTGGAGGGCACCATTCAGGTAGTTACTTAGGCATCGGGACTCTATCTGAGGCAAGCAGGGCATGGTCACCAGCTGATGACCAAGGACCCATGCCAAGCTATTCACTGTTTCTGTCTTGCCCAAACCATCCCGTCCAACTAGAGTCCCACAGGCCACCTCCTCCAGGGCCAATAACAGAACCAACAGCGGCCGTTCGTGCAGCAGCATGGGTAGAGGCCCCAGTCTGGGACCCAGGTACTCATATTTGTACAGGAAGGACCGGCCCAGCACGTCTACCCAGCAGGTAGCTGGTGACAGAGGGGGCTCAGCAGATGAAACGGTCTTGAGACTCTGCAAGGGGCTTTGGGGGATCAGGTGAGGTGAGCCCAGGTGATACTTGAGTTGGCGGGCCCAGTGGAAGTCTGTCAAGTCACTGACATGGTGCTTCTCCAGCAGCTGTGCTACATCCCGGTGAGTCACCGCCATGACCAGCAAGCTGCTGAGTAAGCTGGTCTGGCGGACGGAAAGCAGAGGCTGCCCGCTGTGGGCACTCCTCTGAGCTCGAATAAATTGCACCAGCACCTCGACCTTGCGTGTATGCGTGGGGGTCATGGCTCTGGCCCCCCTCCTGAGCAGAGTCTCCTCTACCCCGGCCCTCCACACTATCTCCTCTGCCACTAGGATACATTGCCACGGAAAGGCCTGGACTAAGTCCAGCCAGTCTTGGACATTTACTTGCATGGGTGCCTGTCCCTGTGGAGGCACCTTCCTACATTCCTCACCAAGGGATGGGCTCAGAGCAAGGCGGGTGGCCACACAGTTCTGCATCAGGTTCGCTAGCACCGAGGTCAAACCCTTCTCCAGAGATGCCAGCCACTTGGGGAGGTCTGGATGCAGAGGGAGGGGTCCCTGCAGCTTCACCTCCTCTCCGCCTGCTCCCAGCACAGCAAGTGCCTCCACCTGAGTCTGTCTACTGGGGCTGGACTCCTGGCTGTCCATGGTTTTCTCGTCAGCTGAGCTGGACCTGGACCTGGACCTGGACCTAAAATTCATAGCTTGCACATGAGGAAAGCAACGTTGTGCCCATCGCTTGGCCTCGCATGACTCAAGAGGGGCAGCAAGTAGGGCCACCAGCTCACTGTCACTGAGGAAGAAAAGGCGGGGAAAGTGGGCACATACCCCATACAGCACATTCTCCAGGGCCATGATGATGACCTCCAGCTCCACCGACCCTGTCTTCAGGAGCTGTTGTAGATGCTGGCCTTGGAAGTAAGGGCTCCGCTTGGCATTGGGCATGATCAGTGACAGAACCATGGGGTCAGCTACAGAGATGCGCATCAGAGTCCGATACTGATCATCCATGGCCTTGAAACGAGTGTTCTGTGGTGGGGGAGGAGGGAACAGTGGGGGTTAATGTGAATGTCAGCTCCGCCCTCCCACCACTCAGGAGTCCTTGTTCACTCCACCTTAACCTCCTCCCTACCAGGTCGGTGCTAGGAAATGGGATCTTCATCTCATGTAGAACTTTATTCAGAAAAATCCACTTCTGCTGGAAAGTCACCCACACCTCCAGCAGGGCATCTGTGTAAGCAGTCAGAAGAATGCTTAAGGGAGATGTTAGGGCTCTAGTTTCTCCAAGGTGGGGGGGGGGGGTTCCCTGAGCTTTTGGATAACACACTTGCCCAACAGAAGAATCAAGGGACTTTGTTAGAGGAACTTTCACTGTAAACAAAGGCCTGGTCACCTCATGTCAGGAGTTCCTCACTCTGTCCTCCATATCTTCTCTTATCCAACTTCCACCACTCACTCCCATCCCTCTGACCCATTCCACCTCAGGTCCTACCCAGCCAAGCAGCTAGAGGCCTGCGCTCACCTAGGCCATGCATGTTAGTCACCCACTCCAAAGCTATGTTGTGCAAGTCCCCTGTCTTCTGGATGGCCAGGATCTTGAACAGTGTCTGAAGACTGTCCTGGATGGACTCTTGCAGGCTGCTGTAGTCTAAAGGAGAAAGAGGTGAACTGTCAGAGTTAAGCTGAGCTGGTATCGTTCCATGTGGGGCAAAGGTAGGGGACAGGGCAGGAAGAGAGCAGTGTAGCATGACCTAGAGTTGATGGGAAAAGGAAACCTTGCACAGAGAAAGGAGGTGACCTACAAAGAGAACTATGAACCAAACGAGTACTTTGCACAAATGCCAGCTTAGAGACAGGAGATCTACAAAGTGGCTGGGCTGCATGTCTTTGATCCCAACACTCAGGAGGCAGAGGTAGGAGGATCGCTGTGAGTTCGAGGCCACCCTGAGACTACATAGTGAACTCCAGGTCAGCCTGAGCTAGAGCAAGCCTCTACCTCAAAAAAACCAAACCAAACAAACAAAACTATAAAATGTAGAACATTTATCAAAGACGGGTAAAAAGATCAGCATAAAATGTGCTCAGGTCCAAAGTGGGAAGAAGCTGTCCTTTGACTCTTGCTGTAAATGTTAACTGTCTTAGTATCCATCAGTCAACACTAAAACTTATGAATCCTCAACTAGAGAGATGTGAATGAGTCTATGCACCATTTAACAATGTGCTGAAGATAATTGGGAAAGGCATTCCTGGCAAAATACTGGACCTAGAGAGGCAATATGGGTAAAGAATTTGAATGATGAGGCCTAAATATGTTAGAGTATAAAAGACATTCTTCAAGGCAAATTTGTACCAGTTATGCATCTTGCCCTCTGTGGAAGTTTGATTCAGGCGTCCCCCATAAACTTAGGTGTTCTGAATGCTTGTCTCCCCAGCAGATGGCAATTGAAAATTAATGTCTCCTGGAGGCGGTGTATTGTTGGGGGCAGGCTTATGGGTGTTATAGCTACTTTCCCCTTGTCAGTGTCTGGCACACTCTCCTGTTGCTATTGTCCACCTTATGTTGGCCAGGGGTGATGTCCACCCTCTGCTCATGTCGTCGTTTTCCCCTGCCATTGTGGAGCTTCCCCTCGAGCTGGTAAACCAAAATAAATCTTTTTCCCGCCAGCTGCTCTTGGTGGGGTGATTTCTGCCAGCAATGCGGACCCGACTGCGATGCCCTTTTGGACTTATGTAGCTCAAGTTCTTCTACTGTTCTCTCTCCTCAGTGCTACCATGCTAGTCAAGGCCACTGTGGGTTTTTTTTTTTTTTTTTTTTTTTACTTGAAATACATCAGTTGTCTCTGATCTAATCTTTCAGTCTTCAGTCTTTGCCTCCTTTCAACCCATTCCTTATATTAAACTAAAAATCGGATAATGCAACACCCCCCACCAAAAAAAAAAAAAAAAACATTTTTTGGGGACTAGAGAGGTGGCTCAGATGTTAAGGCACTTGCCTGCAAAGCCTAATGACCCAGGTTCAAATCCTCAGTACTCACATAAAGCCAGTTGCACAAAGTGTGGTGCATGCATCTGTAGTTCATTTGCAGCTGCTAGAGGCCCTGGCACACCCTCCCTCCCTCTCTCTCTTCTCTCAGTCTCTCTCTGCTTGCAAATAAATTTAAAAAATTAAAGGCCAGGGCTGGTGAGATTGCTCAGCAGTTAAGGTGCTTGCCTAGAAAGCCTAACAACCTGGGTTCAATTTCCCAGTATGAACATAAAGCTAAATGTACAAAGTGGCTCATATGTCTGGAGTTTGTCTGCAGTGGCTGGAGGCCCTGGTGTGTCTAGTCTCTCTCTCTCTCTCTCTCCATGCAAATAAATAAATAAATAAATATATTTTTTAATTAAAGGCTGGATGTGGTGACACACGCCTTTAATTCCAGCACTTGGGAGTCCAAGGTAGAAGGATCACTGTGAGCTCAAGGCCACTCTTAGACTATAGGATGAATTCAAGGTCAGCCTGGCTAGAGCAAGACCCTACCTCAAAAAAAAAAAAAAACATTTCTCCATTAGTTACAAGTTAATGAGTAAATTATTGTGTGTGTCATGTATGTGTGTATGCATGTTCATACATGTGTTTCCACAAATTTTTTGTGAAGTGTGTATGCATGTGTGTGTGCATGTTTGACGGCAAAAGGACAACCTTGATGGTTATCCTCAGGAACATCTGTGTCCCTTTGAGTCAGGGTCTCTCATTGGCCTGGAGCTCACCAATTAAGCTAAACCAGCTCACCAGAGAGTTTCAGGAACCTCCTGTCTGCCTCTCCTATGGTGGGATTATGGGTGTCTGTTGTCATGTCTAGCATTTTATGTGGGTATGGGGGTCACCTCAGGTATTCACACTTGTAAAACAAGCATATCACCCACTGATCTATCTCACCAGCCCAGAGGGTGTGACCCATAAGATTTCTTGCATGATGTGTCCTCTTCAGCTTCATGTGCCTACTCTTTCTACGGCACTATTCTGTGGGCTCCAGCCCGAGTGAACTAGACGGTCCTTTAGTGGATGCTGTGGAAGTTTGCATAAAATATCTCCCATAGCCTCATGTATTTTATTTATTTTTATTTTTTGTTTTTTTGAGGTAGGGTGTCACTCTAGCCCAGGCTGACCTGGAATTCACTCTGTATTCTCAGGGTGGCCTTGAATTCACAGTGATCCTTCTACTTCTGCCCCCCAAGTGCTGGGATTAAAGGTGGGTGCCACCACACCCAGCTCACATGCATCCTTAAATCCCAGCATTTGGGAGGCAAATAGAGAGAAAGTGAGAGAGGAAAAGAGAGGGAGAGACAATGGGTGTGCCAGGGCCTTCAGCCACTGTAAATGAACTCCAAACGCATGTGGTACCTTGTGTGTCTGGCTTACGTGGATCCTGGGGAATCAAACCTGGATCCTTTGGCTTCACAGGCAAACACCATAACCACTAAGCAATCTCTCCAGCCCATAACTTTAAAAATATATATATTTGTTTGTTTGTTTGGTTGGTTTTTTGAGGTAGGGTCTCACTCTAGCACAGGCTGACCTGGAATTCACTCTGTATTCTCAGGGTGGCCTTGAACTCATGATGATCATGCTACCTCTGCCTCCCTAGTACTGAGATTAAAGGCATGTACCACCATACCCAGCTTATTTATTTACTTTTTTGAGAGATAGAGGGAGAGAGAGAGAGGAAGAGGCAGGTGGTAGAGAATAGAGAGAATGGGTGTGCCAGGGCTTCTAGCTACTACAAACAAACTCCAGACCACCTTATGCATCTGGCTTATGTGGGTACCGGGGAGTAGAACTTGGGTCCTTAGGCTTCACAGGCAAGTGCCTTAACCACTAAGCAATCTCTCCAGCCCCCATAGCTTTTTGAATTCACAAATTTGGTTCCAATTATGTCAGATAGGAGAATGTCTCCTGTATGGTCAATTCCCTAACTGTGTCATTTTGGATGCTGAAGTCTGTGCTGTTGCGTGCCTGGCAGGTTCTCTCCTTGAAAGTTTGGCAACTCCTCCTCCTTCAAAAGCCAGCATGAGCTTCTGTGTAAAGGAATACTGTCCTGAGTCTCCATAGGCTCTTAACCAGTCTCCTGCCTCATCTAATGTCGTCAATATGGTGTTCCGTCATGCACTTAAATGTATGCTACTCTAGGTTTTTTGCTGGACTGCAAATCTCGGCGTGTCTTGTGTTTGCCACAAAAACTGCCCATGAATTTAATGAGGGAAAGAATTAATAAAGCATAAAATCAGACAGCAGTTTTCAGTCCAGAGGACAGAGCATTGAAAGGTGGAGAGACAGAACCATGAAGAATATCTGAGTACACCAGAAAGGAAAGAAAGAGCAGGCACTGAGTGGGAAGAGGAAGAGGTGTGTAGGGTGCTCCCACAGAGCTTAAGATGGAAGACTGGAAGATGCTGTCTCGCCTCAGACTGATGCCTCAGGCTTTCCAGTAAGAATGTGCTTTTGCAGGGCATGGTTTGCACGCACCTTTAATCCCAGCACTCGGGAGGCAGAGGTAGGAGGATCGCCGTGAGTTTGAGGCCACCCTGAGACTACATAGTGAATTCCAGGTCAGCCTGAGCTACAGTGAGACCCTACCTCAAAAAAAAAAAAAAAAAAGGGAGCTAGATCTGACAGGAGTTGGATATGGTAGATGAAAAAGGCCTCTAGCCAGAGGCATTCAGTGGGTCACAAAGGCAGCTTCACCTGAGAGGAGGAAGGTGCCACTGTCCTTGGCCACTACCTCCCATTGGGGGCTGTGGTGTGCCTGCCTCTTGGAGCGCTCTGAGACCGGGGGCTCGTAGGGCACGTGCAGGATGAAGTTGACCAGGCGCAGCTGGCGCCCCTCCCAGTACTGCTGCAGCTGCTGCAGGTTCTCTTGGGCATGAATTCGTTCATTGTCACACTGCCAGACCTGGAACAGAGGGTGTCTCAGAAACCAAGACTGGCTAATGACTCAGACATATGATAGACCTGAAACTGGGACTTGAGATTGGGTTTAAAGGAGAACCTGAGGGCCAGGGCTCAGGAGAGTGACGGTCTCTCCGATGAGGGAGAGTGACTGCTAAGCTTCAATCATTCACCCACAGCAGCACCTAACTGCTCCGGCCCAGAGCCAGTCCCATGACAGAGCAGTCTCCTGCAAGACAGTACCTCAGCCAGCTCATGCTCTCTGGGGACAGGTAAATGCTGGGGGAACAACTGCCATCCTGTGGGCTTACCGCTATGAGGCTGTCACCCATTTCCTTCTGCCAGGGGGACACTGAGTCGCAACAGAGTCTGGGACGGCCCATCAGATCCTCAGCTGGAGACGAACTATTTCTACCCTCTGGGAAGTCAACACTCTCAACCTCCCACTCACCTACATGCCAACCACCACTGGCCCCATGTCTTAAGGGACTGTTGGACCCTGACTGGTTTTATTACAAGTCCTAAGCTTCAACCATCTTCTTTCCTCCTTCCTGTGGTCCCTACCTGGTTAATGCGATCTGCAAACTCCAGCAGTGGACAATTGAGCAGCCGGCCCAGTGTAACATGTTCCATCGTGTGGAGACTACCCAAGCCTAATGCTATATGTGGGTAGAAGAGACACGTGAGAATAACACCAGGATGTAGCAGAGTACAGCACATAACCCACAACTCATTTCTTTAAAAAAAAAAATCATTTTTGCTGCATGGGGTGGCACTCGGCTTTAATCCCAGCACTCGGGAGGCAGAGGTAGGAGGATTGCTGTGATTTCAAAGCCATTCTGAGGCTACATAGTGAATTCCAGGTCAGCCTCGGCTAGAGCAAGACCATACCTCAAAGACCAAAAAAACTTTTTTATCTGCATGTGTATATATGTGTGTGTGTGTGTGTGTGTGTGTGTGCGTGTGTGTGTGTGCCGGGGTCTCTTTCTACAGTAAACAAACACCAGGCATTTGAGCCACTTTTTTGCAGCTGTGGCCAGTAGACTTTGGAAGCAAGCACATCCAGCCACTGAGCCATTTCCCAGGCTCCCCCACAATTTATTTCTTTCCTAAACCAAGACCTCAGATCCAGGACCCCAGTCCAGCTCAGCCCTCAGTGCAGATCACAAAGTAAACATGAGTCAACAACCCAGAATCCAAGGTCGAGAGCATAAGTCAAAGCCAAGAGCTGCGACCCCAGCCTGATTCCAATTCCCACTAGTCGAGAGGACCCTATATACATTGTAACGAGGAACGTTAGAAACTGTCCCCTAGATGAAAGGTGTTTTAGGGTATGTGAAGTGAAAAAAAAAGACAAAGGAAGGAATGTACTTCCAGTAGGATCAGCAAGGAACTGTAGTGAAACCCTGTATTTCTTCCTTCTCCCTTCCCTGAATCTAACCAAACACACCTCTGAAGAGGGCTTGGCAGTTAAGGTTCTGCAGATGGAGGCTGGCCAGCTTGGTGAGTAAGGGCAGGTGGCTGCGAAACTCCTCCAGCATGCGCATGCAGCGTTGCAGCACAGGGCTGTGCAGGCCCAGGGTTGTGCTGATCCGTGCAGCCTCTGTCAGCCATCCTTCTGTCTTTTCCCAGGCCATTGAAAGACTGAACTGTAGCGAATAGAGAGCTGTCAACTTTAGAGTCTCTCACTCAGACCCAGCAACCTTCCCCTCCCCCCGCACCCCAGGCAGAACTCTAAGAAAGAACGTCAGCCAGCACCTTAGCAAAAGCTATGCACTTCCACTCGCTAAAGCTTTCAAAGATGACTCGGTACAGATGCCAGATGTGCTGCTGTTGCACCATAGGACGGGTCCCACAGATGGGCAGGGTTATAGGACTCTCATCTCCTGTGGGATAGAGCTGGCTTACACCTTAGCTGCTTGGGGAATGGTCAATCAAGAGCCCTTAATGGCAGAAGAGATGGTTCAGAAAATGATGGCGTGTGCCTATGTCAACTGTTTAGTTCAAGGGTAGAGATGGGGACCACACAAGGAGTAATTTCCGAAGAAAGACTGTCCGGGAAAACATGACTATCAGTGAAAGGGAAGGACTCCTGTCTATTGATCTCCAGGTCACTTACAGCTATATCAGACACACTGGACTCTAATGTGGTTCACATATGCCAGGCATGGGCCCTCCTGCTAAGGGACTCTGACTTGCACGCAGTTCATTCATTCTGGAAAACTTCCCACAGAGAACCCTCACCCACTCCAAGTTCTTACTCAAATGGTAGCTCTTAAATGAGGCCTGTGTAGACTATCCCATTAATAATTGCTGTCAAGCTAGGTATAGTGGCACAAGCCTTTAGTCCCAGCACTTGGGAGCAAAGGTAGGATGATTATCACGAGTTCAAGGCTAATCTGGGACTAAAGAGTGAGTGCGAGTCAGCCTGGGCTAGAGTGAGACCTTACCTCAAAAACATCCCCCTCCCCCCAAAAAATTGCTCTCCACCCTCCTTGGCATTATCAATCACTTTTATCCTGCTGCTTTTTTTTTTCTGGACTACTTATCACTTTCTGATATACTACATAATTTAGTTATATTTTAGTATTTATTGTCTTTCTTTGCCAGCTAGAACACTGGGTCCATTACGGAAGGTGTAACGTTGTTTATTTATTGATGAGCTTCAAGCTTGGCAGATAGCAGACACTCAACAAGAAGTGTACAATGAATAATCAGTAAATAAACTCTCAAGTCCAAGAGAAATTCATAGAAAAAATATATATACAGATCTGGGCCACATGGGGGTAAATGGGGAAGCTCCCATTGTGTTGACTACTGGCAATTATTCCCTCCATTCATCTCACAAGGCAATGTGCTAGTTCTTAACCAATTATTTATCATCAGTTGTGAGATATGTGCCAAAAGTAATAGTAATTAGTATAGTAGTGACGTTTGTAATGTAGTTAAAAGATATCAAACCACAGTTAAGACTATTGCTATAATAGTGTCATCCTTGCCCACTTGAGTTCTATATACTCTTCTGAGTGGGAGAAAAGTGACAGAGTCATACTCAAGTGCTAGGAACCATGCATCATTTATGGGTGAACATCGTTCATCATAGAGATCTCAGAATATTAAGAATCTGAGAATCAGCCAGCTGTGGTGGTGCATGCCTTTAATCTCAGTACTCGGGAGGCAGAGGTAGGAAGATCACTGTGAGTTTGAGGCCAGCCTGGGACTACAGAGTGAACTCTGGGTCAGCCTGGGCTAGAGTGAGATCTTACCTCAAAAAAAAAAAAAAAATCTGGGAATCACTAGGCTAATAGAGTCCTGACCTTACAAAAATAAAATGATAGTAACTCTGAGCCCTTCCAATCCCTCTGCTTGAATTCCAAAGCAACCATAGAATAACAGGACTTAGCATCAAATATTGGACAGATTTTAAAAAAGCAAACACTCCTTCTGTCGGAAAAAGCAGATGTTTCCAAACACCTAAAAAGATAAAGACAAACTTGAGGATTAAATGCCCTTTAATGGACATTTTTTTCTACTACCAACTCAGTAATTTCCAGTACACATGTACCACTTTGTGGCTCTGGCTTTATGTAGGTACTGGGGAATCTCTGTAGTCTGCGGCTTTCTATAGGACTACACTGACCAAGACTATACAAAGGCTTGGCTTTCCAATGAGGGCACACATTTCTCTTGCATTGATTTTTTTTTTTCCTGAGGTAGGGTCTCACTCTAGCCCAGGCTGACCTGGAACTCACTATGTAGTCTCAGGGTGGCCTTGAGCTCATATCAATCCTCCTATCTCTGCCTCCCAAGTGCTGGGATTAAAGGCATGTGCCACCATGCCTGGTTCTTGCATTGGATTTTAACCCCCCAACTCCATCCCATTCTAATGAAACATTCAGCTATTTGCTTACCTACCAGACAGTGAGGCCCTGTATCCACTAAACACAACGCCTGAAATATACAATACGTGAGACCTTTGTCTTGCAATATCTGTTTACAATAGACACTGATGGAAGTATGTGATTCCTTGGGCTTGCTTTTGCTTAGGGTCATAGGAGACACACAAGAACTCTGAGTCCCCACCCTTTTTAAAATTATTTTTTATTTTTTATTTTTTGGTCTTTTGAGGTAGGGTCTCACTCTAGCTCAGGCTGACCTGAAATTTACTATGTAGCCTCAGGGTGGCCTTGAGCTCATGGTGATCCTCCTACCTCTGCCTCCCGAGTGCTGGGATTAATGCCAACACGCCCGGCTCTCTTTTCTTTTCTTTTTTTAAAATATTTAATTTAATTTATTTATTTGACAGAGAAAGAGGGAGAGAAAGAGAGAGAGAATGGATGCCCCAGGGCCTCTAGCCACTGCAAGAGAACTCCAGTCGCGTGCGCACCCTTGTGCATCTGGCTAACGTGGGTCCTAGGGAATGGAACCTGGGTCCTTTGGCTTTGCAGACAAATGCCTTAACTGCTAAGCCATCCCTCCAACCTCCCACCCTTTTCTTATCACAGGGTGATGGTGGATGGGTAGAGAGATTAGATCCTCAGTACCCGTGAAGGTGGTGTAGGCGTTGTGTAGTTCCTTGAAGTAGCTGACTGTGTTTTGGTACTGATGCTCCAGGTAGATGAGCTGGTGCTCCATGTTCCTGTGATCTTGTGTGGGATCCATGAAGGGACCAGACAGGGCCTTCTCCAGCAGGCCTTCCAGCTCTGCCAGGGTCCCCGCCATCAGCTGCTGCAACTTGGGCACAATGGCATGCCGCTTGCTGATTAGATACTCTGAGGCCTGATTTCTCTCAAACTGAAATGCCTCCCACATGTCCAGAAGCTGTGGGGCAAGTGAAGGACAATGAGGTATGGTTCTGGAGGGGGGATACCGAGAGGGATGGGCGACTGACTCCCTGATTCGCCCTCTCACCGCGATGTCTAGCGCTTCATTCTCAGCACTGTAGAGGCCACTGTGGTTGCGGAGGATTTCGTGGAGGGACCGGATGTATTCCACGCGCTCCTCAAGTTGGAGGTACTGTTCGTTGGCTTCATTCAACTGCAGAGTAGTTACAGCATGAGACCAGCATTCTGACAGCCCAGCGCCCCTCTTTGGGTCCACCCCCCAAGGGACAATTCCACCCTTTAGAGTAGAAGTTCCAGAGCCAGCTGGAGCCTGTAAACCATTTAGGATCATAGGAAAGCTAGGATCACACCCTGCTTGGACCCAGGTTTGGACCCAGGTCTCTGAAGACAACTTAGAATTTAATTCTCACCCACCCGACCTTAACCTGATGGCAGGGCGACATAGCCCCAAATGACTTGACTGTCACACAGCAGAGCCACACCTCTGCAAACGCGGCTCTATCTCTTTCATTATATCAGTTTCTCTTCCCGACATGTGGAAACTTGAACACCACATGAACAGGATGAGACTTAGCAAGGGGCGATCATTTGTGTGAGCATACTTTTAGAGCACCAGGCCCCACTGGGAGATTAGTGGACACCTGAGCCTCTGGGCAAGGTGGGCCCTGGACAAGCTGGGAAGCCCAGGCTGGAAGAACCCACCTTTTGGGAGCACGGGCCGATGGCATGAATGTCCGAATTGATAGTCTGGAAGACCTTCAGGAAGTCTGTGAGCTCTGCCATGAGCTGCTGATTGCGGCTCCAGCATTCATCCTGCACCTGTGCCAGAATGTCCCTCCTTGTGCTGGCCAGCTTGGATTCTGGAGACCAGGGAGGCAAGCATTAGGGGACACATGGAAAAGAAGGGCTGCTGGGAATGCTGTGCTAGCAGACAAGAGCGACTGAGCAAGACAGGGAACTCCTCACAACATGATAGCAGAGACACACATAGAGATGGGATTCTCACAGTGTGGTAAGTGGCACAGGGAAGGGAGGGGGCTCGGGAAGGCCTCAGAGAAGGAGGACGTGGAAGTGGAATGTGCTGAGAGGTTTTAATGTTCCCCGTGAATGAAACAACCTGAGCAAGGCCACAGAACTGACGTGCTCATGACCACAATAGTCCTTATTGCGCTCTCCCTGTAGTCATACTTTCTCTCCTCTGATAGAAGGGGTCCAAGAAGAGGGCTCAGTCTGTCTTATTTATTTATTTATTTATTTACTTTTGCAGACAGGGTCTTACTGTGTAACTCAAGCTGGCCTCCAACTTGCAGTCCTCCTGCTTCTGTCTCTAGAATGTTGGATTACAGGCCTACGCCACTGCACCCAGCTTATCTTTTGACTTTTTAAGGATTCAAGTAAAGAGGCTTAGAAGGTTACAGGTTTAGACAGCACTCCTAGAAACTTCCACTGCTAATATGAACAAGTTCATTGTCTCAGAGAGCAGGAATAACATCCGTATGATACACTCCATCAAATCTAAGCTATCACTAAGAATAAAAAGCATTGTAGACAGGTGTGGTGGTGCATGCCTTTAATCCCAGCACTCGGGAGGCAGAGGTAGGAGGATTGCCATGAATTCGAGGCCACTCTGAGACTACATAGTGAATTCCAGGTCAGCCTGGGCTAGAGTGAAACCCTACCTTAAAAAAAAAAAGCATTGTATTTTATATACAACCAAAAAGGAAAAAATAATGATGCCATCTAAACTCTGACATTCCATAAGATATTTCTTAATAATATTAAAATATGCACAGAATATAAACTATAATATAGAAATATGGTATACCACCAAATTCACCACTGAGCACTTATTATAGACCAGATATAATTTCAAATACGTTACCTATATTAACTAATTTTATCCTCACAGAGTTCCATTAAACTAATTTATTTATTTTATACATGTACATATTGGCACGTGTGTAGTATGTGTGGTGTAGTGTTTGTATGTAGAGTGCATGCACATGTTCCATGCACATCTGTGAAGGGGACAGAGAACATCAGAGGTCCTCTTTTTATTATTTTTCCACTTTTTTCCTCTTGAAATAGAGTCTCTCACTGAACTTGTAGCTGCTGGATTTTTGGTTGGAATGTCTGATGAGCCAGCCCCAGTGATTCTCCTGTCCACCCCCAATAAGAATGGGGTCATAGGTGTGTGTGTGTCCATACCTGGCTTTTATATGGGTGCTGGGGATCAAACTTAGGCAGTCTCAGGCCCTTATGCTAACCCACTGAGTCATTTCCCCAGCCTCAGGGTAAGTTATTTATTTTACTAAAAAGCAAGCTGAGGGCTGGAGAGATGGCTTAGCAGTTAAGTGCTTGCCCATGAGGCCTAAGGACCCCAGTTTGAGGTTTGATTCCCCAGGACCCACATTAGCCAGATACACAAGGTGGCGCATGCATCTGGAGTTTGTCTGCAGTGGCTAGAGGCCCTGGTGCACTCATTCTCTCTCTCTGCCTCTTTCTCTCTTTGTCTGTCGCTCTCAAATAAATAAAAATAAACAATTTTTTTTTAAAAAGCAAGCTGAGGCTTAGAGATTAATTAAGTTTAATATTAAGGTTAGCATTACACAATAATAAAGGAGGCCAGTCTTTATTCTATTATATCTCAAGTTACAAATGCAAGCATATATAAAACAAATATGTACATGTTGCATTATATACACATATATTATAGATGTAATATTGTAACCATTTAATAATGTTATGTGTAATTTTGTGTGAGAAGTGAGCCAGTTTATCCCCTATTAGCATCTCTGCAACCAGGAAGCAGTACAGTGAGTTTGGAGGCAGGTCACTGAGATACGATGTTGGCTATGACACTTACAGAGCCTGAGAAGCCTAGCACCAAGACACGAGACAATAAAACCTATCAGGAAGACAACTATGGAGAGACACTATGTTGAGCAGAGCATCCCTTTAGTCCATGACCACAAGGAGGCCAGTGCAATAGGGCTGCTTTCGGACCAGTAGAATCAGGTGACAGATATAGGAGTATAATAGCGACACTGTGTGGTACAAAGAAGCAATGGTTTGAGGAAGCATCAGGACTCCTTGGGTTTTGAGAGCTGGAGATGACTGGGAAAAAGGTTGGAGAGATAACAGGAGGCAGACGAATGGGAAGGACTAGGGACAGGTTATATGTAACAGAGATAAGGAGATGAAGGAGGAAAGGCTGATGTTATTTTTGTAATGCCAACTTAGCCAGCATGGGCCCACTGTTGATGGGAAATTTAGGAAGAAAGGGAACAGAGTTAGAGGATAAGCAGATAATATACCATGGTCAAGATGCTAGCAGATGGATGTGCACTTAAAAAAATATGAGGTGCCTCCTGCAGCACTGCTGGAACCCCTACAAATGCCCCATCATCACCCTCCTCACTGTAACCCTGAGTGTGTCTGTGTGTCCACCTTCATCACCCTCTTCCCTGTAACCTTGAGTGTGTCTGCGTGTCCACCTTCATCACCCACCTCACTGTAACCCTGAGTGTGTCTGCGTGTCCACCTTCAACACCCTCCTCACTGCAACCCTGAGTGTGTCTGTCTTGCCTCCCTGTAGGACTGGGGTTGCACATGGTCATGGCCACACCCATAAGGGTAGTCTTACCTGCTGAGACATCTCTCCACACCCTAAATCAGTGGCTTCCTACTCTGCCCCACCAGCTTCTGGTTTGGGCACTTAGCCAGTGCACAACAGGATGAGCCCTGCTTCCCATAGGAATGGAGAAAAGAATGAGCCCTGGCGGGTGTTCTGGGGTAGATGTGCAGCACTCACCCAGCTCTGCCTGGAGTTCATGACAGCTCAGCAGCAGCAACTTGCCCTTTGTGAGCAACTCCACAGGCATGCTTGAGACACGGGTCTTCCAGATGCTCAGGTGGCTCACCACTTCCACGTACTCCTTGATGGGACAGCCTCTCATCTTCTCTAGCTTCCGAGGCCCCCAGGCTTGCAGAAACTCATAAATGCCTGCTAACCACTGGTGTTCCCTGCAGAATTCTTGCACCTCCAAGAACATGCCCTAAGAGTAGATACGGTGTATAAGGCAGAAGCAGTGGCTGTGGTGGGAACTGGTGGACAGCACCCCATACCCCAGACCTCCACTCTTACGTCCAAGAGCTTCTGTTGTGTAGTCAATGCCTGCTGGATTTGAGCATTGTTGTCCAGCTCCTTCTGTACCTGGTTATAATTGGGGGGCAAATACTGGCCCCGTACCCGGTGTCCATGGACCTCCAAAACATCAGTAATTGCATGAGACTTCCAGGGCAAGACAAATCCTACGTTCGGGCCACAGAAGAGGCGAACGGCGTCGCTGGTCTGCCGCTGGAGCTTGGGCATCTGTACTACTGGGCTTGAGTCCTGCTCTTCATCTTCTTCTTCTAGGGGAGTGCATGATGGAATTGCCATGAGTGCGCACTAGAGCCCACACCTAACCTTTCTCAGTTCAAACACCCATTCCCTGTGCATGAACGGGTGACAAACACATCTATACATCACAAACAAAGTACATCAAGCCCATGGAAGGGATGTGTTAGAATTCAGGTACAGAGAATAGATCTTAGCTAGTACAAGCAAAAAGGGAATAATTACAACATATTAAATGGGTTTCAGAGCTATAAGGAGATATTAAAAACAAACAAACAAAAAACACTCTGAGCCAGGCATGGTGGCACACACCTTTAATCCCAGCATTTGGGAGGCAGAGGTAGGAGGACCATTGTGAGTTTGAGGCCACTCCAGGCTGAGCATCTGGAGTCTGGAGTCTGTGTTGTTAGGCAGGTTTGAGTGTCATTACCACATCACCAGCTACAAAGCTACTGCCTGTCCTTTGTGCTATCTGCAGAGTGGATGGCATATGCCCTGCCTCTTTCCCCAACTTATATGAAGCCTCACACAGATTTCATTGGTGAAGCCTAAATTATATGAATCCAGCAAGAAGACTGGGAAATATAGTTTGTAGCGCCCCAGCCTCTGCAGAAGGAGGAAGTAGGAACAGATATTGAACACATCTATGGAGAATCCTCAGTATCAGCTGTAAGTAACTGTCCTTGAGCCTGGCTTCCCCAATAACATTTTAAGAATTGATTAACTG
This sequence comes from Dipus sagitta, assembly GCA_036346955.1. Lineage (NCBI taxonomy): Eukaryota > Metazoa > Chordata > Mammalia > Rodentia > Dipodidae > Dipus > Dipus sagitta. Next base: position 185,966,490 of record CM070772.1, on the reverse strand, counting down.
TCAAGATCAATATTTCTGTTAAAACTTTTGCAAAAAAAAATGGGTAGAGGGCTGGAGAGATGGCTCAGCAGTTAAGGCATGTGCCTGAAAAGCCTAATGACCCAGGTTTGATTCCCCAGTACCCACATAAAACCAGATGTACAGAGGCACATGCATCTGGAGTTTGTTTACAATGGCTGGAGGCCCTGGCACACCCATTCTCTATGTCGGTCTCTTTTCTCTCTACATCTCTCTCTGTTTGCAAATAAATTATTTTTAAAATGGGTAGAAACACATCATTTTTCATAAATAGATCTATTGTTTCCATACTAAATTATACAGCGCTCCTATGTCGGGAGCCATAAAGCAAAAGCCTCCCCATTTTGCCTGGGCCTGTTCTTAAGTTGACTCATTCACCAGAAAGCTGGTCCATCCAGCTTGCAGTTAGGAATGTGGTCTGCAGAATCTTATCGTTTGCTAAAGGCCAGTTTATGATCAGGATGTCAAGCTGTTAAGGCAAGATTAGGAAAACACCCGGATACATCTCCTCTAGGTTCCCTAAGATTAGATAAACACCCAGTTACACCTCCTCTTAGTTTCCTAACAATTCCGGCCCTAAATCACGTCAGGCAGCTTACTCCCCCCTTTTCTTCCCCTATATAACCACTGTGTAAAAAATAAAGTTAGAGACCTTGACAACTCTTTGCTTGGTCTCGTTCCTTCTTTCTCACCCATCTTTTCACAGGCCTGGTCCCCCTCGCGCTCCCCGAATAACTGAGTCCTGCTGGACGGGACACTCCTAAAGCTCAGACCTCAGGTCTTTTCTCCATCTGTATTCACTCTCTACATCTCACCCAACTTCATGGCTTTAAATACCATCTAGTTGCTTCTAAATTTCTCCCTATCCCAGATCTCTCTATGAATTCTAAGCCCATTTAAAGCACTACCTATTCCACATCTTTGCTTGGATACCCAATATGAACTCAAAACTCTAACTTAACAAGGCCACCAGTGAGTACTGATTTCCCTCCTCCAGTAGAATCACTTGTTTCCCAGTCTTCTACTTGAAGTATATGGGAATTCCATTATTCCAGTTGCTGCAGTTAAAACCATATGTGTGTGTGTGTGTGTCTGTTGTACATGTGTGCATGCATGTGTGTAAGTGTGTTTGTATGTTTGTGGAGAATGCGTGTATGTGTGTGGTCCAGATCAGAGGTGGATGTTGGGTGTTTTCCTAAATCTCTCTCCACCTTTTATTTTATTTTATTTTTTTCCACCTCAGAAATGTGACTTTTATTTAGACTTTAGATGAGCAGGCTGTAGTGTCTGTGGACAGTAGGTTAAGAGGAGGCAGTGAGAGGTGGACTGTGTGGACTACACTGAGACACCCACCTGGCTTCAGTCTCTTGTGTGACTTATCACCAGTGTGAAAGGAAAGGACTCGTTCTCAAGGCAGGACTAACAGAGGAAAGCCGAAGGCATCACTATGTATCAAAATTCAAAGAGATTTAGGAAAAATTACAGTTCCAACTCAAAGGATTTCAAGAAAACCCTAATTTAAATATTTTTAAGTGTGATAAGAATATTGCCCTCCAAAATAATACTCTGAGAAAAGCAGGTAATTATTTTAAGCTCCATGTAAAATGAATCATTATAATACTCATGTAATGTCTTAGCTACCTTTTAAATAAGAAAGTCTTCCTTATTCTCACAGTCCCATGTAAAGGACAAAAGGAATACCACCCATTCACAGATGGAGAAGCAAAGATAAAGAAAAGATTAAATTACTTATAAAATAGATAACACCATTATCCACCTGGGAACAGTGTTTAACCTGCTCCTCTACAAACATACTATAAACACATTAATAAATACCAGTCAGGTGATACTAAACTTGGTCTTATCTTGGACATTAGCTTGGGTCTCCACCTTATTTTTTATTTTTATTTTTTGATTTTTCGAAGTAGGGTCTCATTCTGGTCCAGGCTGACCTGGAATTAACTATGTAGTCTCAGGGTGGCCTCGAACTCAAGGCAATCCCCCTACCTCTGCCACCCAAGTGCTGGGATTAAAAGCGCTACCACGCCCGGCTTCCCACCTTATTTTTAAAAATATTTTTATTTATTAATTATTTATTTGAGAAAGAGAGGAGAGAGAGAGAGAGACAGACAGAGAGAGAGAGAGAGAGAGAGAGAGAGAGATGCCAGGGCCTTCAGCCACTGCAAACGAACTCCAGATGCATTTGCCACCTTGTGCATCTGGCTCACGTGGGTCCTGGGGAATCGAACCTAGGCTTTTCAGGCAAGGGCCTTAACCACTAAGCTATCTCTCCAGCCCTCCACCATACATATATAAATATTTTTGTTTGTTTGTTTGTTTGCTTTTCGAGGTAGGGTCTCACTCTAGCCCAGGCTGACCTGGGATTCACTATGGAGTCTCAGGGTGGCCTCGAATTCACAGCGATCCTCCTACCTCTGCCTCCCGAGTGCTGGGATTAAAGGCATGCGCCACCATGCCTGGCTCTCTCCACCTTATTTTTTGAGACAGACTCTCTCACTAGACCTGGAGCTCACCTGTTCACCTACACTCATTCGCCAGCAAGCTCTAGGGATTCCCTGTGTCCACCTCCCCAGTGCTGGAATTACAGTCACCTGCCACCATGCTTGGCCTTCACATGGCTGCTGGGGATCTGAACTAAGGTCCTTGCTCTTGTACAGCCAGCATTTTACTGACTGTGCCATCTTCCCAGACCCCTCCAGTCAAAACCTTTATAGTCCCTTGTGACTCTTCTCTCATAAAAGCCAATGGTGTGATATCTTATCTTGACTGGTGAGCTGACTGTAATGAGAAATTCCTAGGAGAAATGCCTGGGTGAAGCACGCTTCTGGGTCTGTTTATGAGGGCATTTCCAGAGAAGATCAGAACATGACTGAAGCAGTAATTCAACCCACTGACGGGTTCAAAATCAGAGTATACTATTGGGAGGTGATAGAACTGCAGAAAGGGAGGACTAGTTGGAGGAAGTGGGTCACACTGAGGGCATGCCTTTAATCTAAAGGGTATATCTTGGTCTTCTTGTTACGAGCTCTGCTTCCTGGTTGCCAAAGGCTGAGCAGCCTTCTCTACCACACACTCCTGCTGCCATGCCATTCTGCCTCACCACAAGCCCTTCACAATGGAACAAGAAGAAGCATGGATAAAACCTCTGGCCACATGATCTAAAATAAGTCTTTTTTTTTCTTATAAATTTTCTCAGATCTGTTACATCATTTGGAAGCCTGAATAACACACAGGAGCTCTTCACTCCACTCAAAGTGTATCTATCCAGAATCCAAGTAATTCTTACCACATCCACCATCCCCTTCTAGCCTCACCCCAGCCAAGTCAGCTTCGTCTCTCACTGCATTACTGTAATGCCCTCATTGCTTTACTCCTGCTTTGACCCCTGGTGCCAACACCTTATAGTCTCTGTTCCACAGAGAAACAAAAAGAAAATTGATGTCAGAGGAACAGAGAATGACATAAAGATTAGAGAGTAAAAACCTAAAACCAGCTGAACATGGTGGCGCACGCCTTTAATGGCAGCACTTGGGAGGCAGAGGTAGGAGGATCACCATGAGTTCAAGGCCAGCCTGAGACTACATAGTGAATTCCAAGTCAGCCTGGGCTAGAGTGAGACCCTACCCTGAAAAAACAAACAAACAAACAAACAAACAAACAAAAAACACAAATAAAACTAAAACCAATGGACAACATTTAAAAATATTGGGGGGGGGGGGCTGGAGAGGTGGCTCAGCTGTTAAGGCACTTACTTGTCTGCAAAGCCTAACAACCCAAGTTTAATTTCCCAGTACCCATGTAAAACCAGATACACAAAGTGGCATATGTGTCTGGAGTTTGTTTGCAGTGGCTGAAGGCCCTGGCACACCTATTCTCTCTCTCTCTCTTTTCTGTTTATATCTCTCTGCTTGCAAATATATTTTTTTTATTTATATATATTGCAAATATATTTTTGTTTGCAAGCAGAGAGAGAGAGTGAATGAGATAGAGGGGATAGGTACACTAGAGCCTCTTTCCACTGCAAAGGGCTCCAGATGCATGTGTCACTCTGCACATCTGGATTTTCACAGGTTCCAGGGAATTGAACCAGGGCTGTTGGCCTTTGCAAGCAAGCACCTTTAACTGCTGAGTCATCTTTCCAGCCTGGAAGACATTTTTAACAGATAGGGGAAAGGTGCAAGTGATTGGGACCAAACCACCCAGAGTCTCAGGATGCACTTGGCATCGGCATTTATGAAGAAGGAGGTTTAGAGGAACAAGGCCCTGGACACTCTTGAGGACAGGAAAACAACAACAGAAACAGCTAGCAGTGCTTTCTGGACAGTGGAAGACGAAACTGAGAATCACAAGGAAAACTGGAAGGAGTTTCTACTTGCTCCAGTGGCTGCAAAGATAAGGCCTGAAGGAGCTGAAGCAATCTACGTCCTGTGAACTCCTGAAACAAACACCCAGGGATTCCCTCTGGGACAAAACTTGACATTAAGGGGGAAATGCTAGGACTAGGATAGAACTGAGCAGGATGGGGCTGGAGAGATGGCTTAGCAGTTAAGCGCTTGCCTGTGAAGCCTAAGGACCCTGGTTCAAGGCTCAACTCCCCAGGACCCACGTTAGCCAGATGAACAAGGGGGCGCACGCGTCTGGAGTTCGTTTGCAGTGGCTGGAGGCCCTGGCGCACCCATTCTCTTTGTGTCTCTCTCTCTCTGCCTCTTTCTCACTCTGTCTGTTGCTCTCAAATAAGTAAATAAATAAATAAATAAAAAACTGAGCAGGATGTAAGCAGTAACACAGCCCAGACAGATGTGCAGGAGGGAAGCACAGAAAGTGGGCCATCTTTTTCTTTTTTAACACTGTAAGACAACAGAGAAGAAAACTGAGAGTTAAAAAACGATTATGGTGGGGCTGGGCATGGTGGAGCACGCCTTTAATCCTAGCACTTGGGTAGCAGGATTGTTGTGAGTATAAGGCCACCCTGAGATTACATAATAAATTCCAGGCCAGCCTGGATTAGAGTGAGACCCTACCTCAAAAAAGAAAAAAAAAAAGATTATAGGGGCTGGAGAGATGACTCAGTGGTTAAGGACCTTGCTTGCTTGCAAAGCCTCACAGCCTGGGTTCAGTTCCCCAGTACCCATCTAAAACCAGATGCATAAAGTAGCACGTGTATCTGGAGTTAGTTTGTAGTGGCAAGAGGCCCTGGCATACCCAGGCACTCTCTCTCTCTCTCTAACAAAATTGTTTTTAAAACAGAGTAAGAGGAGCTGGAGAGATAGCTCAGTGGCTAAGACACTTGGTTGCAAAGCCTGATGGCCTGAGTTTGATTCTCCAGTACCCATATAAAGCCAGATGCACAAGGTGGTGCATGCATCTGGAGTTCCATTTGCAGTGGCTAGAAACCCATTCTCTCTCTCTCTCTCCTTGCAAATAAATAATAAACAAAATATTTTAAAAATGGTAAGGAAACCTAGTTTTTCCAATATGAACAGTAGAAAAGAGGTAAATAGGAAATGATCACTAATGGCTATGCAGGGTTTTTCTGAGGTAGTAAAGTGAATAAAATGTTCTGAAATTGACTGGTGACAATTGCACAGCTATAAATTTATTCAAAGCTTTTTGACTATATACTTCACATGGGTGAATTTTATGAATTATAGGAGTGGCAAGAGGTCCTGGCATTCTCGTTCATCCTCTCCCTCTCTCTCTCTCTCTATCTCTCCCCTTGCAAATAAATAACTAAAATAAAATAAATTCACCAATAAGTAAGACGCAACTATGAGAATGGAGAAAAACCTTATCAAGTTTTGAGTACAGAAGCAGAAAGACCATGTATTTGTGTTTTTTACACCCATATACTGTGTACATATTTACATAAACCCATGAATTAGTGAGCAAAAACACTCTTCGCACTCTCCTACTTCCCAGCACACATGTGCAGAACACATGTGCTCCATCCATGTCCGAGGCCTGACTTCCGCAGGCTGAGCCTCCTGTCCACATCCCACGCCATTCACACTTTACATGCGCCCTTCCCTTCCTTTCAGCCTTCCTTCCTTCCCCTCAACTCCATCTCCTGTAATACCTTCAGAATCCAGCACATCCTCGGAAGTCTTCAAGTCTGGAGACTGTATCACCTTCATGCCATGACACAAAGAAAGGGAAGAAATGAACAAACCATGAGGAGTTCTAACCGGGTTGAGAGCTTCTGATTTCAAAGAAGACAGGAGCTAGGAATTCCCATAGCCAGCCCCTGCCCAGTCGTGAATACCTTCAGGGCAGAGGTCTTCATCGACTGCAGGCTGTTGGTTAGGATCTGGATCATGTCTTCAATACAGGGCATAGGACATAGCTGTCCAGAGTCATCAAAGACCAGCTGAGATAAGAGAAAGGGGTTTTGCCTCGGGACCTGTAAAAGAAGAATCACGAGCCGTTGTAGGGTCAGATATAAGTATATTCCCCATTATCCAGACCTTGATCACCTACCCAGCTCTACCCACTACCTCACTTGCAAAATGTTAGCTACAAAGGAGGTTATTTCATGTTCCAGGATCGAAACAAGGTTGTGGCAGATCATGTAGTTGACCAGGCGGGCCAACTTTCCCAGCTTCAGTAACCAAGTCTCTGCCTGCTGCAGCTTCCGCTGCAGCTGCTGGAGCAGCGCCCTCTGCAGGTAAATGGAGCCTTGGCCTTTCCTGATCCTGTTCCAGTTTTGCACTCGCTCCTGCAGACCCTGCTGCATGTGGTATGTGTCCTCGTGAACCTTACAGGGTGGAAAGGGGATGGAGACACATTAGAGAGAGAGAAGGACGGAGCACAAGCAATAAGGTCTTGGTGTCTGGAACCCAGAATCTACATGTGCTTCTGGAAGGCTCCGTTTTAGTTAGTCCAGAAACTTTTAAGTAACCACAGAAGGTACAAAATCAAAGACCTATGGCAAAGGGACAAATGCACTAATGTGATAGGCCAGGCCTACCAGTTGAAGGACTACGGGAATGAGGTAGTTGTGGTGGTACATGTAGCATGGAGAGTTCAGGACTCCAGTTCTTAAAATCTAACCCTGGGCTGGAGAAATGGCTTCTCAGTCAACACGCTCACTTTCAAAGCCTAATGACCTGGGTTTGCTTCCCCAGTACCTATGTAAAGCCAGATATACAAAATGGTGCAGTAGCTAGAGGCCCTGGCATGCCCATTCTCTCCCTCCCTCCCTGTCTCTCTTTCTCTGTCCTTCCTTTTCTCTCTCTTCTCTCCCTCCCTCCTTACAAATAAATAAAATAAAAAATAATAAAAACATAAAAAATTAAAATCCTTATTAATACAAACAACTGAAAAAATAGATGTTGTTATGGGACCAATCCTTAGGGAAAGCTTGAGTCCATCTCTGCTCACCTATTATTGGCCCATCTATCCTAGTACAGAAACTACTGTTGCTAGACAGGACACTGGCTCTGATCCAATGGAAGCATCCAGATCACATGGAGGATCCCAGAAGGAACTTGACTAAGAGAAGACTGAAACTCCAAAGAGCTCAGCTTGGAGAAAACACTGAGCATAACCTGGAGCCTCTTACCAGATGGAGAACAGATGTACAGAGATACAGACAGTGATAAAGGAGCCGCAGAGCCTTGTGAGTCTCTTTGGCTAGAGCCTTCTTCAGGTCCACAAGCTGGTAGCACTGTTCTGGGTCTTTGGGAAGCCAGGACACAGAGCAGAACTCCTGCAGAAGTCTGGAATCAAGGAGGAAGCTAGCTGGAGCAGGCATTCCCGGCCCTCCCTTTCTCAATACCTTTGAACTCTTCCCAGCCTGGCTCACAACTGATGGAGCAAATGTTTACAAACTGTAATGTTCCTAGAGCCCAATAGTGACAGCTTCCTCCTGAGATTTCTCTGGAAGAGTTCAAGTTCAGAAATTTGTTATTTGGGGAATTATCTGGAAAATGACTGTGGCATGCACAAATGTTTATATTTAGTGAACTCTAGTAGGAGACAAGCTCAAATAAAGCCCAAGATCTGACTTGGAAGAGACAAAAGGGTTCTTCCTTGGGGTAAGGGAAGCTGAATGTGGGCCCTACAAAGTCTAGGTTGACAGCTAGGTTTTAAGATCAAAAGTGATAAATAGTCGGGGGTGGAGGTGCACACCTTTCATCTCAGCACTTGGGAGGCAAAGGTAGGAGGATGGCTGCGAGTTTGAGGCCAGCCTGGGCCAAAACAAGACCCAACCTTGTACCCCCCCCCCAAAAAAAGTGTTGAACATATAATGTGACCATCCCTGAGGAAGTCCACTTCTGTTATCCACCTTCCCTGCTTAACCTCAGAGAACTCCATCCACATCTCTTAAACTTCCTTGAAGAATATGGAAGAGCCTTAATAAGTAGGATAATCATGACAAGGATGCACAAATGGTTGTTATTTATTCTGCATCTCTTAAGAGGCACTGAAGATGGTGTGTGATTTTATAATCTCATTTCCATCTCCTAGCTGGACTTTCTCCTTGTCTTCGCACCTGTAACTCTTAAGGTGCAAAGAGTGAAGTCCTTTGCTAGTTTTCATCCCAAATGCTTATGCTTGAACTACACCAATAGCAGGTTCAGTCATTCCTACTTGGGATCCCAGCTCTTGGGAGGCCGAGACAGGAGAATTAAAAGTTCAGGGCCAGCATCGGCTATATCGCATGTTTGGAGCCATCCTGGGCTACATGGAACCTTGTCTCAAAAAAAAAAATAATTATACCATGATGACTAGGCAGCACTGGAGGATGGAAATTAACTAGAGAAAAGGTTCCAAATTTGAAAAGTTCTCTAATATGCACTGTTGTTTTAATTGGCCAATACCATGTATGTTTTTATTAAAACTCAAGACAGAGTTAAAATTAAGAAATTTTATCACAAAATGTAGACTACCAGGAAATCCTGAAAATTAAGGTGGGTAATCACAGTGGACCTGTATTCCTAAATGTCGGTTAGTTAGAATGGAGTAGTGGCTGTCTTCTTTAGATGCAACCTCCGCACTCACTTCCCATGACCCGAATGTCTTGCCCTAACCACTGCACTCCTGCAATAGCTTCCATGTAGCACTTGCCTAGTATGTCCAAGGCCCCGGACTCAGTCACCAACACCGCAAAACACATATTGCGCAAATATATATATTACAAAGTACACACCAAACAAACACATATAACACACACACAACAAACAAACAAACAAGCAAAATGGGATGGGATCTGCTATGTAGCCAGGCTGACCTTGAACTTTTTAATGTTAATTTTTATTTATTTATTATTTAGTTATTTAGTTATTTTTGTTTTTTGAGGTAGGGTTTTGCTCTAGCCCAGGCTGACCTGGAATGTCACTCTGTAGTTTCAAGGTGGCCTCAAACTCACAGCAATCCTCCTGCCTCTGCCTCTCAAGTGCTGGGATTAAAGGCATGTGCCACCATGCCTGGCTTTTTATTTTTATTATGAGATAGAGAGAGAGAACTGGCATGCCAGGGCCTCCAGCCATTACAATCAAACTCCAGATGCATATGTCACCTGTCACCTTGTGCATCTGGCTTATGTGGGATCTGGGGAGTCGTACATGGGTCCTTAGGCTTTGCAGGAAAGTGCCTTAACCACTAAGCATGTCTCCAGCCCTGGCCTTGAATTCTTGATCCTCCTGCCTCAGTGTCTGAGTTTTGTGACAAGCATGCATCACTACATTCAGCATTCAAAGTAACTTTGAAAATTCTGCAGTTATTTTTCTTTCTTTTTATGAGAGAAAGCCACAGAGAGAGAGAGAGAGAGAGAGAGAGAGAGAGAGAGAGAATTGGTGCACCAGGGCCTCCAGCCACAACAATCAAATTCTAGACGTGTGTGCCATCTTGTGTGCATGTGTGACCTTGTGTACTTGTGTCACCTTGTGTGCCTGGTTTACGTGGGACCTGGAGAGTTGAACATGAGTCCTTGGGCTTCGCAGGCAAGTCCCTTAACTGCTAAGCCATCTCTCCAGCCCAGAAGTTATTTTTAATACCTCACCTGCTAATATGAAGCAACCCGGCTCCAAAGTGGGGCACAGCCAAGAGCAGATGATCTGACAGGAAAGCTTTGATCCGCTGCAGCCCCTGCAACTTCACATTCTTCTTCCAACTATGGTTAGAGGAGAGGGACAACCTGCTCTTGCTCTTGTCCATTTTCCCAGCTAATCCCTTCCCCATCGTCACCTACCAGGTCAAGGCCTTGCGTAAGAGGCAATTCTTAAAGAATGGGATGGACTGCAGCTCTTGCCAGAGAGCTGAATGGCGGTGCCAGGTACCCAGCGTCATGGTCTCAGTGCCCTCCACAGGATGTACATGCATGACCCCAAAAGGAGAAAAGATATAGTGCTCAGGATTCACCTTGTTTGGTGGCACCACAACCAGGTTGTATGGCCTATTTAAAAACAAAAAAACACATCTCTGACCAGTGAGAACCAAAGGAACTGGTGTACATTTCACAAAGGAATAAGAGAAGGATTGGGGGAGATTTAAAAAAAAAAAGAGGGGGTAGGAAAGAAGGTAGTAGAAAGTAGGAAGAGGGGATATTCAAACTAGAAAGATGGAACAAATATTAAGAAGAAATTTAAGCCAAAGATAAGAAGAAAAGGCACTTAGTCTATTCTAACACGTTCATACTTTCAGATTTTCTTTAACTAATTTATTAATGTGTGTGTGTGTGTTGTGCACGCATGGTGTATATACGGAGGTCAGGAAACAAACTTCAGTTTGTTCTTCTACCTTCTTTGGGACAGAGTCTCTTGCCAGTCGGTCTAGCTGGCCCATGCATTTTGTGTTCTCCTACTGTCTTAGGCCCGTTAGGGTCACAGATGCATGAACCACTCTGCGTGCAGCTTTATGTGGGTGCTGGGGAGGATGAATTTGAGTTGTAGGCTTTGCAGAAAGCACCTTTAGCTGTTGAATCATCTCTCAAGCCTGAGATATTTTATCTCCCATCAAGTTTAAGACATCATCAAACATAAATTGCAGCATTACTTTATTAAAAACTAAGATAAAAAGTGCTTCCTGGGCTGGAGAGATCACTTAGTGGTTAAGGAACTTTTCTGTAAAGCCAAAGGTGATGCATGTGTCTAGAGTTTTTTTTCAGCAGCTGGAGGCCCTGCCATGCCCATTCTCTCTCTGTATCATCTATATACCGATCTATCTATCATCTATCATCTATCAATCTATCATCTATCTATCTATCATCTATCTATCTATCTATCTATCTATCTATCTATCTATCTATCTGTATCTATCTATCATCTATCTATTATCTATCTATCTATCATCTATCATCTGTCTATCTGCCTCCATCTCTCACTCAAATAAATAAATAAATAAAACTGAAAAAAATTTTGTTTTGAGGCAAGCCCAACAGACTGGTCTTTTTTTATGAGGGGGAGAATATTGGTGCACCAGGGCCTCCAGCCACTATAATTGAACTCTAAATACATGTGCCACCTTGTGTACATGTGCAACCTTGTGTATGCAAAACTTTATGCATCTGGCTAGGGTGAGATCTGGGGAGTTGAATGTGGGTCGTTAATTCCCCGGTACCCACATAAGCTAGATGCACAAGGTGGCACATGCATCTGGAGTTCATTTGCAGTGGCTAAAGGCCCTGGTGTACTCATTCTCTCTATATATCTGCCTCTTCCTCTCTCTCTCTCTCTCTCTCTCTCTCTCTCTCTCTCTCTCCCTCCCTCCCTCCCTCCCTCTCCATCAAATAAATACACACATAAAATATTTTTAAAAAAATTTTAAAATGCTTCCATTGAGATAGTCCATCAATCTGTAAGATGCAACATAATTTCAGAGCTGTGAAAAACAAAGTAACCATTTTAACAGTGGCTATCAGAAGCTGGGAAGGATGTGGAAAGAGGATAATTAGTGCTGGACGTGTGGCTAAGAGGCAGAAGTCGGTCTAGCATCTGTATGGCCCCAGGTTCCATCCCAAGAACAGGGAGCAAAAATCCATAAGATTTGGATCTAACAGGAGGAAGTGAATGAATCTCTCAAGTGACATGGAAGGAAGAGGCTTGCTTTTATAGCCCCAGAGATCAAATAAAACCAGGATGCTTTTGACAGATCAAAATGTCCCTGACACTAGGATCTGAACATGTGATTCTTGCACTGAAACTGGAAGAGGTCACCATTGAATTTGCTTCTGAGGCTATGATCAAATGTTTTCATTCTAGAAAAGAATAAAGAAAGATCATAAAAAGTGACAAAAGGCTGTGAGAGCAAAGCAGAACAAAGAGACGATGGAGAGTGGAGATGGAGGCTGAGGAGGGAGGACGCAAAACTGGGAGGCAAGGGAGGAGTGTGTGGACAAACAACAGGAGAGAGGAATGAGCAGGAGGGGAAGAAGAGCTAGGTGCCCTGGCGCGGGAGGAAGTCAGGGCAGGGGAAGTTCAGCAGAGCTGGGGCTACAGGCTCCTACCTAAAGTACCGGCCAGGGGCCACGTTAAGATACAGGAAGTGGATCTTCTGCAGGCGCCTCTCTGTCTTCCGAATAGACCCCATCTGGCTGCCCAGGAAGGAGGTCTCAGGTAAGAAGCCGATGCTTTTCTTCTGGGGGGCCGTCCCCCAGGGAGCCTCATACTCAAGCTGAGGTGATCTATGTGTCAAAGAAATCAGAGAGAAAAGGCAGAGCAAGGAGGTTAGGTACCTAGGGGTGTGCCTTGCTACTGTTGGCCAGTGAAGGAGGGGCTGGAGCTGGTGTCTGAAGAGCACAGTGTGGCATCGTAGGAGCCTGTCAACCTACACTGGAAGCTGTCAGGTACTGAGCACATGCGGTATCCTCTGTAGTAGTCATCTATATTCACATGTGCAGGCAAACTCCTCTTCATTTTTTAAAAGAAATATTTTATTTTAAGCTGGGAGTGGTGGCGCACGCCTTTAATCCCAGCACTCGGGAGGCAGAGGTAGGAGGATCGCCGTGAGTTCGAGGCCACACTGAGACCATAGTGAATTCCAGGTCAGCCTGGGCGAGAGTGAGACCCTACCTCGAAAAACAAAAAAATATATATTTTTTTATTTATTTATTTATTTTGTTTTTTCGAGGTAGGGTCTTACTCTAGCCCAGGCTGACCTGGAATTCACTATGGAGTCTCAGGGTGGCCTCGAACTCACGGCGATCCTCCTACCTCTGCCTCCCGAGTGCTGGGATTAAAGGCGTGCGCCACCATGCCCGGCTATTTTTATTTCTTTATGTGAAAGATAGATAGAGAGGGAGAGGGTGAGGGAGAGAAAGAGAGAGAGAGAATGGGTTCACCAGGGCCTCCTGCTGCTGCAAGCAAACTCCAGATGCATGCACCACCTTGTGCATCTGGCTTACGTGGGTCCTGGGGAATTGAACCTGGGTCCTTTGGCTTTTCAGGCAAGTACCTTAACCACTAAGTCATCTCTCCAGCCCCAAAACTCCTCTTCTGATAAATGAATAATCTCACTAGATTGATTATGATTACTGCAAACTTAGTATTACATACAATGTACAAATAATGGGAACACTATTTTCCCAGCTCATTGCCCTGTAAGCCCACAGCCCTAGAATTATCCCTTGTTAATGTTCCTAACCTTCTAGGTTTGGTCTCCTATTGGCTCCCATGATGCCTCTTCCCAACTTCAGTCCCACAGGTGTGATCTCCATGCCTGTTAGTCTCTTTTCCCTCCCCCTCTCCCAACCTGTAGCTTCACAGCTTTGCTTTGCAGCCAAGAGAGCGCCAGCACCCTCATCTCCTCCTACTACAATATCGCCAAATGACTAGCAAAGAGAATTTGGAATGTTCCCCACAAGAAAAAAATGATGCGTATCTAAAATAACAAAGATGGTAGTTATCTAAAATGTAGGGCTAGGGAGGTGGTTCAGTAGTGAAATGTGCTTGCTTGCAAAGTTTGCCAGGCTACGTGGTTCAATTACCTAATACCCATGCCAGACAAACATGGGTTTGGAATTTATTTGCAACAACAAGAGGCCCTGGCTCTGGTGCTCTCTCTTTCTCTCTCTCTCATAAATAAAAATATTTTTAAAAATAAATAAAATTTGTATAAAAATTGATTATAAAAGAACCCAGAAGTGGATTACCTGGACTATTATTTTTTATTTAAGAAAAGGTCTCACTACATAGCCTGGAAATTGTTGCATATCCCAGACTGGCCTCAAACTCATGATCCTCCTGACTCTACTTCCAAAATTCTGGTATAGCAGCAACTAGAATAATAATTTTGGCTACAGTGATCTCACACCACATGCACACATATGCAAACACACACAGAGACACAGACACACACACACACACTGATTTAATTTAGGCTTTTCCAGTTGAACTGTACTAATATTGTTAGTTGACCCAAATTTAAATCATAGAGTAAGTGACTCAAAAAATAATCTTATTCTAAAATTCATGTCAGCAATATGATTTGATATTGAACAGGTCATCTTAACTGTGATTAAGAGTTCATTTCTGAGCTGGACGTGGTGGCGCATGCCTTTAATCCCAACACTCAGGAGGCAGAGGTAGCAGAATGAAATAAAAAAAAAGAAAAAGTACAGGGCTGGAGAGATAGCTCAGCAGTTAAGGTGCTTGCTTACAAAGCCTGATGGCCTTGGTTTGATTCTCTAGTGCCCACATAAAGCCAGATACACAAAGTGGTGCATGCAGCAAGTTTGTTTGCAGCAGCCAGAGTCCCTGGCTCACCTATACTTTCTCTCTCTCCTTGCAAATAAATTTTTAAAAATATTTCAAAAATAAATAAATAAAAAGTACAAACAGGACTGGAATGTGGCTCAATGGTAGATCATTTGACTAGCAAGTGTGAGGCCCTATGACCAATCACTAGTGTGACAAAAAATATTCATTTCTTAGTAATGAAGGTCTTACATGATCACAGGACAAGGAATATTGGCTCTTGACGAGCTCTCCAGTGTCTAGCCTCAACCCTGGGCTATTCTGTTTTGATGTATTAGTGCGAGTCTTCAAGCAGCCACCGTTCTCAGGCCCTGCTATATCTGACCCTATGCTCAGCCCTGCCAAGGCTCCCACCCCGTCCCACTCCTCCATTTTGCCTGGATAAACTGATGTCCTCAACTGTGAATGAACTCCCTCAAATGTCATTGCCTGCTCATTCATCTACCTGTTCCCCAAGTTGAGGGAAGGAGTGTGTGCCCGTCATTCTCTGCAAAGCTAATGTCACGTTGTGTTCTAGATCTCTGACCACGCTCATGCATTTTAAGTTTCCTCTTTTCACCTTAGTTTGTTGATTCAATTAGTCTGCAAATGTTTATTTAGTGTCTACCCCTCAAGCACTATGTTAAGGGTTGTAAACATCTCTCTACTCAAAAAAAGTCTTATCCAGACATCAAAATTCTTTCAAGCTAGTATGTCCCTCCTTTCTAAGCCAGTGTTTATGAAAGAATAGTAAAAATGACATTTTCATTTCGTCTCCTATTCATTCCTGAATGGACTACAACCAGGCTTTCTCTCACAAAACTCCACTGGAAGACTCTCCCCAACATCAGGAGCAACTAGTACTACCAGCTGCTCCTTCCCAGAAACTCATTTTGCCAATCTAATCTATACCCAAACTCCTCTGGGGTATTCTCTCTCTCTCTCGTTCTCTCCCCCTCTCTTTCCCTCTCTGTCCCTCCTCTGTCTCTCCCTCTTCCCCACAAGAGGGAACAGGCAGACAGCGTTCTTTTGTTTTGTAATACCTATTATAATCTATATCTCACTTATCCTCACACATCTGTATCTCATTCTTGTATCCACAGCATCAAGCAGTTCCTGATACATACAGGTATCCAATGATATTTATTCAATCAATCAATGCCTGGGAAGCGTGCCCTGGAGACTTTGTAAAGAAAGCCACATTAGATAGATGTTAGAGGTGTACTTCCAGGTTCAGAGAGGGAAGAGCAGTTGTATCCCTTCCTAACATCTCAGTCCTTTGCCATTTCAGTTAAGGTTCCTTGAGAAAGAAAAAAAAGTTGTACTTGGGGCATGGGTCAAGACTGATAGCGGAAGAGTCCATTGGGACTATTAAAGACATAAATTGTTGGCATTAGCCCATTGCCATCTCAGTCAAGGACAGAAAACCTGTCATGGGGATGCAGGCAGTGTTTTGATAATGGAAGTATGCTGGGGTATTGAAGGCATACGTTGTTGGCATTTGCCACCTTCTATCAGGGCTCCAGGAGGCTGCCCATCCATCTACCATTAGAGCTCTGAGACTTCAGGAAAAAAAAAAACAACAAAAAAAAAAACTTGACCCAACCATCAATTTAAGAGCAAAAACTGAAGAACCATGTTTGATTCAAGGAAAAATTAGCCTTCCCCCCACACACCCCAGAAAGTGAATGTGTCATAGACAAACTACAAAATACCTATAAAATCAGACCAGAGTACTGGGGGAGGTTCTTAGACTAAAGCCAAAGTCTACTCAGAGTAGGTCTCTGCAGGCATTCAGTTATCCTCAACAGAGCTCTGGTAGCCAGACTAGGGGACAGGACTGCAAGGAATGGGTCATTACTCAAGGGACCAGAAAGCCCATATTGTCAGAGCAGAAAGAAGACTCCTGAAGGATCTCACCACCATCCTCCTGGACCAAGTAGGCTCACGAGTGATCTCTGCTCTCAGACAGACCATGAACGAATAAGAAAAAGAACTAAGGAGGCTTCTGGCACCATCTGAGAAGTCTGGAAACTGCAAAAGTTAGCCATTGGCTCAAGTTCTGGCTTCTTGATGACTGACTTTTGACTTTTAATTTCGGTATTTCTCTATGGATTAACGCTGAGACACTGAGTTTATTTTGCAAACAAAAAGCAAGAAAGGGGCTGAAGAGATGACTTAGTGGTAAAGGTACTTGCCTGCAAAGCCTAAGGACCCAGGTTCGACTCCCCAACACCCACATAAGCACACCCATTCTCATTCTGTTTGTCTCCTCTTCTCTTCTCTTCTCTTCTCTTCTCTCTCTCTCTCTCTCTCTCCTTGCAATAATTTTTTTTTTTTTTTTGGTTTTTCGAGGTAGGGTCTCACTCTAGCCCAGGCTGACCTGGAATTCACTATGTAGTCTCAGGGTGGCCTCAAACTCACAGCCATCCTCCTACCTCTGCTCCTGAGTGCTAGGATTAAAGGCCCATGCCACCACACCCGACCAAAAAAAAAAAAAAATTAAAAAGGAAGAAAGGAAGAGCCTAACAGCTCCCAGCTTAGGCCTGGTCTAATCCCTAAGAGCCACAGCAAACGGGCTGAAGACATCCAGTGGCTCTGTACACAGCCATAAACTGACTTTTTGTTTGAGACAGGGTCTCATGTGGCCCAGACTGGCTTCCAGCAAACCTGCTGCTATACAGAGGAGACTGGCTTTGAACTCATGATCTTCTTATCTCCCGAGGGCTAAGGTTATAGCTATATGCCCAGCAGTAAACTGACTTCTCTTCCTCCTTTGCTCAAAGACATAGATTTGGTCGTCCACTTACTGAATCTTTCTTCTTCCAGCAGGTCCCACTGCGCTGTCCACGCCACTGCTTTCATACTGTACAGGGATGTTGGTGGCCAGTGCTAAAGGAAGGAGGCTAAGGCCATCCAGCCACGGGCCCTCTTCTAGGGCCACCTCAGGGCCAACAATGCCCAGGCAGTGCTGTAGCTCGGGAAGTGTCAAGGGTCGCAGCCATGTGGCCAGTTCCTTCCCTTGCTGTCTATCCCACTGGCCCTTCAGGAAAGGGCAGGCTGGGCATGGGGACCCTCGATGGAACCTCTTCTTCCGGAGACAGCAGTCAACATGGGAGGCTCTGTGTAACAAAGAACGGTCTGGGGGGAAAACCTTGTCTATGGCATCTAGCAGGTCCAGCTGGAGGTGGGTCTGGATCTTGGGTGCCCAGCAGTACAGTTGCTCCAGTAAGGGCAGTAAGTCAAGGTGACCAACTATAAAGTCCCTGTACGGGGGCAGCAGCCCCAGCACGGCGTGCAGGTAGCGCCAGGCTGCTGGGCTGCCATCCTGCAGAACAGCAGCCAGTAGAGTTCGAAACTCATCCAGCAGGAGCTCCAGGACTCGGGGCTCCTCTGACTCAGCGATTACCTTAAAGAACTCCCTCTGCCTCACCTGCCGGCTCCAGGCCTGCTCCTGTTGGCTGACCTGATCATGTTCGGGCTCCATAAGGCCAAGGGTATAAGAAGCCTCGGGAGACACAGGTGCCCTGCTCTCTTCTGGGACAAAGAGGAGCAGGGCATTCAGCTGCTGTCGAAGTGATCTCGCCCATAAGTCAGGATCCAAATTCCAGTTCCAGGTTTTTGGCTGCTGGGTCTCACCTGCATTGCCCAGCCCAAGAGAGGGATGGGTGAAAAGCCTTCAGGTTCCAGGCCCTTCTGTGGGCTTGAAGGAGGACTGGGAAATGGGTAGGGCTGCAAGGCCGAGGCTGGTTAGTAGAGGGCCTTTGCTGAGACCCTCAAAGCTTCTGTCCCCCACCCCCTGACTTTAGGGAGCAAGCGCGGGTCGGAGGAGGGCCCCTTTCCCCTCCCAGTGCCCTATCCCCGCTCACCTGGCCTAAGGGGCGCCGGAGCTAAGGCCAGGAAGGGAGCCACATCTGCGGATGCGGTTTCATAGCGGAGCGCCTGCTGCAGGAGGAATGAACTTAAGACCTGGGTCCCAGGCACAGGCTCTCTCTAATCACAGTCGTGGACTCATGGAAAAGGGGCAGACCCGTCCAGAGGGTTCCCTCGGAGCACCTCAATAAGGGACCTTCAGAGTGCAAACTGGCCTATCTATCTATCTATCTATCTATCTATCTATCTATCTATCTATCTATCTATCGCCTTGATCTGTCGCCCCCAGTCACCGGAACGTCTTTTGCTCAGGGGCTGGGAAGACAGCGACCAGAGAGCCGAGGGGAGCTCTAGACCGCTTGGGTGGGGGTGCCGGGCAGGAGGCGGGCGTCGTGGACCGGGGTGCTGGGGACTCCGGGGACCCGGCGACCCACAGCGATGGCCCCAAGGAACCCAGAGAGCCAGCCGAGCTCTCAGCAGCTCCACCTGCAACCAGCTGTTAGAACCGTTGCAAAACGCAGTCCCGAGCCTGGGTCAATGTGGGTGGGGCCTGGGGGCGGGCCCAGCGCCCTGAAAGGCAGGCCCCAGGCCAAACCCTCTGGCCTGACGCTGGAGGTCTCTGGCCAGACAGATTGGGGGGAGGGAGGAGGAGACAATTGAGCCAATCCACTCTCTGTCCTCAGGGTGTCCAGAACAGATGTAATCCTTGTGATGAATGCCCGAGATAGGGCAAGTACCAACCAGCACACATGTCGTTGGGATTCCCTCCTCGCCACATGTCCCCCTCCCCACCACACCTCCCCAGAATAAACCTGTATAAGATAAAAAATCTATCTCAACAAGTCTAGTTGGGGCTGGGAATATGGGAATAGCTTAATTGTTTATGCAACAGAAACCCAGCTCTGTTCTACTCTGTGACTAAAAGACATGACTCCAAGGTTTAGACCTGAACATGTAGCAAAATAGACTTGCCACACTGTGATGGAAAAAGACAGGGAAAACAGCAGGTTTCTTCTGGGAGAGGAAGTAGTTAGAAGTCTGGCTTTGGATATTTTAAGTTTGAGATACGTATCTGATATGTCTGCACTGGGGATGTAGCTCAGGGATAGAGTGACTGCCTGGTACTCAAGGCTCTTGATCCCCAGAGCCCTGAAAGAGAGGCTGTCCTTGAACTTGTGATCCTCCTGCTTCAGCCTCCCCAGTGCTGGGATTACAGGTATATACTATATGCTGAGTTAAATATTTAATTTTTCTTCTCATATAGCTATTTAGGCATTCCAGGGCTAACATGGCAGTCTTTTCATTTTTCTTCTTTCTGTGAGGAAAGAGGCATTGTCTTCAAGGTCCAAGAGAGTTCACCACCATGTCTACTAAGACCGCCTCACCTAGTGAGTTGGAGGGGAAGAGAAAGGAATAGGCACAACTTTAAAAAAAAACAGGATCATGGCTGGAGAGATGGCTCAGTGGTTAAGGTGCTTGCCTGCAAAGCCTAATGACCCTGGTTCCATTCCCCAGTACTCATGTAAAGCCAAATGAACAAAGTGGCACATGCATCTGGAGTTGGTTTGCAATGGCTAAAGGCCCTAATATGCCCATTCTTTCTCTCTCTTTCTCTCTGCTTGCAAATAAATAAATCAAATATTTTCTTCTTTTTTAAAAGATATTTTATTAATTTTCAAAATATTTTATTTTTATTTATTTATTTGAGAGACAGAAAGAGAGAGAGAATGGGTGCACCAGGGCCTGCAGCCACTGCATACAAACTCCAGATGTAAACTCCAGTGCCACCTTGTACATCTGGCTTACGTGGGTTCTGGGGAATTAAACCTGGGTCTTTCGGCTTTGCAGGCAAATGCCTTAGCCACTAAGTCATTTCTCCAGCCCTTTGTTTATTTTTAAGCAGAGACAGATAGAGAAAAGAGAGACAGAAAAAATGGGTGCACCAGGGCCTCCAGCCACTGCTAACAAACTCCAAGTGCATGCTCTACTTTCTGCATCTGGTTTTACGTGGGTCCTGGGGAATCACACCGAGGTCATTAGGCTTTGCAGACAAGTGCCTTAAGGGCTGAACCAGCCTTAAAATATTTTTTAGTATTTTTTTTTTTTTTTGGTTTTTCGAGGTAGGGTGTCACTCTAGCCCAGGCTGACCTGGAATTCACTATGGAGTCTCAGGGTGGCCTCGAACTCACAGCAATCCTCCTACCTCTGCCTCCCGAGTGCTGGGATTAAAGGCGTGCGCCACCACGCCCGGCCCTTAAAATATTTTTTAAAGAAAAAGTGTCATGTGCTGGAAAGATGGATCAGCAGTTAAAGGTGCTTGCTTACAAAGCCTAATGGCCCAGGTTTGATTCCCCACTACCCACATAAAGCCAGATGCACAAAGTGGCACATGCATCTGGAGTTAGTTTGCAGTGTCTAGAGGCCCTGGCATGCCCATTCTCTCTCTCTCTCAAATAAATAATTTTTTTTAAATGCAAGCTTGGAAAAAATAATATCACAACCTGGCAGCTACACATATCAATCACATGACCACATCTAGATGCAAGTAAAGCTACCAAATGTAATCTTTACTCTCAATGGTCATGTCCCCAGATAAAATTCAGGGGTTCTGGGCTGGAGAGATGGCTTAGCAGTTAAGTGCTTGCCTGTGAAGCCTAAGGACCCCGGTTCCAGGCTCGATTCCCCAGCACCCATGTTAGCCAGATGCACAAGGGGATGCACACATCTGGAGTTCATTTGCAGTGGCTGGAGGCCCTGGCACACCCATTCTCTCTTTATCTCTATTTGCGTATTTCTCTGTGTGTTGCTCTCAAATAAATAAATTAAAAACAACAACAACTACAAAAACCCAGTAACTCTAAAAACAAAACAAACAAGCAAAAATAACTGCTTCTTACCATTATCTTTAAAAAAAAAATTCAGGGGTTCTATTAGTAAAAAAAGAGGGAACAATTTATATTAGGATATGACTAGTGGCTTATACCACTAGTATAAGTATAGTGTAGTAGAAGAAGAATGTTATTTGCCACATCCTCAAGACTTGTTCTCTTATTTTAAGTCTTTGCACAAATACTACAATATTAGTAAGTTCTTAAACTACTCAATAGAAAATAGCAGCACTCCCCCCCGCACAACCTTACCCTTTTGCCCCAAATTACTTTTCTCCACATTCCTGGTACAATCTCATATAAATACTGCTTTGTTCATTGTCTCTTTATCCTCACTAAAAGTATAGCTCCATACTGCAGAAATTGCTCCTCATTCTCTCCCCAGTCCTTAGTGCTAGGCACCATTTATGGAAAAATGCCTAAATGCATAACAATCTTCACTAAAGAGTAAGAGGTTCTTCACTTTACTACTCAGTTTCAGCTTTTGCAAATGAAGGTAATAATGTCTATTGTATAAGGTATTTATGATGACTGAATGAGATACATAAAAAACTCAGAATCTGGTAGCAGATAGACTCCTGATGTAGTTGACATGTTTGGTGCCTGTTCATTTTGAGATAATGGTAACTGTGACTCAGTAGCGTTCACGGGGAGCATGAATCAGGTGTGGATAATCCACTGTTCCTGGGAAAGGCAAGGAAGAATCCCCACATCCCAGTAGGTAGGTAATGAAGTTTAAGGGCTTGAAACAGCAGAAGCTTCCAGACAGGCAAAGCTGGAAGAGAATTCTGTTCAGCAACTTCCGCTGAGCCCTCAACGCCACCTAAAAGACTAGTTACATTTCTTTGGTCAGCTCATTGTTGCATTCTGCACAAAGACTATTTGGAACCTACAGGCTTTTATCTTCCATTTTCTTTCACTTTAGTATCAGGTGATGACTTCACATCCTATGAAAAAAAAACATACTGTATCACTCAGGGTTCTTCCCAGAAGTAAGATGCTGTGGGTATGTGCACATTTATATTTTATATAAATTATATTTATATAAAGTATTTGGCTCATATTACATTGGGGGCTGGTAGATCCAAAATCTACAAGGACAGGCCAGCATACTGGGAGCTTAGACAGAGGTTAATGCTGAAGCCTTAAGGCAGAATTTCTTCTTTTCTAGGAAACCTCAGCTTACACTAAGGCTTCAACTGATTGGAGGAAGTTAACCTGCATTATGAGAGGTAGTCTCTTTTGTTTAAAGTCAACTATAGATAATTATAGATGCTAGTCAAATCTATAAAATACTACCACAATGACACCTAATCCCTCCTCCCTCAAAAATAAAACAAAAAAGAGTTGGGCTTGGTAGCTCATACCTACAATTCTAGCACTCAAGAGGCTGAAGTAGGAGGATTGCTGTGAGTTTGAGGCCAGAGTAGGCTACAGAATGCATTTCAGGTCAGCCTGGGCTACAGTGAGACCTTGTCTCAAAAAAAGAAAGAAAGAAACAAAACGTACAACACCTAGATTAGTATTAAATAACTGGGCACTATAACCTAGCCAAGCTGATGCAAAAAACTATCACATATGATGTACCAGATGCCTTGATGCAATACTATATAATGCAGACATAGACTCTGCACTTATTTTCTGTTTGTTTGAGGTAAGGTCTCACTCTGGCCCAGGCTGACCTAGAATTCACTATGTAGTCTCAGGGTGGCCTCAAACCCATGGTGATCCTCCTACCTCTGCCTCCTGAGTGCTGGGATTAAAGGCATGCACCACCACACCTGGCGGGAAGACTCCTTTAAGAAAAAAGTATTTTCACTAAGAAGCAGGTAAATTGAGAGTGTCCTCATGCATTGCAAACCTGGAAACAACAGGTACAATGACCTGTGCATGACAGGTCTGAAATCAGTGTAGGTAGAGTACAGAGAAAAGTGAAATGTGATCCAAGTCAACTCAATCAATAGGGTTGCCAATATAGTATTTGATAGTTCCCGATAAGATAGGCAAGAACTGGATCACGCAAGCCCTCATAGATCATGATAAGAATCCCAAGTTTTTGGTAGAGCACTTCCCTACCAGGCACAAACCCAGCACTGGCGAAAAAAAAAAATCCTCGAGTTCAGTCATAAGAATGGTCTTAAACATGTTTGTTTTCTAGCTGGTGAGCAGAGAATAGGTTGAAGGGGCACAAAAGTGGGTGCAGGAAGAGGCAACATTTGCAGTCATCCTAGTGGATCATCGTGGTAAAGATGGAAAGGCAGAGTAAGGGAAAGTGAGACGGTAAGCCCATAGGGTGTGGCCACTGAGAGGATTGGAAAGAGGGGTGTGCCTAGGGGGTCTAGCCTTTGCAACTAGGTGAGTATCAGGCATAGGACAGTTTATAAGAAAACATTGCATTTGAGATGTTTCTGAGGCATCTGAGTGAAGATGTCAGGTTGTGTGAAGATCTGGGAGTCATCAGTACCTAAAACTCAAAGAGGGGATAAAACCATCCTGGAAAATTAAGTGGAGAAAGAACAATATTTAGAGAAACTTTTTTTTTTTTTTTTTTTTTTTTTGGTTTTTCGAGGTAGGGTCTCACTCTAGCCCAGGCTGACCTGGAATCTACTATGGAGTCTCAGGGTGGCCTCGAACTCACGGCTATCCTACCTCTACCTCCCAAGTGCTGGGATTAACGGTGTGCACCACCATGCCCGGCATTAGAGAAACTTTTCAAACTAGGTGGAGGATGAGCCCACTAAGAAGCTGTGGCTAAAACCTGGTAGTAAAACTATGAGTGGACTTGTACACATCAATGGAAGATGAGGGACTAAAAACACCATCAAGTGCCACTGACAGGCGAAGCAAGATGAGGACAATTAGTAAATAGCCAATGGATTCAAGGGTTTAAGGTCCACCCGCAAGGTGACCTTAGGAAGAGTTCATTCCATAAAATAAGGGCTGTAGAACTCACATAAAATGCACTGGGCTAAGGAATGAGACTGGAAAGTAACTTAGAAGAGGGAGAGACACAGCTGAAAATTGGTGAGACATGGGCTGGGGAGATGCCTCAACCTTGCTTGAAAAGCCTTATGGCCCGGGTTCAATTCCCCAAAACCCACGTAAAGCCAGATGTACAAAAAGCAGTCCGTGTATCTGGAGTTCATTTATAGTGGCAAGAGGCCCTGGCACATCTATATTCTCATTCTCTCTCTCTCCTGGCAAAGGAATAACTTTTTTTTTTTAAAGTGGTAAAACAGGATGAGATTAACTGCATGGGAACAAGGGTAGTATTGTTTGTTGGAGTGAAGGAGTCCTTAGCATGTTTAAACACTGCTAAGAGTAAATTGGAGATCCTTAAGCATGAAAAGACTGGAATTCAAAACATGTGACTAGGCACCAGCACTGGAGAGAGATTCTTGCTGTTTTGAAAGGAGGAAAGGAGAATGATACAGATGTGTGTGGGTTAGGAAGTGTGGAATGCTTTAGGCTCTAAAGTTCAAAGGTTACCTACAGATTGCTCATATACTGTCTTTTTGTTTGTTTGTTTTGGTTTTTTGAGGTAGGGTCTTGCTCTAGTGCAGGCTGACCTGGAATTCACTCTGGAATCTCAGGGTGGCCTCAAACTCACAGCCAATCCTCCTACCTCTGCCTCCTGAGTGCTGAAATTAAAAGCGTGTGCCACCATACCCAGCTCTTATTTGTTTTTTTCAAGGCAGAGTATCTAGTACAAGGTGGCCCTGAGCCCACTGTGATCCTCCTGCCTCAGCCTCTCAAGTGCTGAGACAAAAAGCACGTGCCACCATAGCTGGTGAAGAAATTGGATGGCCAGCAGAATAGGGAGTACTAAGGGGCTTGTGATATTGGTTTGAAAGTCATTGCAGAAAAGAAAAGCAGTGAATAGAAAAGTCTAATGGGGATTACAAGAGTTGAGGTTCCACTTCAATTTAGTAACCACGGACTCAAAGTGGCAATAACATGTGCTCTGTAGTGATTTCCTTGGGTAGCAAGCATTTAGTTATCCAAATGCAGACATAAATGTTTCATTTAAGGGCCTATAAAAGAGATGAAAAAGCAAAGAAATTCAGCCTATTGCAAGATCAGTGGCATTTAAGCTGGCCGGGAATCTGAAGTACTAATGGAGGGATGGTCTGAAACCTGCAGTGAAGCCAGAGAATGACAGACAGGCAATTGGCTCAAAAAAGTAGGAATGTGGTCAATGAATACAAGGCAAGAAATGATGTTTTGTTGTTGGTTTTAGAAACAGTATTCTGAAGATGGAGTTCAGGGTTGGTAGCTGATAAAACTGAGGGAATGGCTAGCAAAGACAAAATGGGAATCATTTGAGATCGGACCAAGAAATTAAGAGACCTAAATGCTGAATGAGTTGTCAACATTAAAGTACTAAGTGGTATAGACAGGAAGAGCAAGAGCTGGCTGTTTAGAGGATAGCGACAGGAGAGCAGAGCTTAGATGGTAACACAAGTAATGGGAGTGTTATAGATGAACAGTTCTACAGGAAAGAGATTTTGACAAGGAATATGCAGACATTCTACCCCTCATAATTATGGGAACATGGTCTGTCTGCAATGTTTGTGATATGGGCTGGGGAATGTAGCTTAGAGTAGAGAATTTGCCTAATGCCCCAGGGTCAATCAAGAGCACCCCTCTCCCCACACACAAAAAACTTTTTCCTATGTGCTGTGCTTGTAATATTTCCACTGCTGTCACTGGACAGCCTGAACTACAGTGAGACCCTACCTTGAAAGACAAAAACAACAAGAGAGAAAGAGAGAGAGAGAGAGAGAGAGAGAAGAAAGAAATAGACTGATGGGTCAGAATGAGACACAGTTGTTCTTTCATGCCTAAAGGTAGGCTAGGTACAGATGAGAATGCATGTGGAAGCTGTGCAGGCTGAGTGTGGTGGTGCACACATGTAGACCCAGCACTTCAAGGTAGAGGATGAGTTCAACGTGAGACTGCATAGTGAGACCCTGTCTCAAAACACAAAAACAGAAAGAAAAAAAATGTTCTGCTAGTTCAGAGAACAGGTTTCATTCAGATCTATCTCCTAGTCTTTCTCCAACAATTACTAATTTTGTGACATGTTAAAAAAAAAAAAAAAGAGGAAACAGGTGGGCTGGAGAAATGGCTTGGCAGTTAAGCATTTGCCTGTGAAGCCTAAGGACCCCCATTCAAGGCTCAATTCCCCAGGAACCACGTTAGCTAGATGCACAAGGGGGCACACACATCTGGAGTTCGTTTGCAGTGGCTGGAGGCCCTGGCACACCCATTCTCTGTCGCTCTCAAATAAATAAATAAAAAATGATTTAAATATTTTTAAAAAGAGGAAACAGTTAATTCACAGTGGATATTTATTGCAAGAACACATACAAATGTTGACACAGAATTCTTCTAGGAACAACATAATATTATAGGTCTTCAGTTTCATATCTCTAGTGTTTGGGATGTACACAAGCTGTTTTATTTCTCAAGGAAAGAATTTCCCAAGGAGAGAATTTTATTAGGTAGGCATGAAACCAGGGGGTAGTGAAATTCCTGCTCAGCAATTTTGTCTTCCTAGAGAATTTTTCTAGTTAAGACAGTACACAAGTAAGGTAGCCCACATCTGTAATCCCACACCTTGGGAGGCTAAGGCAAGAGAATCATAATCCATAAACCATAGATTGTTTCTAGAAAATTTTTAGTGCCAGGGTGGGATACCTTCCAGTGAGTTGTTGGCCAGGAAGGTCCCTGATGTCCCCAAAACATGACAGGCCATTGCTACCATTTCCTACCAGGAATAGATGGTAAGACCCTGTTGCTGAAGACTCCACATGCTTGGGCTACAAGGTCAGTGAGAAATCTTGCTGGAGCTGAGCTGAAAACCTCCTCTATATAGAACAGCTGAGAGAAAACTGGAAAAAGCTATGCTGCATGCAGCTCCATGGGAGAGATGTCATCAGTGGAGATAAACAACAGGGATGCTGCAAGCCTTGTTTGGCTAGCCAGGCCAAATAACATAAATGGGTGCAATAGTGGCATGTCTGTTATGGGGGAACCAACTGCTCTCTAAGAATTGGAGGCCTGCTCCATAGGAGGGAATACATGCCTGATATGAAAACCTATGACAGGGGAAGTCATGAGTTCCAGAGGTGTAACGCCTCCTGGTGTCTGGCTAAATGCATGTTTTATGCTCATCAAACTGCCTGGTAAGCACTTTTCTTAATGCTCATACCCATATATTAGTGCTACTCACTTTTGGTTAAAGAAGACTCTCTTTTCAGATGGCAGTGACCTCTGGGATGACTCAAAAGGCACCATAGTGCTGAAAAGAAGTGACAGGAGTGCTCAGCACTGAAATATCTCAATCACAACTTCTAAGGCTCAGGGTCCATTATGGAAGAGGTGGCAGAAAGAATGTACAAGCCAAAGGAAATGTAGGGCTCCTTACAATACTCTTCCAACACAAAATGGCCTGGATATCCATCACCTCACCGTGCTGGCACTACCTACACAAGACCATCATAAAAGGAGGAAAAATGACATCAAAATAAAAGAGACTGACTGAGAGGGGGAGGAGGTATGGTGAAGAGTGGAGTTGTGAAGGGGAAAGTTAGGTGGGAGAGGGAATTGTCATGGTTTATTATCTATAATTATGGAAGTTGTCAATAATAAGTAAGTAAATAAATGAGAATTATGGTTTGAGGCCAGTTGAGTCCCACAGTAAGACTCTGTCATAGCAACAAAAGAACAGTCAAGTATTGGAGCCTGGTTTTCAAAACATAACTGTGTGAGATGGATCTTTGGTAGATTCTGGATTCTCAAGTTACTTATGTGTAAATAAATTATAATAATAAATTATAGCTACTATAAAGATCAAAATAAAGCATGATGGGGCTGGAGAGATGGATCAGTGGTTAAAGGCACTTGCTTATAAAGTCCTTAAACTTTTCAGGGAAACGCCTTAATCCCTGAACCATTTCTCCAGCCAC
The DNA here is from genome assembly GCA_036346955.1 of Dipus sagitta. NCBI lineage: Eukaryota > Metazoa > Chordata > Mammalia > Rodentia > Dipodidae > Dipus > Dipus sagitta. Next base: position 185,938,044 of record CM070772.1, on the reverse strand, counting down.
AGAATGCATTATATATATATTGAGGTAGGGTTTCTTCCTAGCCCAGGCTGTCCTGGAATTTGTCAGGGTAGCTTCAAACTCACTGTGATCCTCCTACCTCTGCCCCAAGTGCTGGGATTAAAGGGATATGCCACCATGCCTGGCCCTCAGAATATATTTTATAGGTCTTGCATATTGTCCAGGTCGTTTTCAAACTCAAAATCCTCCTGCCTCAGCCTGCAGGTATGCACTACAATTCCTGGAACCATTTTAATGCAAGGTCGACTAAGAATTCCAACTTTCAGCCAGGTGTGGTGGTGCAAGCCTTTAATTCCAGCACTTAGGAGGCAGAGATAGAATTGCTGTTTGAGGCCAGCCTGGGAATACAGAAAGTTCTAGGACAGCCTGAGCTAAAGTGACTCTCGGAAAAAAAAAAAAATTCCAACCAGATTTGGGAGTATATACCTCTAATTCCAGCACTTGGAAGGTGGAGACAAGATAATCCTCGACTACATAGTTAAGTTCTAGGCCATTTGGGGCTATAACAGAGTTACTTAAAAAAATGTATATATATATACTTTCTGATCTGTAGATATGAGAAAACATATGCTTTGTGGGTATTGATTGTTTGAATACTGTGGTGGTGTATGCCTTTAATCCCACCATGCAAGAGGCAGAGGTAGGATGATGGCTCTGAGTTCAAGACCAGCCTGAGACTACAATGAATTCCAGGTCAGGTCAGTCTGGACTAGAGTGAGACCCTATCTCAAAAAAAAAAAAAAAAAAAAAGCAAATCAACAGGTATGTTGTATCCATCATACTGCCCTATATTTAGAAATATTATATTCTCACCTTTGGGCAGAGAAACTTCTCTTTGCAGATGGCAGTGACTACTAGGAAGACTCAAAACTAGTAAAGATCTTGAGAATAAGTGGCTATTGAGAGCTCAGCACTCAATGTGACATGTCTAATATGGCCCCCAAGGCCCAGGGGACATCACAGACGGGGTGGAAAGAATGGAAGAGCCAGAAGGTTAGGAAGGAGTGCTTTGGAACATTATCTTCTGGACATGAAGTGGCCATTGTGTTCTTGACCCCCTCAGCAGCTGTTGCTACTCGCACAATATTGGGCCCATCAACATTCCAACACAGATAATGGAGCAGGAGCAAAAATTTTAAAAGACATCAAAGTAGAAGAGGGATTAATCAGAAAGAAGGGGTTCAGGGAGGAGTAAGAGGGAGACAATAGAAAGTAATGGGAGAGGACTTATCAAAACACAAGATGTATGTTTGAAAACTGTTAATAAAAAAAGGAGGTCAAACCAAAGGCAGCAAAAACATGTGGTGGACTGTCATATCACTGCTGAATACAGATATAAACACCACAAAGGGAAGGGCACTAAAGAGTAATAAAGAGAGGCTTTAATTGGAAGTCACACAGCAGGGCCAGTGAGGTGGAGGGTGAATTAGGACACTTCAGACGAGCGGTCAAACATTAAGGTAGCATGAGTAGTACTAAAAGTTTCATCATATCCTTTGTTTTTTTTCAAGTTACTGCCACGTATTTTGTCCTTGGAGTTCCCTTCCCCAGACGTGATTCTATTGTAGTTTCCCCTTTCCCCATTGCCTCTAGGGGAAATAAAACAACACAGACCTCCTCTTTGTTTAAATGTTTTACTGCTGACCCCACAAAGACAGGAAATACTAAGATAGTAACAAGCCGAGGAAACGGTTGACATGAGAACAAATGCTTGCAGATTTCCTCCTTGTTCTGTTGGCAGTGCTTTCCTAGGAAAAGCCTATGGCAGCATTGTGTCATTTTGTTGCACCCCCCACCCGTCCCAGTTCTTTGATACGCCTTTCTTCCCCTTGATCCAGCACGACTTCTTTCCTTTCTTTCTTTGTAAGACACAGTCCAGGAGAAAAGTAATCATGAACCAGTACATACTGAGCCACTAAACGCCAGCCAGCCAGAGCTCTCCTTTTCTGTCATCTGAGCAGGAACCAATTTCCTGTTGTTATTACCAACGTGAAAATTGTACCCACAAACCCTGTTTTAACCACCGATCTGGAATGCTGAGATTGTCCGACACACAGAAAACAATTCCTCAGCTGCCATGGCTGAAGCCAGCACACATGTACTAAACGACTTAGCAAACGATGGCACCACAAGTGGACAAAGGTTCCTTGCCCGCAGAAAGTGGGTTTATTGGCTTCAGGAAAAGGAGCAGTCTTACCCAGCTTTCAGGCTTAATTTCTCTCTGGACAAGTGTCACCAAGCCCAGAGTGCAGAGAAGGACCATCCAGGCACCTTCCCTCCCGGTGCTGGGGATGGCTTAGCTGCCCGATGGCGAGACTCTCGGCTGTTCTGCAGTCACACGTGGCACCGCTGAGGCGGCCTCGTAGTCTGCGATGCGGCGCTGCACCAGCGCGGGCATAAGGTGCACGTAAGCGGCCATGAGGCGGTGGTTGGAGTGGATCAGCTTCCCGGCACAGCTGTGCAGACAGGCCTCCTGCAGGAAGACAGATGCGAGCAGAGGTCAAAGGCGTCCCGTCGAGCCGGCCGGCCTCCCTCCTTCCCCGTCCCCGGCCAGGTGGTGAGGTCCTGGGGCAGCCAGGGTCCCGGGGCGGGCGGGAGGCTAGCAGCCCACCTCCTCGGCGTCCAGGGCTCGGTGGTGCAGGCTGGGCACGCAGCGCTGGAAGCAGAGCTCCGTCATCCGATTGTACACCAACAGGAAGTCTCGCAACTGAGAGAGAGGGCAGACCTCTAAGAGCCCAGCGGGCAGAGCCCCAGTACCCGGCTCCCAGCCCTCCAGATCCTCCCGGGCTCCCTGGGGCTCCCGCGCTGGACACTCACGTTCCTCAGCTGTTGCTGCTGCTGCGGCGGCGGCGGCGGCGGCGGCTCCATCGCGCCGCGGTCGCGCGGACAACGTCACTTCCGCCCCCGCGGGTCGGATAGGCCCCGCCCCGGAAGTAGCGTCTGGCCACGCCCCAAGAGCTTCGGGGCCCGGCTCCGAGATCGCCCTGCCCACCACTGCCAACGTCACCTCCGCCCTTAACACCTGCGACGTGGCCGGCTTCTTCTGCCCAGAGAGGACGTCACTTCCGCCGAATCCCTGACCTGCTGCTGGGATCGCGACGGGAACTGGAAGCCGAGGTCCCCCCTGCGCCGTCAGGGCCTGGCGCCCTGAAGGGAAGAGCGGCTCGGACCAGGTGAGAGGAACGTACGTGCGCCAAGGGCGGGTGGGGTGAACGCATGGATGTGTCCTGAGGGCATGATGCTCTGAGCCCTGGGGCAAGGATGAGGACACACCTGATGCCCAGGTGTATGGGGGGGGTGGGGGCCTCACACACCTGGTAGGCATTACTGACTTGGGGAGAGATCGCCGGTGCCCTGGGGAAAGACACCGGAAACATACACCAAGTGCTTCAACTCAGGCCTGGTGGGAATGGCCTGAGAAAAGGAGGTGCATGAGATGGAGGAAGGGGAGACCAACTGAAGGAAGTGGGGAGGAACACCAGAGGATGTGAAAGGTCGGGTACTGGAGAGCATGCCTGAGTGGCAAGTGAGCCCCTGAGCCCACGAAAGGAGTTTGTCTCCTAGTGGGAGTAAACATCCCTATGCGGACATAAGTTCAAGAGAACACAGACTTTCTCTTGCTGTCAGCTGTATTCCCATTGCTTCAGTCTGTCACGCCCAGTAGACACTCACTGAATGTCTGGTTTGGATGGCTAGCTGCGTGAATGATTACCAAAGTGAGATGCTGGGTGCTGTGAGAAGATAGCTGAGGCTCTGGTGTGCATTCATGGGTAGAAATAATATACTTTGGAGGGGAGAATTACATATGCCCCAGGAAGGATATAGTGGATGAGCCCTAGGGACACTGAAATCCTGGGATAACCTCTGAAACTTCAAGAAAGGCAGAGGAGGCCTCCTTGTTCCAGAACTGTCTTGTGTTGCGCTTTTCAGTGAGCTGGGGTAGAGACCTTGACTTCAGTCCCTTCCCTAGCCATGACGGACGGGATCCTAGGGAAGGCAGCTACAATGGAGATCCCCATCCATGGGAATGGCGAAGCTGGGCAGCTTCCTGAAGATGATGGATTGGAACAGGTGCTTCTTTGTAATTCTTTGAATTGTTTTGATTTAGTAATTCCAACTGGTAGACCCTGGACTATCCCATTATAGTAGCTTTCCTCTTAACATATCTAACCCCATTCCTTTTTCGAGTCTTTATTCTGATTCTGTGCAGACTTCCCTGTGTACTGTCTCGATCTAAGCTTGTTCCAGCCAACCCTATGTTCCTGAAGTTCTCTCTCTCTCTCTCTTTCTGGCCTATATATAGGATCTACAGCAGGTGATGGTGTCAGGACCCAACCTCAATGAAACTAGCATTGTCTCTGGTGGCTATGGGGGCTCTGGTGATGGACTCATCCCCACAGGTATGAATGATGAGAGACAGGAAAGTTGAGTGGGAGAAGGACTGGAGGAGCCCTTGATGCATGTAGGAAAGCCCGAGTCATGTCTGGAGGTCTTGGGAACTTTGCTAGCATGAACCTCCAGGGCTCTCTTCAGCCCCCAGGGATGTCCATCTGCTTCCCCTTGCTATTTAGTCCCTGAGATGTCTCCTTTGTCCTTGTCCAGCTGTCACCACCTGAGCCAAGTTAAGGCCTTGAGTTTTCAGGAGCTCTGGAGCTTCCAGCTGATTTGTAACATTGTACAGCTTCTCAGAGTTTTATGTTAGGCTGTAAAGTTAAAGAAACAAACGTCCCCGAATTTTACACCGACTAGACTTCTACACAGAAATGTCAAGCAGGTTTCCTGATATCAGGACCCTCCATCCTTGACCCTGCTAGCCCTAAGCTCACCATGTTTTCCTCTGTCCCTGTACACCAGCAACACCCCTTTCCCACCCACAGATGGAAGGTAGATATTGAGTTGATTTGATTCACAAGACACAAAGTCCTAGTTCCTCCTAGTGAGTGGGAGAATCCAGTTGTCTGTCTAGCTGGTCCTTTGGGGAAGTCATTTTCCTGTGCTGGGAGGGAAGTAAGAGGGGCCACAGGGGTGTCTGTCTGTATCTGAGAGAAGCTGGTATCAGAGAACTTGGTCCTTTAGGATCTGGCCGCCATCCATCTCACAGCACCACCCCTGCTGGCCCTGGTGATGAGGTGGCTCGGGGCATTGCTGGAGAGAAGTTTGACATCGTCAAGAAGTGGGGCATCAACACATATAAGGTGGGATTCAAGCACCTTCCTCTTCCTGAAAATGCCCCTTGGGTTCCCTTTTCCCCAGATCTTAATATGCCATCTGTTGCCAAGATTAGGAGAATGGATGTGCCAGAATAGGTACTTGATGAGGGGCTGCAGAGTCCTAGGGATTCTGACCTCTTCCCCCCCCACAACTTTCCAATCAGTGCACAAAACAGCTGTTATCAGAACGGTTTGGCCGAGGCTCCCGGACTGTGGATCTGGAGCTAGAGCTGCAGATTGAGTTGCTCCGTGAGACAAAGCGCAAGTATGAAAGTGTCCTGCAGTTGGGCCGGGCACTGACAGCCCACCTCTACAGCCTGCTGCAGACCCAGCATGCACTAGGTGATGCCTTTGCTGACCTCAGCCAGAAGTCCCCAGAGCTTCAGGTGCCTGGGACAGAACAAAAGAGGGTGGGGGTACTGGGCCCTGGCTCTTCCAGGCAGTCATTCCTCAGCCTCCTCCCTCCCTTCCTCCCTCCCTCCTGCAGCCCCCAGGGAGAACCCCTCTGGGGTGTGCCCAGCCCTGCCCCCAGCAGCACTCACCTGTGGAGGCAGCCTAAGGGTTTGTACAGAAGTCCAGAAGTTGGAGTGGTTGGGGGCGGGGAGTGGCATATTAGGTAACCTTTGTCTACGTGTCAAGAATGCCTTTGGTGCTTGGCCTAATCAAGAGTCCCTCCCTGCCTGCTGCACTAACTCTCCCTGTCTTGTAAACTTACCTGAGAACCCCCACTCCCATATTCCTACCCCAGGCACCCCCAGGGTAACCCTACAAAGTTTGTGGCTAAGAGAGCCTTGCCAGAGGCAGTCCTTGGTTTAGTATTGATGGATGGTTCCTCTTTGAGAAGGAGGGAAGTGAAGGGCTCTACAGTTCCAATCAGGTAAGGACTGTTACTCAAGCAAGGCCTGTGCCTCCCTTCTAACCTTAGGAGGAATTTGGCTACAATGCAGAGACGCAAAAGTTGCTGTGCAAGAATGGAGAGACGCTTCTCGGGGCTGTGAACTTCTTTGTCTCCAGCATCAACACATTGGTTACCAAAACCATGGAAGACACGCTCATGACTGTGAAACAGTATGAGGCTGCCAGGTGTGGGCACTGGCAGGACCTGCAGTTTGGGAAGTTGGCTGGCATGGGTGGAAGGCTTGAGCAATTGGGGGCATGAGGATTCAGAAAAGAGAGTTGTGTGTGAAAACAAAAGGATGGACACCAGCCTTTATCACCCTTATCACCCCCTCTTCAGGCTGGAATATGATGCCTACCGGACAGACTTAGAAGAGCTGAGCCTGGGCCCACGGGATGCGGGGACGCGTGGTCGACTTGAGAGTGCCCAGGCCACTTTCCAGGCCCATCGGGACAAGTATGAGAAGCTGCGGGGAGATGTGGCCATCAAGCTCAAGTTCCTGGAAGAAAACAAGGTGCTCACCCTTACCCCTTGGTCCTACTCCACCTTCCCTCAGACTCTCTTCAATTATTGGGTGGGATGAAGCAGGCTGGCTGGGGATGTCCCCTGAGTTCCCAGTCCCTGAGCCTGTTCAGGTTGCCCTCCTGATCATTGTGCTTATCTGTTGGAGGATGTGGCCTCTGGTCTCAGAAACATAACTAAAAAAATTACCCTCTGAGCTGGGGTGCCAGAATCCTAGAACCAGTAAATCAAGCCTGGTTTCTTTCTTCACATTTACCCACCTCCTTTGACTTTCTGGGTTGAGTCAGTCCCCACCTAAAAGCACCATCAGAGCAGAGTCCCTATGCCCCTGGTTGGTGTCTGAGTTCGGCCTTAGCTGACCCTGCTGGACCCCCCAGATCAAGGTGATGCACAAGCAGTTGCTGCTCTTCCACAATGCCGTGTCCGCCTACTTTGCTGGGAACCAGAAACAACTGGAGCAGACCCTGCAGCAGTTCAACATCAAGCTGCGGCCTCCAGGAGCTGAGAAGCCTTCCTGGCTAGAGGAGCAGTGAGCAGCTTCTTACCTGACTTGGCTATCAAGAAGGACACTGGGCTGGGCAGTCCCAGGGCGGAGGAGACTGGACATGGGACATCCTTGCCACTTACTTTTTGGCTTGGGCTCCCTTTCCCTGGCTGGGCTCTGACTCAGTTTTGTCCATACTGCTGTGGTATGAAGAGGGCTTGTAGGCCCAGAAGCTGCTGCCCTGTCCTTTATCTTCCTGGCCACTGGGCTTTGCTCCCAGGTCTTTTCCTTCCACTCCACAGCCAAAGGCTATGACAAAACCACTCCCTGGGCAATGGCATCACTCCTCAGGCCCATCCCCAGCTTTTGGGGTGTGGCTCCTGACCAATGACAGGACCTCAAAAGGCCCTATCAACCAATGGCAGCTCTTCTTGGGCTCCCCTGGGCCAATAATGTTGCCTCCAGTATCCTTTGTCCCTCCTATACTTGCCCATTGCAGAGAAGGGGACTGGGACCAAAAGGGTGGGGATCAAGTGGAGTTGCATTTCTGGCCCTGCATCTGAATTGGGCCTCCCCTCACCCACCCACCCACCCACGCACCCACCCAGTTGAAGTGTGCTCAGAGCCCAGGAAGACTGGGATCTAGCACTAGGAATAAACCTTTCATAAAAGCAGGCCCATTGAGGTCAATTTGTGGGGCACTCTAGAGGGTGGGCTGGTAGAGAAATGCTCAGTCTGTCATGCACTCAAATGCTATGGAGTCAAAGAGCCGGGGCCACACAACTGAAATCATGTGTTTCAGAAACAGTCTGAAGGCCTGAGCTCCCTCAGTCCCAGTTGGAGCCAGAGCTTTTTTTGCTTTTCCAGTTAGCACCAAGACAGCCAGGGATCTGAAGAGCACAGGGTCCAGAGGGGGTTGGGTTTGCTAGCCATCCTTCATTCAGTCATCCGGCAAATGTTTACTGAGGGCTTTTATTTGCCAGGCACTGCGTTAGACCCTGGGGAAACATCAGTGAATAAAACACAGTCCCTGCTCACTGTGCTTAAGGCCTAGTGGGGGATAGAGACAAGTAACCAGGCAACTACAATACAGTGAGAGGTAGGATTCAGCAATACAGATGCCATGGGAGCATCAGATGAGGGGCATCCAGCTTGGGTAGAGAGGGTGATGTCAACTTAAAAGCTGAGATCTGAAAAATAAGTAGATGGCAGCCATGCATGGGCATAAAGACTGTAGGAAATCAGTTTGGAACAGTAGGAGACATGATGAAGATTGCAGGCTGTTGAAGGACTTTTGCTCTTTGGAGACAGGGATCCGTGAAACCTTAAAGTGAATGTTTGGCAGCATGGGAGCAGCCTAGGATTGAGAGAATAGTCCTGGTCTACCTCATCTTGGGTAGTCAGTCTACTGGCCCCAGTCTGGGACTGTAAGCATGAACCCTGCTTAAAGATCTTTCACAAGCTCTGGAAGACCTCATGCTGGTTGTAGAGATTGAGGCAGTTCCCATGGGTCCTACTGACCCCCAAACCCAAATGTTATGTGAGAAATCACAAGAAAACTCCCAACAGCACTTTTTTTTTTACTAATACATTTTTAATATTTTATTTATTATTTATTTGAGACAAAGAGAGGCAGATAGAGACCTTTAATAGGGCTCTGGTTGACCTTTGGCCAAAGATGGCCTCAGACTTTCAGCATTCTCCCACCAGCTGCTTGGTCTGTAGTCAGCTAGCTGAGCTTTATTATTAGAATGGAAGCCCTCCTTCAACACAAGGGCACTGCATCTCCAAATGGCTGGTGGCAGAGCTTGAAAGCAGGTAGAACCCAAATGATCTGGTTCTACCACTTTCTTTTGCAAACAGACAGAAGAGAGAATGGGCGTGCCAGGGTCTCTAGCCAATGCAAATGGGCTCCAGATGCCGGCGCCACTTTGCGTCTGGCCTTACTTGGGCACCCAGGAACCAAACCTGGATTGTTAGGCTTTGCAGGAAATCACCCTGAGCAGTCTCTCCGGCCCTGATTCCACCGTTTCTAGCTGAGTGGATTAATGCCTGGAGAACTAGAGTGAGCCCTGATTCTTCCATTGTAAAATAGCTAATAAAACAAGCTGCCTACTAGGGTTAAGAGCATTAAATGAGGGCCGGAGAGATGGCTTAGTGGTTAAGGCACTTGTCTGCGAAGCCTAAGGACCCAGGTTCGATTCCCTAGGACCCATGTAAGCCAGATGCACATGGTGGTGCATGCATCTGGAGTTCGTTTGCAGTGGCTGGAGGCCCTGACGCACCCATTTTCTCTCTCTACCCCTCTTTTTCTAAAATAAATAAAAATAAATATATTTATTTAAAGAAAAAGAGCATTAAGTGAGATGGTGTATGTAAACGTGATTAGTTCTGTGTCTGGCGCATAATAAACAGTCCTTGTTAACTTACTTTTATTATTTTTTTCTAACCAGGGGTACTTTGCCATAATGCAATGACTCTGAGAATTGCTGTGGGTCTCTGGTGTGAGGCAGGGAGTCACTGGATAAGGTTTGAACTATAATGTCCTCACGATTTGGCTGCTGACGCACCTGGAACCGAATCAAGTCCCCCAATTACTCAGTGAGCCCCTTCTCCCATGGCTCTGGGTACTGCCCTTCCTCCAACCAGAGTTCCGCGTCCAGGTACAGGTGGCTCCTGGTCCCTTTCCCTCAGCAAAAACCAAACTAGTCGACTCCTCTGGAGCCCCCAAGAAGGCCAGGGAAGGTGCTGCGAGGCTGCCGGGACAGGGTCTTCGCTTGTCCGAGCTGCCCTTTTTGGAAGGCACCTCCTGCCAGCGCCCGAGCCCGCCCCCGGAGGCCTCGGGAGCGGGAGGCAGCTGGCAGCTAGCGGAGATCCGGGATTGTGATCCGGCAGCCGGCGATCCGCTCCCCAGCCGCGCGGCAGAGGTAGCGCCCGCGGGAGCCGCAGGGGCGGCGGGGACGGGGCGGGCCCGGCGGCGGCGGCGGGCGGGACGGGGGCGGGTCTTCAGCCCCGGAGTCGCCCCTCCCCCGGCCGCCCGCAGCCCCGCCCCGCCCCGGCCCCTCCCTCCGGCCTGTGCGGCTGGTCCGGCGGCGGCGGCGCGGCGCGGGGACAGGCGGCGGCGCGGGACGCGGGGCGGCGCCGCGGGCAGGGCCGGGCGGACTTGCGCTGGCAGCGGGGCGGCGGCGCGGGCCCCTCCGAGCGGCCGCAGTCCGGGCCTCGCCCTCGCATCCTGCTCCCACGCCGTGAGTGCGACGGGCGGGCCCCGGGGTGCGTGTGCTGCCCCGTGTGTCCGTGTGTCCGAGCGTGTGGGTGGGGGCGCGGATGCTTTTCAAAAGCTGCTCCCGTCTCTGTCCACGTGAGGCGTGTCCGTGTCGGTGAGAGCGGCGGGGGGATTCTTCGGGCTGTGGCTGTTCACGTGAGGTCCGTGTTTGCGGGGGGTGGGGGGAGGCGCGGGGGGGTGGGTGATGGTTCTCTTGAGGAGCGCGGGGTTTGGGGGGCAGCTTGTGTGTGTTGGCGGAGGGTGCTGAATGCTGAGGCCGAGGGTGGTGGGGGTGGGTGGGGTTGCTGATGGGGACTCTGGAATCTAGTGGCCCAGCTTGTCCGAAGGGTCCCTTTCTCCCTGGTGTAGGTATACCTCCGCCCCTGATTCTTTCCCCACCCTCCTTCAGCACCAAGAAGCCCACCAGCCAGGATGGAGGACACCCCCTCCACCCCCCGCACCAGCTTGCTTACAAATAGGAAGCTTCATGCAAAAGCTATTTCATGTAGGGAAGGACCCCTATAGTTCTCTTGCAGCCTGGGCCCCTGACTGGAAGACCCTTGGCCCCTCCCTGGTTGTGACCTCCTCCCTCCAGGACTTGGCTTCAGATCCTGGGCTGCAAACCTGCAGGGACAGATGGCTGCAGGTTGGAAGGGCAGGCTGCACCCCAGGGAAGGCAGTCTGACTGAAAGCAGGCCCTGGGTATAGTCCTGGTGTAGGGGTCCGATATGGACCACAGAAACGCAGCACTAGTCGGGGCAGGAAAATAAGTCTGGAATTCCAGAGTGGGTGCGAGGTCATCTTCACAGGTCTCTCCTGCCAGACTGCCCAGCTCATCAGTGCCCATTCATTACCTAAGCAGGGCTCGGCTCTGCTGCAGAACTGGAATCAGAGCTGCAGGCTTGACAGGTGCCTGCCTCTTGGCTTGCATGCTGCCAGTGACAGAGCACTTACCACCTTCTGCTGTTGGAATACTTCCTTATGTTAAGTGGAGGTCTCTGTGTGTGTGTGTGTGTGTGTGTGTGTGTCTGCGCGTCTGTCTTGAACTTTGTTCATTTGTCTTCTTGTTCCCTTTGATTTTGACAGGGAACTGCAGATTTAAAAATGACTGTCTTGCCACCAACATAGATTATTTTTGTGTGTTATCTCAACTACTTAGAGGACAGTGGTGTTCTTACTGTGAGAACTTGAGCAAAGGAGCCATAGTTGGGATACTACAGCCTGTGATCAGTAAAAGCAACAATAACAACAACAAAAAACCCCACATATGATTGGTATAGAGGGTGTTATGAGAGTCACGAGTGATTTAAATTCAGAAAATTCAGAGCAGAGTGTGTGTGGGGGGGAACCTGTAACAACCCTCTTACACACTTGGCGTTTTGGTGGAAATCAGCAATCAAATCATCAAGGTAGTTTGGGGTAGAATTTAATCATGGACCCACTGCAATCTGTAGGGCCTTTAGTGTGAACAGGAGCCCCTGGAATCTCAGATTTTGAGAACAAGAAAACCCCGTGTCTCTCAATATACATGTCAGTGCGTGGGGTAGGAGGTTGCCTCCAATCTTACTTATGAGAGAAGAGCTAGTGGCAGTAGGACTGCATTTCTTGACTTTTTAAATGTAGGCACATTTTAGAGGCAGCATCAAGGATATTGTCATAGCTTGCATCTGGTGATGAGAGAAAAGTCAGTACTGAAATTGCCAGGGTTTTGGTTGATGAGGCTAGGCGAATGGTGGTGCCTTTTATGGAGATAAAACATGGCAGGAAGAGAAGGTCAGGAGAAAGTGAATGGGTTTTAGGCTAGTCCCAGGCACCATGGAGGCAGAGATGTCCAAGATGGAATTGGATATACTGGCTTTGGGAGTTATCAGCAATTGAGTAGTAACTGAATCCATGAGATTGCCCAAGCAGAGTAAAACAAAACAAAACAAAACAAACAAACAAAAAAAAAACAAACAACTGAGGCCCTGACACAAAACCTTGTGGAACTAAACGTGTAAGGATGAGCACTGGAGGAGCAAAAAGGATCAAGGGGAGAAACCATCGACGATAGCCTCTGTTCTCAGGTCTGGCTTAGTTGCGCAAGAAGTCTATAACATGTTCTCATTTCTCTTTTACTGAATGCTCTCCCAGTGTACCGTCCATCTGTTTGTCTCCCAGGATCCACCTCAAGTATCCCTTTCCTCTTTATTCTTCACCAAGTTAGATACTTCCCTGACAGAATTTGAACATGTCTGTGTTACAGACCTTATGTTGTAATTATGTATGTATACATCAAGTTTCCCCACAGGTGAAAGATAGGGGTTATACCTGATTCAGCTTCATGTCTCCAGCCCAAAGTGTGTCCAGCAAAGTTTGTTTGATTGGTCTACTTGTGTACTCTCATGAGCAGTAGTGGGGGGTGAAGATTGGTACTGTGAATTCCATCATTTTCTTTCCCTGCCAGTTTGAGGATGGGTTGCTTGCCTTTGAGGACTGTACTCCATCCAGAGGAAGCCCAAAGGCTATAGCCTACAGACATTGGTTATTTTGCTGCAGTCTCAAATGATCAAATAATCCTTCCTGGAGGGCATTGAGTAGGAGTGAGTCATTTTAGCAAGTAAGCCTAGCTGACCTCCCCCATACATGCTTCCACAATGCCTTGGTCACCTCCACTCACAGCTGTGTAAATCTTGTAGACTGGGAATCTTGAGGTTGTAGGAGGAAGTTGTGGGGGAAGAAACTGAAAAGCCTTGAAACACTTGTTTTTGTGCAGATGTCCAGGATCCCAGCAGTTAGCCCTAGCTATTCATTTGTTCAGAATCAACTTCTTCCTTAACTCCCTGAATGTGACTTCCTCTTCTCCAGCTCCTGGAAACTGCATTCCTTGAGATTACTAGCAGCTTCTTTGGTGTTTTAAATCATGGCACCTCCCGCATTTTCAGTGAAGGTTACTCCTGTATTAGTGAAGCTGTGTGCTTCCCCCTTGACCTTCAGACATGTCTCCTCTCATCTCTGCTTCTCTTGTCCCTGATGCCTTTTCAATCTTCTTCACATATTGTGCCTCTTGAACCTATATCTTAAGTGTTGGCACTTCTTGGGGCTCAGTCATAAGCCCCCCTTCCTCATCTTACCTCCTCTGTGGGGGGCCATTCACTTCCATAATCAGGAGTATTCAAATACAAAAATCTAGACTCCACCACTTTGCTAAGCACCAGGCTGCCTTTCCACTACCAGGTGGACCTTTCCACTTGAGCTGTGCCCCACGTGCACCTCGGATTCATTATTTGAAAAAATATCTTTACTTATTACTTGCAAATGGGGAGAGAGAGGAAAGGAAAGAGGGAGAGAGAATAGGCACACCAGGGTCTCTTGCCTCTGAAAATGAATACATGCGCCACTTTGTGTATCTGACTTTACATGGGTACTAGAGAATTGAACCCTAACTTCTTTGCAAGCAAGTGTCTTTAACTGTTGAATCACTTCTCCAGCCCAGATTCATTATATTGAACACTAAAATTATAATCCTTTCATCTAAGCTACTCTTCCAGTTTCCAAGCTAAGAAACCAAGAATGGTCTCTGATTCCTTCTTCTATCCCATCTCTTTGTGTAAAACCAATCAGTTACCAAGTTCTGTTGGTTTCTCCTTCTGAAAACCAATTCAGCCTCCTTTAAAAAAAATTCGTTTATTTGCAAGTAGGGAGAGAAAGAGAAAAGAGAGACAGAGAGAATGGGCATGCCAGAGCTTCCAAGTGCTGCAAATGAACTCCAGATGCATGTGCCACTTTGTGCATCTGGCTTTACATAGGTACTGGGACTCGAACTTGGGTTGTTAGGCTTTGCAGGCAGGTGTCTTAACCATTAGACCATCTCTCCAGCCTTTAGCCTCCTTTTGTACTCCCCGAGGTAAGGCAATCTCTTAGCCTTCCACTGTTGAACCCTCTATTTTCCAAACAGCAGTCAAAAATGTATTTTTCGGCCAGGTGTGGTGGCACACACCTTTAATCTCAGCAATTGGAAGGGAGAGGTAGGAGGATCGCTGTGAGTTCAAGGCCAGCCCAGTACTACAGAGTTAGTTCTAGGACAGCCTGGGCTACAGTGAGACCCTACCTTGGGAAAAAAAAATATTTTTGTCATTCTGTGCTTAAGCTTACCCTCCTCCTCAACCACCAACAAACTTTTCCTTTGCTCATGGGATAAAGCTTTAATCTCCTAGCAGGGACCTGGCTGAAGACTAAACTCTTTAGTAAGACCAAGAAACCACTGTGTGATGTAGCTCCGTTCTGCCCCTCACTGGTTAGCCACTCCTGTCAGTGAGTGATGCTGCCTGCGGAGGCAGAGGGTACCATGTTCTGTGCAGCTTACTCATCCTTGACCTGCAGCCTCGAGGCCCGTCTCTGCTCCAGATCTGAAATACGGAACTTTCTCTGAGCTCCTGGAGCAAGCTGGGCTTCCCTGCCTTGGTCTTCTCCCATTGCATTGCAGTAATCTGTTTATTAGATTGTGGAATCTGCGAAGGCTTGGCTGTGGTCATTTATCCTCATAGGCCCAGCAGAGGTGTCCAGTGAATGCTGAATGGGGAATGAAGTGCCTTTAGAACTGATCTGTAAAGGATGGGTGGGATAAGGGATGCATGAGAGAAAGAAAGAAGGCAGTCCAAGGAAGGAGGGTGCAGTCCAGCAAGCATCTGATGTGGCAAACAGCCCACTTGAAACTGCCTAACGGGCAGATCTCTCTAGATCACAGTGGGATGGGAGGAGCCTACAAAAATGGTCTTGAGACTCCTAGGTTCAGGCTGGGGTATGGCCTCAGCAGCTGTATGCCTAGTAAGTCTGGGTGGGGAACCGAAGCAGGAAGGGGAAGGGAGGGAGGAACTGTTGGTCCTTGGATGTAGCCCAATCCCCGCCCCTGTGTGACAGGCAGGGAGAGCCCCTGGGTTTAAAGAGAGGTGGAGCCTGACATGCAGCTGCCCCAGCAGGACTCAGCTGGCCACTCCTAGTCTTCCTCCCAGCCCTTCCCTTTGCAGACTGAGGCTACAGTTTCCCCCCAGCCAGTCTTCGATTATCACCCCCCCCCCCCACAGTATCAAGTCCCTATGTTGGGACTTTGCATATCTAAAGAGAACTGCAGGATGCCAGTACCAGTTAGGAAGGGTGTTCTCTGGTCAGCCTTTCCCTTCTTAGCCACACCCACCTGCGTAGACACACGGGACCCATGCAGCTCAGACTTTCTGTCCGTCCTCCAACCTGAAGAGAGCTCTGCATCAACGCTCTGAACTCACTCACTCGTCATCTTTGGAGAGGCTCATGGTGCATCTAACTGGGCACGCTTGTGGTGACCTGAGGTGTGAGCCAATCACTGTTTGTTTTGAAGTAGTCCCGCTATTTTCATCCCTTTTTTCATGGTCAAACCTCTCTCATGAGTTGTCTGAGTCCATTTTGTTAACTTCATCATTCACTCACTCTCCAGTCACTCTGACTTGGCTCCTGCTCTAACCACTCCGCCACAACCCAATTTAGTGAGCGCTTTTCAGTCCTAGCCCTATTTTGCCCCTTCTTTTTCTTGAATGCCTTCTCCCTTGATTTTTTTTTTTTTTTTTGCTTCTCTTGGCTCTCCTACCCCCACCCCCACCCCACCCCCGGTTGTCCTCAGTCACATTTACTGCCTCTGTTCCTTTTCTGATCACTCTGTCCCATAGCACTCCCATCCATTCTCATTGCTTTAAAGGCCATTAATATGCCAGGGATTCTAAATCAATAATTAGCCCAGACTTCTCTCGTGAGCTCCTGGGTTCTGTGTCTGACTTAACAGCTCCACCTGGATGTCGTGTAGATAACTCAGACCTGAGCATGCCCGGAATAGCATGTCCCAAACAGCTCTGCCTCGGCTTTGGTTGACCGCTCGTGAGACTCTGCTCACTTGAGAAGCATGGGAGTCGTTACAGACATTCATTTTTCCCTCTCACACTTCCAGCCCATGGTGATGGCCTTCTGATTCGACTTCATGAATATTTCTAAGGTCACTTTGAGACACTGGTAGCTTCCTCACTGGTCTCCCTGACACCACTCTTGCTTCTGTACCTCAGCAATTCTCATAGTGCCAGAAGAGCTTATTTGTAAATTGCATCATCTCTTCCTGTACCTTAGGATAAAGTCATATTCTTAATTTGGTCTACAAATCCTTCATAAACTCCTCTCTGCCTGTTTCCCAAACTCACCTTTTGCTGTTACTCACTTCGCCTCGGCCATGTGCTTCGTTCAGGCCCTCGGTGAGCCTTCTGCCCATGAGCTTCTGCCCTCCCTCACCCGTCATCCTGCCTTCATGCTCACCTCCTGTCTGTCATCCTCAGACCTCTGCTTATGTCCCTGCTTGCGGAGCCCTTCCTGATCACCTGGTCAAGATTTTTATTTCTTGTCGCATTGTATGTTCTTCACAGTACTCCCCTGCCATTGAAGTGTAATTATATAGTTACTTGTTCTTACTTTTAAAATATCTTCCACCATCTTCCCACCACAAGGACAGTGGCTATATCTGTTTCATGATTCAGGTCCCAGAGACTGCAATGTAGACACTGCATAAGTAAATAAATATTTTTAATTAATTACCAATTTATTTCTTTTTTTGAGGTAGGGTCTCACTCTAGCCCAGGCTGACCTGGAATTCACTATGTAGTCTCAGGGTGGCCTCAAACTCATGGCAATCCTCCTCCCTCTGCCTCCCAAGTGCTGGGATTAAAAGCGTGCACCACCACACCTGACAATTACCAATTTCAATAATGGTAGATCATTCTTTTAAAAATTTATTTTTATTTATTTATTTATGTTGGTTTTGTGAGGAAGAGTCTCCCTCTAGTCCTGGCTGGCCTGGAACTCACAGCGATCCTCCTATCTTGGCCTCTCCAGTACTGGGATTAAAGGCTTGCCACCATGCCTAGCTAAGATAAATCATTCTTTTTCAAGGTGGGGTCTCACTATAGTCCAGGCTGACCTGGAATTCACTATGTAGTCTCAGGGTAGGCTTGAACTCACAGCGATCCACGTACCTCTGCCTCCCGAGTGCTGGGACTAAAGGTGTGCGCCACCACACCTGGGCATAAGTCATTCTTTATGTCAGCCTCCATACTGAGTGCTAGCAGAATGAAAAAGCAAAATATAATGCTTGCCTTCAAGGACACTAAAGAAACAGAGAAGTAACAAGAATATTACAGTGTAGCATGTAAGGGTCAGGATAGAGGAAATACAGAATGTTGAGGGACACAGGTCAAACACCTAACCCAGACTTTGGGAAGTCAAGGAAGGCCTTCCTAAAGGGAGTGACATTTATGTAAAAGATAAGTAGGCTGGATGTGGTGCCTCACGCCTTTCGAGGTCAGCCTGAAACTACATAGTGAATTCCAGGTCAGCCTGGGTTAGAATGAGACCCTACTTCACCAAACCAAAACAAAACAAAACAAAAAGGTATCAATTAGCCATCAGCTAGACAAAGGGGTGGGAAAATGATCTCAAACAAGGGAGCAGAATGTGTGGCTGCCCAGAAACAAAGTGTGTGCATCAGTGAGACAGATCATAGAGTTATGAGACATAAGTTGAGACATTGCTAAATTTTATTGGCCAGTTTAAGAACTTTGTCCTCTGGATAATGGAGAAATCTTGGAGAATTCTAAAAGGGATTAGTGAGCTGGGCGTAGTGGTGCACGCCTTTAATCCCAGCACTCAGGAGGCAGAGGTAGGAGAATCACTGAGAATTTGAGGCCACCCTGAGACCAAATAGTGAATTCCAGGTCAGCCTGGGCTAGAGTGAGCTTGTACCTCAAAAAACCAAAAGAAAAAAGAAAAAAAAAAAAGAAAAAAGAAAAGAAAAGAAAAGAAGAAGACTGCCTCTCAAGTGCTGGGATTAAAGGTGTGTGCCACCACACCTGGCAAAATCTGTGGTTTAGAAAACTCATTCTGGCTGCAAGGAGTGTCGATGGGAAGACACAGGTGCAAGATAGGGGGTATTTTTGCATGTCAGGAGAGAACTGAGGGTGGCCTGAGATGGGGGTGCAGCGTTGGAGTTAATGAGAAGGGGAGAAGGTTTTTGGAAGGCAACACAGACCTTTGTACTGATTGGGGTGGGAATGAGAGTGACGTGAGGTGGTTGTTAGGATGAGGGTCAGGGCATAGGGACAGGCTCTGTGGTAGTCAGAGGAGAAGCATTGCCTAGACAGACTCTTGGAGGAGAAGTGGGAGAGCCTGAGGGGATGAAGAATGGGGTGTCAGTGAAAATGGACATCTGTACCATGTACTGGCACTTGACATGCATGTTTTTGTTTTATGCGGGCGCTGAGGATTGAACTCACAGTCTCATGCTTTTGCAGCAAACACACTGATCTGTCTCGTCAGTCATGCATGTTTTCAGAGTCTCAAAACAACCATTTGAGGTAGGGATTAATGTCTGCATGATTACAGATTAGGAAACAGGCTCAGGGATGACAGGAATTGTCCAAGGTCACATAGCTGATGAGGGAGAGGCTGTGCCTGCTTTGAATCCCAGTCTAACCCCAAATTTGAGCTCTGAAACAGCCCCATGCCCTGTTCCTTCCAGTCGCCACCCTGTCCTGCCCCTGGGAGGGGAGAAGGGGCCGCATTTCTCGGCATGAGATCACATGAGGAGGAGGGGCTGTGTACACTGCTGCTGACCACTTCTTTGTACACAGGCTGGTGTGAGTGGTGGGAACCATCTGTGGTCACCATGGCGAAGAGGGAGGACAGCCCCGGCCCAGAGGTGCAGCCCATGGACAAGCAGTTCCTGGTGTGTAGCATCTGCCTGGATCGGTACCGGTGCCCCAAGGTTCTGCCTTGCCTACATACCTTCTGTGAGAGGTGAGAGGGGCTGTGAGGGAGGTGTGACAACCCTGCACGTCTTCCTAAGAGGGACGTACTTGTGCAAACCTGTAATAAGTAAGGGAAGTATACATACTTGGGGGTAAGTGAACCCCCAACCCGACAAGATAAATGCTTAGTTGCAAGAATCTGTGAGAGGACCAGGAGGCAACCTCTCCTAACCTCTAGGCTTCCATCTATTCTTCATTCCTTCATTTTGTGAGTGTTTGTTATTGAGCAACTGCTGCATGCCACACTCTGTCCCAGTCATTAGTATGCAGTGATGAACAGAGGCATGATCTTCACTTTTGGAGAGCTTACGGTACAGTGAAGGAGCTGGTCGTCAGTCACCTAGCCTGAGCATAGGTAAACATACTGTCCTCTTGGTAAGAGCTGCCGATAGAGTGCTGAGCTCTGAGAGTTTAGCAGATGTGATCAGTTAGGGTTTGGAGAATCAGGGAAGGCTTCTGTGAGCCGCATTCCTGAGGATGAGCAGGAATTGTGTCAGTAAAGAGAGTTCAAGAGCACTCTAAACAGGGGGAAAACACGAAAGGCCATGTGGCCTGAGGGGCATGTGGTGGGTAAGGGACCCTAGAAGAAGCCCTGTGTGGCTGGAGCAGAGGGAGTCTCACTGCAAGTGGTCTGGGGTGAACCTGGGCAGGGGGATGGGCATGGCAGGGCTGTTAGGAGAGAATTACATCTGACTGTGAGGAACACATGAAGCCCATATACAGAGCTTTCTGCCTGATCACACCTGTATGCTTTCTCTCTCTCTCTCTCTCTCTTTCTCTCTCTTTCACACACACACACACATATACAAACTATTAAAAAGTATTTTTATTGTGAACAGAAAGAGACAATGAGAATGAGGGCTCCAGGGCTCTTGCTGCTGCAGATGAACTCCAGATACGTGTACTACTTTATACATCTGACTTGACATGGATTCTGGGGAATTGAACCCAGACTGGCAGGGTTTGCAAGCAAGTGCCTTTAACTGCTGAGTCATCTTCCCAAACATATATTAACTTTAAAAAAATATATATTTATAATTTATTTTATTTTATTTATTTGAGAGAAAAAAAAAGGGAGGCAGAGAGAGAGTGGGTGTGCCAGGGCCTTCAGCCGCTGCACATGAACATCAGACACGTGTACTTTATTGTGCATCTGGCTTACGTGGGTCCTGGGGAATTGAACCTGTGTCCTTTGGATTTGCAGGCACGCACCTTAACCACTAAGCAATCTCTCCAGCCCTATATTAACTTTTTGACAGTTTCCATATATGTACATAATGTATTTTTGTTTGTTTGTTTTCAAGGTAGGGTCTCACTGTAGCCCAGGCCTCAAACTCATAGCTATCCTTCTATCTCAGCCTCCAGAGTGCTAGGATTAAAGGTGTGTGCCACCATGCCCGACTACATAATGCAATTTGATATAATATTCTCTTACTACTTTCTTTTGCCTCCCTTCCCCTGTCCCCTTTCCACTGACTCCTTTCTTCTTGTTTTTTTTTTTTTTTTTTTTTTTTTTTTAAATATTGTTACCTTTTTGCAAGGTGAGAGAAAGAGGGAGGGATGGGGGAGAATGGGTACACCAGGGCCTCTAGCCACTGAAAATTAACTCCAGATACATGCATCACTTTGTGTATCTGGCTTTACATAGTGTTGCAGTTAGGTTCACATTGCTGGTAGAAATCACCCAACCAAGAGCAGCTTGTGGGAAAAAGAGGTTTATTTTGGCTCAAGGGGAAGCTCCATGATGGCAAGAGAAAATAATGGCATGAGCAGAGGGTGGACATCACCCCTTGGCCCACATAAGGTGGACAACAGGAACTGGAGAGTGTGCCAAACACTGGCATGGGGAAATTGGCTATAACACCCATAAGCCCGCCCCCAACAATACACTCCCTCCAGGAGGCTTTAATTTCCAATTGCCATCAGCTGGGGAACCTAGCATCCGGAACACCTAAGTTTATAGGGGATACCTGAATCAAACCACCACACATGGGTACTGGGGAATCGAACCCAGGTCATTAGACATTGCAGGCAAGCACCTTAACTGCTGAGCCATCTCTGCAGCCCTTCTGTTTTCCTTCAAACTAGCCCCTCTTCCATTTTGATATAAATTTTCTCCTCTTCCACCATCCATGACAACATGTTGATAGGCCTAATATCATGCAGATTTTATGCAGGTAACCACAGCCACTGTGAAGTCATGAATGTAACTGCCACCTCAGGCCCAGAAGACAGCATTCCAGAGCACTCCGCCTCATCTTTTGGCATGCACATTCTTTTTATTATTATTTATTTATTTGAGAGAGAGGGAGAGGGAGAGAGAGAGAGAGAGAGACAAAGAATGGGTGTGCCAGAGCCTCCACCCACTGCAAACGAACTCCAGATGCATATGCCACTTTGCACATCTGGCTCACATGGGTCCTGAGGAATAGAACCTGGGTTCTTTGGCTTTGTAGGCAAGCGCCTTAACTGCTAAGCCATCCCTCCAGCTCTGCACTCACTTTCTTCTCACCACCCCTTCTACAGTGTGCCTGAGCCCTGGAAGGTGCGCTAGAGATGTCTCGTTTATGGCTGAGCACTCAGCTGTCACTCCTTCGCACTTTGGCGAGAGTTGAGTCTCCCCAGTAGTCAGTACCATCTGCACAAAGAAGCTTCTCTGATCAAAAGTGAGAGCAGCACTAGTCTGTGGGGATAAACCTAAATACTTGGGGGACAATTTGATGGGCATAACATATCCATTTAGCTAATATTTTGACAGTACCCTCTCTCTGGCCCCATCTCATGGCTGTCTTGGAAGTTTTTTTCCCTGGTTCTCATCATGACCTCCACCCAGGCCTTCCCTCTGCCTCCTGCCTTCACTCAGCATGACTCTGTGCATGGACAATACCTCCATGCCAGCCCTGTCCCTTAGGGTCCTAGTCCACTGCCCTTTCCCTTTCATCAGTGGGCAAAGGACTCAGCCTTCCTGCCCATTCAAGTTCTTCCATCCACCTGGGGACTTCATTACTGAGCCTCGCCACCCTCTACTACTCCTCAGTAACACTCTCCTAACCTTCACCTTCGACTTGTCATCACCTGGAAAAAAAGCACTTTTTCTGTGGTTCTAATCTCAAGTCTTTCCCTTCTGGCTCCCAGTACCCCACTGCAGCTCCACCTCTCTTGACTCACCATAAAGCCAGGCCCCTCAGTCGCCCCCTTTCCTTCCAGTCTCCAACTCCGTTTTGGCTAACCACCAGCTTCCCTCACTCCTCTGTCCTGTGCTGAGCTGTAGAAGCTTAGGGCAGCGTCAAGCTGTCACTGGATGTCTCTGCACTTTCTCATGTGTCAGGTCACTGCGTGCACCTTCAGAACATCAGTGCCCGAGGAGTGGTGGTTACAGTAATTACCATGTGCTGACAGACTTAACTGCTAGCCAGGGGCGGTCTAAGTGATTCATGTTATTGACATACTTAATCTTCACAGCAGATAAGTTAGTTTCCCCATTTCAGAGAGGATAAAACTAAGGTTCAGAGCAAACTTGGAAGTCTTCCCAAGGCTGCACAAGACGACAATAGCTGAGGGCCAGATGCAGGTTAGAGAAAAGACAGACATGTGCAGACCTTAAGAAATAAACAGGGTCTAGGGAGACAGCTCAGTAAAGTGTTTGCTTTGCAAGCATGTGGACTTGACTTCAATCCCCATGTAAATTTCCGGGCATGGTGGTGTATGCCTGGAATCCTTGTACTGGTGAGGCAGAGACAGGACAACCCCTGGGGCTCACTGGCCAGCCAGATCTGGCCTGACTGGCAAGCTCCAGGCCAGTGAGAGGCGGTCTCAGAAAGAAAGTGGACAGTTACCTTAGGATGATACCCAAGGTTTCCCTCTGGTCTCCATACGCCCATGTGTAGAAAAATAAAATAAAAAATTTAAGAAGTCAGTGGGATATGTTTGGAGACCAAAAGAGAAGCCAGTATATGTAGATAAATGAGGAGGAAACTGGGAGGAGGCAGAGTCACTGTATAGTCCAGGTTGGCCTTGAACTTGTGATTCTCCTGCCTTGACCTCTCATGTGCTAGATTATAAGTCTGTGCCACCATGTCTTGCTTTAGTTCATTTTTAAAAATTAAATTCTGTATTAGCTTACAAATAAATAGGTTTCATTATGGTGTTTTCATACAGTGTTTTTGTTTCCCTTTTATCCTCTTTTCCCCTCTACCCTCCTTCCTTCCTTCCTTCTCTCCCTTCCTTCTCTCCCTCCCTCCCTCCTTCCCTCTTTACATCTCTCCCCCTTCCTCTCTCTCTTTTTCTCTCATTCATTCATTCATTCATTCATTGTATGGAAAGTGAATTATAGAGGAGCAAGAGGCAAGTCAGGAAATTATTGTAAGTCAGTGACATTCAGCAAATAGGAAGGAGGTATTGAACAGTTGCAAAATGCATGGCAGGATTAGTGCTAGAAAAGTGAGCTGGGAAGAGAGCTATAGGGGACAGATTTTAGAGTTGAAGAAGTGACAGTTGATGTGGTGTGGGTGGTGGTGAGCACAGGAGTGGACAGCTGAAGTGACGCGGAGGAAAAGTTCTTTGGCAGTGAGGAAGGCAGAGAATGAAGAAATCGCTATGGTGATGGGTCATCTGGTAGATGTCAGAGCCACTGAGGCTGATGGCAGAACGGGTGTGGGGAGGGCGGTAGAAGAAGTGAGTCAGGAGAGAGAGACTCTGCAAATGGCAGAGTGACTGTTAGGTCAGTGGAGACTATAACAAGAACAAGGGTGGCGTAGACAGAGACAAGAGCTTCAAAGGACTTGCAGACAAATAGAATGTTTCAGTTGGGAAGAGTGAGGACCGCACCTTCTGGCCCTAAGGAATGTGGAACATGAAACAAAAACCACTCTCTACTTTAGGGAACTGCAAGGAAAAGTAGGTCACCATGAAACAAGTTAATATTTGTAAAGCACTTAAAATCGTGCCTGGCATGTAATGGTTGTTAAATTCTAATTAAGAACAAAAGGTATAGGGAAGATTAAGAGAAGAGATTGAGGATATGGAAGAGTTTGTACCATGCTGGTCTTCCCTCCACAAATTCGTGATCTGCAGACACACTACCTTCATTTTGATGTCTGTGTCTAGTAAGCATCCCCCGCCTTCCCTCCAGTGACTAATCCCAGCCACCAGCCCTCTCCACTCCTCCTCCTTCACTCTGTGGCTGATCCTGCCCGAGGCACCCTCTTTCCGACTTTGCCCTCTGCATCCACCTCTCCTGCCTGCCTTCCTCCATCAGAGGAAGGCGTCCATAGCTCCTCTTCAGGCTAGAAAGGCTGGTCTCAAAACTTGGTTTTCTTGTCTCCCACATCTCTTTCCCTACTGCTTCCTTCTCAACTTATAAACATACTCAGAATTCCTATTACAAGTGTACTGGGGATGTGGTTCAGTGGGAGACTGAGTTCTGCCTGAAGCACTGCAAAAATAAATAAAGCATCCCATTACAAACACGTGTGTGTGTGTGTGTGTCTGTGTATTATACACACACACACACACACACACACACACACACCCCTGTCTTATCCTCCAGCACCATCCAGTTCCTCCACCCTGTTGCCACCCATCACTCAACCTCCCCTTCACTCTTCAACTTGCATCAGTCAGCTTTGATTCCCCCATTCGGAGAAATGTACCTTTGCCAAATTCAGTGGGCACTTTGACTTCTCAGCCATTTCCCACCCGGGTGAGTCATTCCCTCCTTGGCACTCACTTTGCTGCCCCAACACTGTCAGTCCTCTGTGCTCATCCCCTTGCTCTCCCTGTTCCCATTGCTGAATCCTCTGTCCCTCTCTATTGTCACCATCTATACCTTCTTAGCTGATCTCACCCTCTCGCTGACTGGTGGAGCCATCTGAATATTGATGCCCCCATCTCTGTCTCTAACCTGCTCCCTTCTTAGCTGCCCAGTAGTGCTCTCTACTGGGTGTTCAACTGTAAGACGGAATTTTCCTGTAAGTTGCTCCTGGGTTTCTCGTTTTAGTGAACGTAACCATTATTCCCTCAGGTATCTAAGCTAGGAAGCCAGGAGCCAGCCAAGACTGGTCTCTCTCATTCTCTTACTCTTCATACCTAATGCTTCCCTCCCTCCTTCCTCTTCTTCTTTCTCCTCCTTCTCTTCCTCCTTCCCCCTCCTCCTCCTCTTCTCTCTCTCCCTCCCCCTTGTCTCTCTGAGGCAGGGTCTTGTGTAGCTCCTTCTGGCTTTGAGCTGGCTGTGTAGCTGAGGATGTCACCATGAACAACTTCTCTTCCTGCTTCCAATGCCCAAGTGCTGGGATTATGGACGTGTGCCACCACACCTGCTTTGTTTTTATTGTTTGGATTTTTGAAACAAGGTTTCAGTATGTAGCCCAAGCTGGCCTTAAAAATGAGTTAGTCCTGCTACCTCAGCCTCTGGAGTGCTGAAATAATAGGCTTGTGCCACCATGCCCAGCTGTTTTTCTTTCTTTCTTTTTTTATTAGTTATTTACTGAATGTGTATACAGTCATGTTGGTACCATTGTTAGCCTCATCCCTGTCCTCCCCCCTCCAGAGGGACCCTCCTCGTTGGGGAATATGGTTTGTGCATTGTGGGGTTAGCCATCACTTATGGGGGAGAGGTCTCTGTGTATAATGACCCAACATGTGGCTCTAACATTTTTTCTTCCCCTCTTTCACAAATTTCTCCTTGTTGGGTTCGTTTTAGGTCTACTTCAGTGATGAGGTCTTGGGAGCCTCTGTGTCTCTGGATATCTGGTTTGGTAGGAGTTGATTGATCTCTGTGTCTATCTCCTTCCCTCTTGTGCTGGTACCAGGTTTACCAAGAAAACAGCACCCTTGCTCATTTCTCCAATTATTCATGGTTTCAGCTGGGGCCCTGGTGAGGCGCGATGGGCTGCTCTCTCCTCAGGCTCTCCATCCATTTGAAAAAGAGAAGCAAATTCTCCAACCAAGAGTGAAGTCAGCACCAGATAAATGGGATAACCATTGTTATTTTATAAAGAATTTAATAGGTATAGGCCCTCTTGTAGCCCATGATTAGTGGGAGCTTGATAATGGAGAGTGGGCTCATTTTTTGGATATGGTTCTGACTTGTTTCCCAGCTCCAGCTATGGGTTCCATTCTACTGAGCAGATCAGTTAGCCACGTCAAGAGCAGTTGGTTACCCACCGTGGCTGTGCGCCACGATTGCACTTGTGTGAGCATCGCATCAGGTTGATTGCTGCTGAGGCGAGCTGTCTTCTTAATTTCTTTCTTTCTTTTTTATTTCTCCCCCCCCCCCTTTGGTGTTTCTAGTCCTCTAGTACAGGCTGACCTGGAATTAGTCTCAGGCTGGCCTAGAACTCACAGTGATCCTCGTACTTCAGCCTCCACAGTACTGGTATTAAAGGCATGTACCACCATACTTGGCCATTTTTAAAAAAATCTTTTTAGGGCTGGAGAGATGGCTTAGCATTTAAGGCCCTTGCCTACAAAGCCAAAGGATCCAGGTTTGATTCCTCAGGACCCATGTAAGCCAGATGCACAAGGTGGCACATGCGTCTGGCATTCGTTTGCATTTGTTTGCTGGAGGTCCTGGTAGGCTCATTCTGTCTCTATCTGGTTCTTTCTCTCCCCCCCCTTTCCAATAAATAAATAAATAAAATAAAATATATCTTTAAAATCTTTTTAATTTTGATCATAATTCCCTCCCATCATCATCAGCAGCATTATTTTGTACTCCATCATTCATGATGACATGGTGATGGGCCCAGTATTATTCAGGTCTTGTGCAGGCTAATGACAGCCACTGTGGGGTCATGTGTCTGGAAGACAGCATTCCAGAGCACTCCCCCCTATCCTCTGACTCAACATTTTTTTCCCACTGCCTTTTCTGCAGTGGTCTCTGAGCCTTGGAGGGTATGATCCAGCATATTTCTTTTTTGTTGTTGTGTTGGTTTTGTTTTTTCGAGGTAGGGTCTCACTCTAGCCCAGGCTGACCTGGAATTCACTAGGTAGTCTCAGGGTGGCCTTGAAATCACGGTGATTCTTCTACCTCTGCCTCCTGAGTGCTGGGATTAAAGGCGTGCGCCACCACGCCCGGCTTCAGTATATTTCTTAAATACAAATTTGTTCCCACTTATACCCTACATTGCCACTGCCTGAAACTAGTCTGCCTCACCTCTTACCTCGATTCTTTTTTTGGGGGGGGTTCGAGGTAGGGCCTCACTCTAGTCCAGGCTGACCTGGAACTCACTATGTAGTATCAGGGTGGCCTTACACTCACTGCGATCCTCCTACCTCTGCCTCCCGAGTGCTGGGATTAAAGGTGTGCGCTACCACACCCGGCTTTACTTCAATTCTTGTAAGACGATATTGGTTAGGCAAATGCTTGCTTGGCATTTAAGTCCAGACCCCAGTGCCCACTAGCTTGGTCACTTTGGACCACTTTCCCTTTGTAGGCCACTTCATGCAAAGTGCAAAGTCTAGGACCTGCACATGGGTACTTAGTAATGGTAACTGATATTCCCATTTCCCTGTCTGCACTCTTGTCTCCGGCAAATACACCCTCCACCTGAGGTGGCAAGGAGCTTGATGAAATGGAAACCTGCCTGTGCCACCCTCTGGCTGCCTGTTGCTGCTGGGATCCTCCACCATGCTGCTTGTTCTCTGTCCACTATGCTTCTTGTTCTCTATCTGCTGTGCTCCCTGTTCTCCATCCACTGTGCTCCCTGTTCTCCTTGTTCTCTATCCACTGTGCTCCGTGTTCTCTATCCGTTGTGCTCTGTGTTCTCTATCCGCCGTGCTGCTTGTTCTCTATCCGCCATGCTCCCTTTTCTCTATCTGCTGTGCTCCCTGTTCTCCTTGTTCTCTATCCGCCGTGCTCCTTGTTCTTCATCCGCCGTGCTCCCTGTTCTCCATCCGCCGTGCTCCCTGTTCTCTATCTGCTGTGCTCCCTGTTCTCTATCCGCCATGCTCCTTGTTCTCTATCCGCCATGCTCCCTTTTCTCTATCCGCTGTGCTCCCTGTTCTCCTTGTTCTCTATCCGCCGTGCTCCTTGTTCTCCATCCTCCGTGCTCCCTTTTCTCTATCCGCTGTGCTCCCTGTTCTCCTTGTTCTCTATCCGCCGTGCTCCTTGTTCTCCATCCTCCGTGCTCCCTTTTCTCTATCCGCTGTGCTCCCTGTTCTCCTTGTTCTCTATCCGCCGTGCTCCCTGTTCTCTATCTGCTGTGCTCCCTGTTCTCCTTGTTCTCCATCCGCCGTGCTCCCTGTTCTCTATCTGCTGTGCTCCCTGTTCTCCTTGTTCTCTATCCGCTGTGCTCCCTGTTCTCCTTGTTCTCCATCCGCCGTGCTCCCTGTTCTCTATCTGCTGTGCTCCCTGTTCTCTATCCGCCATGCTCCTTGTTCTCTATCCGCTGTGCTCCCTGTTCTCCTTGTTCTCTATCCGCCATGCTCCCTTTTCTCTATCCGCTGTGCTCCCTGTTCTCCTTGTTCTCTATCCGCTGTGCTCCCTTTTCTCTATCCGCTGTGCTCCCTGTTCTCCTTGTTCTCTATCCGCTGTGCTCCCTGTTCTCCTTGTTCTCTATCCGCTGTGCTCCCTGTTCTCCTTGTTCTCTATCCGCCGTGCTCCTTGTTCTCCATCCTCCGTGCTCCCTTTTCTCTATCCGCCGTGCTCCCTGTTCTCCTTGTTCTCTATCAACTGTGCTCCCTGTTCTCTATCCGCCGTGCTCCTTGTTCTCTATCCGCCATGCTCCCTTTTCTCTATCCGCCGTGCTCCCTTTTCTCTATCCGCTGTGCTCCCTGTTCTCCTTGTTCTCTATCCACCGTGCTCCTTGTTCTCTATCCGCTGTGCTCCCTTTTCTCTATCCGCCATGCTCCCTGTTCTCTATCCGCTGTGCTCCCTGTTCTCTATCCACCATGCTCCCTGTTCTCTGTCCGCCATGCTCCTTGTTCACTATCTGCATTTCTTGCCTTGGATTCTGTCTCCAGACATGTCAGACTGCTTCTAGTTCTCTGTCCACACTGTGTTGCCTTCTGTGAACAACACTCTACCCCGCACCTTTCTCTGCTCAGCCTACCACATGTCTCTGACCTTCTTCTCCACCCGCCTGAGTCAGAGACACTTCCTCATGCCCCTGAGTATTGTGGTCCTTGTATCAGTGATAAGGCATACTAGTAGTGATAAGGAGTACTAGTAGCCTACCCTGACAGGTGCCTGGGAGGGCCAGGCATTTAACATTTACTCCTCCTTACATGTAAGCAGTCCTTTATGTTTAATTCTCTCAACTCTGCACTGTCTCCATCTTACAAGGGAAGAGGTTTTGGTTCATGAATACTTCCAGGGATCACACAGAATGATAGGTCCGTGACCAGGGAGTTGAACCCAGGCACCCTAGCTCCAAGATCCATGCCCTTGATCCTTACTTACGCTGTTCACTTTTCTAAATTCTCTATTTCTATGTCTTTTTTTCTTCCTCTCTGAAGATAAGCTATTTTAAGGGCTGGCACTGTGCTTTATTTTTTATCCTCAGAGCTTGGCACAAATTTGACAAGAACAGGCAGTCAGTAAATGTTTAATGAGTTAAAGGGGACAGGTAGGGGGATGGGGCTTGTTACATATTTTCTTAAGGCGGTTTTGTAAACACTGTGAAAGGTGAGCCTGTGTTTGTGCCCACTGAGGAATGCAGGCATGTCTGTTCTGAGAGGCCAGGGATGTGTTTCTATTCAGTCATCAGAGGCTCTTAACACCATCTGGGTATAAAGGGTATGTGTACCAGAGAGCTTTCAAAGGAAGTATAATGGCACACCTGTAAAGAAGGGGTTTTGTGGGCTAAAGAAATGGCTAAGCAGTTCAGGCACTGCCTTGCAAAGCCTAAGGACCCAGGTTTGATTCCCTAGTGCAACAAAAGCCAAAAGCACAAGGTGGTGCATGTGTCTAGAGTTGAGTTGTAGTGGCTAGAAGCCCTGGTGCACCCATTCTCTCTCTGTCTATCCCCCTTTCTCTCTCTTTGTCTCTCAAATAATAATTTTTTTTTAAAAAAACTTTTTTTTTTAAAAAAAGAAGGGGTTGTGAGCTGGAGAGATGGCTTAGCAGTTAAGGTGCTTGCCTGCAAAGCCTAAGGACCCATGTTTGACTCTCAAGGTCCCACATAAGCCAGACCCACAAAGGTGAGGCAAGTGCAAGGTCATACATGCCCACTAGATGGCACAAGCATCTTGAGTTTGATTGCAGTGGCTGAGGCCCTGGTGTGCTAATTCATTCTCTGTCTCTAAAATTAAAAAAAGAAAAAAAAGAAGGGATTTGTTACCAATAGGGGACAGGGCTCTTGTTTCCCATTTTTGACACTCCCATCTCCTGGCCAGATGTCTCCAAAACTACATCCCTGCCCAGAGCCTAACGCTGTCCTGTCCAGTGTGCCGGCAGACGTCCATCCTTCCGGAGCAGGGCGTCTCAGCCCTGCAGAACAACTTCTTCATCAGCAGCCTCATGGAGGCCATGCAGCAGGCACCCGAGGGGGCCCACGACCCCGAGGACCCCCATCCCCTCAGCGCAGTGGCTGGCCGCCCTCTCTCCTGCCCCAACCATGAAGGCAAGGTGGGCCCAAGCGAGGCCCAGTGAGGCCAGGACTTGGGGTGGGAGGAGAAGGAAAGACGGGGCGGGACGAGGGGCAGGTGTTCTCTGGGAGAAAGGAGGGCAGAGGCGGAGGGGAGGTGTCAGAGAAGTGGAGCATCGGGGCTGTGGCCTCATGGGAGCCCTTGTCCCGCCAGACGATGGAGTTTTACTGCGAGGCCTGTGAGACTGCCATGTGCGGGGAGTGCCGCGCGGGGGAGCACCGCGAGCATGGCACGGTGCTCCTGCGGGATGTCGTGGAGCAGCACAAGGCGGCCCTGCAGCGCCAGCTCGAGGCTGTGCGTGGCCGGTAGGCACTGGGTGGGGTCCTGGGCCAGCGAGGCAGTAGGATGCTGTCTCAGTAGGTGCAGGACAGGAGCTTCAGGCAGAAGAGGGGAGGGTAGCAGTAGGGAAGGACAGACATAGAAGTCCCAAGCAAGGGATCTCCCAGGGCAGCGGTGAGGGTCTCCGGGGGAGAAGGGCTGGTGTGGCGAAGGCCTGCTCCAGCAACCCTGGTATGAGGTGTCTTCCTGATCAGATTGCCACAGCTGTCTGCAGCCATTGCCTTAGTCGGGGGCATCAGCCAGCAGCTTCAAGAGCGCAAGGCAGAGGCCCTGGCCCAGATCAGCGCAGCCTTCGAGGACCTGGAGCAAGCTCTGCAGCAGCGTAAGCAGGCCCTGGTCAGCGACCTGGAGAGCGTCTGTGGGGCCAAACAGAAGGTGCGTCCTTCCCCCTTCCCATGCATGGCCTCACAGACCATCTGACCGCCTCCATCGCTTCCGCATCAGCGTTTCCTTTTTTTTCTCTGCCCTGACGTGGTCAGTGGTTGCTATGGCCATCCATCTCCCTTATCCACACGTCCTCCTTGGATTTCTTTCCTGTCTTGGCTCTGTGTGCTAGCTCATCAGAAATCACAGGCTTCCTCCTTGCCCTCCTGTTCAACAGGTCTTACAGACCCAACTAGACACCCTGCGCCAAGGCCAGGAGCACATCGGCAGCAGCTGCAGCTTCGCGGAGCAGGCGCTGCGCCTGGGCTCTGCCCCTGAGGTGTTGCTAGGTACGAAAGCACATGCGGGAGAGGCTGGCTGCGCTGGCAGCTCAGGCTTTCCCGGAAAGGCCCCACGAGAACGCGCAGCTGGAACTGGTCCTCGAGATAGATGGGTTGCGGAGATCAGTGCTCAATCTGGGTGCCCTGCTCACCACCAGCGCCACGGCTCACGAGACGGTGGCCACGGGCGAGGGCCTGCGCCAGGCCCTGGTGGGCCAACCCGCTTCTCTCACGGTCACCACCAAAGACAAGGATGGGCGGCTGGTGCGCACGGGCAGCGCCGAGCTGCGCGCGGAGATCACCGGCCCGGATGGCGCGCGCCTCCCGGTTCCGGTGGTGGACCACAAGAATGGCACGTATGAGCTGGTGTACACGGCGCGCTCCGAGGGCGAGCTGCTGCTCTCCGTGCTGCTCTATGGACAGCCGGTGCGCGGCAGCCCTTTCCGGGTGCGTGCCCTGCGTCCTGGGGACTTGCCGCCTTCCCCGGATGATGTCAAGCGCCGAGTCAAATCTCCTGGGGGTCCCGGCAGCCACGTGCGCCAGAAGGCGGTGCGGAGACCCAGCTCCATGTACAGCACGGGTGGCAAACGGAAGGACAACCCAATTGAGGACGAACTCGTCTTCCGTGTTGGTACAGATGGCCTAGGGCCGAGCCAGATGGGGGGGCTGGCTCAGGCGGGGTGGGGAAGGAAGGGAGGGAAGCTCAGACCAGCCTCAGTGAATTCTTTGTCTTCCTTTCCTTACAGGCAGCCGTGGGAGGGAGAAGGGCGAATTCACCAATTTACAAGGAGTGTCCGCAGCTAGCAGCGGCCGCATAGTGGTAGCCGACAGCAACAACCAGTGTATCCAGGTAGGCCCCTTGTCGGTGCTCCCCCAATACCGAGAAAACCTCTTAACCACAGCGTCCTGAGAGTGTGGCAGGTCACTTCCTGGACTATGAAACCCAGAGACCATACCGTTGTGTAAAGAGCAGAGAATCCAAGTGTCCTCTGCTCCCACAGAGACCAAAACGGGGCCTAGGACCTTCAGTCAGTAGCCAAGGTTCCTGGGCTGGCATCCCTTTTCTCCCGGCTCCTGCTCGAGGCACGTGAGCTCCTGTGATCCAAGGTGGGCTCATGCCTTCCTCCTCCCCTCCTCATCAGCCACCTCCTGGCTGGCCTGCTTTCTCCTGAGTGGTCAGGGTGCAAGTCTGCTATGGCCTGCTCTCTCTCAGCATACCAGCCTGGCTCCAGAGTGTACCTTATCTGTCTGGAGTCTCTGCAATCATCTGTTTGGCTAGACAGTTAAATGGGAGTAACCTGACCAAAGCAAGTGCCCTTCAGTGCCTCTCACAGCTCACGTAGGCGTCGGCTGGCCGCAGTCAGTGTTCATGATCTCTGCTGTGCTGCCAGCTCCTTTTCAAAACCAAGAGACCCGGCTCTTCCTCTCTCCCCGCCCTTGCGGTAAGCCCAGAGCCCATCTAGTACAGTGGGCATCCGCATGGTAAGC
The DNA here is from genome assembly GCA_036346955.1 of Dipus sagitta. Classification (NCBI taxonomy): domain Eukaryota; kingdom Metazoa; phylum Chordata; class Mammalia; order Rodentia; family Dipodidae; genus Dipus; species Dipus sagitta. The sequence continues at coordinate 185,904,678 of CM070772.1, read as the reverse complement.
CGTGTAGCCATTCAGTGCTCAGGCTCTGAAACCAGACACCCGGCTTGAATCCTGGATCTCCTTGTGCTAACGAGTCATGTGACCTCTTTGAGCTGTAGTTAACTCATGTGTAAAATTAGGAAAAGCACACCTCAGGGTTGCAGGGAGTATTACATGTTGTAGTATACTATACCTGACACCTAGTAAACCTTCTAATGTTAGCTGTTGGCTAGGTAGAGACTGTAAACACAGGCAAGGAGGTGGGAAAGTGCTGGGGGAGGGGGATCGTTATCTAGTGAACCAGAAAGATCTCAGCAAGGATGTAGATAGCTTGCCATTAGGAAGTGAGGGTAGATGAGGTCAGATTGTAAATGATTGTGGAGGTGATCCTATGCACTTTTGATTTTGTCCTGTGAGATTAATGTGAACTTCTGTTCTTAGAAGCATGTTGTTGGGTAGCAACACCTTTCCCTGAAGATTCTTACTTTATCACACCTGTACATTTAAACTTTTAAACCTTGATTCAGTAACCTTGTCGTGAACCCTGTTTTACTAAGATCGTTTATCCTGGCCCCAATCCACTTAGCAGGCTAAAAGTGCCAAGAACTCTTCTGTGGCTAGATTCCCAAGCCTGGCCAGAACCCTTTACTCCTACCCTTTTCCTAAGGAGCACCCAAGAGGCCTGATGCAGCCCTTGGGCCCTGCTGGATAATGAAGAATGCTTGGGAGTTCAGTGTTGGTACAGGGGCTGTACTCAGGTACACCCACTCCTTTCCTCCCCATAAGCCAAAAACGTTTCCTAGCATGAAAGTTGAGACCTCAGACACCTTTCCTGTTGCGCACACACCTGGGTGTTCACACACACGCCCACACGCCCAGAACAGGTGCTGCTCTGTGCTCTTGGTGAGGGGCTGAGTTTGTCTGGTTCTCTTTGGGTGGAGAACTGAGAGGGAGGCCTGGCATAGCTCCTCTCTTCTCCAAACACCTGCTCTGTCTAGAATAGCCCTTGTTTCTACTCCTACCTCCACCTGATGTCATGGCTACCAGGAGCCTGGATTCCAACCGTCAGTGTTTGCTTTTCTGATTCTAGACTGCTCAGGGCTGTTGTGGGAGAGGACGTGATTCCCCTATTTAGTTCATGATACTTGGGGTTGCTTCTCCTTTGGATCCTTGGTGGAGGGTGTAACCTTGCTGATGGAGCATGCACACACACAAAATGGTGTGATTTTGATGAAGAATTTGACTTGTAAATATTCCAAAACTGTGTCATTGTCTCAGTCTAAAATTTCCTGTCAGCTTTTCTGTGAAAACATCATCCTCTTTTCCTTCAGGAAGATTGCTAAGCACTTTCTCCTCTGAACTTTCCTATTCTTTGCTATGACAGTTTTCAGACTTTTACTGGAATCGCCAGTTTGATTGGTTAGCTTGTTTTCATTTTTGCCTGTTGGTGTTTTGTTTTGTTTGCTCCCATCCTCAACCGAGATCTACTTAATACTATCATGGTAAAGGAAGAGATGTAAGGACCAATCTGGGACCCCAGCAGATTCTAGCAATGTTAAGGAAACAAATGTAGCAGCTTTTTCTGGGCACTCATGTCAAGGGAGAGAGAGGGATTGAGAAGAGCAGGACTTGGTGTGCTGGGTAGATGGTGTTGCCATGAAGGAGCAGGCCTGGGTATAAGTTGATGATTTCATTTTTGGCCATGTTGAATTTGAGACAGCCATGTCGCATGTATCTGAATGTTTGTGCTTGTCTGTGGTCGTACCACGCAGAATGCACCCGGTCTCGTCTGAATGTGTGTGTGCATCCTGTTCGGGTCTGAGATTGAACTGGGAATTCATTCATGTGTTGAATGTCTACTGGGCGCCCCAAGCTTTGCCAGTGCTGAAAATGCAGCAGCAAATGCAGTCCTATATGGGGCTTGTATTCCTAAAACTGGCCACAGGTACTTAGCTACAAAGTGACAGTTGCTATGAAAAGAGCCATAAAGTATAGATTATAGGGACCTGACTTTACATGTATACATTGATTTAAGGAAAGTGAGAGCTAGTCATCGAAAGGACTCTGGTCTTTTCTGAGATCTAAGTCAAAAACCCCAACCTTTCCTCTTGCCCTGTCTATCGCTCCTTTGAGTACTGGCCACAGTCCAAAGCATGTTTGCCCTGGCACTCTGGGCGTCCCCAGTTTTCTCTAAAATCTCCTTGGCTTTACTCAAAAATAAACAAGCAGACAAACTCTGAAGAAGTGACCCAGAAAGTCTAGGGAACCAGAAGTGGGTAGGAGTTGGCTAGGTGTGAGAGGGGTGGCGGGTGAGAGGACAAGAAGAGCAAGACTTTCCAAAGCCTTCTCAGTGCGGAGCCAGGTTCTGGACTGCGCTGGCAGGAGATGCCAGTGTGCTGTCCTCCTCTCTTCTCCCTTTCATCTTTTTTCAAAAATTGGTTTGCAAGACAGACAGACAGACAGGATGGGCATGCAAGGGCTTCCAGTTGCTGCAAATGAACTCCAGATATGTGTGCCACTTTGTGCACCTGGCTTTATGTGGGTACTGGGGTTTTGAACCTAGGTCATTAGGCTTTGCAGGCAAGTGCCTTAACCACTAGCCATCTCTCTAGCCCCTCCCTTGGCATCTGGAAAGTGCTGAACCCAGGTGCTGGCCATGGTGAGGGTTTGCTAGTCTATACCTGGAGGAAGTGAGGTGTTTTGGGTGGGACACGGCCAGGAAGCATAGACATGGGAGGCCCAGCCCAAGAGCAGGTCTAGAGCAAAGAGCAAGGCCAGGGTCCAGAACTGGAGCTCCCAAAGGCCTTTGGCTTTGTTTCATCCTGTGTCCCTTGAGCCTGTAACAAAACAGGGGACATTGAGAATTAGGCAGTGAGTAATGGTTTGGCTGTTAAGAAGCTAGAAGGCTTAGCTTAAGAAGGAAGGAGGATGTGCTTTTATGATGGAGAAATCTTAGCATCTTGGGCAGCTGAGGTGGAGGATGTGGAAGGGGAAATCGAAAGGTTCATTCTATGAGACGGAAGCTTAACTTGTCAGACCCATAAACCTGAATGGACTAATCCTTGTATAATTTCTCCTCTCTCACCTCCCCTTTTCCAGTCTGCTATGAAGTCCTGTTGAGTCTTCCTCCTATCTCTCTCAAATCTGTCTACTTCCCTCCAGCCTATTTTCTTGGTCCAAACCAGCATCATTTCTCACCTAGATTCCTGCTGCAGCCTTTGGCTGGCTTCCAGCCTGGACTGCTTGCTGCCAGTGCACATGTATAAAAGCAGATATGATCTTACCACTCCTGTGCCCAGAAATTTTCAGCAGCTCCTCATCACACCAGGATAATGCCTAACTCCTACAGCTCACCTGGGTGTTTGCTGCACTCCAGCCACACTGGCGAGGTCCTCAAACAATGCCCACGCTGGCCTCTGAGCCTTCCGCACGTTGTCCTGGCTGGTTCATCAGGTGGTATCCTTATTAGCCTGTTAGCTCAGATATCCCTGTCTCTTAGTGCCTTCCCTTACTGTTGCCTTAGCTCCTTTCATGTTTTCATAGTCTCCTTCACAAGTCTGCAGCTACCTATAAGGTAGCTGCCACATGATTCCTCTGTACCCCTGGCATGTGTCAGCAAGTGCTTGTTGAGTGACTGAGTAAATGGGATTCCACCTGGGATCCTGCTCCTTCCCTCTGTGCCCACGGTGTTCCCCTCCGCCCGCTCCCTCCCTTGCTCCTCTGCTCCAGGTTTTCTCCAATGAGGGCCAATTCAAATTCCGCTTTGGGGTCCGTGGGCGCTCACCGGGGCAGCTGCAGCGTCCCACAGGTGTGGCAGTGGACACCAATGGCGACATTATCGTGGCAGACTATGACAACCGTTGGGTCAGCATCTTCTCCCCTGAGGGCAAGTTCAAGGTGAGAGGCCTGTTGGCACTGCACTCTGAACCCCCGGTGACCAGTGACCACTCAGCTGACACGTTAGTGCCTCCTGGAGATCAGGGCCTAAAGTGGTCCATCAGCAGCCCAAGGCTCTGCTTTGATTCCAGGCCAGGACTTCCCCCCCTTGCTGTCAGGATAAAGCTCCTTATGTTATCTCTTCCTCTTCCTCCAGACCAAAATTGGAGCTGGTCGCCTCATGGGGCCCAAGGGAGTGGCTGTAGATAGGAATGGACATATCATTGTGGTCGACAACAAATCTTGCTGCGTCTTCACCTTCCAGCCCAATGGCAAGCTGGTTGGACGTTTTGGGGGCCGTGGGGCCACTGACCGCCACTTTGCAGGTATGGGAGGACAATAAGGTTCATGCTGATACTCAAGTTCTAGAGAATTCCCCTGGGTCCCCTATCTTTAAAGACTCCTTGTATATCTTGACCGCAGAGATCCCCCTTCCCAGTACCCTAATCCCATCATCCCAGATACAGTACATCTCAGCCCCAGACCCTGCCTATCCTAACACCACAGCTTTATCATTGAAGATACCTATCTCACTCAGTACCTCATCTCAATGCCCTAAAGACTGCTTCCTGTTTTCAGGGCCCCATTTTGTGGCTGTGAACAACAAGAATGAGATTGTAGTAACGGATTTCCATAACCATTCAGTGAAGGTCAGTGTCTCCCCTCCCTCCATGTCTAGTGTCCCAGTGTTCCTTCCTTTTCCACGAAATTCCTTTCTTCCTCACCTCCCCTCTGCCTCCTTGAGGTCATTCATTGAACCAATAAATATTTATGGCATGGCTACTTTGTCCCAGGCACTATGCTAGAAGCTGGGGATCACACGACGAACAAAGCAGACATATTCGCTGTCTTCTTGGTTATAGTCCACAAGGAAAGAGAAGGCACCAAGAATCACACTAAGCAGTAGATTCTGTCGTGGGGAGGTGCAGGGTACTGTGGGATGGGGAAAACAGAAGCATTTTTTTTTCTGGGACAAGACCAGAAGCACAAGTGGGAAGGCACTAGAAAGTAGAGAGGGAGAGAGTTTTAGCAGAGGACCCAGAAGAAGTCAGGAATGAGAGGCAGACAGCATGTCAGTGTGTTCTGAAAGCCATCAGTAGTTCAGAGCGGGCTGGAGGAGGAAAGTGGTGCAGTGAGGGTGAGGCCTGTGTATCCTGTGATGCGATGAGAGCTTGGGCCACAGCAAAGGTGTGACAGTATAGACTGTATTACGTGTACACACCTCCATTCACACACGCGTGACACGTACATACGTAAGTACATGTAGTACATACATATGCACATACATACAGATGTGAGACACAGCCAGGGTTGTGTTAAGCTTTTTGGCGGTCAAACAGAGAAGATGGTGGAGTCCGGAGTGATCTGTGCCAGCAGGGTGGTAGCCATCGCTGAAGCAGACACTGGGCACAGCTGCTTTCCCAGGGTGTGCCAGTGGGCTCGACATGTATGAGCTGGATGCTCAGTTAGGGCACAGGGTACACAGGTGTGAGCCCTGGAAAGGATTTGCAGACTAAGCTGCAGACCAAGGCTCCTCCTCCCTGGAGCTCTATCCGCCCCCCCCCCCCCTTCTCCAAGACCAGGCCCTCTGCCTGAGGCCAAGTCCCCAGTCCCCAGCCCCTCCCCCCGCCAGGTGTACAGTGCTGACGGAGAGTTCCTCTTCAAATTTGGCTCCCATGGCGAGGGCAACGGGCAGTTCAACGCCCCCACGGGAGTGGCGGTGGACTCCAATGGGAACATCATCGTGGCCGACTGGGGCAACAGCCGCATTCAGGTGAGTCAGTCCCAGGGGAGCTTGAGAGAAGCTTCTCGCTGAGCCTGGGTGCCCCTCCCCTAAACCTACCTGACGTTACCTTTACCTCCATTCTCCACTTCTTCCCCAGGTATTCGACAGCTCTGGCTCATTCCTGTCCTATATCAACACGTCTGCAGAGCCACTATATGGTCCACAGGGCTTGGCACTGACGTCGGATGGCCACGTAGTAGTGGCTGATGCTGGCAACCACTGCTTTAAGGCCTATCGTTACCTCCAGTAGCTGCACAGGGGCCCTGGCTGGCTTGTGGAGGGACGGACACGGGGGTGATTGGACAAGAGGGTCTGGCTGGGAGATGGACCAGACCTGGCAGCACTGAATGTGGGCTGTGGGCGTGGGTACGCCCAGTGCCCTCCCTTTCCTCCCCAATCCCACGGTTGCACTTTATTTATTCGGTTCTTGCTTTGATGACTGGGTGGGCCTGGACTGTGGTCCCAAGGATGTGTGCAGAGCTTCACCCTACCCCCTTTACACACCTCCCTTACCCCTCAGTCTGCTCTCTGCCCCCCAGCCTGGGGACAGAACAGCCTCTTAGTCCAGGACAGAAGAAGTCCCTCTGGTTGTCTCCCTACCACCCCATACACACTGACAGAGACAGCAATACCCAACCCCCCATATTAAATAAATGTCTTCGCCAAGATATTTCTGGTAGGTTCTTTGGAGTGTGGTCATGAGGGGGAAGGGTTGGGACTTGCTGTGGACTTTGAGCAAGCAGGCATACAGGGAACCCAGCTTCTTCAACAGTGTGTGGGGGGGCACACACACCTGCCTGTGTTTGAAACTTCTGGAGAGGATAATAAGGGAGGGTGAGCCCACAGGACCACAAGACACCTGCCAACCTTCCATCCTCAGACTGTGTATCTCTGCGTCACCTATAGGTAGGCAAGTTTTTGCCTGTCTTTCCCAGGGCTACTAGGGAATGGTAGACAGCTCTTCCCCAGAACATAGCTGCAGCTGTGGGGAGAGCAGTGCCAGGGTGGAGGCTGGACGGAAGACACTGCGTGGTCAGCGGTAGAGCTCAGTCCCAAAGTCCTGGAGCCCTGGTCGATTCCACTGCCCTGTCCAAGGTTGTTGGTTTTATCCCACGATAGTTTGTTGTTTGTTTGTTTCTGTTCTTTTGCAAGGTAGAATCTCACTCTAGCCCAAGCTGACCTGGAACGCACTCTGCAGTCCCAGGCTGGCCTCGAACTCAGTGATTCTCCTACCTCTGCCTCCAGAGTGCTGGGATTAGAGGTGTGCACTACCATGCCCGGCTTTTATCCCACAATGATATTCTTTTTTTTTTTATTTTTTTTATTTTTATTTTTTGGTTTTCTGAGGTAGGATTTCACTCTAGCTCAGGCTGACCTGGAATTCACTATGTAGTCTCAGGGTGGTGGCCTTGAACTTATGGCGATCCTTCTACCTCTGCCTCCCAAGTGCTGGGATTAAAGGTGTGTACCACCATGCCCAGCTGTTTTATTCCACAATGGAATAAGGGTTCTTTATACCCCACTGCAAAGCTCGACTTTGTCGGAGTTGGAATGCCAATCCTAGATACCATACAACCCAGCATTCAGTTTCTTGAGAGGTAGAGACTGTGATTTTTCCCTCTCTCCAAAAGACTGAAGCTTGGAGAATTAAGGTTATATTGCTGGCTGAAGAGCAGACTTGAATCTATAGGTGTCATCATCTTCAGTGGTAGATTACAGCATCTTAACTCATCCTGTACTCCTTGCACTGGCTGATGACGCAGAGAAAAGAGAAAGATTATTTTGGAAAAGTTGTTCGTGCAGAGTTATGGGAGAGATCAAGACATTGATCTAGGTAGCATGAATCCTGGGCCTAAGGAAAGGAGGGTCCACCCATGGACCAATAGAACACCATGGAATCTTTGCAGAGGTTAAAAAGGGGATACCACTTGGGCCCTATGGAAGCCATGGATATACTTACTTTTCTGGTTCTCTGTCCCCATTGGCTGAAATCTAGAAGGCAGTTGGAGGGATGGATGGACTCCCTGAAGATTCTAGAGCAGCATTCTTAGAAGGCCTACACATCTGGCTCCAGTTATATGCAGATTTGCCCATGCCCTGAGCAGAGAGAACGTGCTCAGGTACACCTTAATATCTGTAGTCATCCCTAGGAGTTCCTGGCTGGTGTCTAGTCCTCCCCTGGACCCTCATTTTGAGAAAAGCACCATCAGAGATACAAAGTGGAAGCTCAAAGTTCCCAGCCCTCAACCTCTTTGGAAACACCTAAGGGCAGCAGGGGGATAAAATGGCAGTAAGAATGGCCTTGCTCAGGTGGGAAGCCCCAAGCAGTTCCACCCAACAAGAGCAGTCTGCTAGAGCTGATTGCCAAATTAGGTAGCCATGCAAAAGTTGTCTCAAAGAGAGGCCACTCAGTTCCTCCTAGATCCATCCACAGTGGGTATTTTTTTCACAGTTCAAGTCTGCGCCAAGTAGATGAAAGTGGTGCCTGACAGTGGAGGCCACCTCGATTCAGTTGGAATGTCTTAAATGATGCCAACAGACTTAGTCAACATGAAGCCTCTTCAGGAACAGGTCAGAAGACTGTTCTGTGATTCTGCTCACATAGGACTGTCCAGTGATGAGCTCTATGGCCATATGTGACCTGCAGGCTCATTTTGATTCATTAAACAAGAATTTACTGAGCACTTTCTGTTCTGTACTGTTGGTCATTCAGGGCAACAGACTCTTGCAATTCAGACAGGAAAGTCCCTGACCTGAAGGAGCTTCAGTTTGCTGCAAAAGGGGGCAGTGACAAAGAATGACAAGGTGTAATGACAGTTCAGGTGTGAAGGAAAAGAGTCAAGTGCAAGGGCAAAGAAATAGTATTTAAAAGGGAAAAGCCTCCTTGATCAGCAGCCCACAGGTTTGGAGGCAGCGGGTGAGGGATTAGCTGTGTTAAGCAAGGAAGGCAGAGATTTCCAAAGGTTCTGAGGATGGAGGTCTTGATGTGCTTGAGGATCTGAAGAAGGCCAAAATGTCTTCAGGAAGGAGAGTGGTTAGAGAGAGGAAAGAAAACCTTTAAAGGGTTAGACCTGAATTGAATCTTTTAGGTCATGCAAAATTTGGATTTGATTCAGTGTTTAGCAGTAAACCATTGAGAAGCCTAAGTAATAGGGAGGATGAGATGCCTGATGAAGTGAGGTAGGAAGACAAATGAGAATGGGAAGCAAAGCACTTCCACATCCACACTGCTTCCCTTGGAGACTGATGTGAAACCATCCATTTTCTTCCGATTCTAGAGATCCAGTCTAAGGAAATAATTGGGCTGATTCACAAAGGTGTGTGTGTGTGTGTGTGTGTGTGTGTGTGTGTGTGTGCGTGCGCATGCACATGTACCGTGGTGTGCATGTGGAGATCAGAGGACACCCTCAAAGTGGCTGTGCTTTTCTTCCATCTTCTTTGAGACAGACAGGGTCCATTGCTGCTCAAATGAAGTCCAAGTAGCTACTCAGGGGCTTCCGATTCTCCTGGCTCTGCCTCCTGTTGCGCAGACAGGTTGGGATCACAGACGCGTGGGCCATTTTGTGTCCAGCTTTATGTGGGTGCTGGGGAGGATCAAACTCAGGTCAACCGGCTTTGTAAGCTATTGCCTTTAACCACTGAGCCATCTCCCCAACCGCACAGCTTTATTTTATTTTAATTAATTAATTTTTTTTTTTTTTTTGGTTTTTCAAAGTAGAGTCTCACTCTAGCCCAGGACAACTTTATTTTATTTTTTTTTTAATTTTAGAGAGAGACAGAAAAATTGGTGCACCAGGGCCTCAGCCATTGAAATGAAACCCCAGACGCTTGCGCCACCTAGTGGGTATGTGTGACCTTACACTTGCCTCACCTTTCTGCGGCTGGCTAACCGTGGGATCTGCAGAGTAGAACATGGGTCCTTAGGCTTCACAGGCAAGCGCCTTCACCGCTAAGCCATCTCTCCAGCCCATCTTTATTTTTAATTGGAAAAAAAATTACAACAAAGCCTAAATGGTCATCAGCAAGGAGTAGGTATATAAAGTTTTGCTAAAACATACAAACCTTAGCAAACTATAGAAATGATTTCTAAATGTATAGCCTTGTAGTCTACAGCCATACCACTCTGAACACACCTGATCTCATCTGTATAGTATTTGGAAATGCTGATGTGCAGCTAGACATGGTGACGTACATCTAAATTTCCAACACTTAGTTATCTAAGGCAGGAGAATTGCTGTGTTTGAGGCCAGTTTGGCCACATAGTAAGTACTAGGCCACCCAGGGATACATAGCCTGATCCTGTCTCAAAAGATAAAGCAAAAAGATGTGTTTTTAAAAAGAGTAGCATTGGAGCCTAGGGAGATGGCTCAGTGCTTAAAGATGTTTGCTTGCAAAGCCTGCCAACCTGGGGTCAACTTTCTAATATCCACATGCAGGAGCAGCAAGAGGCCTTGGCACACCCATAGTACCTGTCTCTCTGCCTCTCTCTCCCCCAAATAAGTAAATAAGTAGTAATTGTTAAAAAGAGGATCATAAAGCATACCTGTTTTAAGGACTAGAAAGAATAAGGAAAAGCTGGAATAAATAAGGGAAGGAATTGTATAATATATATGTATGTATGTACACACACACACATACATAATAGTATTCTCTGGTTAGCAGAATTAAAATTGAGTTTTATCTTCACAAAAAAAGATTTTTTAAAAATATTTTATTTTTATTTATTTGACAGAGAAAGAGTTGGGGGAGAGAGTGAGAGAATGGGTGTGCCAGGGCCTCCAGCCACTGCACACTAACTCCAGATGCATGCACCCCCTTGTGCATTTGGCTAATGTGGGTCCTGGGGAATCAAACCTGGGTCCTTTGGCTTTGAAGGCAAATGCCTTAATTGCTAAGCCATCCTTCCAGCCTGAAAAAAATTTTTTTTTTAAGCAGGAGCAATCTCAGGTATGCTATTGGAGATCACTGTGGTTACTATGAAAAACGTGTCATAGGGCTGGAGAGATGGCATAGTGGTTAAGGTGCTTGCCTGTGAAGCCTAAGGATCCAGGTTTGATTCTCCAGGTCCCATGATGCACAAGGTGGTGCATGCATCTGGAGTTCATTTGCAGTGGCCAGAGGCCCTGGCGTGCCCATTCTCTCTCTGTCATAAATAAATAACAAATATTTAAAAATATATTTTACAAAAACATGTCATAGAGGAACAGAGTATATTACAGAGGGTTAGGAGATGGGGGAGGCTACTTCCATGGGCAGAGAAGCAGAGATGGTGCTTGCACTATTCAGGAGGCAGAGAGAAGTGGATAGGACCTCATGCATAATTAGGAAGTAGAAAACCACAGGGTTCAACACTTATATAACATATACAGTATTTTAGGCATCATTGTATGTACAGTGAGAAAAGCAGATCAAACCATATCCGGAGGCTGGAGCCAGACAGCTCAGTGGCAGACTTCTTACCTAGTACGTGCAAGGCCCCGTGACAAATTCCTCAGCACTGGGCAGGAAGTCAGTGTGGTGAATGATGGGCACTGCACCTGCTTTCCAGTCGCTCATGAGAGCTGATGGTCAGAGTCTCAGGGACTTTGAGATCTGCTTGTTAAAAGCCAGGTGTTATTAAAAGTTAAACTACAGGGCTGGAGAGATGGCTTAGCGGTTAAGCACTTGCCTGTGAAGCCTAAGGACCCCGGTTCGAGGCTTGATTCCCCAGGACCCATGTAAGCCAGATGCACAAGGTGGCGCATGCATCTGGAATTCGTGTGCAGTGGCTGGAGGCCCTGGTGTGCCCATTCTCTCTCTGCCTCTTTCTCTCTCTGTCTGCCTGTCGCTCTCAAGTGAATAAATAAAAATAAATCAAACAAAATTTAAAGGTTAAACTATAGCCAGACATGATGGCTCACACCTGTAACTCTACTACTTGGGGCAGGGAGGGGGAGGGTCAAACAGGAGGTAATGAGTTCAAGGCCAGTCAGGCCTACATAGTGAAACCCTAGTCCCAAAAATGTTAAAAACTAAATCCCATTTATTAAAACTGAAGATTGGTCAAAACCATCATGTCCTACTTATTTTACTACATTTGCTTTGAGTTTCTTACTATCCATTGTATCCTAAGTAGCAATGCCACGTGGAAGTCCATTATTACATATCTCTTCCAACTTCTATGTTGCACTAGTAGCTAGCTTCACTCTGATCAGGGGATTTACACCACCAAAGTCAGGCCTTTCACCCTCTAAAAAGCAGCTGTTAAATATTTACCATCATGGTCCTCAGTCGAGTTAGGAACACACCCTGGAGTCAGGCAACCTGGGTTTAAAGTAGGACTCCAGCACTCATGTGCAATGTGATTAGGCTAAGATACCTGATGTTGGTTTCCTCATTCAGAAAAATATGACTGATAGAACTACCTCAGCTCATTTGTGCAGCTAAAATAAAATAGTTGAGACTAAATCATTTATAAAGGATAGGAATTTATTTCTTATGGTTCTGGATTCTGGAATCCAAGACCAGAGTGTCAATAGCTGTGTTGTCTGGTGAAAAGAAACACAGTTTTTTTCCATGGCAGAAGAACAAGACAGAGAGAGAGAGATCCCTGCAGCATTATACTAAACTCCTCCCATTAGGCCTCACTCCCCAACCTGCTGTTGGGGTTTAAACTTCCAGTACATGATTCTAGAGGATGTAAAGCCATTCAGACCATAGCAAGAAGTAATATATATTTGGTAAAATGAAATAATACCAAGTGCTTAGTGCAGTACCATTGTTATTCATCCATAGAGAAATAAGAATCGGCTATTCAGAAGGTCTATTATAGACAGAGCAAGAGATTTGCCTATAATAGTCATATGGGAGCAGTGATCTCTTTTTAGCTGCCTTAAGCTTTGTCCCTAAGCCTTCTAAGCCCAGGAAGTGGGGAATCTAATCTCTGTTCTGGAATTACACAGCCAAGGCTCAGGCCCACTATACCCAGCAGTCAGTGGGTCCCAGGAGAAATGAAGGAGAGAAGTCAGCTCAATATCAGAGCAAGTTGGATGCAGCCATCCCAAGGGGCAGTGGGTTGGAAAGCTGCTGGTTAGGAGAATTAAAAGACTGCATCAAAAAGGTGATAGTTGCACGTGCTGGGGAGATAGCTCAGTGGTTAAAGGTGCTTGCTTGCTTGCTTGCTTGCTTGCAAAGCCTAATGGTTTGGGTTCAGTTCCCCAGCACCCACGTAAAGCCAGATGCACAGTGGTGCAAGTACTAAATAAATAAATAAGAAGAAAGAAAGAAAAAAGAAAAAGGAAGAAAGAAAGAGAAAGAAATAAAATAGCCAGGTGTGGTGGTGCACGCCTTTAATCCCAGCACTGGGGAGGTAGAGGTAGGAGGATCTCTGTGAGTTCGAGGCCAGCCTGAGACTACATAGTGAATTCCAGGTCAGCCTGGGCTAGAGCGAGACCCTACCTTGAAAAAAAAAAAAAAGAAGAAGAAAGATAAAAAGAAAAAGAAAGGAAAGAAAGAAAAACAAGAAAAAAAGTGGTGCATGCATCTATGATACCAATGCACCCACCACAATGGGAGGGAGGCAGAGCCAGGAGAATCCACAGCTTGCAGACCAGTAGTCTGTTTGTTCATTTGCAGTCCACAAGTGACCCTGTCTCCAAGGACTGCTTACAATGCTGTCATTCAGACATAGGGTGGTCTTGATATTCATGACCTTATAGTCGCTGATGCTACCTAAACAAGACCTTTATAATAGGAGGGGGGAAATGGGGGCTAGAGAGATGACTCAGTGGCTAAGGCGCTTGCCTGCAAAACCTAATTACCTGGGTTCATTTCCTTAGTACCCACGTAAAGCCAGATGCACAAAATGATGCATGCATCTGGAGTTCATTTACAGTGGCTAGAGGCCCTTGCGAGCACATTGGCACTCTCTCTCTCTCTTTCTCTCAATCTCTCTCTCCTCCTTTCTTTCTCTTTGTGTCCACAAATATATATTTTAAAAATGATGGCATCAAAATAGAAGAGAGACTGGTTGCAAAAAAGAAAGGATTCAGTGGACGGGGGACTTGGGAAGATGAAAAGGGGAGTGTTGCGAGGGGATCATGAGCATGATATGTTACCTATGGAAGTTGTCAATAACAAGTTTAAAACACAGAGACCCTGTCTTCAGAGAAGGTGGAGCATAGACACCTCAAAGCTGTCCTCTGACCTCCACACATGCATCATGACATGTGTACCACCTCCCCCACACCCACAATAACTAACTAAATAATTATTTTAAAGGAGATAGTTGGACACTTCTGATCACTGAATTCTCCTCAGGAAATCAAGCAAGAGACTGAGGTCCCTGTACCCAGTGTGGATGGTGGAGGCCTGCAGGGGAATGGAAGAAAGCATAGAAGACGTGCAAGCCGGCACAGCCAGTACTCGTAGTGAGACAGGATGAGGGACTTGGAAAGACAGTTTCCAAGAGGAAAAACTGCTGGGCTCTGGACTGTGATTGATTGAACTGTAGGCATGCACTGGTCCCTGTGGCCTCCAGGGGGCGCTTGGGCCTAACTATGAGCAAGCTTCTTGGCCCAGGCCACAAGCCTGATGGACTAAGGACAAGCAGAGGCAGCCTCTTCCACTCCGAGGGGTAGACGCAATCCGGCCCTATCTGGGATACCTGAAAAGAGTCGCCTGTGACCAGCACGAGGGTAGCCAATTTATTCACAGCCCTGGGTTCCCACGTGGACACAGTCCTCTACCATGCACCTTCTGCTTAGAAGATGAGTTTCCACATGAGCTCCCTGCTTGCAGAAGACTCTGGGGGCCTAGTCCCTGGAGTCTGATGGTGCATTTATGCAAATGAGTGGGTTAGGAAACAACATTAAAAGGGGCAAGAAACACTTTTCTGGGATTGACGATGGATCCAGGAGCGTTACAAAGGAAACCAGAGCTGTGTGGAAAGAAGAGTCGGCACTGGAAACCAGCCATCAAGCGCATGTGCTTTTGTGGTCAGAGAGCCCCGCGTAGGCCAGAGGGAGACCGGCCTGCAAGTCAGTGATCGGTCTGTTGAAAACTTTGATGGCGCGTGTTCGTTCTGGAGAGAGTTTGTGACTGGGAATAAAAGCTTCCATCTCCCAGGCCAGCTCAGCAGAGCCCGTGGGACATGAGGACGAGGTCTCATGAATTGTTGAGAGATTGCTGAGGGACAGTGACTGGTACTCAGGAGGGAAGGACCCCAGGACAGTTACGTAAGGTCTCAGAGGCTGTGAGTGAGGGAAAAGGTGAAGGACAATCTAGTGGTCGCAGTTTCCAGTGCTCTGCAGCTGGCTGGAGCAGGTCCAGTCAAAGATATGCCGCCGCGGGGAGAAGGTGGGTGGGCGTGAGCCATCAGCAGTAGGTGCTGTGTCTCTGTCCCTCTGGAGGGCAGCTTTGCCTGCTGACCCAGGAGAAAGGAATGATGCTAACAGCATGTGTTCCTTTGTAAGTCAGAAGAGGAAATGGAGCCAGGGCAGAGGCCTGCTGACATGTTTGCAAAGTCCCAGAAATCTGTAGAGTAAGAAAGGGGTCTCAGGGTTTCAGCTGTAGCTCAGTGGCGAAGTGTGTGCTCAGCATGCCCAAGACCCCCAATCTGATGCCCAGCACTAAAGTGAGAAAAGAGGTTATCTCAGACTTTCTCTAAGGGCTGCCAGGGACATGGAGCCACATGAGAGAGATCAAGGCTTTGTCACACTTAGCTACCTAGCAGGGGTCTGGGTACCTCAGCCCAGCCCATAGCCAGTTCTACCTAGAGTTCTCTTCTGAGCTTGCAGCAGAATCTGAGGCCGAAATGAGGTAGGCTTTGGGAGAGGTCCTGGGGAGCGAGGATGATAACAGGCACTGGAGGCAGCAGGTGAGATTCCAGGAACAAAGGGACGTGGGGCTGAGACACTGGGAGGGAAACAAGACCATTGTATAAAGTGCAGTGACAAGTGAATGTGACCTCTGGATGTCAGCATGTCCTCTGTCATAAAATACCCTCATTATCAATATTCCACTTATCCCAGAGGAAGGAAGATTATCAGAAATTTGACTACTCAGCACTTGAAACTCATTTTTATTTTATTTATTGCACACACTATTATATGCCACTTTAGGTGCAGGGATATAATGATAAACAAGACAGGAAAAACAAAAGCAGGGCTAGGATGAGGCCAATAGGAGGAGAACTTTTCTCACATGTGTGAGGTCCTGGGTTGGTTAAAAACAACAAGCAGGGCTGGAGAGATGGCTTGGTGGTTAAGCGCTTGTCTGTGAAGCCTAAGGACCCTAGTTCAAGGCTCGATTCCCCAGGACCCACGTTAGCCAGATGCACAAAGGGTGCATGCGTCTGGAGTTTGTTTGCAGTGGCTGGAAGCCCTGGCGTGCCCATTCTCTCTCTCTGTCTCTCTCTCCCTCTCTCTGCCTCTTTCTCTCTCTGTCTGTCTCTCTCAAATAAATAAATAAAAATAAACAAAACTTAAATAAAAACAAGCAATGGGCTGGAGAGATGGCTTAGCAGTTAAGGCATTTGTCTGCAAAGCCAAAGGACCCAGGTTCGATTCCCCAGGACCCACATTAGCCAGATGCACAAGGGGGCGCATGAGTCTGGAGTTTGTTTGCAGCGCCTGGAGCCCTGATGTGCCCATTCAATCTCTCTCTCTCTCTCTCTCTCTCTCTCTCTCTCTCCCTCCCTCCCTCCCTCTTTCTCTCTGTCAAATAAATAAATAAAAACAAGCAAACAACAAAAAGCAACTAAGAGCTGAGCATATCGGTCAGCAGCAGGGCATTTGCCTCCCATGCAGACTTCGGCTTGGATCCCAGCATCCTGACAACAACAAAGCAGTCAAATAAGTAGACATATAAAAGAATTTCAAGGGACTAGAGAAATGGTTCAGTGGTTAAGTCGCTTGCCTACAAAGCCTAAGAACCCAGGTTTGATTCCTTAGTACCCATGTAAAGCCAGATGCACAAGATGGCACGTGCATCTGGAGTTTATTTGCAGTGACTAGTAGCCCTGGATCACCCATTCTCTCTCTCTCTCTTTCTATTTATCTGCCCCCCCCCTCATAAAATAATAAATAAATAAAAAGCATTTCAAGTTTTGCTTGGTGGCATGAAGAAAACAAGCAAAATGGTTGCATTGGCTGGGTCAGAAAGGATTTATTGGGAAGGTAACACTTAAGTCGAAATCAGTTGTAAATATTGTGCAACCTCAGCTACAGTTCAGTTTGTTCTGTGATAGGTAAATAAAGTAGCTTCTTCCCTGAGAGGTGGAAACTGCCAACAGACACTATGGAGAAGAGACGCCTCAGGTCTTTTACTGTCAGTCCTTCCCTCCCAGGCATTTTTGCAACACATTTTGCCGGTAAGGGTTCAGGAGTTGAAGCAGGGCACGGGGTTTTGATTATTTGGCAATGGTGAGACATTGTCCCCAAATCTCTAGTCCAGGAATAAAACTGAAAAGTCTCGGAGGTACCCCAGAAAGGCCCCTGATGAGTGAAGCTTGGAAAAGTTCTACTGAGTGTTTCTAAGAGTGTCTATGTGTGTAGTTCATTCCCTCCTCTCTTCTCCTCCCCCACTGGACAGATCAGCTACGGAGAGGCAATCCTTTGCCTACCCCTTCCCTGATTAACGGGCACTGGGACCCATGGCCAGTGTGGCAAGAGTCACCATCCTCGCCAGTCAGTGCTGGAAAGTTGCGGAGGGGGGTAGGGCTGCTGCCGGGAAGAGGGAGTCCTGGATTCAGATTTCTTTCCAGACCTTGCCCTTATTGACAGTGATGTCATCAGCCAATATTGGCATAGTCCTGACAGACAGCTACTTCCCAATAGGGTTGGAGGGGGGTGGCACTGTGGCCAACTCGATATAAGTTCAGCCCAGCGCTCAGCCCTGTCCGGTGGCCACTCCAGCTCAGCATGGCTGAAACCTTGCGAGCCTCAGTCGCCTTGGGGTTGTTGGGCCTGTGCTGGTCCCTGGCTGTTGCCAACCCCCTGTCTCAGTGAGTAAAGTGGGGACTGGGAATGGAGGATTGTGGTCTGTAGATGGAGTCAACTTTTTAGGCCTAAGTCAAGAGCTAAGGAAGAGGGACTGGTCCCCATTGACCCAGACTTCCACCTGTGTTCTCTCTAGTGCCCATGCGAACGCCCCTGAAGGTGAGAGTGGGACCAAGCCAGACTCGGATGTCATTGGTGAGCCCCTAACTCCCCGAGTCTTTCTGTGGGGGTGCGTCTCTTCACTTTGTCATCTCACTGATCTTTTTACCTTGCCGTCTCCTTGCCTCCAAACCAGAACACTGCTCGGATGGCTGGAGTTTTGATGCTGCCACCCTGGACCACAATGGGACGATGCTGTTTTTTAAAGGTAAGAGGGAAGCGTTGGGGGGTTGGGGAAGGAGGATCATAAGTTCAATATCAGCCCAGGGTTACACAGATGAACCTATCTAAAAAAATCAAAATAATAAATAATAATAATAATATAGAAGAGGCTGAGTTTGGAGTGTTTGGGACCTCAGACTTGGCCTCCTTCGGAGAGTGTCTCCCCTGGTGGGAGGGCTCAAGACTTATAGGAGGGTATCAGAGACAGATCCTCTGTAACTATCTTAGCCAGAGGTTTGTTCTGGGTCCCTCAGCACATGCATATTTTTTTTTTTTTTTTAGGGGAGTTCGTGTGGAAGAGTCACACAAAGACCCGAGAGTTAATCTCAGAGAGGTGGAAGAATTTCACCAGCTCAGTGGATGCTGCATTCCGCCGTGGTCCTGACAGTATCTTCCTGATTAAGGTACTGATGGGCCAAGGGCAGATCTGGGCTAGAAAGGTCCAGAATCAATACTAGAATCCTTCCCTTATGTGTCTGTGGCATGAAGCCTGTCTTAGAACATTTCCTGCTGCTATAACGGAACACCCAAGACTAGATCATTTTATTTATTTATTTATTTATTTATTTATTTAAGAGAGAGAGAGACAGGAAGAGAGAGGGGGGCTGGAGAGATTGCTTAGTGGTTAAGGTGCTTGCCTGCAAAACTGAAGAACTCAGGTTAAGACCCACATAAGTCAGATGCACAAGGTGGCACATGCATCTGGAGTTTGTTTGTAGTGGCTGGAGGCCCTGGCATGCCCATTCTCTTTCTGTGCCTCTTTCCCTCTTTCTCTCCTTCAAATAAATAAATAAATAAAAGTTAAAATATTCTAAGAGAGAGACAGAAAGAAAGAAGCAGAAGGAGAGAGGGAGGGAAAAAATGAGCATGCTAGGACCTTCAGCCACTGCAAATAAACTCCAGACGCATGTGCCACCTTGTGCATCTGGCTATATGTGGGTACTGGGGAATCAAACCCAAGTACTTAAACTTTGCAGGCAAGTACCTTAACCATTGAGCCATCTCTCCAGCCCAATATTCATTTTTATTTATTTATTTATGAGAGAGAGAAAGAGAGAGAGAGAGAAAGTAGGTCATTTTAATGAACAGAAATTTATTTGACTATGATTCTAGGGTTTGGGAATCCTGGGAGCAGAACACTAGCATTTGACAAGGAAATTCATGCTGTGTCATAGTATGATAGAAAGATGGCACCACATCAAGAGAGGATGAAAGTGAGAAAGAGACAAGAGAAGTCCACGCCTGCTTTATAGTGACCTGCTATTTTATTTATTTATTGGAGACAGACATAGACAGAAAGAGGCAAACAGAAAGGGAGTGAATGTGGGCGTGCCAGGGCTTCCCGACCCTGTAAACCAGATGCATTCACCACTTTGTGCATCTGGCTTTACATGGGTACAGGGGAGTCGAAGCTAGGCCATCATGATTTGCAAGTGAGCACATTTAACTACTGAGCCATCTCCCCAGCCCTTCGAGTGACCCACTCTTGTGATAACGAATCCCCTTGTGTTATCCCATCCATGAAGTGGTGACATTAATCAATTCATACTCTGATGAGCAAATTTCCTCTTATTCGGTCCTACCTCCCAGCTCTGTTGGATTGGATTTAAGTCTCCAACACATAACTTTGGAGGCCACATTAAGCTATGGCATACGTGTAGAAACCGAGTTTCCTTCCCCTGTGCCTTCTTTTTGTATAACAGCACAGGTTAAGGGAGTGCATGCGCATGGGGTCTGGAGGCTGCTAGACTGTTCTTCAGTTCTAACCTAGTTGCAGCCAGCTCTGCCACACTTTCCTTACTACAGTTTCTTTCCTTGGCTTCCATGACCCTCTATGTCAGGTCCTAGTCATATGCATAGCAGGCTTTTCCCAGCATAATGACTCCTGTATTCACAAGTCTCAGGCCCTGGCTCAGCCTGTGTCTGCTCAGAGGAAGGGATATTTTCTCCTAACCTGCTAAAAGGCTGGGAGTGGCCCCTACAGCCGGTTTTGTTTTCCTTCCTGCCTCTTTCTCCTCTTTTCTCATGTGTCCCGTCCTTAACCAGGCCCCGAATGTTCTTTGGAGATTCACTCTTAGAGCCTTCCAAACACCCTTCCTGGGTGATTCTAACCATTACTGTGGCTCCAAAGGTCGCAGGCTCTGGACACCAGATCTGGATCTCTTTCTAACTTCCTGCTTAAAATTTCTGACTTACAGGCTGGGGAGATGACTTTGTGATTAAAGGTGCTTGCTTGCAAAGCCTGCTGACCCGGGTTTGATTCCCCAATGCCCATATAAAGCCAGATGTACAAAATGGTGCATGCTTCTGAAGTTTCTTTGTAGTGGCAAGAGCCTCTGGCAAGCCCATTCTCTCTCTCTCTCTCTCTCCTCTGCAAATACATAAATACAACGTTTTTAAAAGATAAATTTTCTGGCTTAGATATTCCACAGGAACTCAAATACAGCATCTCCCAACATAAATTTAGCATCTTGCTTACAAAGCAGCCTTTGCTTTCAGAAAAGGCACCACCGTGTGCCTAATACCAAAAGGCCAAGTGCACCTTGGTTGTTTCCTCCTTTGCCATGTTCACAATGGACCAGTCACGTGAGACGGCGCAGTTTTCTGAGTACTCTGTGCTTCCTTGCTTTAGAGCTCTATCTGCTGCTGTCCTTAGTACCATGGAAAATCCTCCAACTCTTGGCTCACGGGCTTTCTGTCCACTCTGAAACCTGCTAGGGCTTCTGTTTGAAGAATCAGGCGTTCCCACATTCCCAGTGCACTCTGCTTGCCTTCTACCTTGGTGGTTGCAAGGCTAGAGCTGTAGCATTGGTCTGTCTCTCTCTCTCTTCTTGTGTTTTGATTTTCGGTTTTTCAAGGTAGGGATTTGTTGTAGCCCAGGCTGATCTGCTGGAATCCCAGTATGTAGTCTCAGGGTGGCCTCGAATTCATGGCGATGGTTTTCTGTCATCCCTTGATGGTCGGTGCCCCTCATAATACTTGAAATGTCATAGTAATTCAGTAGCTGTTTGTTGAATGGATACATCAATAAATAAGCAAAGAATGTATGAATGGATGGTTGATTACAGGATAACTATTTGTGAATGTGCTTTCCAAAATGAAGAGTGCTGTAATTAAGTGTGCCACAAGAGTCTGTGGTTGTACATAGGCAGATGTGCTTGTGTTGTCATAAGAATGACCCCGCGAGATTATGTATTATGCAAGGGGCAATGTGTTATTCACCACAGATGGACTGAAAACATGCAGCCATAAGAGGACATTGCATAAGTGCAATACATCAAAAATGTGTGGGAGGCCAGCTATGGTGGCACACGCCTTTAATCCCAGCACTTGGGAGGCAAAGGTAGGAGGATTTCTGTGAGTTCAAGGCCAGCTTGGGACTACAGAGTGACTTCCAGGTCAGCCTGTGCTAGAGTGAGATCCTACCTTGAAAAACAAACAAACAAACAAACAAATGCGTGGGATACAGAGAGACAGCTTCTGGGCATGTGCGATTTAACAGAGAGTGCTTTTGCATGCAGGGAGACAAAGTCTGGATGTACCCCCCCGAAAAGAAAGAGAACGGATACCCAAAGCTGCTCCAAGATGAGTTTCCCGGAATCCCATTCCCACTGGATGCGGCTGTGGAATGCCACCGTGGAGAATGCCAAAGCGAAGGCATCCTCTTCTTCCAAGGTCTGTGCAGGCTGGGTCCACGAGCTTGGGACATGGTGGCTTGGTGGTGTTGGCACTAGGGCCACTATTTGTCTGTATAAGGAAGCTAGAAAGGCCAGGTTGAATCTAGATGTTAAGTAGGGGAGGCAGAGAAAACCATTCCGGTGACAGCAGCTGGGCTAGAAGTGCTTTATTTCCCATGACTCTGGGTCAAACTCAGGCTCCTCGGTCTTCTGTTCACATCTCTCCACGATCAACCCTTGGCTCTCGAGCTTTGACTCCCATCATAGCCTGACCTTGAATCCTGAGCTTCAGAAACGACTCCAGCCTCTGAACACTCCATTTGCCTTATACTTTTGGCTCTTTCCTTTCTGGAGCTCCAGCTCCCCTTCTTGTCTGTCTGGTACTCCTATGTCAGACTTCAGCTTAAGTGTCACTTTTCCTGAGTTTTCCCAACTCTTCCTGGCACTGAGCAGATCTGCCAATTCTATAGTATGACCTCTCCGCTCTGCCTCTTCCCTGCCGGGCTGCATGCTCCACGTAGCCAGTATCATATCCAATCCATCCTGGACCCCCAGAGCAAGCTGAGATGAAGCATAACCCAGTCTCACCAAAATAAGCCTTTTGATTTATCTGACAAGGTAATCGCAAGTGGTTCTGGGACTCGGCTACAAGAACCACGAAGGAGCGTTCCTGGACAGCTGTTGGGAACTGCACCTCTGCCCTTAGATGGCTTGAACGCTACTACTGCTTCCAGGGTAACCAGTTCCTGCGCTTCAACCCTGTCACCGGAGAGGTGCCTCCCAGGTATCCTCTGGACGCTAGAGACTACTTCCTGTCCTGCCCTGGCAGAGGTGAGAAAGTCCCAACCGCTAGGAGCTGTTGGAATTCATGCACATTGGCTGAGCTTTTGTACCACATGCTCCCATCTCCTACCTTGACTCTTAGCGCTTACCCTAGACCCCTTTCCTGACTCTACTCATTGTCCTAATATGCAGAAAGCCCACGTTCCTACTATAACCCCATCCCTGTCTTCCTCCTGACACCTTTCTCTGGCCTCCCTCTGTGTTCCTTTCACTCCCTGCTCTCCAGGCCATGGCAGACACAGAAACGGAACCAGCCACAGGAATGGCACCCACCATAGCCCTGATTACAATCGCTGTGGCCCGGACCTCGTCTTGTCGGCTTTGCTGTCTGATAACCATGGAGCTACCTATGCCTTCAGTGGTAAGAGAGTCTCCCAAGACCCATCTCCATGCTCCTAGCTCTTTCACTGGTGTGTCTCATCTCTGACGCAGTTCCTTCATCTCCGTCCCTGTATTTTGTCCCACTGCAACCCATACCCCCGCATTCCCTTGTATACACTCATCTCTGCTGCCTGTTTTCCAACCTTTGTCCAGCCCTTCCTTCTCTGTGCTTCATTCACTCCTATGCCCTCATTGTCATCTCCTTCTACTCCTGTATCCTCTGCGCTCTTCTCTGGCTCAATAATTTGTCCTGGTTTCCTTGCCTGGTGTGCTGCTGAGTCCTCTGGTTCTTGCTTGCTCTCTGGGCTGCCCCATTCCTCTATACCTCTTTGCATTACTTGCTGTCACATGCATGTCCTTCTGAGTGCTCTGGCTCCCCCTTAATATATTTTTAGGAACTCCATCTTTTCCAAGACACCTCATTTCTATGTCCAAGCTTCTGGGTATAGACATCATCTGGCAATGAGATGTCCCCATTGTTAAGGAACAGAAGCTGGATGTGGTAGCTCATGCCTGTTATCTCTGTACTCAGGAGGCTGAGGTAGGAGGATCCCCATGATCTCAAAGCCAACCTGGGGCTATAGAGTGAGTTCTAGATCATCCTGGGCTAGAGTGAGACCTTGCCTCAAAATAATAATAATAATAACAATAATAACAGGTTGCAGAGATGGCTCAGCAGTTAAAGGCAGTTGCTTGCAAAGCTCACTTGCCTGGGTTTAGTTCTCCAGCATCCATGTAAGCCAGACCCAAGCTAGTGCATGCATCTAGTGTTTGTTTGCAGCAGCATGAGACCCGGGTGTGCCCATGCATGCACACACGAATATACAGTCCCGTAGGTAAATAAATATTTCAATAGAATATTAATGAAGGGCTGAAGATATGGCTTAGCAGTTAAGGTGCTTGCCTGTGAAGCCTAAGGACCCAGGTTCGATTCTCCAGGACCCACATAAAGCCAGATGCACTAAGTGGTGCATGTGCATTCGGAGTTTGTTTGCAGTGGCTAGAGGCCCTGACACACCCACCTCTCTCTTTTTCTCTCTCAAGGAAATAAAGAATAAAAATCTTAAAATAAAATAAAGCTGGGTGTGGTGGCACATGCCTTTAATCCCAGCACTTGGGTGGCAGAGGTAGGAGGATTGCCATGAGTTCGAGGCCAGCCTGAGACTACATAGCAAATTCCAGGTCAGGCTGGGCTAGAGTGAGACCCTATCTCATAAAACCCAAAATAAAATAAAATATTAATGAATAGAAAAAAAGAAGTGGTAAGCAGTGAAATGCTACTGGCAGCTAGTCAGGAAAAGACAGAGAATTGACAGATTTGGAGGTTGTGATGACCTTAGAGATGACTTAATAATTAAAAGCACTTGCTTGCAAAGTCTGTCAGCCAAGGTTCAGTTCCTCAGCCACCCACAATTATTTGCAGCAGCAAGAGACCCTGGTGCATGCACACATTGCACACATACTTGCAAATAAATTCTAGAAATGTCTGAGATAGGGTCTTACTTTAGCCCAAGCTGACCTGGTACTCACTTTGTAGTCCCAGGCTGGCCTTGAACTCACAGCAATCCTCCTACCTCTGCCTCCTGAGTGCTGGGATTAAAGGCATGCACCACCATACCTGGCTCAAATAAAACTTTTTTTTTTAATAAAAGAACAATTTCAGTGGAGGAGGGAAACAGAAGTGTAATTAAAGGAACATGGGGAGAAAAGTGTAAATGGGAGTCTGAAAATCCCTTTATAAATTGTTAAGAAAAGGGGAGAAGAAAAATGGAGTGCTGGCCCAACTACTCCCTCCCTCTTTTGCCACTTCACAGTGATCAGAAGACCCAGGAGTGAGAATGCTCAGAAGTTTCCATAGTGTTTCTCTTCCAACCCATTACCCATTACCACATCCCTGCACACGGACACCCGAGATATTCAGGGAGTCCACACCTCGTGGTGTTGGATTGACCTGGAGCCTTGCTCATTGCTTGCCTCTCTGTCAGGCCTCTGTTGACTCTAGCTTCAACAGGGCCGGGGCTTCCAACATGGCTAACCAAGTCTCACTCTCCCTCCCACTTGACCTCCCCCCCACCTTGGCCTCTGGATGCATTCTGTCTCTCATGACTCACCCCTGCATCTACTACAAGCCCTTTCACTGGCACTAGCTCTACCTCTGAAATCCTACAGGGTCCCACTACTGGCGCCTGGACACCATCCGTGATGGATTGCACAGTTGGCCTATTGCCCATCAGTGGCCCCAGGGTCCTTCATCAGTGGATGCTGCCTTTTCCTGGGAAGATAAGCTGTATCTGATCGAGGTATGTGTTGGGAGAAAGGCTTGAGATGGAAAAGGAGACAAGACTATCCATGTTTATGTCAATACTGTGCTCTGTCCCCTAGGGTACCCAGGTATATGTCTTCTTGATCAAGGGAGGCTATAATCTCGTAAGTGGCTATCCAAAGAGGCTGGAGAAGGAACTTGGTAGCCCTCATGGGATCAGCCTTGACACTGTAGATGCAACCTTCACCTGCCCTGGTTCTTCTCAGCTCTACATCATGAAAGGTGAGGGGCTTTCTGGGTGCTGAGGGGTGACTTGTCCCCTCTCCATGGCACAAATCTCCACTAGGTCATGAGAACAGATGAGTCAGGGTCACCATGACACAGAAGTCATGTTAGGTTTGATGTCTTCTTCCCAGGACGGCAGCTGTGGTGGCTGGATCTGAAGTTAGGAGCTCAAGCCACGTGGACAGAGCTTTCCTGGCCCCATGAGAAGGTTGATGGCGCCCTGTGTATGGACAAGTCCCTTGGCCCCAAGTCATGTTCTGCCAATGGTCCCAGCTTGTACCTCGTCCAAGGCCCCAATTTGTACTGCTACAGCAATGTGGAGAAACTGATTGCAGCCAAGACCCTTCCTCAGCCCCAAAGAGTAAACAAGCTCCTGGGCTGTAGTCACTGAGGAGCCCTGACAAGATTCTGGCCCAGCTCAGTCCATCTTCCCCTCTCCCTCTCAATAAAGCCAAATTGCCCCTTCATGTGAATCATGACACGTGGTTGTGGAACTGTCTTTATTTAAGTTGAGAAAATAAGCAGCTACTGAGATTTTTATCCTGAGATTCTCAGGATAAAACAAAGCTGTGGGAAACAGGGAAGGGAGGGCTAAGGGACAAACCTGTAAAGACCATTCTTAAATCCAGACTGTGGTGCGAAAAAGGACCTGCTGTAGGGTTTACACTGCACTTAAGAGGTAGACTGGGCCCCTTGCCCAATTTGCTAATAATTGACCATAATTGTCCCAGAACTTTGGGGAACCACATAGTCTGGGACAGATATGGTGAACAAACTAGATTGGTCCAGAGTTGCCATGGAGACCTCCTGTCCGTATCACCTTAAAGTTTAGTTCCAGGTTGTTCAGGTAGAAGTCGGAAGACAAGGCTGTGGTTGGCCTGAGTTAGGTATCACAAGTGACATGAAGGTGAGGTAGGGAAACAAAGACATCAGGCATGGGTCAGAGGGTCAGGAACATGTTGGAAAGCAGACACTAGGGATGATTAAAGGACCTGGAGCCATGAAACACTGTTGTGTAATGATTTGCTCTGGAGGGAGACCTGTAAAATTCAGGAAGTAAACTAAATTTACAAAGTCTCAGAAAGCTGAAACAAGATTCACAAGGCTTCTCCCCAGGGATTTACAAGCAGTCACAATGGCTTGGGGTCAAGCAACCCAGCTGTCTGCAAGCGGTACAGGGAGGTCCAGGGGTGGTGTCTCACCATGCTGATGTGAGCTTCTCTGGGACGCACCTGTCTTTACGTCATCCACTCTCCTTTAAGTAACCGTTCATCCATACCCCTGGAAGGAACTCCACAAACTCACTTTCACCAAGCTAAACTTGAGCGCCACCATTTCGTTGGTCTGTGGTCATTGCCCTGAGGTGACTAGAGGTGTGTTCACGTCTGCCCAGAAAGAGCCAGACAGCAGGTATTTGCATTTACAGGACTCAGGCCCTGGTGGGGAGCCTGGTGCCTTAGGAGCTCTGCTGGCAGAGACAGTCTGACCTGTTCTTCAGTCGCCAGGCTCTCTGTGCCACTTATAACTAGCAGGTGTCTCTTGCATGGAGGTTACAGTGTTAAGGCTATTTTCCGGTCATGACCTGAACAAAGCTTTCATTTCTAAACTTGTTTGCAACCATTAGACTAGGGATTTGGCCTAAACTACTGGTGACTGAGTCTTCTTATTTTACTTCCCAAATCCCAAATTGAAGATTGACTTGTTTTAGGCTCAAAAATAGCTTGAGACTCTAGGTGGAGGCTTATTCAAAGCTTTTATGTTCTACTCTCAATATCGCTTTTTTTTTTCCCCCCCCTTGGTTTTCTGAGGTAAAGTCTCACTGTAGTCCAGGCTGACCTGGGATTCACTATGTAGTCTCAGGGTGGCCTTGAACTCACGGTGATCCTCCTACCTCTCTGCCTCCCGAGTGCTGGGATTAAAGGCCTGCGCCACCACACCCAGCATATCGCTTTTTTGTTGTTGTTGTTTTGAGGTAGGGTCTCACTCTGGTCCAGGCTGACCTGGAATTCACTATGTAGTCTCAGGGTGGCTTCAAACTCTCGGCAATCCTCCTACCTCTGTCTCCTGAGTGCTGGGATTAAAGGCATGCGCCACCATGCCTGGCTATGCTTTTTTTTTTTTTTTTAATTCTACTTATCTATTTGAGATAGAGGTCAGAGAAGGAGATATTAGAGTGAGACATGTTTGACTTCCAACACCAGCTAAACCCCTTTACTTTTTCATTATTATTATTTTGAGAGAGAGAGAGGTCAGAGAAGGAGAAGATTAGAGTCAAACATGTTTGACTTCTAACACAAGCTGAACCCTTTTACTTTTTAAATTATTATTATTTTGAGAAAGAGAGAGAGAATGGGCGCACCAGAGCCTTCTGCCACTGCAAATGAACTCCAGGTATGTGCACCCCCTTGTACATATGTGCAACATTGCATGCTGTGTGTCTGACTATGTGGAACCTGGAGATTTGGACTTGTGTTCTTTGGCTTCACAGGCAAACTCTTTAACTGCTAAACCACCTCCCAGGCCCCCCTTTACTTTTTTTAAATGAATGCCTGTGTGTGGGAGTGCATGTGTTGAGGGAGTGTGTGTGTGGGAGTGCATGCATGTGGGAGTGCATGTGTGGGGGGTGGGGCATGGCTTGTACTTGTGTGCAGAGATCAGAGGATAACCATGGAGTCATCCTCAGGCACATCACCCACCTTGGGACAGGGTCCCTCATTGGCCTAGGACTTCCCAGTTAAGCTAGTCTTCCCGAAGCTGGTTGGGTGTTGAACTCAGGTTCTCCTGCTTGTGAGGCAAACACATTACAAACAGAGTTATCTCCCCAGTACCTCAGGTAAGTCTTTTAAAAAAGAAATGTAATCTCTCTAAGATACTTCTTAGTTTTTGAAACAAGCTCTCATAGAGTCCAGGGTGGCTTTGAACTCTCCATGAAGCTAAAGGTGACTTTGAACTTCTGATCCTCCTCCACCTCCCAAGTGCTGGGATTCAAACATGTACCAACATGGCTGTGCTGTCTGACGGGTGTGTGTGTGTGTGTGTGTGTGTGTGTGTGTGATGAGCCTTGCATGCATACGCAAATAGGAATGTTTATTACATTGGTATTGTTCAAGAAGGATACAGAAATCACCTTGGCTATTGCAAGAAGAGAAAGATTTAATGCAAGGAAATTATTAAAAAGTAGTAGAGAGGTCTGGAGACACACTTGAGGGAAATCAGTATAACCCAGGGATCAGAACATCAGAACATCACTACCAATCTTAGTTTATTTTCATTGTTTATTTACTTATTTGAGAGAGAGAGAGAGAGAGAGAGAGAGAGGATGTACCGGGGCCTTCAGCCACTGCAAACAAACTCCAGATGCGGGTGCCACCTTGTGTATCTGGCTTACGTGGGTCCTGAGGAATCGAACCTGGTCCTTTGGCTTTGCAGGCAAACGCCTTAACACTTGGACAGAGTGGGAAGGGTAGGTGTCTAAAGCACAGATGGTGGAAATTATTTTTAATATTCCCTATGTACAGTCACATAACTGAATGTGGGAGTTGTGAAAAATTTGAACTCAGTAAAAGGTCTCTGAACATGCAAAGAGCAAAACAAAGTCAAATTGTAATAACCCCAAGGTGTCGCTGGCAGCGTTTGCCTCCATCCCATCCTGCAAGGTCAGTGCGGACTTGGTTCTGAACACACCACCTGCGCATTTAGCACTGCACCATACAATTTCAGTAAGTGTTATCTGAAACACCTCTGCTCACTTTTTAAAAAATATATTTTATTTATTTATTTGAGATAGAGAGAGGAAAAAAATGGGCATGCCAGGGCCTCCAACCACTGCAAACAAACTCCAGATGCATTCACCCCCTTGTGTATCTGGCTTACGTGGGTCCTGGAGAGTCGAACCGGGATCCTTTGGCTTTGCAGGCAAACGCCTTGACTGCTAAGCCATCCCCCCAGCCCACCTCTGCTCACTTTTGAGACTATCGTATGCTATGAATTGCAATGTTTTATACCATACATATAGTTGTTTGCTCTAATGGCTTGATTTAAAAAAACAAAGATAATATTTTCCTATTGAAATGACAGCATGTATCAAATTAGTATATCTTTGGACTGAATTATGTATGAATGTTTGAGATTCAAACTTCTGTGCGAATTGCTGACTTGAGTTTCATATAAAAATCATTAGGTGAATTTTGGTTTAGGATTAAGAAAAAATTTCCAACAATTTCTGAAATGGCCCTGAGCGTACTTCTGACATTTTGTACTATGTATTTTTTGTGAAGTGGAAGTCTCAGAGTTGATTATGAAATTGAAGTACCAGTCAACTCTGAAAAAAATAATGCTCAGTGTTCTACGGCACCTAATCCCCAGCTAAGATTTATTATGTAAAAAGCAACAAGCACACCCCTCTCATTAGCGTGCTGATTTGCTTTTGTCTTTAATATGTGGTCGGATGCCAGAGAAGTGTTTTAAAATAAATTTCTAAAACTAGGCATGGAGGTGCATGCCTTTAATCACAGCAGAGGTGGGAGGATCCATGTGAGTTCTTGAACTACAGAGTTTCAGGTCAGGTCAGCTTGGGCTAGAAAAAGCCCCTACCTTGAAAAAAATCAAACCAAAGCAAAAAAAAAAAGAAAAAAAAAAAGAGACAAAACCAGATGTTTTGTGTTTTGCTAGTGTCTGTGTGTGTGTGTGTATGTGTGTGTGTCCATGTGCCCACAGAACAATGGGTGTCCTTCCATTGCTCTTCTCCAGTTCTTATTTGAGCTGGAGTATCTTACTGGGCCCTGAGCTTGCTGTTTCCGCACCCTTCCCCCACATCTCCCAACTGCTCATGTGGTTATGTGGGTCCTGGGGATTGGACTCCAGCATTCTCTCAGGTCTCCTAGGGACCTCATGCTTGTACAGAGAGTTCTCCTAACTGCTAAACCATCTCTCTTGTCCTCAGATTTTTTTATTTTTTATTTTTTGTTTATTTTTTATTTATTTATTTGAGAGCGACAGAGAGAGAGAGAGAGAGAGAGAGAATGGGCACATGCCAGGGCCTCCAGCCAGTGCAAACAAAATTCAGATGCGTGCACCCCCTTGTGCATCTGGCTAACGTGGGTCGTGGGGAGTCGAGCCTTGAACTGGGGTCCTTAGGCTTCACAGGCAAGCACTTAACCACTAAGCCATCTCTCCAGCCCCAGATTTTTAAAAAACCTGACAAATGAACTTAAATTTTAAATTTATTCCTCAAATTATTATTATCATTATTGTTGGTGGTGGTTTTTTTCAAGGAAGGGTCTCATTCTAGCCCAGGCTGACCTGACACTCTCTCTGTAGTCCCAGGCTGGCCCAGTACTCACAGTGATCCTCCTATCTCTTCCTCCCAAGTGCTGAGATTAAAAGTATGTGCCACCATGCCTGGAGTACTAACACTATTTTTGTTGATGAATAATAATAACATACTTATATGCTACAATATCATGTTTTGATACAATATTCAATGACTAAATTATTTAACATAGTCTTCACTTACATATCTTTTTTTAATTTTTATTTTATTTATTTATTTGACAGAGAAAGAGGGAGAGAGAGAGTGAGAGAATGGGTGCACCAGGGCCTCCAGCCACCACTGCAAAAGAACTCCAGATGCAGCAGACTTGTGTGCCCCCTTGCACATCTGGTTAATGTGGGTCCTGGGGAATTGAACCTGGGTCCTTTGGCTTTGCAGGCCAACATCTTAACCGCTAAGCCATCCCTCCAGCCCACTTATCATTTTTTATTATGAGACATTTGATATTTACTCTGTTATTTTGAAATATGCAACACATTACTTTTGACTACATTCACCCAGCTGTGTAATCTCAAGTCTGATTCCTCCTATCTGTCTGAAAATTGTACTGTTTGATCAAGAACTCCTATTTTCTTTTTTTTCCTTCACCCCCACTCCTTTACTGTGCACGTCTATGAATTTTACATTATTGGATTTTGCATCTAAGTCAGATCATATGGAATTTGTCTTCCTACACTTAGCTTATCTCACTCACTATAATGCCCTCTGGGTTCACACATTTTGCTACAAGTGATAGGATTTCTCCCCTTATCAAAGCTGAATAGTGTCCTGTTGTGTAGATGTACCACTCTTTTCTTTATCCACTCATCAATTGATTAAAAAATCCCAGCACTTGGGAGGCGGAGGTAGGAGGATCACTGTGAGTTAGAGGGCACCCTGAGAATATAGAGTGAATTCCAGGTCAGCCTGAGCTAGAGTGAGACACTACCTTGAAAAACAAAACAAAACAAAACAAAAAACAAGAAGAAAAAGATTGATTCACATCTTGGCCTCAGTGAATAATGTAATGAGCAAGGGAGAATAGATACTTTTCTTCTTTTGTTTTCATGTATGTGGTATGTGTGTGTGTGTGCATGTTAATATGTGTATGGGTACGTGTATGTGTGTGTGTGTGTGTGTGTGTGTATGTTAATATGTGTATGGGTACATGTAGGTGGTGTGTGTGTATGTGGAGGCCAAAGGCTGACATTGGGTGCTGACATCTGATGTCTTCTTTGATTACTCTCCACCTTTTTTTTTTGAGAGAGGATCTTTCACTGAACCCAAAGCTCACTGATTTGGCTGGATTAGTCAATGAGCCAGTCCTGGAAATCCGGGTGTCTTACTTTCTGAGTGCTGGGGTTCCTTGTGTGTGCTTCCATGCCCAGTTTTTATGTGGATGTTGGGGATCCAAACTCAGGTCTTCTTGCTTTTGCTTCCTCCTTCCCAACCCCAGGTGTTTCTTTGACGTACTGATTTAAGTCTCCATGGTTATATATCCAGTAGTGGCATTTCCAGTTTGTACAGCAGGTTTTTAGGGTTATTTTTAAAAAACATTTTATTATTTATTTGTGGGTGGGGGGGATATGCTACAGTGGGGTGTGTGTGTGTGTGTCTTCAGAAAACAACCCTGAGATGTCTGTGCTTGTCTTCCACTTTCCTTAAGACAGAGCCTCTTGCTGCTGTAAATGAACACCAGTCTAGCTGGCGCGTGAGCTTTGGGTTCTGGTTCTGTTTCCCATCGCCACAGCCACACTAGAATCACTGACACAAGCTTCACTTTGTGTCTGGTGCTGAGGAATCAAACACAATCGGGCAACTTTAACTGCTGAGCCGTATTCTTAGCCTTTAATTGATTAGCTTTTAGACAGATAGCATCTGGCTATGTAGCCCAGGCTGGCTTCAGACTTGGGGTTCTTGTGCCTGTCATTGAAGTGCTCTTTTTTTCTTTTCTTTTCTTTTTCTTTTAGTTTCTTGAGGAATTTCCACTCCACAAAAACAGAATCTTTAGCCTCATATCATTTTCCAGTTTCTGCCTGTTCTTTTCTTCAGGATCTCTGAAGGAGGGTCTATGCTGACTTATTTGCCTTCTCACTCTGTTTGCTCGTCTCACTGCACCCGGGCTTCTGCCTCGATTCTCTGCGGACACGGATCATCTTGGGGATTCATGACCTTCATGTTGCTGAATTTAAAGAATACTTTTTTGCTCTGACCTTATTGGAAATCTTTGCTGCATTAGATGCTGTTGACCATTTATTTCTCCTTGAGAGTCTTTCTTCCCTTGGATTTCTTCCATGGCATTACTTTCTCCCGATTCTTTTCTTACTCTTCCGTTTCTCCTGTTTCCTTCTTGACCTTCCTTTCCTTTGCAAGCTTCCTAAATGTTTGGCATTTCCAAAGTTCAGATCTCAGTCCTTCTTCTCGCTTTCCATGCTGTCTGGGTTGTTAGAAGAGGCCTAACGAGGGGTGTTGAGGAACTTCTTGCCAAACCTTGAATATGATTTCTGAATTCCACCTCATGTTGTATGTAGGAAATTTAAAATATATATATATGTATATATATATATATATACATATTTGTGTTTATTTATTTGCAAATAAAGATAGAGAGAAGAGAGACAGAGACAGTGGGTGCACCAGGGCTTCCAGCCACTGCAAATGAATTATGTGCCACCTTGTACAACTGGCTTATGTGGGTACTGGGGAATTGAACCTGGGTCCTTAAGCTTTGCAGACAAGAGCCTTAACTGCTAAGCCATCTCTCCAGCTCAGGAAAGTTTTATTCTTTTTTTAAAAAAATATTTTTATTTACTTGAGAGGGACAGAGAAAGAGAAAGAGAATGCGTGTGCCAGGACCTCCAACCACTGCAAACAAACTCCAGACGCATGTGCCACCTTGTGCATCTGGTTTATGTGGGTACTAGGGAATTGAACCTATGTCCTTAGGCTTTGCAGACAAGTGCCTTAACTGCTAAGCCATCTCTTCAGCCCTAAAATTTTATTCTTTACCACTTTTCTAAATGAAAACTACCACCTAGAAGTAAGGAAGTTTTAGATCAAGTATAAGGAAAATTATAATAGGGGCTGGAGAGATGGATGGTAAGAACATTTGCTACACAAGCATGATGACCTGAGTTCAATCCCCAGCACCCATGTAAAAAAAAAAATACAGATGGTACGTTACAAATGCCTATAATCCCAGCGCTGGTGTGTTGGAGACAGGAGGCTCTGCAGGGCATGCTAGTCAGGCAGGCTAACTGAAAAACAGTGAGCTCCAGCTTTAGTGAGAGACTCTGTTTCAAGGTAATAAGACAGAAAAGCAATAGAGGTCACATGACAGCTTTCTCTGGCTGTGCATCTGTGAACATGTGCATCCACTACTCACCCACCCACATCCACACACACATGCCAAAAAACTTTTTTAAAAAAGAGAAGTTATACAGCCGGGCATGGCGGCTCACGCCTTTAGTTCTAGCACTTGGGAGGCAGAGGTAGGAGGATCACCATGAGTTCGAGGCCACTCTGAGATTACATAGTGAATTCCAGGTCAGCCTTGGCTACAGTGAGACCCTACCTCAAAAAAAAAAAAAAAAAAGAGAGAAGTTATGGGCTGGAAGGATAGCTCAGCAGTTAAGGCACTTGCCTGCAAAGCCTAAGAACCCAGGTTCAATTCCCCAGTACCCACGTAAAGCCAGATGCACAAGGTGGTGCATGCATCTGGAGTTTGTTGATAATGGCTAGAGGTCCTGGTGTGCCCATTCTCTCTCTCTCTATCTGCCTCTTTCTCTCTCTCTCCAAACAAATTAAATAAAAAAATAAAACTTAATAATAATTATATTAGTGGAACATAAAGTTATCTTTGTTCTAGAAGTGCTAATGAGATAAGGACCCTGTTCTTCCGTATAGGTGACTTTTGGTGATAATTGCCAGGTAATGCTAATCGGCTTGTCCATCAAATTAAATATTAAATAATGTAAAGCCATTACTTGTTGGATGTGGTGGCATGTCTATAATCCCATCACTTGGGAGGTAGAGGCAGGAGGAACAGGAATTCAGGACCATTCTGGGATACATGAAACCCTGAGGGGAGTGAGGAGGGGAAGGGGAAGAAAGGAGAGGAAAGAAGAGAAGAAAGCTAGTACTTTGGATAAATTACTCTAGATAGATTTTCTTATAATCCATCTTTCCTGATAGTTTTGATGTAATAACTGCAACAGACTGCTGCCTTGGAAGGATCCACATTGGTTAGAACCACACACGGCATCCGAGTGGTTCATAGGGTATGGGTTGCTCTCAGGCTGTAGAGAACACCGAAAAAGGAAGACAGCAGCAGAGAAAGGACGAGTGAAGAACACAGATTGATCCCTGTTGGTCAGGAGGCTTTACAGACCTAGGATCAGGTAAGAATTGCACAAGACCACATGTGGTCGAACACATCAGGGAGAAGATGCCCAGATGAACTGTGCATCTTCCTTTTTGTTCTCTAGCTAACCAGATTCCCCTCTCCATTCTCATCATACATCTGTGTCCCTCTGGTTACCTGAAGTTTTTTTTTTTTTTTTTTTCTTTTTCGAGGTAGGGTCTCACTCTAGCTCAGGCTGACCTGGAAATCACTCTGTAGTCTCAAGGTGGCCTCGAACTCATGGCAATCCTCCTACCTCTGCCTTCCGAGTGCTGGGATTAAAGGTGTGCACCACCACGCCCAGCTACCTGAAGATTTTTTACCTGAATCCTTCAGCTTCCTGATCAGTGAGATTTGGAGGACAAATATTTTGGTGGGCCATTTTGAATAGGTGGCATTTCTGTTCACCGCCCCCTCATTTGCTCAAGCAATAACCTAGAAGTCATCTTTTCTTCCGTGATCTCATTGTCAATCAATTAGTTGATCACTAATTTCTATGAATTATACCTCCTGAATAATCACTAAACCTCTGAAAATTCCATCCCTAATTCCACCACTATGGCCCAAGCCATCATCATTTCCCACCTAGATCACCTCCATTGCTTACTAACTGGTTTCCATGCTTCCAAGTTGATCTATTTATTATCCCCCAGCAGCCGAATGTTCTAAGGTACGACGTGGAATATGGCAGTCTTCTATTCCAAGCTCCGCTAACTTCTCACTGTCTGTAGTGCTCAGAACTCTCCGCTTGTCACACAAGGCCCAATCTGATTTGGCACCTTTCTACTTCCCCGCCTCCTATGTCACTCCTCTTCACTCTTACATCTATCTGCCTTATCCATTTCCTCCAGCTATAGCTAAATACCATGTACTGGGTGATGTTGCAGTCAACTCCTCGTTGCTGGGACAAGCATCCACCCGGACACAGCTTATGGGAGGAAATAGGTTTATTTCAGGCTTACAGCATCCGGGGGAAGTTCCATCCATGCTGGGAGAAGCTGGCTCATTCCATCCTACGTCAGGGAGAAAACCAACCAACACCAGCAAGCACAAAGAGCCAGAGCTCAGACTGCCCTGAACACACCTCGTAGTGCTGGACTCAAGTTATAACCCAGTGACACACCCCTCTAGCAGGAATCTGCTCGATTTTAAGAAAACACCTGAGTCTATGGGGCCCCATACATTTAAACCATCACATTCAAACTACCACAGTAACTTATAAGGAAAAAGGTTTATTCAGCTTATACTTCTGGAGGCTGGAAGGTCCATGGTCAAGAGCGATCATCTGGTGAGGACTGACTCACTGTTAGGGGCTCTTCAGGGGCCCAGGATGGCCCAGGGCATCAGAGGGCAGGAAGAGGACATAAAAGAGACAGAGACAAATTGATTTTATGCCACAGTTGTTCTCCAGATAATCCTTGGGAGCAGAACCTTCATGAGCTTATCATCTCTGTCTGTGTGTCGGGGCTGGGGGGACTGAAACAAGTTCTCACTATGTAGCTCAGGATGGCCTTGAATTTATGATCCTCCTGCCTCAACTTCTCGGGTGCTAGGATTACAGGGTGTGCTTTTTTTTTTTTTTTTTAATCTGGCTTCCTTATAACCTCCTAAAGGCCCACCTGGTCCCATAATTTAACACTTCACAAAGGGGATTCGTTTCGTCGCGACCATGAAATCGTAACGCTGCCCATGCCCTTCCTGCACTTGTGCTACTTGGAGTAGTTTTCTTTTGCATGACCTCTCTTCTCCATCCCTTTCCTCCTATTAAATATCACTTCTTGTGGAAGCTTGCAAATCTCCCAGGCCAAATCAACCCTATTAACGTTGCGCCCTGTCCACGTTCTTTCAGAAACTCACCACATTTCTAATTATGTGCTCTTATTTTTTTCCTGTTATATTTCAAGCTGTATGGAAGTAGGTGTTTCTTTTTTTAAAAAAGATTTTATTTTTATTTATTTATTTGAGACAGAGAGAGGGATAGAGACAGAAAGAATGGGCAGACACATCAGGGCCTCTAGCCACTGCAAATGAACTACAGACTCATGCGCCCCATGTGCATCTGGCTAACATGGGACCTGGAGAATTGAACGGGGTCCTTTGGCTTTACAGGCATGTGCCTTAACCGCTAAGCCATCTTTCCAGCCCACAAGTAGGTGTTTCTTAAAGCTCACCGCTATCCTCCTAACCTCTGCCTCCTCAGTGCTAGGATTAAAGGCGTACACCATTATGCCTGGCTTAGGTGTTCTTAGTATCAAGGACAGTGTCTCGTATATTATAATTTGCTAAGAATGAATGAATGAGGGGGCTGGAAAGATGGCTTAGCGGTTAAGCACTTGCCTGTGAAGCCTGAGGACCCCGGTTCGAGGCTTGATTCTCCAGGACCCACGTTAGCCAGATGCACAAGGGGGCGCAAGCATCTGGAGTTAGTGGCTGGAGGCCCTGGCGCGCCCATTCTCTCTCTGTCTGTATCTGCCTCTCTCTCTCTTGCTCGCTCTCTGTCCGTCGCTTTCAAATAAATAAATAAAAATAAACAAACAAACAAAAAAAAGAAAGAAAGAATGAATGAATGAGGACACCTCTCTTCTCCTGGGTAACCCTTGCTCATTTTTCAAGTACTCATGTCAGATGCCACCGCTTCTTGTGGGTTACAGGTAAATCCATCCATCTTTGGATCCTTAGGTCAAGGCTTGTAAGTCATACGCATTTGTCAGATTACAAGAGACTCTCAGCCATAAGTCAAAAATGGTGTTGGGCGTGGTGGCACACGCCTTTAATCCCAGCACTCCTGAGGCAGAAGTAGGAGGATTGCCATGAGTTCAAGGCCACCCTGAGATTACAGGGTGAATTCCAGGTCAGCCTGGACTAGAGTCCGGTTAAAGGTCTGTTTGCAAAGCCTACGCCCTGGTTCAATTCCCCTGTACCCATGTAGAGCCAGACAAACAAAAGTGGCACATGCATCTGGAGTCCTTACACAGCTGGAAGAGACCCTGACATGCCCATTCTCTCTCTCTCTGCTTGCAAGTACATTAAAAAAAAATAGGGCTGGAGAGATGGCTCAGCGGTTAAGGCACATGCCTGCAAAGCCAAAGGCCCCCGGTTCGATTCTCCAGGTCCCACGTTAGCCAGATGCACAAAGGGGCGCATGCGTCTGGAGTTCCTCTGCAGTGGCTAGAGACCCTGACACACCCATTCTCTCTCTCTCCCCCTCCCCCCTTTTTCTCTCTTACAAATAAATAAATAAAATATTTAAAAAAATTTTAAGTGACAGACATATGAAGGTTCATTACACTGCCCTTGTATTTCGTCATATATTTGAACATTTCCATAATAAAAAGTTAAAACATATTGGCTTCAAGTTAAGTGAAAGTATATTCAAAGACAACCTTGAAGCCGGGAATTGATGAAGTGGAGCTGCATCCAGACTGAGGTGTGTGTGCGCGCGTGCGCCTTGTGTTCTTTTCCACCCTGGGGAAGCTTTCAGAAGACAAATAAAAGGAGATGAAATAATGCAATTTAGATTTGGACATCTTTAGGTTTCGGTGCGGCTTCAGGCAGTTTTTCTGTATGTTCAGGGTCAAGAGAGAGCCTGGAGGGGTTGGTGGCTAACACTGCCCCTGTTATTCTTCATGGCTTCTGGGTCGGCATTAGAATCTCTCACTGCCCAGCGAGGGCCTGCAGAGAGCATTGCGCCCCCACCTGCTCTTCCTCGACATTTTTCATTCACATTCCTACTTCCTTCCCTCTGGTGAATTTCTACCCTTGACCTCCGCAGGGGGTGGCCTCGCGTCTCCCACGTCTGTTCGGAAGCAGGGGTCGGCCGGTGAGAAACATCGCAATTCCGGTCTGGTTTCCCCACTGCCTCTGACTGACCGACTGCGGGCAGGTCGCAGGTTCCCTGGCACGTCACCATCTGCCTCTGAAAACCGAGAATACTAACCGTGGCGACTGCATCGGAGGATGCACGCATGTCAGGGGTGGAACACAGATCCCGGCACGGTGTGTGAGCGGTCAATACACAAATACGAGCTATTATTATTATCGCTAAACGTGGTGTCCTCGATGCCTCCCCGCGGGGACATCGGGGAGGTGTCGCCGCCGCCGGAGCCCGGGGGCTGCCGGTGCAGGAGCGGGCCGGGCCGGGGTGGGGGTGTCCGGGAACGCGGTGCAGCCGGCGGTGGGTGGGGAGGGGGTTCGGGGCTGAGTTCCCGGAGGGCCGCGGGTCCCGCAGGGTGCGGCCCGGGGCGGGGCTGAGCGGCGAGCTGCAGCGAGAGCCGCCGGGGGCGGGGGGGGGGGCGCGTGCCCGCGCCAAGATGGCGCCCCTCCCCCTGCGCGCGCGCGCCCGCCGCTCCCCGCGCGGCCCCGCGGCCTGCGCGCTCCTGGGCGGGGGATGTTGTGATGGAGAAGCCTCGGCGGAGCGCGAGCCCCGCAGCCTGAGCCACCTTCCAGCGCCTGGGCCTGGGGCCTCGCCGCGCAGGTAGGAGCTGTCCCTGCCCGGGCTCAGCCCCCGGAGCCCGATCACGAGCCCCTGCAGCCCACCGGCCTTGCAGACCCGTTCCCCGCAGGGACCCAGGTCCCCCCCCCCCGCCCCGCCCCGCCCGGGGGGCCGCCCTCCCACCGCGCCTGCAGACCAGGGTCCGGTGCCCAGCTCGCGGGGCCCACTTTGGTCCTCACAGCGGCCCCTCTCCTGATCCCTGATCTTCACCGCCCCTCCCGCTCCTCAGGCACGACTAGGGGGACACTACGGGGGACGCGGGAGCGAGGGGCGGCAGTGTGGGGGAGGGGAGGTCTAGGGCTGGGAAGGGGACCCGGGGTGGGGTAAGAGGCAGGCCCTGCGGATTCCTGCTGGAGCCCCAGGCCTGGGATCTGTCAAGCCTCATTCTGTTGCCCCCAGCGACCGAGGGGTGTGCCCTGGGGCCCCCGGCTGTGTCCCCAGCTCAGCCTGGAGGCCTTGCACTGGCCGGAGCACTCATTAGGAACGGTTTTCCATCTCTAGTTCAGAGGTTATTCCGAACCTGTTTTAAGGCCTGTGCATCTCTTGCGCTCGGAGCACCTGCAGCCCCGGTCCCATCTCTCTCCACCCTTCAAAGGCAGAACCTTTCGACACTTCCTAACTTCCCATTCATTCCTGAAACCAGCCCACTGTGTCCCTGACAAGCACCGGAGCTTCCACCAAGGTCACCGGAGACCTCCCGGTAACTCCAGTGGACACTGCTGGGATCCCGGTACCTTTTTCTAGTATTTAGCTGACGTGTGTCAGTTAACTCCTTGAAGCACGTTCCTGTTTTCTCTCTAGGCATTGTCTGCTGCTTTTCAGTCTCCTTTGCTCTCTTCTCTGCATATGCGGCTGTTGGTTCTGTCCTGAGCTGCTTCTCTCATTCTGCCCTTTCTCCTTCAGTATTCTGCTCCTTCTCAAGGCTTTCAGTTTCGTATGTAAACGGGTGAATCTCAAATTTATTTGTCTGGCCCAGACCCAACTGTCCTCTGACATCCCTTTGAAAGTCCTCACATGGAATTCCAAACCTACAGAAACCCAGATGAATTGTTTTTCCTGGTGCCCCCGTACCCTGTTTCCAAATGTGTTGTTCCTTCAGATCCCAGAAATGGCTACTTTCGCCGAAATAGTGACTCTGGCTGGGCTCATGGGCCACCGTCTACATTAGCCTCTCTCCCTCACCCCTCTACCTCTAATTGCACTAAGTTCCATCATGCCAATGACCTCAGTTTTTCTCAGAGCCCTTCATTTTCCTCCATTTCCACCCCTATCAAACTTAGTCTAGACTACTATCCTTTTTTTCCTTGACTGCTCTAATATGTGACCCTTTGCCAACCTCCTCTTAGCGATTCTCAACACAGCACCCAAAGTGGTCCTTCTGAAAATGCATTTGGCCATTTATTCATTGAACAAATAGTATTTGAGCATCTAATATTTACAGGGCACTGCATTAGGTATTCAAGATCAAATTAATGAATAAAACAGACTGGGGTTCTTGTCCCCATGGAGATTACAATCTATGAGGGAAATCAAATAAGAATAAAAATGTCAGTGTAACCAATACCATGAAGAGATGCATGGTGCTTGAGAATACTGAAGAACAGAAGCTGAAGTTGGCCCAGGGATTAGTGGCAGGGAAGGTCAAGGAAGGCTTCTCTGAGAACTTGATGTTGGAACAAAAATGTCAAGGAAGAGTTGGAATAATTAGGCTAAGAGAGCAGGGGGTTGAAGATCCTCGGTAGAAGGGAAATCACGTAGACGATTCATGCCTCCCAGGGATCAAAAGAAAGCCACTGAGATGGGAGAAGTGAGTCCCCAGAGGTGGGGCCATGATGGAAGATGGCAGGGCAGGTTAATAGGGCCACTTAGGCCATGCTAAGAATTTTGCTTATAAGGTCTTTGATCTTGGTGCAGGTTGTGCATTGTCGTGGAAGTGCAGAGTGCATGAAGTCCATTTTTTTTTCTCAGAGAGAAAATAATCATTACCTAGGGATGGACTGAATATGGGGAATGAGGAATGAGGATGTGTCTAGGATGATACAACATACCTACACAACAGGATGGGTAGTCATTTCATTCCATGATTCTGAGTCCTGAAAGAGAACCAGTTAGGGGATAGGAGTAGTGGGCATATGAGTTTGATAGACCTTTGGGACATCCACATGGAGTTGTTGGGTAGAAAGTTAAATGTACACGTCTGGAGTTCAGATCAGGAATCTGAAGTTGAGGTATAAATTTGGAAGTCATCAGCGTATAGATGGTAATTGAAACAGCAGGTATGAGCTGAGCGTGGTGGCACACACCTTTAATCCCAGCACTTGGGAGGCAGAAGTAGGAGGATTGCTGTGAGTTGAAGGCCACCCTGAGACTACATAGTGTATTCCAGGTCAGCCTGAGTTAGAGTGAGACTCTACCTCAAACAAACAAACAAAAAGGAACAGTGGGTATGAATAAATGCTTTTCCTGAATCTAGAACAAGAAAGAGAAAAGTGTGTAAGAACAAGTTGTGAGAAACTCAGTCTGTAATAGCTGAGAGGAAGATGAGCCAGCAGGAGAGTCTAACCAGTCAACAAACAGCCAAATGTATAGAGAGAAGGAATGCATGGCTGGAGAGATGGCTCAGCGGTAAAGTGCTTGTCACACAAGCCTAAAGACCTGAGTTCGGATCCCCAGCTCCCGTGCAAATGTTGGGCAACATGCACCTCTAATCCCAATGCTGGGAGGTGTAAATCCAATGATCCCTAAGACTTAACTGACTAGTTCATCTCCTTGAATCACTGAGCACTAAGTTCAGCTAGAGACCCTTTTTCAAAAAAAGAAGGTAGCTGGGGATAAAGCTCAGTGGTAGAGCATTTGCCTACATCCATAAGGCCCTAGGTTCAATTGTCAGTACTACAAAATTTCACACACAGGAACACATGTATGCACACCTGCATGCACACATACTAACATGCTTACAGTCACACACATACCACATGCACATGCAAAAAAGAAAGAATGTACAGAATGGAAGCTGTGAATGAGCACTGAATGAGCAGTTCATGGGGTCACTGCAGAAAGTACCCAAATATCCACTGAATTAAATGACATTAAGTGATTGTGGTAGGAGCTGCTACTGAGTCCAGCTGGGAAGGGAGAATGTGTTAGAAAGGGCTGAGGAGCGGGAGATGAAATGGTAACGGGTGAGCAGAGAACTTGTAAGAAGTTTGCCTGTGTTGGGAGAAAAGGGGGTAGAGCAGTGGTAGCTCTGGAGCACGTTCAGGTCAGGTGTGTATACGTAGGTGTTTGAGGCAGGGTTTCACCCCAGGCCGACCTTGAACTCAAAACAATGATTCTCCTACCTTAGCCTCCCAAGTGCTGGGACTAAAGGCGTGCACTACCATGGCCAGATAGACATATTTTCTTTTCAAGTTTGGAGGCTGTAGATCCCACTGAAAAGGAGAGGTTGATCATACAGAAGAGGAACTAGACAAATGGTGTGAAATCCTGGGAAGGCATGACAGGAAGGATCCGAATGATAGATGCAGCAGTGAAGAGAAAGAGGAGAATGAACTTGGTAAGTTGTATGCTGGAGGATGTTCCCAAAATAATGACTTCCTTCCCTGTGAGAATTTGGAGAGGGGCTTGTCTTTGAGAAGATGGAGGAGTTGAATGTCCAAGAGAAGTTTTTTTTTTTTAATTACTTATTTGCAGTCAGAGAAATAGAGAGACAGAGATGGGCACGCCAGGGTCTGTAACCACTGCAAACAAAGTCCAGATGCATGTGCTACATTGTACATCTGGCTCATGTGGGTACTGGGGAATTGAACCTGGGTCCTTAGTCTTTTAGGCCAGTGCCTTAACCACTAAACCATCTCTCCAGCCCCTAAGAGAGTTTTGGTCCAAGGCTCAGTCATCTTTCGTTGACGTGTGGAGTAGATTAAACCCCTACCTGACTCATTCTTTCCTTGTTACAGTACTCGGTCACTTGTTCAGCAAAGCGGAAGTGCTTCTAGGCAGTGGGCACTGCTCCGAGATTGACAGCATGCCATACTGAAGGAGCTCTTCAGTGGCCCTTCCCCCCTACACAGAGGGCTTCCGGTGTGGGGGGAGAGAGAACCATTGTCTTCCGATTCCTACTCCCCCATGTCTGTCACAGGCCCTGGCATCTCATAAGCAGGATTTGGCTCTGATCCCGTGGTCTGATGTCAGCTTCTTCAGGTGGTGTGGCCACCCTTTTAGTCCCTGTCCTGAGGGTCCGCCATCTTCTTGTCTTGAGCCAGACTCCATTTGGCTCTTTTCATCCTTTGAGGTGCTTTGGGTATGGATAATCACTGCGAGAGGAGAGGTTGAATTATGTTCCTCACTGAAGAAACTGGGCAGTTGGTCATCTTTTGACCTTCAGAAGCAAGAAGATGCTAA
This sequence comes from Dipus sagitta, assembly GCA_036346955.1. NCBI lineage: Eukaryota > Metazoa > Chordata > Mammalia > Rodentia > Dipodidae > Dipus > Dipus sagitta. The sequence continues at coordinate 185,860,563 of CM070772.1, read as the reverse complement.
CCACACTACCTCAGGGCTAGATGCCCAGGCTTCAACACTGTCAGTATCCCAACTGCTTTCTCGCCTGTCTGGGACTCTTGTCCCGTCTTGATTTGCTGTCAGGAGCCCTCGTCACCATTCCCCTGCACCTTCCCTAAGACTCCCTTCGCTCATCTCAGCCATGGGCCACACAAGCTTTCTTGACATCTGTTCCCAGCCACTTCTGGTCTTCTTGCTTGATAGTTCCTCTCACTTTGGTGTCTGTCCCTTTCATCTGTCCTTTCCTTCCACAAAACTGACACTCTGGTGGACACACAACAGTTTCTTGTAAATGGTATTGAAAAGTTGAGCAAGATGAGGTTTCAGATAGTCTGATGGTATGTGGCACTGGGCGTTGTGGAACACGAGGAGGAGGTGGTCCCTTGATGGTGGAGAGAGAACAGGAAGGATTGCCTAGAAGCCCTGATTGCTGAGCGAAGTTTTAAAATACAAGAAGAGGTTCTTACAAGGGGAGGCGAATTCCAGGCTAAGGGAGCAGCGTGAACAAAGACCGAGGGCTTTGTTTGTCCTGTGTGACATGTTGCAGAACCCACTAAAGTTCATGTGGCTGGAGTATAAGGTGTGAAGGAGATGGGAAGCTGGAGGCGATCTGAGAGGCCATAGGGGTCGGTTCCAGGGGCCTCTCCGGTATCCTGCTACTGAGCTCAACTGTAATGCTTACAGCAGCGATGAGCCCTTTAATTTTGTGGATCAGGGAGTGACACAATCTGGTTTCCATTTTTGGAAGAGTACTGTGGTTCTGGGTGGAGACAGAGCTGACTGTATATTTTTTTCTTCATTTATTCCAATGACCATGAGATTCCTCACTGCCCAGGTGGCACTGAGCACATTCAAGTAACACGTGAGGCAGACATATGGGCAGAAGCCTTTGCTAACTTACTTTTCATATGTATGTGTAGCTTTGTGGTAGGTTCTGAGGAGCTGGAAGTGGCAGAAAGGTGGGCTGTTGCTCCTGTCTCGGGACCGTGCAGCGCACCTAGAGAACTGGGTGATTCTTGCTCATACAGACTGCTCAATGTGGGCAGTGGGGGAAACTGGGGTGGCAGGAAGCCAGGGACTGATGATTTAGTGGGGCAGTGGGGAGATCGGAAACTTAGACTGGACATTGAAGAGAAAGAGCTGTATAGCGGGAATCAGAAAAAAAGAAAACTAGGCCCTGGAGAGATGGCTTAGCAGTTAAGGCACTTGCCTGCAAAGCCTAAGGACCCAGGTTCGATTCCCCCAGAACCCATGTAAGCCAGATACACATGGTGGCACATACATCTGGAGTTCATCTGCACTGGCTAGAGGCCCTGACACACCCATTCTCTCTCTCTGTCTGTCTCATAAATAAATAAAAATAAAATATTTTAAAAAAGAAAAACAAAGAGCTGCAGTATTGTTAAAGTGTCAGTGAGGGTGAATTGTGTGGTAGGGAAAGTCTGATAGGAAGCGTGAGCCCGGGTGAGGCTATCAGGGAGGGAGAGTAATAGTTGGGGCTGGCTGAGGAAGTGACTGTATTTAGAGCTTAGGATGAGGAGAACTGGGTAGTGGATGGTCATGGAGGAATAACCAGGAGATGGGGAACCAGTCAGGGTCCTGAGGAGAGCAGGGGTCACAGAAAAAAAGTAGCAGAGCAAGTCAGGGGAATGTGGCGGATAGGGCTGGGCCCTGAGGGGAGCCTCTGGTCTAGGGACTGGGAGGACAGGTCAGACTGAGACCTTGATGGAAGCCTGTGAGGGAAGCAGGGCACTGGAGAGGTGTTTGTCATTGTGGACCACAAGCCCCTCCCCCCTCTTGGAGGGTAGCGAGAGTTTGGTTGGGGCACCATGAAAAGCCACTGAAATACCGCAGGACCACAGAGTGAGGTAGTTTTTTAAAAAAATATTTTATTTATTTATAAATATATAGAGAAGAGAGAAGGAGAGAAGAATATATGGGTACTCCAGGGCCTCTTGCTACTGCAAACGAACTCCAGTTGCACGCAACACTTTGCGTATCTGGCTTTACATGGGCACTGGAGAATTGAACCCAGGTTGTCAGACTTTGCAAGCAACTGCCTTTAACCACTGAGTCATCTCCACAGCCCTAGTGAGGCAGATTTGACACAGGCCAACGAGATGCTAAATGGGGACTGGGAGGGCAGAGTTATACGTTCACTTGGTAAATGTTTATTGAGTTTCTGCTCTGTGTCTGGATGATGCTAGAGGCTGATCATACTATATTGAAAGAAGAAAAAGAAAGAAAGAAAAGAGAAATCCTCACCAACATGGACTGGTCATTAAACAAAGTAAATACAAAATAAGCTCGTTAGATGGTGATTGGTATGTGGAAAGAGTATGGGGATACTCAGGAGAGAAGAGGTAGCCTGCAGTTTTAAAATGGGTGCGTTGGAGCTAGAGAGATGGCTTAGTGGTTAAGGCACTTGCCTGCAAAGCCTAAGGACCCAGATTCAATTCTCTAGGTCCCATGTTTAGCCAGATGCACATCATGGCACATGCGTCTGGAGTTCCTTTGCAGTGGCTAGAGGCCCTGGCACACCCATTCTCTCTCTCTCTCCATACATACATACATGCATATATATATATATATATATATATATATATATATATATATATATATATATAATAAATACAAGGATTAAAAGTTTTTTAAATGGATGCTTTGGGCTGGAGTGATGGCTCATCAGTTAAGGCACTTGCCTGTGAAGCCTAAGGACCCAGGCTCGATTCCCTAGTACCCACATAAGCCAGATGAACAAGCTGGCACATACATACATCTGGAGTTCATTGGCAGTGGCTAGAAGTCCTGACATGCCCATTCTTTCTCTCTCTCTCTCTGTAATAAATAAACTAAAAATAGCAATAAAATGGGCGCTTGAAGGCTGGGCATATGAGTGGCTGAGCATTTACTTACATGCACAAGGTTCCATCCCTAGCACTACCAAAATGTTAAAATGGGTGCTTAGTGAAGGCCTCCCTGAAGAGGTTTGGGCAAAGACCTGAAAGACTGGAAGGTCCAGTTCAGAGGCTTGAGGTGACCTGTTCATTATAAGGGCTGGCAGGGATGAAGAGAGGACCAGTTTCTCAGATGAGATCCTTCATAGGCAGTCACTGAAACAGAGCTTCCGCTGACCAGAGAAGCCAAGAATTGGATGTAAAAGTCTCTCCTCTGTGACCTGTTCTGGGCTATGCCTGGAGGACTGGCTCTACTCCCATCATTCCTGTCAACACAGACCCTGGCTTGGGGCTGGTTGAGTTAAATGATTTATGATAGGAACACAGCCTGGGGTGGGAGGAAGCTGGCAGTGACGGCGCTCCAGACAACAGTGTTTGGAGGAAAGGAGTGGTCAGTGTCCAGTTTCCATAACCCACGAGCCTGTCCCATGCCAGCTGTGTCCTGGCACAGTAAGCCCGGGTTGAATGAGTGGAGGTGGGGGTGTTAGGATGGACAGAGAGCCATTGTGTGGACATTGTTCTCTTGATAGTGAGGGCAGAGCGGGCACTGTGCTATCCCAGAATGCTCAGGGCTGGAAATTGGGGACAGTGGGCTGCAGACCTGGGCCTAGCCTGTGATGTAGGTGATGGTCCAGGGACAGATGTTGAGCCCATCATTCTCATGGGACGTGGATTGGTGTGTGCTGGCCTGTTGAGTACGAGGAGTTTAAGGACAGGACATGGGCCTGGGCCAGAAAAAGGGATGTTCAACATGGTCTCCCCTCCTTGTCCCACAGGATCTACCAAGACCATGTCTGTTCCGTCATCACGGAGCCAGTCGGCCATTAATGCCAACAGCCACGGAGGTCCAGCACTCAGCCTGCCCCTGCACGCTGCCCACAACCAGCTGCTCAACGCCAAGCTGCAGGCCACAGCTGTGGGACCCAAGGACCTGCGCAGCGCCATGGGGGAGGGTGGTGGGCCTGAGGCGGGCCCTGCCAATGCCAAGTGGCTGAAAGAGGGCCAGAACCAGCTCCGGCGGGCTGCCACAGCCCACCGTGACCAGAACCGCAATGTGACCTTGACCCTGGCAGAGGAGGCCAGCCAGGAGGCTGAAACAGCACCTTTGGGCCCCAAAGGCTTAATGCATCTATACTCTGAGCTGGAGCTCTCAGCCCACAACGCAGCTAACCGAGGGCTTCGTGGACCTGGTTTGATCATCAGCACCCAAGAGCAGGGACCAGATGAGGAAGAGGAGAAGGCAGCAGGCGAGGCTGAGGAGGATGATGAAGATGAAGAAGAGGAGGAGGAGGAGGACTTGACTTCTCCCCAAGGGCTACCTGAGCCTCTGGAGAGTGTGGATGTCCCCTCTGCTCCCCAGGCTCTCACAGATGGTCCCCGGGAACACAGCAAGAGCGCAAGCCTCCTGTTTGGCATGCGGAACAGCGCAGCCAGTGACGAGGACTCAAGCTGGGCCACCTTATCCCAGGGCAGCCCCTCCTATGGCTCCCCAGAGGACACAGGTATCTTGTGGAGCTAGATGTGGGCGTGTGGGAGGGCATGGAGTCAGGCTTCTCCCTGAAGAGGCCAGGACCAGCCTGGACACGAGTTGTGGAACCTGTGTCCTCTGTCCACGCTTACTCACAGAGTGAATGGACAGTTTGGTAGATCTTTCCACGACGAACACCATGATGGGTAAATTCATTTATTCCACATGTCATCATGGGGATACATAGGTTAGTTGGTTTATTAAGTATTTATTAAGTAGCTGACCCTCTGATCAGCCCCTATGATGTTTAATACTCAGAACATTGCTGTGAGGTTGATAACATTTTTATGCCTGTATGACCAATGATTTTAAAGAAGAAAGAGGCCAGGATGGGTTTAGCAGTTTTCGAAAGGTCGAAGAGTCTGGGATCACAGCAGAGTGAAGATCTAAACCAGGTCTGAGTTCAGACCTGAGCTTTGAGCCCTGGGTTATCCTGTCCCCAACGCACATGGCATGGTGCATGGAGGTTGACTTGGGACAGTGTGCCCTGTTTTAACACGTCAAGTCTGGAGGGAGCAGCTAGGGCCTCCCGACACGCACGGAAGTCTGGGGGATGATCCACATACCTCGTGCAGAGCACTGTGCTGGCCAAAAGAAGGATGTGGTTTGTCAAGAATAAGAAATTGAGCCAGGCGTGTTGGCGCATGCCTTTAATCCCAGCACTCAGGAGGCAGAGGTAGGTGGATCACTGTGAGATCGAGGCCACTCTAAGACTACATAGTGAATTCCAGGTCAGCCTTGGCTAGAGTCAGACCCTACCTTGAAAAAAAAAAACAGAATAAGAAATTGAGTAAAAGTTAGGGAACAGAAAAAGAATCAACATAAGCTTCTTTATGGGGAGAGGTAATAGACATTAGACTTCAGAGCTCGATCATTAAGTGTGTCCCATTTAAATAAGTTGTGTCTCTGTATTCGCTAATGTCACAGAGTACAGATAATGCCAAGGAGCAAAGCGTAGAAGTAATAGGCCGTGGCTCCAACACTGAGATTCTGTGGATGGCGGCTGGGAATGTAGATCACTTTCCTAACATGCGTGAGGACCTTGGGGATTCTATCCCTGGAGAGACAGAGACAGACACTTCCCTTTTTCCTAGGTAGTGGACATCATACACAGATCCCAGACTGGATCCTTTCCACTTCAGGTGACCCAAGAGCTACACCCAATCTCTTTTTAAAAACCTTAACTGTGAGCGTTTTCAAGAACATGCAGAAGGGCCTGGGGAGATAGCTCAGTGGTTAAAAGCACTTGATTGCAAAACCTGCTGGCCCAGGTTTGATTCCCTAGTACCTACATAAAAGCAGATACACAAAGTGGCACATGCCTCTAGAGTTAGTATGCAGTGGCAAGAGCCCCTGCCATTTCTCTCTCCCCCCCCCTTTAAATTTACATATACTTAAGTACGTATTCAGGTGTGGTGGTGCACGCCTCTAATCCCAGCACTTAGGAGGCAGAGGTATGAGGAGCCAGCCTGGGACTATAGAGTCAGCCTGAGCTAGAGTGAGACCCTACCTTTTTAAAAAATGCATAAATAAAGCAAAATAAATAAAAATAAAATAACATATAGAAATAGAAATAATAGCTGGGCGTGGTGGTGTATGCCTTTAATCCCAGCACTTGGGAGGCAGATGTAGGAGGATTGCTGTGAGTTCGAGGCCACCCTGAGACTACATAGTGAATTCCAGGTCAGCCTGAGCTGGAGCAAGACCCTACCTTGAAAAACCAAAAGAAAAAGAAATAGAGATAATAGAATAAGGAGGCTGACTTACTCATGACCTAGTATAAAGAATTATCAATACACAGTTAATCTTGCTATATCTAGTGGCCCTACGCACTTCTGAGTCCCAGCCTAGGTTATTTGGTTATTTTGAGGCAAGTACGCCCCTCCCCCACACTCCATTTTAGTCCAGACTTGTCTGAAACTCATGCTGCCATTATATATGCATGAGCCGTCATACTCATTCTTACTTCTTGTTTGTTTATAAATGTTTATGTAAGCATTTCTTAAAGGAAAAACTTTCCACAAACACTTAATTCTATTTAGTACCTAAAAAGCTGAATAATTTCTTAATATCCTCAAATATTCACTTAATATTAACATTCTTCTGCTTGTCTAATGAGTGTGTCAACCTTATAAGAGTTTGGACAGTGTGAACTGGTATTCAGATAGGTCAATGGTTAACATATCTCTTAAAGTTTCTTTCTGTCCCTCCCCCATTTTGGGGACAAAGTCTCAGTGTATCCCTAGCTGACTGGGACTTGCTATGTAGACCAGGCTGGCCTCAAACTTGTAAAGATCATCTCGCCTCTGCCTCCTGAGTGCTGTGGTCACAGATGTGTGGCGCCATATCAAGCCTTCAAAACTTAGTTACTTTAGATGTACAAGTTCTCCTTCAACCTTTCTATTTATTTATTTGCAAGCAGAGAAAGAGGCAGAGAGAGAATGGGCACACCAGGGCCTCTTGTCACTGTAAATGAATTCCAGGTGCCTGCTCTACTTTGTGTATCTGGCTCTACGTGGGTACTGGGAAATTGAACCCAGGCCATCAGGCTTTGCAGACAAGCGCCTTTAACCACAGAACAATCTCTCCAGCCCCATCTTTGTGTTTTCTCTGAGAAAACCATGTTGACTGTCCTGGGGTTTTCCTTGCTCTGGACTTTCCAGGCTCTCTCCCCAGGTGACCTTGAGTCTTTCCCTGGATTTCCTACAGATTAGTAGATATCTAGAGCCCTGATCAGATTCAGATTTGAACAGCCTTTTTATTTATTTATTTTTTTGCAATAATTCCTCCTAGGTGGTACTTTTATTATTTTATTTTTGAGAGAGAGAGACAGAGAGAGAAAAAGAGGCAGAGAGAGAGAGAGAACGGGCATGGCAGGGCCTTTCAGCCTCCGAACGAACTCCAGATGCATGCGCCCACTTGTGCATGTGAGCAACATTGCATGCTTGCATCACTGTGCGTGTGGCTACATGGGACCTGGAGATTCAAACATGTGTTCATAGGCTTCACAGGCAAGTTCCTTAACCGCTAAGCCATCTCTCCAGCCCTTAGGTGGTACTTTTACCAAAGGCAAAGTCTACTTGCTTCCTTTTTGTGATGTTAGTGCCCCTTCATAGTCATTGTCTCCACCTTTTAAAGGGAACGGCCTGTGTTTTATTCCAGCTGGTTACTTACTGGCTTGAGTTGAAGGAAAAGATATTTTCTCATTAGAGCCAGTCCAAGGGAAACTGAAAGTTAGATATTGATGGAAGCCATTCCTGTTTCTAAATGTTAGCTACTAATTCTTTTTTCTTTTTAAAGTATTTATTTATTTGAGAGAAAGAGAGAGAGAGAGAGAGAGAGAGAGAGAGAGAATGGGTATGCCATGACCTCCAGCCACTGCCCAGGAACTCCAGACACGTCCACCCCCTTGTGCATCTGGCTTACATGGGTACTGGAATCGAATCTGGATCCTTATGCTTTACAGGCAAGAGCCTTAACCACTACGCCATCTACCCAGCCCTCCCTTTTTTTTTTTTTAAGTACTGTGCAGGCTACACAAAAATCTCTCAGGCTTGCATCACTCTGCAGATTGCAGGTGACTATCTTGCAACCCCAGGGAGTGTGTGAGTCATTGACCAAACAGGAGCCTGTTTGTTTAGTGGCTCCTGGGCTGGTTACTGATGGCTGCACTTCTGACCCTCTCAAGAACTGGGCATGGTATGCTGAGCATGGCTAGTGATCGCAGCTAGGCCACTGGGGAGGTAGTAGACTCAAGGATTATGCAGTCAGGGTGTTCAGGCTTCAGGTGTGAGGCCTGACCTGGGAACCGCCTAGGTCACTGCTTACTCTGTCGTAGATGATGGTAAGGGCCACAGGGGAGGTGTCAGCTCCTGTAGAAGTGGGCTAGGATTGAACAAAAGTTGTTTTCTCCTTCCCATCCTAGGATTTCCACAGAGTTGTGGATTGGATGTACACATGAGTGAATTAAGTGAATGAATGAGTGAACTTTGTGAGCTGTGTTGGAATCACACTCTGAGCCAGGCCTTGTCCAAAATGCTTGCAATGTACTACAAGTTAAAAGTGTTCACACCCTCTTGGTACTCAGTGTAGTGAGGAGACAGAGACAGTCATAATCAGTATAATGAGCGTGTAGGGAGGGAAGAGGAGGACAACCGGACTGCCCATGTGAGGGAGGGAGAGTGCATCAGTTTGGTAAAGTTGCTTTCCCATTGATGTCAGAAGGTAGAATGGTTGACAGCTAGGCCCCCAGTAGAGAGAGAGAAGGGGGCTGGAGAATAGTCAGAGGCTGAAAGTTGGGGGCTCTTAACAGCACATTAACCCTGTTGTGGAGTTTGACTTTTTATCCTGAGTGTTACGAGAAAGCGGTTCAGTGTATTAAACTAGAGGGGCTGGAGAAATGGCTCAGCAGTTAAAGCTTACAAAGCCTGCTGGCCC